>JAUDQA010000013.1:0-717190 GCA_030407065.1 Armillaria nabsnona
CCCGTTTCTAGGCCCAATTTTCTTCAAGATAAAGACCTTTTCGAGGTCGGCGCGTTGCGAAAAGCAACGTCGGCGCCGTAGCGCAGACCTCAGTGTACGACACTTTGTTGTCGAAGGTTCAGCAGGCTTGGCGAAGGTAATATTATGCCAAGACCACGTATCGCGGTCTGGCCAATGGCGAGCAATGGTACGTACTTCTCGCCTTGTTCTTTTTTCCTTCACTAACAGTTTGCAGATCCAAACGCACACCCTTCATGCAGTCGCTACGACCAGATACGCTTGTTACCGAGGGCCCTGTTGCCCGCAGGACAATACTCCAGATGTTTACGGCGGTCGGACCTGAAGCTCGCGAAGATGAGGGCCCGGGGAGCACTGAAGCACATCCTTACGCGCTGTTTTCGTTCACGGTAAGTCTACCGTCCGCTCTGCATTCGAGAGAGGGCGAAACGGGCGGAAGTGAGTTTTCTCTTTATTTTGATGGAAAACTTACCGATTCAATCCGTGTCCGTTTAGTGGCGTATTTATAAAACAAAGGCGTCGAAATCAAATGCCAAATTTCCGAGATTGATAATCCCTCGGCTTCAACGTCGTTGGGGTCGACAGTGAGCTCGATTCTTTTCTTGTTTTATCTCTTTGCTTATTCCCTGCCTTTAGTGTACGGCTGCCAACCTTTGCTTTCGATGCCGATGGTGGTGTGCTGGGATGAAAAATCAACGAGGTAAGTTTTGTTTATCCCTGCCGTTGCAAGCCTTTACTGACGGTATCAAGTATCTTACGGTCGATTTTCTGTGTAGACGGCTGACGGTGCGTCTACTACATTTTGATTCTGTTTTATCTCAATGGCCGGAAACTCAACATGCAATACCCATCATCGGGCGAGCTAAGTAGGTGGCTTCTTCGGTGAGTAAATTCAAACGGAATTCTTCCAGTAAACGATGATTGAGCGAATTGACACCGACGGGCAGAGGCTCCGCCCGTGATGTCCCGTTTCCACTTCTTCAGCTTTTCTCATTTTCGCTGTCGAGTTGCTCATTAATGCGCCCCTCGATTGTATGTCGCTACAGCTTTGAGATGCCCTTAGCCAAGACAGAATGCAAGCAAGAACTCGGACACACACACACAAATCACTGGAAGGGAAGAGGCACAAGGTAGCAGTTTGGTCTTAGGAAAGTAAGTAAAATCGGAACAAATCTAAACACGACTGAACGCACCTTGGCGACGGTGTATCCCTGCAAGAGTACAGTAGATAATATTTCTATCAAAGAGGTCTTCAGTAAAGTTCAGGGGTTCAGAGAATTATTTAAAATGAAATCAATTACCTTTGCCGAATCGTTCTGCTCTACGTGTCGTTAACAGGCGCAGTCACTTATGCCACCGAGAGTAAGATTAATGATGGCGGTAATACTACAGACCGGGAACGAAAAAGTCTTGAGACGACGGAAGTAGCTCACCATCGCATACACAATGAGAACTTGGTGGTGGGCCCGCAACTTGATAGTTCCTCCCAAAGTGACCCTTCCACCGATGTAGTCGCAATATTTGAAAACCAAGCCATCGGTAGTTAACCGGAGGGCCGCACTGAAGCTGCCGAGGAAGATAGGCCGATTGGAAGACGAGCGATAGCAAGGAGAAAAAGGCAGGGGATAATGATGGCAAATTTCAGGTATGATCCGCACAAGGTATTGCAGTTCCTAGAAGACTCTGTTCCATTATTTGAACGGGGAAAGGGCCTTCTGGAGACAGCAACGAAAATCTTGGTACTAGGAAGAGACACGTTGAACTCTCAATGTAATTTCGTATCGATTCTACACGAACATATGCTTCAGACAAGAAGGAAAGGTTACATAAGAAATTGGATGTGGTTGATAGCGCCATATTTGAAGGCCCGCCGGGGACATCCAAGTTTTAAACGCCCACGGACGCATCAGCAATTTCGCATTCATGTAGAGGGTATAGGCGGTATAGGTGGTATAGGGAATTTTGTGTCTTTTCGCAGCTATAATACCTATACCCAACCTATACCACTATATACCTACAGACACATACCATGAAATTTATAGAAGATGTCAGTTTAGGCATCCAACCACAGAGCAAAGAAGTACAATTATAGCTGGGAGTCTATCACGAAAGAGAAAAAGAGACGTTCAGCGCGTTCCCGAAATAGAAGTGGCCTGTGCGCAATCACGTCACATGGTCACGTGTAAGTTGAACTTGGCGCTGTTTCAATTCGAATTCTTGCCTTCTCCGACTTCTTTCTGCCATTCCCATATTGCCTTCTCATCTGTACAGTATCGGAAACTTCGACAAGTTGATTTATTGTCTTCTTTCAAGTTCAGATGACCTTAGGATCTCGTTTGAACTCATCAACATCTACGAAATCAGCGTGCCTCGTTAGCCTCGTCTCCCTTTCCTCTTATGGTCTCCCTATGTTTGCCATTTAGGCAGCGCTACACAAACTCGGGCAGAAAATCGTATGTGTGACTTGAATACCGGACCTGCGAACTACCTGAAGGGAATGGACTTGGGGCAGAGATGGCTGGAGACATCGGTCGTGAGGTGTACGTTTCAATGCCCTTCTCCTTTTTCGTAGCTTATTAACGGCGTTTTTAGGCTCGCGTGCACGCCGGATGGCAGGGAGTGATGTTATTATTGGTGTGTGTATTTAATATCTTGTTGTAGAGTCAACATTGACCTTGCCTAGCACACGTACGTGGCTTGGTTCGCTCTCAGAGCCTTTCATGATCGGTCTTGGTTGCCGGTATGTCTTTCTATTATCCCTTACGTGCTGCATGTCCTTTTATCTTTCTGATATCGTCTTGTTCATATTTTCTGCCTCGCTCTTCACAGTCGGAGGGAGCCTTTCACAAGTCACTCCGTTCTCTAGACTTTTCCTCATGCTGGTGCGGTTCATATTTCCTTACACTGTCGACTCTTACTAATGGTGATATTTGAATTTTCAGTTACTCAGCGAGGGTATGCATTTTCAATGTGAGTTGGCATCTTGCTGTGTGTACGCGTATACTTATTCGACGCTATGCAGTATCGTAGAATTTGATAGTACGTGCAAGTGAACGTTCTACTCGGAGCTTGCCTGTATGTCATCAGAACGGCAAGTCATTCAGTAGGCACGCATTAGATATATCTTATTGTACATATTACAGTAATATTATATTATTGAACTCCTTCTATTGTATTGTTCTCGAACGTTGAGCTGTACTGTCATATTTGAAACCTTTTGGTGGGGCCAGTATAGAGCCAGATACCGCGGGTATAGGTAGGTATAGGGCATCTATGGCCCTATAAAACTGTTTATAGAAAACATGCACCCCCCTTATAGCCCTATACCGTGTTATAGGGTATAGAGGGGGTTCCTATATGCCCTATACCATTTGTGAGATTGCTGATGCGTCCCCGGCGGGCCTTCGAACGTTGTGCTATCAAACAAATCCAAGCTCTTATGTAAGCTTTTCTTCCATGGTTTCGTACTGCTAGTACTACGCGTGCAACGGGAATTTCGGTAAGCCCCCAGTGTTTCTCGTAGTTAGTAGTATATCCATGAAATAAAATGCTTTCAATATCTTGAATGATTATGCGCGTCCTGCAATAATCTAACACGAAACTACAGTGGTAATGCGTGAAGATCATTGGAAGATAATAGTCGACACCACTTAGTCAATTGTTATACCAATGGTATGTTTTTATCTTCATGGAATGAGTACATGATGTTCTAACGACACAGCAGTCTATCTTTCTAGACCTTGAGGCTGGCATAGATACTGTCCAAGACATCGAATCATCATCTGAGAACAAGGGCAGCTTCATTGCAGACGGCGAGGAATACTCAGACGATGCAGCGGACTCAGGGGTTGTCAACTTGTCTACCGTTCCGTTGACAAGAAAATCAGGTATGGAACAGCTTGCTGGAGAGAGCAAAGGCGCGCGGAACTTGAGGGAAAACACGTAGCTATGATTTCCGTCTTTTGGATGACGCACCCGAACTTTGGGTTCTATCATGCATTGTGCGTAAAAATTTGTTTCTGCCCATCATTCCCCGTAACCGCTACGCCCGTCTCTACCAAGTCCGAAGCAAAAAAAACACAGAAACCGCAATACGCACTGAGGAATCGAGCTTTTGAGATCTTGGCGAAACGCTCACGATGCGCTTCATTTCGTCTTCCGTCTTTCATCCTTGTGGCTCCATTTTCCTTACCCAAACGCGTTGTTAACATGGAAATTCATGAAAATTGAAATGTTGACTTACTTTTACATTGTGTGAGTTTGGCTTCCCGGGGACATTTCGCAATCTGGAACGTAACAATCAGCAAAATTCTTCAAATTTGTTCTGTGAAGCGGTACTGCACCCATTTCGCTCCGCAAGGCTTAACGTTCGAAATTTTGAGAATTGATTTTTGGTTCTGAAAGAAGCAAATGTCGGCGAAAATCTATTAAAAATGAAAGTAATACTTACTGTTTCCAGAGTATCGCTCCGCAAAGTTTGGCCTCAGTAACACTTGGCGAGAGGGTGGGCTAAGTGAGCATAAACAGTCGGCCGCCGCGATACCCACACGAGAAAATACCTACTACACGGCGTCAGTTCGGCCCCGCAAGGTTTCGATGTCAGAATTTCCGTGCCAAGATCTATCAAATTCCGAGTTATTTGAACGCCATGAAATACACCAGATGGACGACTTGCTACGCGCTCTTGTCTTCCTTTCGCTCCGCAGGGTTTTTATCTTGAATGATTGGGACTTCTGGGGAAGAAAAGTGAGTAAAATCAAGAGTCCTAAACGACGACTTACCTGCTTCGCGAGACGTCGATACATATATTTAAAGACTAACTCGATGTCGTTAGGGACACTAACGTCCGACGGCATCCGAAGGGAACCGACACCGGTTCATCTTGGTCGCCGGACGAAGTTACATTGTCTCGGGGCAAGCTGAAATGAGAAGAGATAAGCCCACAGAACAGACAACTCAGGACCAACTTACCCTTGCTCGCCGGACGCCGATCTGTCGTGTCGGCGCAATTTCAGGCGTCCCGCAGCGTAAGCAGCCCGTGTGTAAGCACGATAGATGAATATCCGTCATCTCGGTGCAAATCTAGAAAGAAAATTAGCACTTAGACCTATGTAGTAAAAGTATAATGTCGTACCCTTGCCCGCGGGACGCAGATACGTCGCCTCGCAACAATAATAGTGTCAGTACACCGTCGGTGAGCTGCTATGCGGTGCCTTGTTGTATCAATGGACGACGCATCCATCCCCAGATGCCGCTGAGCTCAGCGATTACACTTAAATCCTTGCGTTAGACGCCGCAAACAACTAAAGATTGATCGACTTACATTACAGCTGTGATTGTCTGAGTGAGCTCCGCGGTCGCCTCAGCGTGAGGAGTATCAACGCGGGAGTACCCCGAAATCTAGGGCATCATCAGTAAGGGTAGAGCAGCGTATCTATATATGTACGGACCTAACGCTTCACCAGAACCCGGGCTCCCGTTGTGGAGCACCTTCTCATACATATCCGTCATCGTAAAGTATTACTCTTGATAAGAACACATCCGTGGTGGGAAATCGATGTCGACGAGGAGTTTGTTAATAACAGCGTGATAATGAGGTGATACCTGACTTACCTCGGCTTCGACGCAATCTTGAAAATCCACACATAGTATAGTGATTAAGTATAGGTTAACATTGAAGACCTTGAGGTATTGAGGTGCTCCAATCCCAAGGAGACGCGTGTCTAGAGACAAAATCACATTAGCCATGATATACGGGGGAAAATACACTGACCATGACCAGTAACGAGGTCAAATTGAACATCTATAAGGCAACAGTAAGCAACAGGATGAAGAGAAGGCAAGACGAACATACGACGATGGTGGTGGGAGGGAAGGAAGCGTGAACACTGCCGATCACGGCAACATCCCGAGATGGACATCACCGTCGTCGTTGCATCCGAACACCCATGCGCGTCGTCTCGAGGGGGAGGGAGGGAGGGAGGAAGAAGTTGCCACCATTGCTGACAGTGGTAGCTATAAAGATAGGAAGGGGAAGAGGGAAGGGGGAAAGGATGGGTGATGGGTGGTGGAGGTAAGTAAATAAGGGATGTTGACTTGCTGACAATCAACAGGACCATCCAGCAAGTCAACAAAATCACGAGACGAAGGGCCCGTAACGCGCTCGCGAAATCGCAACCATTTTTGATCTCAACTTACGAGCTTACGTCAAGATATTTTCTGGCCGCCACCGGGCTTCTTTTGAATGCAAAGTAGATACATATTCCAGGGCTACAGGAAAACTGATCCTCAGCTTGTCTGTAGCCCTGGAAATGTATATACCTTGTTGCTATATCCCTCGGTCTTTGTTCTAGATCTTGTCATTGTCCGCATCGCAGCAAAATCAAGCCAAAACTTAGGTCATTTTGTCACTCACATCCTGTTGATTTTACCTTTGCATGCCAGAGATTTTCGTACTCAGTGGTCTGCCGCAAAACCCCAGAAGAGTTCTCGTTGGAATCAACAAGCTCGCAAGAAGCTAGTCGGAAGGAAAATGTCAGCAAGCACGAATTCCCAATCATGCATCAGTTTTAATTGCGGCACGTCAAGGTAAACAACGCGTCTCGAGACGCGCAAACAAATCAACGTACCATGTTTCTCTCCCCTTGCCAACCTATCCCCGACATTCCAGGCATCCTGAACCCCTTCGACAGCGAGCGAGATTGGCTACAGCTCGTGAAATTCATATCTTCTGTCTTGGCTTTGATATCTACTAACTTACCTCTTCTCTAGGACGCGGAGAAGGGAAAGTAAGATGAGCCGGGTTTAATCTTGAAAGGAATAGTGAGTAGCCTACCATTTCCTCCTCATGAAATGTACTCACAATGTTTTCTGGCCCAGACGAACATTTATTTCGACCTTCGAACCTGTCCGAGGATCTCCATCGGTACTACCGCATGCAATGCGCACGCATGACGGAAACATGACAGCAAACATTCCTTTCGCATTTATCCCCTGCTCCATTCTGGCGCTTCCTTAGGATCTACGCGAAGCCAGCATTTTGAAGTCGCGAGTCCAACTGATTCAGACGGCGCACTCAATAGGTCTCGACAATGCTCGGTATGTGGCTGCCGTGGTCTGCAGTGATGTCTTTGGTAAGTTACATGCCGACGACATCTGGGCACGGCACAGTGATGGCGGCTTGACAACCCGCGGGAGATGCGGCCCTAGGTTAGGAGTAGCGTGTAAAGAACGGTCCCGAGGGATGTTGATTCCCCTCCACCGACGTTCGCAGGGTGAGGTCCGGCATGGAGTCACGTCCATCACGGCAGTGCCTTTCATTTCGGGTTCCGTCTAAATGAAAACGGTGGTGAGTGATCTTGTTTGATTTCGTACTTACGAGAGCTTCTCTATAGTAGTCGCCTCTCCGTCTCGTCTCCCGCGCTTTGAAGTAGTGCCAAGGCCCACTGCGAATCAATTGTAAGCAGTACCTCCTCGTAAAGACGTAGACCTCACGTAAAAACCCTTCTCTCCTACGACTTTTCCTTCTCGGCCAAAGTGGAGCCGTCCAGACGGAAGCCCAGTAAGTGCCGACTCGTGAGGAACGATGCTTCATGTTGATTTTACAGGGACGCAATGTTTGAGGCAATTAAGACTTCCGATGCCGAACATTTTCTCGCTTACTCATGCGGAGAATTCGGCTCTAGAAAGTAAGTCGTCAGTTTGTTTCTCTCGTAATGAGAGAATGATTGCTTACAGCCTTCCGCACAGAACAAGGGAGCGTCGGTTTGAATGTTGTAGGCTCGAATGCCAAAATCCACGAATCCTGATCTGTAGAACTGACGACAATGGTGAACGAGCTTCTCCAGGAGAACGGATTTCGACAGCATTGCCAATGATAGCTGTATCGAATCTGTATCAGTGAGTCAATCTCTCTGTTTCATTTCCAGATCAACGGTTCACAGCTCAAATTAAAGTATGTGCTTAAAGGACAAGGTTTTCCCATCTTCGGAGGCACAATGGGCCTCGGTATTGCGCCAATGTTGACAAAGGTACGTCGTGGTGTTGATTACCGGGATCTCATGGCTTAATCCCCCATTATCCAGATGTGTAGAGTGACTCAGAGCCGTACGCGTAGCGGATCACACGGGATTTGATTTGGACTGGTAGATTGAATGAATTTCGAATGAAATAGATAGGTTTTTAAAGTTGTGGAAAGCGCGGGTTCGACTCAGAGTATAGATATGTACATGGTTGTAGCGTTTTTCTGCAGTACCTGAAGGAAAACATGAAACTGAGCTCATTTGAACATATTCAGAAAGGAAGCGGCACTCACTTCCATATCCACACCGAATTTTATGTCAAGATTTGCGTTCCTGGGGTATTTTCTCCGCCCAATCCGCATACCATCGTCGAAGTCCGTGCAAATGTTTTAGTCTGAGAGGGCAGATTTCGGTCATACACATGAGAAAGAAGGGATTCCAAATCCTTCGAGTCGAACATGATATTGAAGCGAAATCCGCATGCCAGTGATGCAAAGGAAGGGCTGAGCGGTACGTATTCGAGGTCAAATGAAGGGGATCCAAGGATGTCATGAGTGTAATCAGTTGCCGTCAAAGATTTCTAGAGTCCAAGACAACATGTCAGCAGGTGAAAACGAGAAAACGATTTACTAACCTGCTTCATCGGCCCATCAATATCACTCTATCACCCCCAGACGCCAGCATGCCGAATCGTGAACATTGGGATGTGCTCTCGAGGTTTTGTGTGCAAAGTGCGAACACGGATGGCGTGGAGTCAAGAAGAGTATGCGCGGAGAGGAGATGAGAGTCGAAGACAAGAGGGAGGTACCCGGGGTACATTGCCAGCCCATGCGGATTTAGCATCGACGCAGCTCTTCCTTCAACCCGAAATACGGAAGGTATGAGGTAACGGCACTCATGTCAGTCAGACATGTACTAAATATCTTCCTTCTTGAATTCAGACTTACCTCGGACTTTGGGATGCGAGCAAGGGACGGAATCGAATATGTACCGATCTCACCGCTATTTCCACCACTTCTGAGGATCTGATTGCGGCGTCTCGACTCCCTGGTCTGCAAACACGTAGTCAAGGTCTTTCTGTCAATTTACCAATTTTTTCGAGGCGCTGAGCATCAGGCCATGGGACGACAGTCCCAGGTGGTTTGTATTTCATAATTATATTTGATTCAAAAAGTGACTCATCCCCGGACCTACAGCGCTGCGTGCATTAAAACTCGCTCTCGATGTCTCGATGTCTCGATGTCTCGATTTCCTTTTCTGGGATGATATTGATGACCCTGCACGTTCTGCAAATTCGTTCTGTAAGTGCCGTTGCGTGTTTCCTGACCATGTTTATCCAACGTTTGGAGAGCTGGTAGCAAGCGGGAGGTAAGATAATCCTTTACTTGTTGGCATAGATCTTACTGAGGAATCTTTTGCAGACAAAGCCGACTTGGTGGTCAGGATACATAGGTCTAGACTCTAGAGAGTTGGGATTGAAGGTACGTTTACAATACATCAGATTACTTTGGGATCTAACAGTGCGTGGCTATAGTCTACGCGGAGCACGCAAGTAAGGTGGCATCTACACCCTGAACGCAACATTGCGCGGTTAAAGCAGTCCGGCCACCGTCGTCGCTTGGCAAGTGGAATGGAAGAGCTCCGGTGCAAAGGTGAGTTTGATTTGATTCCGTGCTGATTTTGTCTTGACGGGACTCTATAGTTTACGCGACTCAGCACGCAAATAGGACGAACAGCGGGCGCTATCGGGGCTTCTCAGATTCTTATGCTCTCTGGAACCAACCTATCGTTGACTTGCCTGTGGTGGGCAAAAATCTCGCCGATCACCCGCTGTTGCTCATCCAGTGGAAGGCGAATAGCAGTGAGACCTTGGATCCTATCTTCCGTGGCGGAGAAGCCCTTGACGCCGCCCTCAAACAATACCACGCCAACGGAACAGGTCGTTTTGCTGCGAATGGGGTCTCAAATCACATGTGCACGTTCTTCGATCATGAATCTGATTTGATTGCTGATGAGGGCGACGCGTAGAGCCATCGAGGGAAGGCTGGATGGCGGAGGGAATGACACCGTCGTGCTAAATGGTGCGGGGGATGATTTAGTGATATCGATAGGGAAGGAGGGAATAATGGGGGATGGGAGGCTGTGGGGATGGTAAAGATGAAGCTATAGGTTAAGAAAGGGAAACCTGTCGAAGCGTTCCGCACACATGTATACGATGTGTGTTCAAAATGTTACGGGTTTCAAGGGGGTGATTGTATAGTACAACAAGATCAAGGATTCAAGTGAAATACGGCAAGACCCGTGATGTCATAAGATGTATATACAATATGCGATGAGTGACTCCGAAAAACAAACAACAGTGAAGGTATGAGGAAACGACCCGCCGTGATATTAAGAATGAGGAGATCAGGGATTAAAACGAGTAGCTGCTACGCCGGTGAGCAAACCTCGAACTTAGCTGCCACCCAAGCTACTTACCATGGTATACTGAAGATCGAAACGCTCTGAGTCCTACTGCCTCCCAACCTTGTGGCTAGGGCCACCCAATCCAACGCCCACCTTGCGAATTCATGCGAACTTTACCAGGGACACGCCACCACTCCTAGGCATGAACACGAAATTTCCTCCGAATCGCCGTTGGACGGAATACTGTTGGCCAATGGCGTCGGTGGCGTCAGGAGAGGATCGGAGAGTGGGCCGGTGCGTGCGTTCATAGCAACGACTTCGGGACTCTCATCAGTGCGTGAGCGAAGGGACATGGTCGGGTTTCTGGGCGTATCGGTTGGAATTGCCGACGGAGAGCGACGAGATTTCAAAGACATACCTAGGCGCCGCATCAGAGCTTTCAGAAGACGCCGCGGGAGGACGGGAAGATGGACGTAGGCATTGGTGCAAGCCACCCTCGTATACAGGGACCATCAATCGACCCATATGAAGCAGCAGATGAAATTGGAACCAAGGAAGAGCGAAAACAGAGAGATCAAACGAAATGAGAGAGGTGGTAAGGAGAAGCTGTGCGTAGTGGGCTGAAATAAAGAAGGTTGATGGCACTGACATGCACATACAAACGAAATTCAATGAAGGAACTTGGTCTCAACCTTGGAATAATTACAGTGATACGCACAAACGAAGATTAGCTGATTAGATTGCTGCAGCCGGGGGTATTTTTATGATTAACGTAGTCACAAAGTTCCGCATATATTAGACAAATGTTTAAGTACATCTAACGAAGATTATAGCACTTCCCTCGTTCACGGAGGCGCTTCGAACCTATGGAACACTTGTCATATCGGGGAATCGGGAAATCGGGCCGCTTCGGGCACTTGATTCCTCAGGAGCATACATTTCCCTCTCAGCTATGTACGTGCTTCGTCGATTTCGTCCAAGATGATCCTGACGTTGTCTAAATTTCCTTTATTATTGTTTCCAACCACTAGGATACCTCGGTTCCCGCACAGCGAGCTACGTACGACGGAGACACCAAGGCCTACGATCTCAAGACCTCGGAGTATTCAAAAGAGTTTAAGAACTACTGTGGGCATGAACGCGTGCTTCTCCGCAGGCTGCGTACCAAGCTTCGCGTCGACAAGTTCCATATCATCGCACAAGTTGGCCAGGGTGGACATGGCGAAATCTTTCTTGCCCGGAAGCAGGAGACAGGGGAGGCCTGGGCACTGAAAAAGAAGAAAAAGAAGACGTTGTTCAAGATGGATGAGGTGTGTTCGTCGCCACTCGCTGACCACATGAAAGTGAACCGTATTGACCCAACAATGTTACGTAGCACGTGATCCGGTAAAGCGTTTCCGGATATCCGGCACTGCCACGGTGTTCATTTCTCGTTCAAGTCCACGTGGCCCGTGTTTTCGCAGCTCGTACTACTTCTTCCACTGCTAGAGTACTCGCTTGCAATTTTATTATAACAATATCTTATGCCTGAATACATCTATACTCATAGTGACCACCAACTTGATAATGGCATCAAATAAGGACTGATGTTTTGACAGTTTTTATAAGTTTAATATCTTCCTGCCTTCCGGGTTAAATGAGAGGAATTTTTAGGCACGCTTTTCTGATATTTACACGGTGTTGTAGAGGTTATATGTGCTACTACTCAATTTCTCCCCCATAAAGGGTGCAACTCTGATTCCACGTTCAAATGTCTTAAATGTATGTATTTTTACACAAATGAAAAGAGCTACAGTTGACTACTGAGTACCATAATGGTGAAAGAAGGAATATGAAAACATGGAGCGCGTGGACTTGAACGAAAAACGAACACCGTGGCAGTGCCGGATATCCGGAAACACTTTACCGGATCACGTGCTACGTAACATTGTTGGGTCAATACGGTTCACTCGATATGAAGCTTACTTCTTCCAGATCCGCCTTGGATCCGCCATCTTTTCGTTGAATGTGATATCTTGACCGTGACCAAGATGCCTTGCGTATCCGAATACTACCAGCTTTGCAGCACTTAAATCTTGGGAAGTAAAATTAATCTCGGAATCTTGGATTTACCGAATTTTCGGGGGCCCTGCTTTAGCAGGAAGATAGGAGAAAGGAAGAGACTCGGAATTAAGAGAATTAAGATGAGAAGCGAGGTGTATTGCATGAAAGATAAGCGTGCCAGTGACTCTGCAATTAGTAAGTTGATTCTAATTTCCGAGTCGGCAATGACGCCCATGTAATAGCTCGTGGCCCAGTCTTACATAACGTGCGGCTTCTCATTTTCCTTCTCGTCAGTGAGGCCATCAGCCCAGACACAGGCCTACCAGACCTATTCCCCTCTAGGCCCATTCCTCTCCGACGCGGATCTCTTCTTCCGAGCCCGGAACTCCAATGTAGTCAGTTTTTCAAACATAAATACAGTCCGAAGTCGCGGCGAAAGCCTAACTAGCCTAACGTCCCCAGCAACTTACCATCACCTCTCCAAGAGTTGCAAATTCCCAGCCGCCTGGATCCTCTCAGCCATCAATGCATCAAGTTCAACCAGTGGTGTTCGGAAGCGACATGTTGTAGAATTGGAGGAGCTTCGGAAGTGATCGCGTTGAATGGCAGTCAAGTCGAGCATCCGAGTCGGTGAGTTCATTAATGACTCTTTCCTTGGGATCTGCTCTGCATCACATCTTAGGGAATTGTTCAAGCCGACGGGGTATGACCTGACCCATGCGATGCTGCTCTTTGGTGTCCAGACTCGAGCGCTGTAGATGAGAAGGTCAAGCGCTAACAAATTGAGGTGATCCTTCCATATGTTGTGGGGTTGCCCACTGACATTCCTTTTCCTAGGGTGTTTTCAAGGCTCAAAAGGCTCGACTAAGTACCCGAGTCCCAACAGTGACTCCAGGAAGTGATTGGCAGCGAAGAGTTGGCAAAGAGAGAGGAGCAGGAGCGGGAACATATGGTATGAGTTTGAGGTCAATTTTGTAAACAGTAGTGTACTTGTATCATGTTCACCGTAATAATAAATTTAATTTCAAATCTTTCAAAGTCTCCAAGAGTGAGAGTATGCAATGGATTTATGTCCCCCACCCACCCGAAAACTACTAGCTGTCACAAGCCCGCATTAAGATGTTGCTCGGCGCGTCGTACTTGCATATGGCATCAAGTAATTGTACTGGTACCTTGCGAAGTCTGATGTACATTACTGACATTAAAAACACCCATAATGATACGCGAAGAATTATCAATTCTTCACGGTTCATATGGGCATATAATTCTCTCACAATTATTTTGGATGTTGCCATGAATTTTGGCCATTGCCATGGGCTTATACAGGCATATATTAGGCCCTGTTCAGGTGACACGGCTTAACCCGGCCCCAGAGCCAAAATTTAAACTGACCGTTTAAATCTGCTTAACTTGGATTATTCAGCATGTCACTCCATTGTCGCCTACATTCCGACACCGATGCTGCGCTCGCTCTACCCCGCCCTCCCGCTCACTGTATACAATGACTTACAACAATGCCAACAAGAGTAGGAAATACAGTACTCCTGTGAATGAAATTGAATATCCAGACCAATCAACACAAATTTGGAAGAATACTGCTGTCATTGTGTTGATCAGTGAGCGGCACGGGCGGGGTGGCGCTGGGACACCCTTAGACGACGTTGGTAGCAGCGTTGACGATCGTTTGACGTCATTCGGACATCATCCACATTCATCCGAGTTATTCCGATCTTGTGATGCTTGTGACTGATTCTCTTAACCCTCTGGGGCCAAGCTAAGCTTAGGTTAAGCCGTGTCACCCGAACAGGGCCTTAGTCTCTCCTAGACAGACGGACGATACAAACCTATTGAGGAAGGGAGAGACATTGTGTATGTATTTTTGACCAATTCGCTGATGCCGAGGGTTGATGTGTGGCTAAGGCTAAAATCGTCATGCCGTGCTGCCGCTGAGTCTGTCCCGTTTTTGTACTTTATGGTTACAAACTCTTGCAGTCCACGTATTGTAGTATCAATGGCAAGCAGTATACTTTTTCTCTTCTCATATGTCGCCCTCGTCTACCCGTTGTCTCGACATCTCTGTTGGACTCGAAAGTGAATAGTGTTTTGACAAAGCTCTCACTATGGCACTGCCAGCTGGCCTTCGAGTTCAGGCTTGACAATTTGTATGTCCAGACATTCACTCCTTACATTGTCGCAATGGAATGAGATCCTACATTTGCTACAAAAGAATGGTGTGTCGTTGGATTTGTATACCATGACTATCTCCTTATACTTCTTTGGGCTCTGTTCGTTCAGCGTTGACTACGGTAGCATACGAAGATGAAGAGCTGGATGCCGGTGCCCATGCCGTTGTGACGCCCAAATCCGCGCTGTGCCAGGGATAACTGGGAAGTTTTTCTCTAGCCTTAAGGATGTTCTCCTTCACGATACCCTGAAAGCCATCACTGTCAAGCCCTTCAAACTCACCAGCTTGACCGCCATGCAAGAGGAAGTCCTGTCGCTTCTTCCAGACCTTGCTAAGCCCTATGATCCCGAATCTACCTCCACCCACGATCTCCTCGTCCATGCAGGCACGGGCACAGGCAAGACACTAGCTTTCCTGGTCCCCATCATTGAAGGTGGTGTTAGGGCTCTTGAAAATGCCAGTGAAAAGAGGATTTTGGACGGATGACTGCTCTCTAAGCCTCATATTGCCAAACAGGCTGTGAAGAATTGAGCGCAGGCAAGTGTTGGGGCTGTTGTTGTCAGCTCTACTCAGGAGTTGGCTATGCAGATCGCTAACGAGGCTTTGAGGCTTTCGTACCACCAGGAGGGATTCAAAGTTCGGCTCGTGGTACTAGGCGACTTGGAGAATTCAATTGTAATGTACTAGTAGGGATAGTTGGTGGTCCTGTTAAAACTTTGACTTGACTGAAGGGAATTAGAGCCAGGCAAGGTGACTGCCTATTATGGATGCACCAGAAATAGCCATCTTGATGTCGGTGTGCCTCATTCTGGGATTCACAGAACCTTGTACACATCATATTTGTATGAGAAAAATGGCCAACGTTATGTTGAAGTGCAAAAATTGGCACCAATCAATCATTTTCCTTCCTTGCCCGGCCTCCGACAAGTGAAAAATGAGCAACAAATCTCGAAATACATGGGAATACCATGTCCGCTTCATCAATTTCACACCCGAGCATGTTGCAGAACCCCAAAACATGCTCAAAGCTGAAACCCTGGTTTCCAAAGTCAATTACAATCAGCTTATCCTCAATGGTACACAAAAGGGAGCACTTGGCGCGTTGTACTTTTCAGAAGAGCTCATCACAGATGCTAAATTCAAAAGCCTGTGTACAAAGAGTCAACAAGAGGGATGAGCCATGTTGGTAGCACAGGGACTCGATGAAGATACCCTGGAGGGACTCGGAAGTTGATGGAGCATCAGATGGCATCGAAAACCCAAATTGTCTGGAAAAGGCACAGAGAAAATCTTATATCAGTGGTGTGTGGCTCAACTGTTTTCAACAACTTCCTCCATCTGATAGCATACTCAGTGACTGTGGGTGTGATCATTCCTTCAAGAACGTCAAGAAGCGCCGCAACACATTTGATTTCACAGGGTGCCTGGGGCATGCCAAGGTTACGAGGGCAATAGATATGAGGGCGATATTGAGAGTGCGAGGGTATATGGAACACAATGCCGATTGTCAAAGAGCAGTAATCCAGCGGATGCCCGAGCAACATGTTCACCCTTCAGTGTGTGTCGTCGTGCTTGCCTAGTTATGCGAGGGGGTTCCTCTAGAAGAAGTCCGTCACAGAAATAGGGAGCTCTTTGCTGCACGAGGGTACAAGGACATGCCGCAAGACTTTGGGACATCTCCTTATCGGTGGCTGCAGCAGCAGAAGGATTTTCGGAGTCGGTACAGGCAATACAGTTGTGTTGTAGGTGTGGCCATCAAAGACGCACCTCATATCAATGTCAATAAGTGTCTCGACTCTTCATCGTCCCAGTACTGCACGGCCTTAGTGGAGTCAATATTCCATTACTCTGCAAGACATTCCAAAGACGAGCGCTTTGAAGCCTGTATTGCAACCGAGGACATGCAGCGGGCTGCTTGGGAGTAAGTAAGTATGCGCACCAGTCGCAGATCATTCTTGATGGCACGTTTGGTCTCTGTGACAACAGTTACTCTTGTTCATCATTCATCATTATGGGCATTGACAAGGAGTGAAAGGGTGTACCTATAGCTTTTCTCCTATTCTCTGCCCCGACTGGCAACCGACAAACTTCTGCGGGATATA
Organism: Armillaria nabsnona; assembly: GCA_030407065.1. Lineage (NCBI taxonomy): Eukaryota > Fungi > Basidiomycota > Agaricomycetes > Agaricales > Physalacriaceae > Armillaria > Armillaria nabsnona. The sequence goes on from JAUDQA010000013.1 coordinate 16,776, forward strand.
ACACCAACATCATCATGAAATTACTGGCGTTGGCATGATTCACTAGGCAAGAGAGACGGAGGGGTCTTCTCAGCGCTTGTCACCATCACCGATACAGATCTGATTGAGCAAGCTGCCTTGCTGAATGTATTCCCCCACATATGGCTGCTTTTGTGCCGGTTCCATTTATGGCAGTCCTGGAGAAATCATAATTTTGGGAGGCATGTTGTGGCAAAGATTTTGAAGTGTCCTGTAGACGGAATACTCTGGACAACTAACCACTTTGAGTCATTCAATGGTCTCCTCAAGAACAAGCATCTCTGCCGGTGGCAGAAAGGTGGTCATCAGTTGTGTGTTGACGTACTCATCCGAGCCTTGGCCATGACTATACTTCCATCGATATTCGAGCAACGTTGCATGTGGGTGGATGAGAGAGCACGACTTGATCGAATGATATGCGCTCTGCCAGATGGCGCAAGGATGCTGGAAGGTCGACAGGCAGCCAGTCAAAGTACTCTGTACTGCTACCTGGAGGAAGATGCATTGCGTGATGCTGCTGCAAAGACGCTGGTGGACAACCGTCAGATTGGAATGCCAGTATGGAATGAAGGAGAAAACAGCTTACGCATGGAGTGCTATTCTTCCATGGCATTTGAAGGGGAGACAAACCCAATCAAGTACTGGTTATGGCTAGGGTTTGACGGAGGGGCTCAATGCAGCTGCAGACTTCCAGACACGGGGAGGGGCCTGCAAACATCTTCGCGCATCTCTCTACCAAATATCGCTCTTGCAGACAAGTGGAATCCCTGTGCCCCATCTCTCAATCCCGACGACACTTGAAGAGGCGTGCGCACGTCATCTTAGCTTGTCGGCCTGCTAGGCTATCCAGTCAATGAGTGCTTTCGCCTCATCATACTATGATTCAGGTATCAACAGAAAAAGCCCACAGGACCTTCAAGGACCAATGGAGAAGGCTGCCCAACATGTCGATGACCTATATACTGATATGGATGAGTTCTTTGAGGCGCCAGTGCAAGCGAATGTATCGGTGATCAGGAGCGCTTGCGATGATTTAGATTCTGATGCCTCCAGCATTGCTACGGATGCAAGTGACTCGGATGATGAAGATCAACTCGATGGAGGGGGAATGAATGTGGTGGATATGAAATTGAGACTCATAAGTCAGCAAGGTCTGGAGGAACAAAGCCTAATACAGGTTCTCCATGAGGTAGAGAAGACCGATTTACCCAAGCAAGAGACGTACCTGCACACAAACTCAATCATACCTAGCCCACATCTTCCCCGGACAGATGCATTGATTCAGGGGCTCACCAGTCTGACATGCCGTCTAACTGTGCTTGCGGAATCCTCCCGCACCTCAGATACTCTGGACAAAAAGACATAGTAATGACTGCCACAGCCGTCAGGGTCAAAATGGTCAAGTCCAGGTCGCTGCCACCCTCACCAGAAAAAAAGCAAAAGAGAAAACCGTCCTACGGAGTGTTTTAAGTAGGATAAATGATGAACATACTTTGTATTCTCGTTTCACGACACTTCTCACTTTCACTTAGAAACAATAAATGAAGCAGAGAAGTGAATGAACGTCAAAGTCGATGTACGATGTGGTCGGAAGAAGCCATTTATTAGCAAAGGAAGACTGCCCTAGACTGCCATCCAAAATAGGCAGTCACATAGTGAGTTACAGTACTCAGCTGAGTAAGCATCACGTGAAAGTTATGGCTTGAAACCTCTCTCGGCTTTTCATTTACCGCCACAAGTGACCCAGTTCACCATCCATACTGATTGTGAGCGATCTAATCTCAGGTTCTAGCTTTCTTCTTGAACATTCTATACTAGAAAATGAGCATAGGCATCCCTAAGATCTTATCCCCCTATTGCTCTGGTATCCATTGTGATGACCAAGACATTGTCAAAAATATTTCCTGTGTAGTAGAAGTAGAGCTCAACATACTCAGTTATGATTCAGTGAAGTCCTAGAAAATTTAACAGTTGACACTACAACACAGGTTTGCCATTCCTATGGGGGCCCTTACAGCTGATTGTATCACTCACGATCCCGTGCCTTGCATCGGCTCTGTACATATTCCACCATCGCTTTTGGAAATCATTGAGATGGTGGATTAGTAGGAGAGGTTCTGATTGGTTGGGAGTCAGTGTGGGAGTCCCATTGTAGTTGACATGAAATCCACCACAGCAACTGACTATTGACATGTAGTATACCACATATAAAATACCGATATGGTGTTGTATGCCATAAGTGAAGGAACCAGTCTGGGATCAACGTCATCCCTGTTATCGCCTACTTCCTTTCTTCCACCTGATGCTGCTGCATGCATTGAGCCAAAAATCTGCCCGTTCAAGTTCAATTTCTACAAGGTCCGAGTCAGCGTATTGCATTTCTGAATGGAATTGAATCAGAATGGTCCTACAGAACATTGTCCCCGACTCTCTTCTTCTTCATACTCATCCCCATCTTCTGCTCGGGCCCTAACATCTCTTGCCTGTCTCAGTAGGTATTTATTTTGGCTTCACGCTTATTATTCAGCTAATTTCCCTCAGATTTCGCCTTGGCTGTATCTTTATGATTTGGCGTAGATCGAGTCTGGTTTTTCGTAAGTTCCTTGAAGTTCTACAGCAAGCACCATCATCTGGCTTGCACCTGGACCTGCACATTGCATTTTAGGAGGTTCAACCCAGTACATTTTGTTCTCTGTTGTTGATTTATGAATGACTCTGACCTTGATTTTTAGATCTTTTCGTTTTCCCACATTTCATCTCTTCGACGTGCCACCAACATCCCTTCCCTGCCACCCTCTTTGATCATAGATTGTCTCTTAGCATGCCTTTGATGCAACCAAGTTTGGTGCCGCTGCGACGTATCAACTTCTGGCAAGCAAGTTTGGTGAGAAGGGGATGTCATCTAACCCTCCTGCCATTCAAACTTGTCAGACATTATGGGCTGGGGGCCCAGATATCTTGCCAGTCTCTGTAGGTTCTCCATAGGGTTTTGGGTATGGTGTTCAACAAAATTTCCCATAGATCTCGTCCTTGCTGGCGCTTCAAGATTCCTCCTTTTTTTTTCAGAATCCGAGGCCGTGCTGTAAGCAAGCTTAGACTGATATTTGGGCATGATATTTTGTGAGGAGAATGACTCTGAGATCCAATGGTATCTGTCTGTCACATCGATTTATGAATGGGATTGATCTTGATTCTTTATTTCTAGATCATTCCTTTTTCTCGCATTTCATCTCATCGATGCACTGCTAAAATCCCTTTTCAGTGACCCTCTTCAATTCTCAATCATTCCTTAATACACCCCCTCAATACGAATGAGTTTTGCATTGCTGCAACATATCGACTTCCGGCAAGAAAGGTCGTCAAGAAGGGGATGGAGGGTTTGCAGGGCAGGCAGATGTTGATCATTGTTGAGGGAGGACCGCCTCTACAAAACACGACCACCCCTGCCTCCGTGTGCGCATCTCTCAAGGTGGTTCTCTTACTTGCAACCACTCCTCCACCGTTGATGTGACACCGCCTGACCTACTAGCCATAGAATTTATGACTTTGCTGCTTTCATGGCATGTTATGTTCTATGTACCCTATGAAGAGCCTCTCTCTGCAAAAACATCAAGATATTTATCATACAGGTACTGTACCCGATCAGGAAGCTGGACATATATAGAAGCTGGACACTCCGACTTTTTTCGGCAACTACTCAACAGAATTGCAAACAGATTTTTGCAGTGTCATCCAACTACTATTGGGCATCTTCTTCAATAGGTCTAGTGGTCTCTTTCCATATTATGTACTCTATGATTTTGATATTTCTCTCTGAAAGCCCTAGATTGATGCAAAAGTTACAATGTATATTAACTTTGTAGCTCATTATAACTTGCACACACATCAAGTCAGGACATGGGAATATACTTGGCATTGGTAAGACTGAATTTAGATAGTAGAGACAGTCTGGAGGGTACATTTGAATCAACCAGATAATATATATGCCACATGTGGTCATTTTGCCCTTTTTCTAATGCACCTCCTTATCCATGACCTGGACAGCTGAAACCCATGTTCAGTATGCTAAAAAATCCAAAATACATTTACTTTCCATTTGCATTGCCTGCCAGTCTTTTCATGCTCTTCCAACAATTCCAGAGTTCATGTCCAGCTTCCCTGTTTTGGGCATTTTATGACCACTCATCAGTAATTGGTTTTTGGGATTTATTTGTGGGCTATTCACATAACAGCTGCTATTATATCTTCTCTATAATATATTTCACTGTCCAACAAAAAATAAATCAAGCAAAACGGTGCAGAATTGGATGAAGGAGAATTGATTCTTTTTGGGGTGTCCAGCTTTCCAATTATGCACAGTACTTTTGTGCAAACAAATGGGCCAAAAAGCGTCAGAATAAGCCTAAATTATGTAGAATGATATCATACAGGTCACATGAAGGTAGGTAGGTTCAGCACCGATGCACAAAAATATTTAATCGACCCCATGTTTTTTTTTCTTTTCATATTCGGACCCCCTTGTATACTAGGGCAATGCATTGGCAGAATCGTATCAGTTGAAGTGATGGCGAGAAGACAAAAGAGGAAAAGCATGCAAGCCGGCCGGTACTTGTTACTGTCAGGACAGACCATTCCGTTCCAACAGTAACAACTTGACACCTAGAAATGACCATCTTTCATTTGATCATGTGATTTTGTTCTTTGCAGTTGTCATTAGGGTTGCGCAAAAAACTCCATCCAGACTTTCTTGCAGGTAAATTACATCGGCATCTTGGCGAGTCGTTTTTTGGAGGTAATTTACATGTAAATAACGCATCACATGACAATTTTAGCTGGAGACTCAAAAATTTTCCCTCACTGCTGTGACATGCCAGAAGCTGCTGCCAAAGGTGTATCTCTCGCTACAGAGTGCTCTGGTGCTCATGTCTTGCTCATAGGCACTAGATATATACTTGGGGGCTACCATTCATGCCTTCCCTAGGCTTCTAGCTATACACGTGACTTTGTAATTAATCAACGAAAATCTGGGTCTCTGAGCTCACGTGTAAATAACATGTAAAAAATGTGTAAATTACTGTAAAAAACTATTTTTGTAAAAAAGTGGTACTTTTTTGCTCAACCCTAGTTGTCATCCACTCAGTTTGGCTGTACTGACTTAGTTGTCTTGTACTATTCCAGATCCCTCATTTTTCTACCTTCATACTTCTCAATCAGTCGTTCAATTGGGTTTGATGGGACGGTCTGATCGGCATTTTGAACCGGTCATTCCGGTTTTTTTGTTCACGGAGTTCAAAGATTGAAAATCTCAACCGTCATGTCCAATCTACTGCCAGCAGTTGTGGAAACGTTGCAGCCACAAGTCATAAACTGTCAAAACGCCCAAACCTCTGACGACTTTGATCAGTGGTGGGAAGACCTCCTTCAAGCGGTGTACAAACTTCACCCCACCTTTCACAGGACAAGATTGGTATGAAGCACCATCAATTCAGTCTTCGAGATTTCTGTTAACGATCCACACAGCACATTCAACATTGGTTCGACCAAAATGACTTCATCGGCAACACATCTAAAATACAATCCTTACACATGGAGAGGGAGATTTGTGTAGAAAAGACTGCAGCACCCTTCATCAGTGTAGACCAATGGGTGACACATCAAGCAGCGCTTAAGGCCAGTTTGAGAAAGCCAAGCAGAAAGTACGTTAAATCTCTCTATGTGTCTATATATATCAGTTCAATATCTGTGACTATTATAAACTCCTGGCTGCTCGCGCTGCGAGAAAGAAAGCGTACCAGGTTTCAAAAACAACACAAGTACATGTAGAGCGAATCGAGACCGATGTTCAGCCACCAATGGGCAATGACAGTAAACAAACACCAATAATAATAGATGTTGATTAGCTGCAGTGACAAACCATTATCCTGCATACAATTTTTGTTTACTGTTAATTTGTCACAGAACATGTTGATATCCTATACAGCTGGTACGCCCTTTCGCTGCGGCAACTGGCCAAAGGTACCCCCTGCAAATGTTCCATCGAGGACCTTGATGTTGAGATGACACCATGTCAGGCAGGACACTGTGGATCTTGAGTCTGGAAAAAATTTGGATGTAAGGTCGACTAATTTGTTAGACCCAACATCTGAACAAGGGTAAATACACAGTTGTATCGTGCTCATACAATCACTGCTAAATCCCGTGAAGTTCAAGTGTCAAGACTAAGGCTTTTAGCGTTTAGCGAGAAGTGGAATGTTTCGGTATGATTAAACGTTAGCTCAAAGCTAAGGAATATACAGCTTTGAGTAGATGACTTATATACTGGAATGAGGGTCTAATAATAAGGGTACCGTGTTAGAAAGTGAATAAGCCAAATACACGGTGACCGAGATAAAGTACATGTCTGTGGAGTCTGATGCGTATGGTGACGATGTGAAGATCTATGAAGTTCTGGGGTTGCAGAGCTAAAGATAAAAATAGATAAGCGCCGAAGATAAGATAAGATAAGAGGCACTTAGGTAAAGAAATGAATAAATCATAACATTACCCCCCCTTTAGGGCAGGTGTCCCAACTGCTGGTAGACTTGGTCTCCCCTTTTTTTCAAGGGAATTCTGTTGGTTCGTCCGGTCCTTTGGTATCTTGTGAAGGGCTGTCGTGCCCACCAAAGGTGTCCCAGAGTAGTTCTTGGTCGTACCAGACTTTTTGTCCCATGAATGGGTCTGTGTAAGATTGCCAATCTTCGAATTGCGGCGTGTCTGTGTAGTTTAATTTCTTGGCGAGGTAGTCATCTATCAGTTTGTCCGAGGCCATGTCATTTTCTTTTACCCAGCTGTTTGATTCTGGTCCGTAGCCCTTCCATTTGACAAAGTAGTCCATGACCCAATGCGCTAGTTCTCCGGCTTTTCCCCTGACTTTGCATTCTCTATGATCGAGGACTTTCTTGACTTCGTAGTGTTCTTCGCCGTCGATGAGATCTGGCAGCGGCGCAGGTGGTTGTTCTTGGTTAGGGAATGCGGGAGGTACATATGGGGTGAGGAGTGATTCGTTGAAAACTGGATGGATGTGCCAGCCCGTCAGGAGCTTCAGTTTGTATGCTGATGCTCCGACTTTTGCAATGATTGGGAAGGGACCTGTTCGCTTGTCTGCAAGTTTCTTTTTGGGTCGTGGTAAAGAAAGGTTGGTCATGTCGAGCCACACCTTGTCTCCTACTTGGTACTCGACTGCCGGTCGTTTCTTTTTATCGTATTGGGCTTTCATTTGGTCAGCGGCTTTTTCCAGAGCTTGCTTTGCTTCAGCGTGGATTTTTTGCATCTGTGAAATGAATGTGGTTGAGGCCAGTGTTCTGAAGGGTGCTCGGGGTTTTGCACCAGGGAGGAGGTCAGCATTATAGCCATAGTTAACCTCAAAGGGGCTTTTGCCCGTAGCGGAGTGGGTGCGGTTGTTATGAGCGAAAGCCGCGAGAGAGAGCCATTCTACCCAGTCGTTTTGGAGATGGTTGACGAAGATCCGGAGGTATTTTTCAACCTCTTGATTGACTCGTTCTGTCTGTCCATCTGTTTGTGGGTGATAGGCGGTGGATACGTTTGCCTTGATCTGTAACAAGTCATAGAGGTCTTTCATGAACTTGGAGACAAACACAGAGCCTCGGTCAGAAATGACCACTTGAGGCATTCCGTGTCTGGCGTAAACTTCGTCGCGTAAGATTTTGGCCCACCCTTCCGATGACAGCTCTGTTGTACATGCTATCGGTATGATTTCCTTAGAGAATCGGTCAATGATCATTAAGATAGCGTCTTGGCCATTGCACTTAGGTAAACCAGTGACCATGTCGATGGAGATGTGAGTCCATGGTCAGGAGGGTATGGTGTTTGGATGGAGAGGCACTGCTTTTGCTTGAGTGCTCGATTTGGTTCGTTGGCACGTTTCGCAAGCACGAACATAGGCCTCTATGTCTTTTTTCATCCTGGGCCACCAGTATTCTCGTAAGACGAGTTCTTTGGTCTTCTCAATGCCAGGGTGTCCCACCGTCCTATGGTCGTGATGCATCGCGATGATTTCCTCTTGTAACGCATGATCTTGGGGAATATAGATACGGTGATCATAGAAGATCAAACCATTATCTAGAGACATCCCTCGGTCATGGTTAAGAGACATGGATACGTTCTTGTCCCATCGGTGGTGGTCAAGCGTGGCTTGCTTGATTTTGGTATGGACTTCCTCGATTGTGGGCATGACCATTGCCCGGAAGTGCTCGGGTTTGAGGACAATAACCTCATCATTGTCCTCCTGTCCTTGCTCGTGATCTGCTCGTCGACTAAGTAAATCGGCTTTCTTGTTCGCCATTCCTGGTTTATGGTGTAGGGAGAAATGGTATTCGGCAAGCTCGGTTACCCAACGTGCTTGGCGTCGGTTGAGCTTTTGTGGTTTTCGAAAATACTGCAGATTTTGATGGTCTGTCCATATCTCGAAATCTTGAGCCGCTCCCATTAGGTAGTGTCTCCACTCGTCCAGGGCTAGCATGATGGCCAGCAGTTCTTTGTCGTAAATTTCATAATTTCGTTCCGTAACTGTTAGGGACTTGGACAGAAATGCGACTGGGTGCCATTTTCCGTCCTGCTCTTGCGACAATACAGCGCTGATCGCTCCCTCGCTTGCGTCCGCCTCTATGCGGAACTTGCCTCCTTCTGTGGGTATTGCCAGTACCACTTCTGCAGCTAGTAGCCTCTTCAACTCTTCGAATGCGTCCTGCTGCGCTTTTCCCCACTTCCATGGATCATTTCCTGTTAGCTGTGTCATAGGCTTGACGACTTTGCTATATCCTTTGATGAAACATCTGTAGAAGTTGGTAAAGCCTAGGAACAACTGAAGCTGCTTTTTCTTGGTTGGAACGGGCCACTCCGCTATTCCTGCGATTTTGACTGGGTCCATGCGAATGCTTCCCTCACTGATGATAACCCCAAGGTACTCGGTTTCCAAGGTCTCGAACTCGCATTTTTCCGCTTTAAGGAATAGCTTGTTTTTTCGTAAGACCCTTAGAACCTCGCGTGTAATGCGACGATGCTCCTCCTTGGTTTTGGACATAATTAAGATGTCGTCGAGGTAGACAGTGACGGCGCCTGATGCAATGAGGTCTATGAAGATGTCATTCATCATCCACTGGAAGGTGGCAGGTGAATTGGTAAGCCCGAAGAACATAACTGTGGGTTCAAACAACCCTCGATTAGTTCTGAATGCCACCTTCCATTCGTCGCCACTCTTGATGCACACATTATTGTATCCCCACCGAACGTCAAGTTTGGAAAAGTACTTGGCTCCTCGTAGTTTATCCATTAGCTCCGAGATGAGTGGAAGCGGGTATCGATTCTTGATTGTCATCTCGTTGAGCTTACGGTAATCTTGTACTGGTCGCAGCTTGCCGTCCTTCTTTTTGACAAAGAAGAAAGGTGAAGCCATGGGCGACTTGGAGGGCCTTATTCGTCCACTTGAGAGGTTCTCGTCCAGAAACTTGTCAAGTTCAGCCTGTTCGTTCCGGTTGAGAGGGTAGACCTTGCAATCGAGATTGGCATTCGCATTTGGAATAAGTTCAATTGCGTGGTCCCACGTCTTTGGTTCGGGAAGTTCATCAAAACTATCCTTGTCAAATAGATCGCTGAAATCCTGACACCATTCTGGGACCATTTCTTCGAACGTCTTCACTTTCTTGTCTGCATTGGCCGTGGCAGCTAAATCATTAGCGTGATGAGCATGTATGAGTATAGCCCGCGTGAAGTCTATTGCAAGAATTGTATCTCCCTCCTCCAGCTCCTCATCCCATCTGTCGTCGGGATCTGCATCGGGTAGTGTGAATGGGTTTTTGCGGCATTCGCACCGTGCAAATGTTAATCCTCCTGTCTTCCAATTGATGATTGGGTTATGCCGGGCTAACCAATCGTGACCAAGGAAGATCTGTTTATCGTCAAGATCTGTTACAGCTAGATCTATTCGTTCTGAATGATCTCCGATTTTAAGACTGATCTCGGCGTATTTAGTAATTGATCCCCCTTGGTTTTTGGTTCTGTCGGCATTATAGACCGGGATTGGCACGGCTGTTGCATGAGTCGGGATGTTGTACTTTTCGACGAACGTTTTATTGATGGCACTGCTGGTGCACCCGCTGTCTACCAACGCTTTTGTGGCAATTCGGGTAAGGGTTCCTGGTATCCTGACTTCGACGGGGAGAACCAGGTCCTTCCCTTCATTGCTTAATGCACTGATATATCATTTTGGCTGTCGTAATTCTTCAAGCCATTTGAGTGCACTGGTCCGCTTCATCCCCCTCATTGCTTCAAACATTGCGTCGACTACTTCCTCTGTGCGCATCTTATGAATCCAATTCTTTAGGATTGCCTTCGCCTCTGCCTCTGTCTTGGCTTGTACTATGCCGCGCAGAGTCCACTCAGCTCCGAACGGTTTAAGCCACCATTCGCTGTAAGTTTCGCCACTAGTATATGTGCGCGAGAGTTGCAGGGCCTCCTTAGCCTTCGCGTTGACCCGTGAGGGCTCGACTACCGTTGGCGAGGTCACCGCAGTGTCTAAAGGGGGTGTTAAATTAGTCTTCTTGTTCATCATGAAACTGGTAATGTCCTTGTCGTCAGGTACTTCTTCAATAAAAGCTACCTGATGCCCCCTTTGCACTGCCTGGGCGCTAGCAGCTTCCTGTCCTGCAGCTTTCTGGTTGTCCGTGCCCATCGCCAAAGCCCCTTGTTGTGTAAGGGATTTAAACTTTGGTAGGCGTACAGTAATCTCTTTTACCAGAGGAGGTTTCGCCATAGCTATTCCCTCGAAACTCCCAGCGAGGCTGGGACTCTGTAGAGCCGCTTGGTCAGGGGGGGCGAGACACTCTGAAGGAGCCGCTTGTTCCCCTGGGTCCTCCGGTCGCACTCGGACCACTGCGCACGCTCTAATAGAGTTGCTAGGTGATGGTGACGCCATTGAGAGGATTGTCACTATGGTAGGTGACTTATTGTCCGATGCTTTCACCCGTAATGGGTTACTTGCCAAATGTTTAGTTGTCGGTAGTCTAACTACCACGACATCTGGTCCTGGGACAGAGAGTTGATTCTTGCTTAGTTTCTGGTCTGATTGCAAAGTCGCAGGTATATTCGAATGCACGGGGGTAACTACAACAGGTATATAAGTACATTTATAAGTCACGATGGGCATACCAGCTGAAACTAAGTCTGTAGCCGAGTAAGTTGAATCATTTACTCCTCGGCGCTCTCTTTTACTTCTTCAATCTTGGGGAGCTGCTCCTGGGTGTCCCAATATGCATTGGCACATCGTATGCTCTCTTCCCAAGTTTTGGGCGCATTGGGGCAGTCGCGCTTGAAGTGGCCCTTCTTGCCACAATGAAAGCATACTGACGCTGCCCTGGCTGCATCAACATCCATTGGCGTGCCGCGCCCTCCGTAAGTTGTTCCTGTCGCTGTCTTTGTTGACGGCGTAGGAACTGCTGGTTGACCACCCTTAGTAGGTGTGGTCGTCTTCTGTGGTTGTGTTGGTGCTGCTGTAGATCCTTCTGCCTGTTTCAGGTGCCAGTTGTAGTCGATGCGGAGGAGGTGAGTCTTCCAGCCTTTGTACGTAGTCGGTACTTCCCCATCAGCTGAGTATATAGTATTTTTACTCGACTGGCAGGCGGCTTTCTTGATTTGATGGAGCATGACTTGCTCGTTGTCGCGTACCCTGGCATGGTAGGCTAGTTCTTCGAACTCTTGGAAGAACTGGTCGCCGTCTTTGTTGTCTGACTGCCTAAGCTTTTCCCATTTCGCGTACTTTAGCTGCGCATCGGCATCCTTCCAGAACCTCTTTCTGAGCTCTTTCTTGAAATCATCGTAGGACAGATAGAGCTGGGCCCCTGTTGCTTGGTCTTCCCCTAAGACTTGTGCGCTTAACTCCCACCACTTCTCAGTGTCTCCTGAAAGTCGTGAGACGCAGAAGAGGACTTTATGAGGGGGGTAGCGGAAGTGTTGATTGAACACTTCAAAGTGCAGCTCACACTTTAGGAAGAATCGGGTGATGTCGGTAGGATCACCTGTGAAGTCGTCGACCTCTTTGACGATCTTTGGTTTGAAATTGTCATAGGGGGTGATGGCTCCGTCGACTAGTTGCCAGGGTACTGGCGGGTCTGGAAGAGATGGTGGTGCGGGATGGAGCGGGAGCATGTATCTTACTGGTGGCGCTGGTGCGGCGGGAGGTTGTGGTGGCTGTGCACCACCGCCTCCTCTGGCTCCATGACCGCCACCGGCAAATGGCTGGTTGAATGGTATGTAGCCGGTCTGGTAAGCCCCCGATGATGCTGGTCCCCTAGTATAGGAGAAAGCCCCGGTTGATCCTGTAAAGGATGGTGCTGTTGGCTCGTATGGCACTGGTTCCTGGACCTCGATTTCGGCAGCTTCTTCTTTGTAATCGGGAAGCTCCTTCATGGGAGCATCTCGATGTATGTCGTTCCATAGGAAGCGAGCATTTCACTCTGCTTCATACTGGAGTATGTCATCGGCTGGGAGTTCTCTGTTTTTCTTCATAAAATAATTGTTTCCGGCTTGGGACTGTCCCCAAGTCTGGTCAAAAGGGAGTTCATAAGCAAAATAGGTAAAAATGTCTTGGTAATCTGATTGCCTAAGGATAGCCGGTATACCCATATTTGGGTCATCACTCGTGCCCTCATAAAACCTAATCATGTTGGCTAGAGTCATTGGTGGGGGATCTGGTCGGGAACTCGCTCGACGACTCGGTGGACGGCTGCCGCCTCCCATCGACTGTGATGACTGGGTACGGGGTGGAAGGTCAGGGTGTTCGCTGCGTCTCGACGATGGTCTCTGAGATGCTCGACTCGTGCGCTCTGAGATGTCGGGCGAGTCGCTCCCAATGAGTGTCTTGGCTTCGCCAACCACGGTGTGCTGGGAGGTAGAGATGGGTGGAGGGACCGGCGACGGGTCCCTCGACAGGCTCGGGTGAGTATGGCCGATTCTGTACATGCTGGTCCCAGTGCCTGTGCTGGATGCTTCCGCTCGGGGGAGGGGAACGGTGGTCTGGCGAGCCTCAATCGGAGGGGAAGTAGGCACTGTAGGGGATATCGACATTGTCCCAAAAGAGTGCTGAAGGGATACCGGCTGGGGGTGGTGGAGTAGGGTTCCTGTCTGCCCAAGTATCGTAATTGGTGACGGGGGCGATGGGTCTGATGTCGCGGCCCACGTCAAATCCCCCGACTCGAGCGGCGAATCAGGCGTACGTGCCGGGAGAGGGAGTTTGAGGGACGTACGGGATATATTCGGGTGAGGGAGGAATGGCGGGGTGGATGAACGTAGCTCTTCCGGCAGGGGCAGCAGCTGCTCTTTCCGGGATGACAGGAGAAGTCGACTCAGAAGTGACTTCTTCTTCTTCTGTGACCCCTCCCTGAGCGAGCTCGTTGAGTGGGATCGGTCGGCGTGGTATGGGTGTGAAGATTCGGGGTGGCTGCTGCTCGAGTGGAATGGCATTGACATTGTTGGAGAGGGTTGGGGTTGTAGTGACTGTGGAGGCAGTAGGGGATGTCGCAATTCTTCGCGGCGGTCTGCAGAGAGTCCTGAGTGTGAGAATGAGAACAAGGGAGATAACGGTAGCACTGGGGATTCCAAGTGCAATGGCTAGATCTTGGGCGGTACCATTAGACATGGAAGATCCTGGTTAGAGATCTATAGAAAAGCTTTGAGCTAATTGTTAGACCCGACATCTGAACAAGGGTAAATACACAGTTGTATTGTGCTCATACAATCACTGCTAAGTCCCGTGAAGTTCAAGTGTCAAGACTAAGGCTTTTAGCGTTTAGCGAGAAGTGGAATGTTTCAGTATGATTAAACGTTAGCTCAAAGCTAAGGAATATACAGCTTTGAGTAGACGACTTATATACTGGAATGAGGGTCTAATAATAAGGGTACCGTGTTAGAAAGTGAATAAGCCAAATACACAGTGACCAAGATAAAGTACACATCTGTGGAGTCTGATGCATATGGTGACGATGTGAAGATCTATGAAGTTCTGGGGTTGCGGAGCTAAAGATAAAAATAGATAAGCGCCGAAGATAAGATAACATAAGAGGCACTTAGGTAAAGAAATGAATAAATCATAACATAATTTGACATAGAGTCGAACTGAAAACTGATGAGTCGTATCAAAATTGAATGGAAAACGATCCAGGACTTACCACATGAGAAATTGTCCCCACTGAGTCATGTTCTTACAATACTTAGTTGACAATAATAGCCTTGAAAAAACGAACAAGAGCATGAATGCACAAAAAAGGCAAGAAAAACTGACAGGAGTGATGTTGGCATTGGTGTTGTTACCAGCACAAGGTCCCAATAAGGAATGGCCAGGTCCACAACCACAGTGACATGGTGAACCATGCACTGTGGCCATGGAGGGGTTCATACCGCTGTGATCATACTATTGAGTGCGCCGTGCAGAGTACAGTCTGTATGCTATTGGATGCATATTGCAAGATTGGTTCATTAAGGTATTTGACATCATGATGATGCAGTATGCATTGATGCCAAAGAGTGCCAGTGAAGATTGGGTACCGGCAACCCCCTGCTAAATTCAGACTCCGAGCATTACCAAAAATGGACCAGAATACCCATGTTTTATGGATGCACCTACTGTGGGTTGGAGGAGCAAGATTCAGCTCTAGTTTGGCTGGAACAATTTACTCAGAATAAAATTCTACATGTATTCTTCAAGGCACTTTGTTTGATTTACATCATTTTCCTTGATTTTGGTGAAGTTTATCATGATTGCAGAATGAAATTTTCACTTTTGTCTGGAAGAATACATGTATTTTAGTTAGAAAAGACATCTCCTGTGTTTTTTGGAGCAGCTTCAACTCTGTGAAAGCCTATACAAGGTGCATAACTTCAGGGTACAAATATATACAAACAGTTTCATGGTACCAATTTTGTCATGGTTGAAGGTGTTTAATTGTTACCAAACACATCATTTAAGGTGTAAATGAGTGGGAGTTAATATATCAACACTTTAGGACAATGAGATCAAGGAAATATGACAATAAGAATAGCAGCCTTGTTCTCCAGGCTATGAGAGAGAGACACAATGGTTGCAAGGATGCCATGTATATTAACAAAAGAAGAAGATTACTGCCATGATTAGGATTCCTTGTAACATTATTTAATGGAGGCATGCATTGCATACACTGTACAGGTCCCAAACAAAGAGTATGGATGGTCATGGGCAAATCCGGAAGGGATTTGCCACTGGAAGGCCCAAAAAGGTGCTTACTTAGCTCACGGTCCAGAACCAGGGGTTTCCAGTGCCTATGAAGATGTCTATAAAGCTAGTTATCATACTCTCAGAGGTAAATAGCATGCACCATGGTATGTATTACATTGAAATTTATCTGTAACATCCTCCAAAAAGTTGTCTTTAGGCCCCAATATGGTGCTGGTACAGAGACAAAAATGCCAAATACCTGGTCTTATTTGATAATACCCGGTATTACTGGGTATTGTGTGGGATCACTCGGTATTCTCTGGTAATGGCTGGTATTGGCAAGTATTATAAGGTATCACTCAAGGCAAAAAAACCCCTCACCCTCCCATTGTTCCTTACCTCCCAATACCTCTCACTACCGCCTGCCTTGTTTATCTTCCCATCTCTTGATATAACTCCGCTGGCCATGCCCCCAAGTATCCGGGGTCCCAGGCCTAGACTGCCATCTTCCTTCAACACTGTTCCCCTTTTCCTGACCACCACCATCGTGCCTGTACTCCCATAATGACAGCCTCTGTCTATGGCTCTTCTCGCTTGACATTGTCGGCAAGTCCTCATTGAATCTGTAGTCAACTGTCAGCCTCATCACCGCTCCTTACATAGGCCATACATATCAAAATCGTATCAAACTCTCTTCAAATTTTCATTTTGTTCCACCCAAGCTTACGAAACAAACTTGCTGACTTAGAAGTCCCACTCCCATCTATCTGATATCTTGTTGAGTTGTGTATCAACTGTGAAGGGCCTGATACTGATCCATGAAATCTAGTCTCTGTCTGTCCCTTCGACAATGGAGAAGTGGAAAAGAACTGCTTATCAGTGATCCTTAGCACCAATCAAACCAGCATTAAATCACACCCACCCTTACTAATCATAGTCTACGTGATCCAGCCTTGATTTCAAACCTGCATAGTCCATGAACACGTTGTCTACCAAACACATTCCAAAGACTTACGAACCAGTGTTCTTGCCAGAGTCGCCAGTGGCATGCCATCACAACACAACTCATTGGTTGGTCTCTGAAAGGCACCTTCACCGCGACCATGTCCCTTCAACCAAACAGCTACATTCTAGTTTGAGTCTCCCAGAGTGAACGTAATACTTACTTACCTTCAATGTCTCAACCTATTGGAAATGACCCCACAGGCTGGGTGCCGACCTCCTCAGTGTGTATGAAGTGCAACCTCGACCCAGCACCTTAACATTTTAGTTAACCATGAGATGCAATATAACACTCGGACATATACAACTGGGTCACCCTTTCAAACCTGAACTTGACCTGCTTACTGAGCATAGCCAATCTGTGCGTGCCTTGGTCTTGTAACCTTGAGTTCCATACGTACTCTGTCATGTCATGTGTATCGGTCGAGCGACAGATCTGAATGCAGGGATCGTGAGGCAAGGCCCAATGCATCAGTGTATGTACCATGTTGTCCCCCATCCAACCCTCCTCAATGGTCCTGCACTGAATGAATGTCAGAATGTGCTCAATAGGACAAAGCTAGCTCACCCTTCAGCACTACACCACCAATCACCATGGCAGTGCAGAAAACAGGCTCAAATACCCATACTCTCCACTCTCTATCACAGAAGCACTGCGCTTCCATCACAGAAGCATTGGAGATGAGATAGATATCAGGATCAATCCTGGAACCATCAGCATCTCTCAAAAAGCATTGGCCTGTTACAGAGGAACTGTAGCATCTGTGAAAGATTTGGCATTGCAGATGGCATAATGAGCTGGACACCCACCGCAATTTCAGCCACTGGGCACGCATCAAAAGAGAAGCCTTGGGCATTGGGGGGCAGGCATCAAACTCCCTTCACCGCCTCTCCCCAGACCACCCCCAACCTCACGTCATTGATCATGCCACCCTCAACTAATCCCTACCCTACAAACGTCACCACTGTCCCCCCTGATGATGCCCCTTTTCTGGAGACACATTGCGTCCGAGTTCAAACTGAATCCCAAACCGATTCCTGTCCTCAATTCAGGGCGCGACAAACCACTTCCACCCATTCCACATGTCCAGCATGCACTTGACCTTCAAACATCTCTCAAACGGCAACACGACGTTGATGAGCATAGACTTCCATGGCAATGGCAACACCCAAAACTCTGAGAGAGCTTAGGCAATTAACGTAGCAACACAGCGATCAAGGCAATGTGTTTGCGAGTGGTTTGGTGCACCTCCGTGTGGTCAATTCCTCTATAACACAAGATACACTGTGACTTTTTCAGTCAGCAAAGTAGTACTCTTGGTCAATGAGTAATAGTAGACATTGGCTGTAAGCTGGGAAGGATCTCGATAAATGAGATGAGACAGAATCTGGTATGACGCAAATACCAAGAAACCGTGGTAGAAACTGATAAAACGATCTAGAAATCGTGGGGATGGGCTAAAGAGCACCAAAATAGCTCTAGAAATTGTAGCAATGCACGAGAAACCGTGGCAATGCACTAGAAATTGTGGGGAAGGACTAGAAAACATGTCCTGAAGGTGCACTGTGATGCTGAGTCAAAACAATGGCAATTAACGTGCAGAAACTGCCTTAGAAATGGAAGAAAAAATAGCAACTGTGGTGCTGAGTGGGGTGTTGCGGCAATAGATGCACAGCAACTCTGAACAATGATAAAGACGAGGGTGATCCTATGGAGAATGGTGCTGAACTGGGTCTACATGGAGGCAATACTGAACTGGGCAATGAAAATGATGGCGACATAGAAGGTGAAAGTGATGAAAGAATCCTATGTGGTGAAGGTGAAGCGATGTTGCAGCATTAAAACAAAAGCAAGTTATTGACATGAGATTCCATGTATTGGTGCAATATACAAAGCAAACCAACAATGTTAAAAGTAAAGCAAGTGGTGAGGGATAACTTGGAGTAACCATAGCTGACTGGAATGCCGTAGTCTCGTCAACTGGGTAAGAACTGGCTCTAAAAATGTGGTATCTACCTAGTTTTTATACTACAAGTCTGGTTTTTATAAATAGAATATTCATTGGAGCCTTAGTAAGGCTGTAAGTCCTTGGCTTTGTAATAGCCATAGTAAACATATGGAATCTGTGGTTCTAAAGTAACAGCAAGTCTTCGACGTTGCCATGTATGGATGAAAACCGTGTGGTTTTATTGAGCGGTGAGCAGATCATAAGGTGCTGTTTAGCTGCGGATTACTGAGCTGCAGTTGCCATACTGAGGTGTACACTTGGGTCAATGATAATTCAAGGTCTTGGCACTGTAACAGCCTTAGTAAATGCGGTCTGTAGTTGCTGTGGCTGTAATTATCATAGCTGGAAGGGTATTCATGTCAATCATGTCATTTCATTAAATGATTGATGGGCACATCAACTAGGTGCTTCTGAGTGATGTAGCAACCCTGTTTTGGATGATTGGCAATCAAAGGTGCCTTGCCATGATGGGGTATGGTAATTATGATGTGAGGTGAGCTGGGAAGGATAGCGGAGCATTGAAGGAGTATGAAGGGCACAGTTTTAGGATTGTATATGTGTGTGGGTGGCCTATACTGCGAAACTCCATGGTATTATTGAGTGTTAGCAGTATTATGGAGTGTGTGGGGATTATAATGGCATCATTTTGAAGATATTGGGTGATGAATGGGTAAATCCACGAATTCTAAGCATACAGAGCCTGGAGGCTCATCAATGTCATCCATCCCTCCTTCTACCCATCCCCTTACAGTGTTCAGACCAAGACGAATCTTCCTCATGCAGGCAAATATTGATACCCTCTTCCTCATACTGCTGTTCAGCCTTGCGAGCTCCCTTGCAACTGATGATCACTCCCTCCACCATACAGTGCACAGGATCCTGGCATGCCTCCATGTTCTTCTCGCACTGTCCACTTCCTCCATCGACTCATCAACAACCCGAACAAACATCGCGGCAATGTGAGTGATCCAGCAATAGTCTCGGGCCCCTATTATCCATTGGATGCATCGTCCAACCATGGACAGGGTGCAGGCGGTCGTGTCCACAGTTTCTTCTGGAAGTGTGGGCAATGGCTTCACGTCCAAGGCAACCACAACCGATGTTAAGGTCAGAGCCAGCCATGCTTGGTAGCCTCAGCCTCTGATCACCCTTAACCAGAGTCGTCCTAAGCACATCCCACTAGTCATATTCCCCATCTGAATGTCTTGATTCCACTTGCATGCCTGTATCATAAATGTGTCTTTACCTGTAGTATATTCCTCCAGTCCAGTTCATCACTACTGTACATGTTTCCCCTCCTATGTGTATCTTGAAGTCAGTAACCTCACACCTATTCATCACTTTCCTTTTGTTAGCCACTCATTTCCCACCAATCAAGGATGTACACACCTGTATTATCACCATGTCTTCACCTGCAGTCTATTTGCTCCAGTCCAATTGATATCTACTGTATATTTTTAGCATCCAACACATTTCTTGAAGTTAGTACTTGTCAGCAAGTCATGTACCCTTATTCAAGCCAGTATATGTACCCCACTCACAACCAACAATCCTCGTCTCCTTTCGGATCGCACATGTAGACCCAACTTACATGACACATGAGAGTTCCAAGATGTGAAAATATCAATTTCCTCATAGTGAATGACCGAGTCATAACCAGTCTTATCAACTCCTCCACAAAACTGCTAAATTGCCAAGATAAATAGTGTGCTGATCTAGATTTCAGTTTGCACTTGAGCGCTATATGTGAGTAAAAAGCTCA
Organism: Armillaria nabsnona; assembly: GCA_030407065.1. Classification (NCBI taxonomy): domain Eukaryota; kingdom Fungi; phylum Basidiomycota; class Agaricomycetes; order Agaricales; family Physalacriaceae; genus Armillaria; species Armillaria nabsnona. The sequence continues at coordinate 36,805 of JAUDQA010000013.1, forward strand.
CTCAAGTCTGATAAGGCCTAGGAATGACTCTGAGTGAATTGTGGAGCTGTTAATGTTGGCACAACCTGAGTTTTGTGAGGAACTGTCAAGTTAGAGGTGCCCATTAGCTTCACCTGTTCGAATCCAAGTTACCAGCTTCTCTGCAGCACCCAAATCCGATGTCCATAGAGATGAAGAAAGTGTGTAATCGGACATATTAGCGAGTTCTATGGCCTCATCGATCGTGTCAAAGGTCGTAATTGAAAGCTCTATAATACCGGTCAGAAACTGGACATTCACATATTGTGAAAACTCCCACCTGGACCAAATGCTTCCCGCTCCCACAGCCTAGTGCCTGGTTTATTGCCAGTGAACATGTGCAGCTGCATCATGGAGCCATCCCTGGTGACATCTCCTACGAGGACCTGCACTCCCTCTCTGATTGCCTCATGTAACATGCCCAGTACATTCTCTGCAGAAGACTGGGAGAACAAAGCAGAGATCCTAGCAGTCGGATCCATATATGGATCTCTGGCTTTCAGAGATTTGCAGAGCTCGCAGATCTTCTCTGTCAGAACGTCAGATATGCCCTGCTGCACAAGGACTCGGCTGGTAGACATGCACACTTGGCCAGAGTAGACAAGGGCTCCTGATACGATACCTTTTGTAGCTGCATCTATATCAGCATCATCGAGGACCTGTAGAAGAATTTTGAGGGAAAGCTGGATAAACTGAAAGTGAACAGTACATAACTGACCATTGCAGGCACTTTTCCGCCAAGCTCAAAAACACAAGCTTTGAGAAATTTTGCTGCTTCGCTTGTGATTATTCTTCCTACACAATTGCTACCTGTGAACTTCAAGGAAAGAGCACGTTGATGCAAAGAAATCCATGTCCAGCGACTGACATTGATCTTCCACACAAATGGATGCACAATGATTTTAGCAGTCAAAGCAGGTGAGTCCTCCTTTGATACAGAAACTAGATTGAGAACTCCTGTAGGCAGTCTGGCCTCTTGGAATAGTTCTGCAACAATGAACTGGCTCTGCAGACTCAATTCCGATGATTTAAGTATTATGGCATTTCCACAAAGAACGGGTACAGCCATAGCATGCAGTGCAAGCGCAACAGGCGCGTTCCATGGAGCGATGCTAAAGCTAGTAGAAAAAGGTGCGTAAATATTAGCTGATAGAATATAAACCATTCAAGGACAACTTACATGACACCCATTGCCCTTCTCTGAACGAGAACCTCAGAGCCCCAGTTGTACATACAAAAATTGACTGGCACAGCTGTTTCTTCTTTCGTAGACTGCAGGATAAGTTGCTTGTAGTGGTCAGTGGAAAGGATATCGGTGATGAACCTAGAGACTCCTGCAGGCAGAAAACACAAGACCTGTAACGGCGAGTGTAGTCAAACACAGAATCTGAAGGCAGGTTCTAGCAAGTCTAGTCTTGCACCTCCGTGCAGTGACTATAGCTTCCTGGTGGTGTAGTGAAGTATTGCTATGCTTTGTTATGATTCTCTGAAGGCTGTTCAGAGACTCAAGGTATGTATGCGAACTTTCCTGGAAGGGAAGGGATGTGTAAATGTGGGTGTATGCTGAGCAGGGGTGACCTAGATGCGGTGCGAACTATGTGGTGTCAAAATCCTAGCTGCGGTGACACACTTGGAGAGCGTTCACACGTGTAATTTTGCAAAATGTATCAATACATACATTTTATAAAACCTGGATGCCAAGGCAATGAGATATACCTTAGAGTGCAATGTCCTAAGTGTGGGCAATGAAATACCTTGAGTGATATTCGGTGGAGCGCATGGCTTAACTGTAGAGTGATACTATAAGGGTCACACTAAGTATAAAGTCCCAGCACTTGACACTGAGTGCGCCGACAATGCACAGACAATGCGCACTAAGAATAGAACCAGAGAAGCTCAGGAGATAATTAATACTTCGCATAGCCTTGATCTATGATGCGCAAAGCACTGCCATGCCAGGAGCTAGCGCTCTAGACCTCAGAATGTATAGAATTGCAGTAAGACCGAAGTTCCTGACTTTGGCTGATGCGTGTGAGGTCTAGACAAGGAGCACGTTGCCCTCACTACAATAGAATTCCCTATGAGAATACTAGGAAGTGAAATGAGAGTTGTGGGGTAGGCTATAACTCCGAGGATATGGTAACCGATGTCAATACACATGTAATAGCGGTGGTAACCAACGTCGCGCAACTGAGAGACCAGGATCTGGCCCCGAGCCAGAGCTCTGAGTAAGCGCCAAGCAATGGCGTGATTATGGCAACATGTGCGGGACCCAGGAAAGGAAGTTCCGCAGGCCAAGAGTTACTATTTAAGGATGTATTAAAATGTAGAGCGCGTAGTATATAAATACTGTAGTATAGTAATAGTGTACAGGTTTCGGACCCCCGCTGTAGACGCGTGCAAGCCTCCAGCTTAGCGCTCTACCTTTGGGATCAGTTTGTAGCTTCGAGCGAGAGAATAGAACCTTTATTGATAACATCAGAGTGACTTGAGTAGCGCGCAAGGCTTAGAAAGCTAACGCGGGACTTGTGTATTGTTTGAGTGATTGGTTCACTGCGCTCTAACCTGAGAATAAGAGATTTGTGTCATTGCGGACGCGCTCTTGAGTTTTGAGGTTTTCTTGTGACGCGCAGTGCTACAGGTGGCAGAGGTTCAAACCCTTTGGTCTGGTTAGTATTCGTGCAGAGACCTTCATTGTACGCGCAGTGTTACAGGCGGCACAGGTTCAAACCCTGTGGTCTGATTAGCACACGCTTGAGGGTTCTCATTTCCGCAAGCGGCAGAGGTTCAAACCCTTTGGCTTGCCGGACGGGGTTTATTTGGTTATTGTGTCTCTGGATCGCATGGGTTCGAACCCCGTGGGTCTACGATCGGTTTGGAAGCTTGAGTGTGTAGGTTCAAATCCTTTGGCTTGAGTGGACGTTTTGTGAAGGGTTTCTGCTTAGAGCATGAAGCTTTGAGTTGTGTGTAGTGTGTTTTGAGTTGTTTGAGGTCACCCTGCGTGTCGCTCGAGACTTATTGAGGGTTTTGTTGGTGTGTGGCGATGAGTTGTGTATTGTAGTACACCTTGCCTTGAGGCCCAGCGACATCTGTCGCTCCTCTTGTTATAAAAGCCTTTGGACTTAGAGAGATCTAGATACCCTACGAGCGCGATTGCTATACATGTGTATCGTATATTCTGAGAGTTTAGTTGTTTTGCTTCAATCTGCTTCTATCGCATAATATCCCCCCAAGAACTTGAGGGTTTGTGTGTGTAGTGTTGGATGTGGTGTGATCAGTGTCTTCGACGCTGTTGCATTTCTAGCCTGCGCGCACAGAGCCTCTTCAGCGGATTTGGTTGGAGAACTCTATGTGAGTTAATGAAGCTGGTGCTCTAGGTGTGAGCGAAGTTTTGTCCAAGATAAAATATGTGCAAGCAAGATATAGCTCTAAATAATCCTAATATCAAGCAAGTGAGTATCAATCTTGAGTCGAGTTAAAAGGGCAAGGTTAGCGAACTTTCCCTCTATGAGAAAGGTAGCTAAGGCCCCAGGTGTCTAACTCTATAAGAGTTAAGTGGTGTTGTTTCCTAAGTTTGGAAATGGTAGTACTAGATTGTTAGTGGCTAAAAGCTTCAATCCTTGCTGTGGATTGCTGTTTAAAGCATGCAGGTATGTAAGCGAACTTAAAACGTCGAGGATGCTTCGCAAGGGTAACCAGTAAAGGTTTCCTAGTGAAGGTTTTGGAGCAGAGGTAAGCACGCAAAGTTATAGTTAACTTTTATTAGTGAAGGGAAAGTTTGCTAAGTGTTATTTCTCTAATGAACAGTAGAGAAGCAAAAACTTCGGGTGTGTATATCGGATCTAGGAGGTGTGTAAGGTAGTGTACTTGTGGGCAAGTAACTCCCTGGTGGTTCTGTCTCCTTCTCTTTCTTTTGTCATACTTTTAGTTAGCTACTTTTATACTACTTTGAGAATTTCTTGTAGGTAAGCTACATTTGTCCTTGCCCTGTTAATTCACAACCCATGCGAACTATTTACTGTGCAATAGAGTATTCTTGTCCTTTCTTTACTAATGCTGAGTTAAGATCTGTCAGCATCTGTGCAACTCCAAGAACTATGCGACTGTGCATAGCTGTGCATAACTGTGCATGTAGCTTCAGTTACTGTGCAAAGCAGCTGCAAAGCGAACTTGCTGTGCATTTACTAAGCTATGAACTGTGCAAAGTAAACAGCCTTGGTAAGGCTTTAACTGCTGCTGACTGTAGCGAATTATAATAGTTCGCTAACTTGTCATTAGAGTTGCATAACAGGATTCAAGTCTTTTACAGCTATTCCAAGTGATCTGGAAAGTCCGGGATGAGGATTTGGAATGGTTTGATAGGGTTCATGATCAAGGTGCATGGCAATCATGACTGTGCTTTGATATGGAGGTTTGGAAGGGGCGGAATATTACTGGATCATTATAGATCCGCAAATTTATGAGCGTACAGAGCCTGGAGGCTCATCAGCAGCAGCCTTGATGAGAACATCTTTACGCTGCTGGAGTAGAGAATGTTCCCACATCTTGAAGGCAGCATGGGCTGCATCAATAGCTGCAAGACAATTGGCGCTAGTTGCAGATGCAGCTCTGCTGACTACAGTATGAGAGTATGGGTTCACAACATTGAATGTTTTGTTGTCGCTGGAAGGGACCTTCTCTCTGTTGATGAAGAGTGGGGTGAGCAGAAGAGCTTCAGACATATGGATGCAGGATTCTGCGATAGTCCAATGAACAATCTTGATAAAGTGATTCGGCGGAACATTGAACTGTCTAAAGACTGTGTGTTTGCTTTAGTGGAATTAGCGAGGTTATGAGATGAGAGCTCCAGTTGACGTCATGCTGAATGAGATGTCTTTCCTTCGATGCACAGGCGGAAGACAAGTCGATAAGTACTTGTGTCCCTGGATACCATAAAATAAGAGAATAATAAGCAAAGGTGGTCCAGATAAATGGAATTAGATTGACTTACAATTGAAGGCATGTTACCTCCCATTTCGAGGATACAGGGTTGGATATATTTTGCAGCTTCTGTGGTGACAAGTCTGCGGATGTTTTACAGCATGAAAGAGCATTGAAAACTGTCTACATTGACAAGTTATCAATGAGTGTATGAGAGTTGCAACGAGCGATGATTCCAGTTATTAGCCGAGACAATGAGCAGAAAATTCAGGATGCCACTCGTGATGAAAAAGATCGACAATCAAAGCCTGCAGTTCAGGAGTTGCAACAAACTGAGCACCAAGGTGTTTCCCTTTACGACAGCCTGTTCCACGAACAAAATGAAAAGCTGAACTGGCATAAGTGAAAGAAGGGTAAGTAGTAGTAATGACAACTTACATGACATTGATGGTCGACATTTGAGAGTAACATGCAAGCGAGCCTGAGATGATGCTTGATGACCTTGTTTCCCAGGGCTGTTGAGGGTACAGCTATCGTATCGAGCCTATTGAATTTCTGAACTACCAGACATGACACCCAGTATATTCAGTAATCCGTGACACGGCCTGCATCTCTAGATGGCCTGCATCTCTAGGACAGGCATATGTCAGCATTCAATATCTGTCCAGTGAACACAAGTCTTGTTACCTCACTTCTTCCATATTTCAGGATGTCAATACCTCAAATGATAAGATAGCATAGGCTCAATCTTTATTTTAGGTCAACACCTCTCTGATTGTCGATCCTACAGTGCATTTGAGGCCAGTTTGTGGTTGGAATGTCGCTAATTGTTGTGATCGGGATTGATCTATTACATGTGCGAGACTGCGAAGATATTCTACCTTGTGCATCTCTTATGTACATCAGTTTGCCACTACAATGAACAACATCAGCAGATACAAATCTCTGGGCTCCAAACTGGCAACGAATACTTTTCTCCCTTCAGTAATCATGGAATATATGGTCTCCAATTACCAAGGCGCCGATGACATGGGTAAACACTAGGAATTGAAATCTCCTTGATAACAAGTGCCAATGAGTCTGTATTTGCCTATTTGAAAGTGAAAGAGCCAGTGTTCATCTCATTTCAGAAATGAAGGGGTATCCCAGCAGTCTTAGCAGGACATGGGCAACAAGGCTGTGAATAGTCTAGATATTCCATGTCATAGATTTTGCTAAAAACTGGTGTGAGAGCTTGATTGAAGATGGTAGCAAGTTCGCATACAGAGTTATATACTCTACAGCTTCCCACATCACAACAAACTGAACCAGACACTCCAGGCAGACATCTCAATCAAGTCAAAGTCAGCCATTCATACTAAAAATAATCCCCCCATCATCATAGATGACACAATGGCTCATGTGCTTCCTTCAAAGAGAATGACTGCAAAATTTGAACAAAACCACCACTAAACAAGCAGTTTTGCTCCATGTATATGTCTTCAGTCAAGGAATGCAAGCAAATGAGAGGGTGTGCATCAATGTGAATAGCATTCTGATAGAATTTTGTTCATATTCTACATGATATCCATATGTATAATCTCCTTTATGCTTGCTCTATGTTGCACTAGCAGTGGAGGAGGTTGCTCCAGCAGTGCTTGTTGTTGCAGCATCTGCATTTCCACTAGGGATGGGGGTGAAATGAGGGGTAATACCCTGCTGGACAAATGTGAGGTTGGGAGTGTGTTTGTGGCTGACGGCCAGCATCACTTGTCGGAGGCTCTGAAGGTGAATGGTGAGTTTTGATCTCAGCTGTGTTGACGGGCCAGCTACACTCACATTTTTACATTGCTCCACATGCTCCAGTGCCTCTGGCCAATCCCAAAACCAAAGTACAAAGAGTTCTTGCATGATACGTTCAGTTTGTTCTGTGTAGAGTGCATCCTTGAAGAGGTGCCCTATATGGTGCAAGAATCTGACTTGATCTTCACTGTAGAGACACTGAAAGGGGATAAGAACCATGCAGCATTAATGAGGGGAATAGTGTACAGGACCATGGTCCTCATTGACCACTGGATTGGTGCTACCAGTTGGCGTGGAGGCGTCAGGAATGCCATTGAGGGATTCACTTATAATAGGTCAACCACGAGGTGAATATTTGGGAGGAGGCTTGCGGATCCTGAATGGCACGTGTAATAGACCTGTCATTTCAAATCTCTTTGCAATGACTCTCACCCTCAATTATACTTTTAGATCTTGTCCATCTCCAGTGCGATTTTAATATACTTAAAATAACCATTGTGCTCTGATTTGACTGAGACATCTGCTGTAAACATCGGCCAGTCCCTGGGTGCCTCTAAGTCAGCCAAGATCCCAGATCTCCTTCCTCACAATTGATAATAATTGTTAAGTACCCACCGTACCCATCTTCTCTGTGTTCTACCCCCACCTTTCAATGAGCACCCACATTCCCATTCATCTACAGTGCCTTCCCCCCTGCGATTGTGCAGAGTTCTACTCTGATGGCTCGAACCTGCATGGGCCTATGCAATTACAGCACTTGAAATGCGACAGCTGCGGCCACCCATGGTTCTCCCATCTGGCGCTGGACATCCTCAGGACGGATGCACTGTACCTGCACTGCTGCTGAGGGTTGCTCAAAAGTCGCTGCCAAGGTTTTGTTCCCCACCTGTGCGCAGTATGTCTACTCACTTCACAAACCTTCGTAAATCCATTGTGTCATCTAATGTTCCTCTTCCAGACACTTTTGATGAACCACTGGAATCCTCACACTCTGTGTGTATGCGGCGGTGAGTGGAAAGCTCACATCTCCTACCATGCCAGGTCAGTTCACATGTATTTCTTGTCTCTCTAGTCACCATCACTCACCTCATTGCTGTTGTCAGTGTTTCTCCTCCTGTTCCTTCGGCGTCACTGTTAGTTGCTCCCCCCTTCACTCTTCCATAGTCTGACCAGGTTTTTTAGCATCCCCTTGGTGGCGCACGCTGTTCTGCCTGCCACACCCCCACCTCTAGCTCCCACTGACACAGTTCTGCCTTTGCCAACCGCAAGAGCCATCACCACCATCACGGCCGTCACTGAGTGTGTTGCCAGGCTGCCACCACCTATTCAGGTGATCTGGAGCCTCACCGTCATGGACACTACAGATGCGAACACCCTACAAATGGATGCAGCACAACAAACACTACCCCAGCACCAGAATGCCTCCCAAACCATCCCTCCATCAGCCAACACCAAAGGCAAACACAAAGCTCATCTGGCCAGCATCAATCCCCAAAAGAGTCACATCAAAGTTGACATTATGATTGCGCCCAACATTGTAAGCATGACCTTTCACCCTTGCAGCCATTGTTATCATGGCTGAGCCACTCCTCTAGGGAGAACCAGACAACGTGGTGATCCGCTTGGTATCAGGCTACCCATAGATTTTGTGATTTTCTATCAAATAGTGCAGTCTACAAGCAGTACAGAGAGCTATAGTGAAGGCTTTACACTGATAGCTAGAATACTACATAAGATAGTGAGCAATACAGTATCAGAACGGACTTAGAAGCGACATCTAGATGAGTCAATTCTACAAGCCTTCAACACTGAATGTTATTCCCTGCCCAAAACAAGGCTATTTACAGTCGGAACCAAGGGACACATCGAGATGAGATACAAACAATAAACCAGAACACAGAAGGACTAGATTACTCATCATCTCGACGACTTGAATAAACCTAGAAAAGGATTGCTAAGTCCACAACGATACACACAGTGAAATGAACTTAGTCTAGAACACGACTAAACCTAGGAATAACTGAATAACCAATGCTTGGCGCCGAGATAAGCTAATTTAGATCACATACTGGTCGAAGCAATACAATCTCGGACCGACGATCGATCATGATCGGTGGTTACATCCTTGAAATACTGCGCAAGCCGTAGTATTGAATAGAGATCCACGCGGCAAGGCATGAAGGAGAAGTGAGGGGTTCCTACGGACCAGTAGGGCACTCCTCGGCAATAGAATGACTACTAGTCATTCCGCCCAACTGAATAGAAACCTCAGAATGGTGCAATACTTGTAAATTAATTACTCATCATTTGTATTGATACCCAGAGCTTGTACCATAATTACTTTTAGATACAAGCTCCTATATCTAGGCAGGAAATCATTCCCCCGCATTTGTGCTAGTAGCCTTATAGCTACCTAATCAATCACTGGTTTAATCACATATCCTCGACTGAAGTGAATTAAGTTTACCAAGTCAACCCCAAAAGGGTGGCTATAAGTAATCTAGAAGAACTAAGTAGGAAGAAGAGTCATCCCCACGTTTGCACCTTGCTAGTTAATTGAACTGCTCTGCATACAAAGGCCTCATGCTCTCTCACTGACTAAAGTGATCTAGACGTGCTAAGTCGACCACAGACCAAAGACATTGCCTAGTTGAAGTGAAATAAGCCCTAGAACACTTTAAGTTTGAACAGTTAACGAGTCAGTGTACTCTAGAGTCAGTGTACTCTTTGCAAGTCTTGTACTTGAAGCCAGGACCTGTGTGTTCTTTGTAGAGTCTGTGTACTCTTTGTAGAACTTTGGTTCTTTGTTGCAAGTGCATGTGCTTGTGTTGTAATCGAGTCCATGTACTCCAGAGCAATTACGCTCTTTGTAGACCACTAGGTCTTTGATTGTTTGATTGTTAAAGCTTTCCTAGTTAAAGCCTTACCAGCTCTTCTAGACGAAGTCATTTCGAGTCTAAGCCACTCAAATTATACCTTACAAACCCCCCACGTTCATATACCTCGCTATCGCAATTAGTGTATCTCATATAAACACTTCTAGACTTGAATCGAAGTTGTTTTTAAAAGCAAAACCCAATTGATTATCAAAATCTATGTACACCACAAGTGCTTCTATCGTACTCACCCTCGAACTTAATATTGATGATTGTGTGTGTGTGTGTGTGTGTGTGATTTAGTATCTAGATTGACAATCTAGACACTAGTTTCATTTGGGTGCTGCCCATTACTGAGCACATCAGCGGACAACGTGTGGGGTTACCATCAGTTAGCTTTGCATGCAGACCAAACTGGGACCACCTACAACAAGGTGTTCATTCCTAACCACCTGGGACACCGCATTACCCTTATGCCAATACTGCCACTGTTGTAGCAAATTGATAGTGAACTTTGTAGAGCAGTCAAAGTGGGTAGGTTGGAGGTTCCTGGACTCGACGACTTCATTGCCAACCAGGAGGACATCATTTATAACTCTAGCTATCTGTGGGTTTGGCTGGCTCCCCAGTGACGTGGTAATATGTACTCCTTCCAGCCAGCTGGAAGTCTCAGCAGCACCGTCATCACACCTTCGGCCTTGGTGAACCTGACACGGATGTTCCAGCCACTGCCCACCAGCCAGGAGAACAGATTCTTCCTCATTGTTGGTATGTTCACAGTCATGTTTTATCAAGTGTCTACTGATCCAACTCTATTAGCTCCTCAATACAGTACTTTGTGGGACCCAATGAAGAAATTGTGGAACAGGACAAACCACATGTGTGCTTCTGCTATTGTGTATTACATGCAGCAGGTATGGGTTTCTACCACAAAGCCAGTTGCGGCAAGGATGCACCACCCACCTGGCCCCAACAGGTTAAGTGCCTACCAGGATGTCCTCAGGTGGAGCCTCTCGACAGTTCTGACGACGAGATTGGTGGAGCACTACCTAACACTCCCACCCATCATGCTAGCCCTTGCTTCCCCTCTTGGTCACCACCACCTGTTGAGGTTGTGCTCGCAGTAGGCCCACATACACCCATGTGGAGACATTTGACTCCTAATGGCCCTGAGCGGATGACTCCACAGCCATCTCCCATGCCTAGAATGCACGATGCCCATCGCATGATTATCTTTGATTGGCAGAGAGCCTGTCACCTCGCAGTCAATCAATGCTACACTGATCTCAGCTACAGGATAGCAGGCGACACTGTGGAGGAGATTGTGGACATGCTATGGTCTTGGTTCCAGCACACAGTCGAGCGGCCTTCTGGGATTTTTAATCTTCGCCCCTTCCCATTGATTCAACAATTCAGTCTGAGTGATGGAGACTTCCATATACTGCAACTCTTTGAACAGCAGGCATATATGTGACTCTATAACACGTAAGTTCCTCTGTCTCTGTCTCCACAGGTGTTCTGTAACTCACTCAGTTGATGACTGATGGTAGGGAAGGATCAGATAGAGGTGGTCCAGCTCTCATTCTGGGACCGGAGCATAGCTGTTTGTTGGCCACTCTGCAGCTCATGGTTCAGGGCAAATGTTACTGGAAACAATGAGGTGATGGGACATACACATTCATACTCAGGAGTACCCACATGCCTATCGACGCTTGCACCCACTATATGACCGCCTTGGGCAGATTATTAGCCCTGTCTCTCATCCAGTTGGGACAAGGTTTTGTGGTGTCCCCATGAGTGGTGTTAGCCTTGATTGGGGGCTTGGATGCCTTTGGACAATTAAGTCTTGACAAGATCCACATGTTCTCCGAATCCAACGCAAACATGGTAGCTTGTTGGTATCAAGTGGGTCGCAAAACTCGCATAGATCACTGCTGTGCCCAACATGCTGCAATCCAAGGACTCTTCATGGAAGCTCTCTCTGTAGAGGTAAGCCCTTTATCGAATGCATCCAGTGAAACGGACCATTGAGCCCATGTCTGTAGCTCGCAGACTTTGCAGAGCCTTGCAATGAGATATCCCACTGTGCTCTGACTGCCTGCCTGAATTCCCACATGCTTCTTGATGACATCTATTGGCCACACCCCGATCTGGAGGCATTGTGGCGAGGCATTGACTGAGAATTAGCACAAGAGAGTGCAGGCGCTCCTGCAAACAAACTTATTGATGTGAGTCAGCTGTGGCTGATGCATCTGTTCTGTTCCTGCTAAATGCTGATATCCCGTTTTGCTCTCAGATAACCACCATTTTGCAACCATACTGTTGCTGCAGTGATTGTTTCAACTGTTTGTGACGGTCGAGGAGGTTATTCCCCACCTAGTCTACCAGTCGAATGGACGCTGATGAGCCTAGACTTCCATGGCAATGGCAACACCAACTCAGAATGAGATTGGGTAATTAATGTAGTAGCACGGCAATCAAGGTGATCGTGTGTGCGAGTGGGTTCAGGGCACTTCCATGCAGTAAATCAATTCCTCTATACGCAAGTATACACTGCGACTTTAAGTCTGCAAAGTAGTACTGCTTGGTAGTCGAGTACTAGATGCAATGGCTATAAGCCGGTAGGGATCTCTCAAAGTGAGAGGGAACAAAGACGGGTATGACATGAATACCACGAATCCATATGAGAAAATGTGTGACAAGACTAGAAAACATCGCTGGACGTTAATCTGCGCGGGGTGTATGATAGTAGAGAGACTAAACGATCAGCAATAGTCTATGGGTGAACGAGGCGATGAGAAATGTAGTGCAGATGGCGTGTGTCGAAAGAAAATGTGAAACGAGGTGCTGAGGGTGGGGTGTCAAGAGAAAACATGGGGCTACAAAAACTAGTGGTGCTGCTGATCCTATATGGTGCAATAATGTCGAAGTCAATGTCGAAACTGGTCTGGTACTGAAACAATCCTATCCTATGTCAAACTAACCTTCAAGTCCACTCAAGGGACTGATACTATATGAAAACTGGCTGAAACTGGTCCTATACTGATCCTAAGTCTGCTTGGAGACTACCCAAGTGGGCAACGATAACGATGGTGAAAGTGAAACTGTAAAAACTCCAATGTTGTGAAAGTGAAACTATGATGGCCTATAAAAGATAACGGGGACAAGGTAGAGCGCAGTGATCATGTATTGGCACAATATGAGCATGTACCAATAGTGTTAAGAGCAAAGAGTGAATGTCAAGAGACTCTTCACAGTTAAAAACCATGGAATAACTCTGGTGAGCTCAAGAGTTGATGTGCAACCGAGAATATACTGGTTAAATGGTATATTGCCGTAGAATGGCAAATAAACGTGGTTACTGGCGATAGACTAGAGTGTGACAAGAATTGACATAGACTGGTCAACTAGAGATGAACTGAACTGTAACTATGTTTTCTAGTTAGTTTTTATACTACAAGTACGAAATTATAAATGGAGTAATCATGCACGACTTAGTCAGGCTGTAAGGCCATGGCTTATTAAAATCCATAGGAAACATATGGTACTTTGTCTTCTAAAGTAACAGTAACTTGTTGACATTGCCGCGTATGGTCGCGAACCCGTATGGTTTCATGGAGCGATGAATGGATCGAAAGGTGCTGTTTAGCTGCGGACTGGTGAGGTATGGCTTTTATACTGAGGTGCACGCTTGGGTCTATGTTGTTTCAAGGTCTTGGCGAGGTAACAGCCTTAGTAAAATGCGGTCTGTAGTTGCCGTGTGCTCGAAATATCTTGGATGGATGAGTGGCCACGGCAATCACATCATTTCATTAAGTGATTGATTGGCACTTCCATGAGGCTATGAGAAGTGATGTGCTAATTCCGTTTTAGGATGATTTGTGATCGAAGGAGCTGCATCATGATGGAATACGGCAATTATGATGCGTGGCAAGATGGAATGGATTAACAAAGCGCACAAAGAGTAGTTGCCATAGGGTGAAAGTGGTATTGCTGTGTGTGGAATTATTGGTTTACTGAGAGGCCGTTAAAGGGATGGGAACATTAATTAGCAGGGAAAATCCACAAATTCTGAGCATACAGAGCCTGGAGGCTCATCAACGCTGCAGCCTGCCTGTGGATATCTATGAACGTTCACTTGTCCTACTCTTCAAGAGTCGTCTGGAGTCCTATCTTTGGGGTGTTGGGCATCCAGTCGCTAGCAAGGGGGAGCTAGTGACCATGGAACAGTGGGAGTGAGAGAAAGATGATCCCTTGGTGCAGGCCTGCCTGTTGCTGGATGCTGCTTGGGCTCTGCCCCAACCCCCAGCAGCACCTATGTGAAAGATTCAAGTGAGTCTTCACAATACAGTATATGTGCACTAGGAGGCAGGCTCACCTGGGTTTTGTCAAGTTTGATTGCACCTTTGCTAAACAAAATGACATGGTATGCCTGACCTCCCTCACTCACCCTCCCCTACTAACCCTAGGGTCTCTGTACGTTCCCAGTGAGAAATGTCAATGCATCTACATACGTGTTTGGGGTCAGCTGACATCTACTTCACTCCTGAGCTAGCCAATATGCTCTCTCAAAAAGACTTTGACACAGATCATCCTTCCTGCCATTTCTTTCACATACAATGTCTGCGTTCAATCAAACAGTATCCATCAGCTTAAACGCACCAGTGGAGGCTGCATCAGTCTGCTTACCTACATAGTAGCTTAAAGGAATCATAGTTGGGGACCAAATAAAAGGATTGGATTGCCAGGCATGGGAGATTTATTAAGATTGATCACATGTCCTGCAATGGAACACTGCGGTGATGAATCTAAAGACTCCTGCGGGCAGAAAACACAAGACCTGTAATGGTGAGTGTAGTCAAACACAGAATCTGAAGGCAGGTTCTAGCGAGTCTAGTCTTGCACCTCTGTGTGGTGACTATAGCTTCCTGGTGGTGTAGCAAAGTATTGCTATGCTTTGTTATGATTCTCTGAAGGCTGTTCAGAGATTCAAAGTATGTACATGAACTTTCCTGGAAGGGAAGGGATGTGTAAACATGGGTGTATGCTGAATGGGGGCGACCTAGATGCAGTGTGAACTATGTGGTGTCGGAATCCTAGCTACAGTTCCAGTAGAATATATTTTCCTATGCTCGCATACTTTCTAAGAAATGCAGAGATGGAGCTGGCTTAACTAAAGAAACTTGAATTAGTATTGTTCCTAATAGGAACAGTAGGCTGTTGATGTTAGAGACTAAAAGTTCGGAACCCTAGCTATGGATTACCCTTTTAAAGTCTTCAGGTATGCAAATTTATGAGACGAGAATGACAAACAAGGTGGTCTTTTTAATATATCCTTGCTTGCGTTTTGGACAAGAGGATGTGAATCAAGTTATTTAACACTTGGTAAGTAGCGAGCCTTTAGAAAGTTTGCAAAGTGTTGTATCTCTCAAGAAATTAGAGATATTAACTTTAATTCACATGTGCTGGGTGATATGCATGGTGTATGTATCCTCTAGGGGATTTTTATTTCTATCTACTGTCCATCATCTTTTTATACTACAGAATTGTACTTACTAAGTAAGCGAACTTTTACCTTGGCTTGATAACTGCAGTACCGGATTTGTGAGTGTAGCAAACTATTTGTAACTGTAATTCACTATACTATGTGCTAATCTACTGTGCATGCTTGTTAAAAGTTCACATAGCCTAATAAAGCTTCAGAAGGTTTACTAATCTACTTACTACTTACTCATCCATAGTTAATAGCTCACTAATTCTTGCTATATTTCTAAGCCGTAGAGGCGTATCCATATGTTTTCTTGTGAATCCGTAGCTATGCATAGCCTTCGCATAGTTAAACCACATGACCATATGGCTCTATCCACGTGTGAAGGCCTAGAATAATGATGCATGTTTAATTTACTGCGGAAGGATTGGCAATCAATGTGTCTTGAGGCACAATGACTCATAGATATTGAAATGAAAGTTCGCGTGGAGTGGGAGATTTAATATGATTTGACCTGTGCCAGACTTGCAACATTTGGTTTAGTGAAAGGCCGCATAAGGGAGATAGGTGATAAATTGTAAGTGGTGTCTGCGATTTCAGAGCGCACAGAGCCTGGAGGCTTATCAGCGGTGAAGAGACTCTGTGCGCGCAAGCTAGAAATGCAACAGTGTTGAAGACACTGGTCACACCCACACCCAACACTACACACACAAACCCTCAAGTTTGTGGGGGATCCTGATGTGATAGAAGCAGAATGAATTAGAACAAGGGGACTCTCAGAATATACGATACACACGTATAGTGATAGCGTGCGGTAACTATCTAGATCTCTCAAAGTCCAAAGGCTTTTAATAACAAGAGGAGCGACGTTTGTTGCTGGGCCTCAAGGCAAGGTGCAATACAATACACGCAATGTCGAGAGACGTACACAAAACCCTCAATAAGTCTCGAGTGACATGCGGGGTGACCTCCAACGACTCAAAACACACTACACACGACTCAAATCTTTGCGCTCTAAGCAGAAATACTTCACAAAACCATCCACTAAAGCCACAGGATTCAACCCTATGCGCCTGAGCTTCCAAACCGATCGTAGATCCACAGGGTTCTAACCTATGTGATCCAGAGACACAAAAAAACCTTATAACACCATCCGACAAGCCAAAGGGTTTGAACCTCTGCCACCTGTAGTGCCTTGCGTCACAAGAAACCCTCAAAGCACAAGAGTGCATCCTCGATAACACTAGCTCTTCTTCTCAGGCTAGAGCACAAGTCTCCCAATCAATTAACAGTCACACAAGTGCCACGTTAGCTTTCTTCACCTCATGCGCAACTCAATTCACTCAGTATGATATCAATTCCAGGTATCTTCTCTTGCTTGAAGTTACAAACTAGTCCCAAAGCTATAGCGCTAAGCTGAAAGCTTGCATGTGACTACAACGGGGGTCTGAAACTTATACACTACAGTTACACTGCGCTATTTATCTATTCTACATTCTACAAATTAGTACAACCATATATAGTATTATTTTGGCTGTGGGGCTCGCTCGTCTGCGTCGCGCGCATGTCGCAATTATCACGCCATAGCTTGGTGCTGACTCAGGAGTCCAGCCCGGGGCCAGATCCTATTGCCAAATGTTGCGACGTCGGTTAGCAGTGCTATACCACATGTATTGGTGTCAGCTACTACCTCCTCGGAGTTGTAGCCTAGCGCACGACTCTTGTTTCTCTTCATAATGTTCTTTCCAGGAATTCTCTGGTCAGGAGAGCAACTAGTTTCTTGTCTGGGCCTCGTGCACTTCGGCCGAAGTCAGTGACTTCAGGTCTTACTCCTAATTCTGACATCATACGGTCTAGAGCTCTAAGCACCAGGGCATCCATGCCGTGCACATCATAGATCAATGTTGCATGAAGCTATTAATTAATCTCACTAGCGTGTCCTGCTATATTCACAGCACACATGTGTCATGCCTTGTCAGAGCACTCAGTGTCAAGTACTGAGACTTTCTACCTAGTACAGCCTTTCCAGTACCATTCTCAGGTTAAGTCATGTGCTCCACCCAGCTTTACTCTGTCGATTCTATTACCGGCATTATAATTCATGTGCTCTGTGGTGTTTCTTGGTTCCTTAGTATCTAGACACTGTAGCATGTATTCCTTAGTAGGAATTGCAAAATTACACGCGTGAATGCTTGCAAAGCGTGTCAGCGGTATGTGGAGTGACTGCTCAGGAACCAGAAACAGGAATGGGGGCGCTACCGACACACCCCAAATGTGAACTCATATACACCCAATCTAGGGGGCACACCAGCCGGCACGACTTTGTAGTGGATATTTTGCAGAGACATTTCTGAGAATTTGCAATGCCTTCGTAGGCCACATATATTAAAAGCTTGACAGTGACGAAACTCTCCTTCCATTGCAACCGCCCACCATGGCCAAATGACGCTCCACCAACACAGCACACTCCACTCTGCCCAAGCGCATGAGAAAGAAAAAGGAGCTGCTCCCATCAGCTCCTGAGGCGCCTCCAGGACCCCGTCATAGTCAATGCACCATTAGGCCACCCTGGCTGGCTGACAAGATAGTCAGTTATGCTGAGATGCTCCATGACCTGAGCATGTTGGGCATCCTTGAGGCCACAACTGAGGATGGCAGTACCACAACTGCAGATGGTGGGTTATTGATTACATGTTGAGTGTTCTGGTCTGACTGGTCCTCACAGGCCCGACTCCCATCGAGATCATGAGCGACACCAAGGATGAACAATCTCCTGAGTTCACTGGAGAGGTACCACACCACTGTAAGTGCTAGACTGATCAAACCATGGGTGTGTGTTCGGCTGACACTTGCTTGTAGTGAGAAACTGGAGCATTACCGAAACGACTGGTATGGTGCAGCTCTGCAACCTTGTGCAAGCTACCCTGCATCCACTCATGGATTATCGAGTGTATACTCCCTCTCCCCCTTCCTCAGTCACCGCTGATGAAGAGGATCAGATAGACACATATGAAGGGTATAGTCTTGACCACGACGTGGATGATGTGGTGCTACACTGGCTACTGGACGGTTTCACAGTCTCCCAATCCTCATCCCCAGCAGCTCTTGGTTCCTGCCTAGCACACCTCAAAACACCTGGCAAAGCCCTGGTTTTTGTCCTGTTCTACGTAACCCATTCAAAGTGCTATGTCCTCACAGAACACTTCACTCCCTCGCAGGCCAGTCCTGAATATGCAGAGGTCCTGTCTTATATGAGGTGACCTGACGCCACTTTGGGTGGCTGGCTCAATGATGCTGCGGTCGACAATCCAGTCAAATACTGTGTGGGTACTTGTTATCGAGTCTTCGGGGTGCACGAAAACTTCATGAGCAGCATGTTTTTCATGCAACTCGGCCCAGTAGAGAAGCCAGCCCACGGTATGATGAGTTGCCTTCCTGGATTTGCTACCCCACCTGCTGTGCTGACAGAGATCAGTGCGGAGGCACTGCAAACAATGTATGCTATGTATATCTGTCCTCAGGTCAGTTCAGTCAAGGTTTATTCAGATTGGGTGATGTCACTTACATTCATCGCTTCAGATGTTGACCCTCGATCTGTTGGAGCTTCCTCTATTGCAAGAGTCCCACATCAACTCAGAAATCTTGTGCAGATCTGATGTGACGATGGCTAAGCCTCAGAAGATGCACGTTCAGCACCACTCAGCACAAGTGTTCAGGCCTGGCCCAGCCCTGGCAGCGTCATCATCGTCATCATCTGCACAGGCAGTACCAGAGGACCCCAAGTTCATCAACTGGTTGGATGAACTGCTGACCAATCATTTTGCTACTGATATCCAGGATCATAGGGTATGCAAGGAAAGTGGAGAGTATGGCACCGCATACATGGCCTTCCTCAATGATTGTTTGCTCCATATCATCTACAAAGCTCTCTACCCTACTGGGAACCAGACCATTGAGTTCACATTCCAGAAGAAATCATACTGGATCCACCGTCATAATATAGGTCACGTGCTCATTGGGTCATCCAATACTGCCAACAATCACATGTCCCATATCAGCAATGCCCACTGCACTCTCTGTTCCTTGTGCACCACTGCAGAGGATAAACTTAACCCCCAGGACAAAACCTTCAAGCGACACCTTAAGGCTCTCCTAGGGGATACCATCTTGGGTCCTCGTTCAACATACCGGGATACATCATCAGTGGAGTACAATGCTGTAACTATGCTCTTGGGGCACATGAATGACATTGGGAAGGAAATATGAAAGAGGCTGGGTGAAGTGTGAGGCTTGGTCAACCAGAGGTAACAAGTAAATGAACCGACCTTGCTGTTCTTGGGGGAGAGGAGTGCAGGAATGGGACGGTGAAGTACAGGTTAGGTAAGGCATTTGGCCCAGGCCTTATTGCAATGAAAAGTCCGGTTTTCTTCTTGTGTGTGAGCGTTGGGTGTCACAATTATCTTCTGCAAACAATAGCGAGTACACTACATGTGAGCTGCTGGGTCATGACAATGTTGAAGTTGAGTGTAGTCACATGTACATGTATGATTGAAGACGTTGCTCAGCTACGATGATGTCATTGAGCCAAGGGAGGGCAACAGGACTGTCGCTGTCCTGTATGATGGTTGGAGAATGGCCATGGTGATCCTTGACACTCGTGTGCTGGCAGCACCATGTGACCACTGCTGACTCATCAGATTGCACCTCCTCCTCAACACTGTTCTGCCTGGTTCCCCCCCAGCCTCATCGGGCACTGCAATACAGTACTGTCTTGTGAGGTCCACATTCGACATCGTCAGTGAGGACGGTCTGGTTGTGATGGCGTCACACTTGTTTGGCCTGGTGGACTCTGGATTGCCCTCCTATCTGTCGTGCCCCCTTACTTATATTCCACCACAACTGAGCATGAACCTCCCCCCTCTTCCATCATGTTGAACAACCCCCTCAGCCACCTGTGTCAAGGTTATATAGACCTCCATTGATGGACTACTGTGACTGTACATACACAAAGCAATCAATGGGAAGAACTGGACCAAGCCAAAAATAATGTCCTCTGCTTCATGAATGATGCTACAGTGGTACATTGTCCTTCCTGTGAGCTGGAAGTCAGCTGATGCCAAGGATCCTATCCTATGTCAGCACCAAGTGTGATTTCCTGCTGCCGAGTATGTGACCTTGCAAGAGAACATCCACCACATGGTGGAGGCCCTCAATGCAGCCGTTCACCAGTGTAATGACCCACCAGACTCCGGACCTGTTCTCACCATAGGTAGGTGTGTACCCATGGGAAAGTGGGGTCGACCGCATATCGAGATCAAGCTGAACTATCTGTTGCAGAGCTTCAGGGAGTCGGGTGACAACACTTATTGAGAGGTCTTTACGGTGGCCAACTGCAGTGGATGCAGTGTTTGGCAATGATATTAAGACTATGGCCATCTCCTGCAGGGCGATCCTGTTTATACAGATGAGCCTCCAGGCTCTGTATGCTCAGAATTCACGGATTTTATCTGCTAATTAACACTACTAGCCCTCCAATGGCCTCTCAGTAAACCAATAATTCCACACATGGCAATACCACTTTCATCCTATGGCAACCACTCCTCACACACTTTGTTATCCATCCCATCTTGCTACGCATCATAATTGCTGTGTTCTATCACGGCAAGGCACCTTCAATCACAAATCATCCAAAAACAGAATTGTCACATCACTTCCCATAGCCTCATGGAAGCATCAATCAATCACTTAATGAAATGATGTGATTGCTGTGGCCACTCATCCATCCAAGATATTTCGAGCACACGGCAACTACAGACCGCGTTTTACTAAAGCTGTTACCTCGCCAAGACCTCAAAACAATGTAGACCCAAGCATACACCTCGGTACAAAAGCCATACCTCACCAGTCCGCAGCTAAACAGCACCTTTCGATCCATTCATCGCTCCATGAAACCATACGGGTTCACATCCATACGTGGCAATGTCAACAAGTTGCTGTTACTTTAGAAGACAAAGTACCATATGTTTCCTATGGATTTTACTAAGCCACGGTCTTACAGCCTGCCTAAGTTGCACATGATTACTCTATTTATAATTTTGTACTTGTAGTATAAAAACTAGCTAGAAAATGTAGTTAGAGGCAGTTCATCTCTAGTTGACCCCAGTCTACGTCAATTCTTGTCACACTCTAGTCTATTGCCAGTAACCACATGTATTTGCCATTCTATGGCAATATATCGTTTACCCCAGCATATTCTTGATTGCACGTCAACTCTTGAGCTCACCAGAGTTATTCCACAGTTTTTAACTGTGAAGAGTCTCTTGACATTCGCTCTTCACTCTTAACACTATTGGTACACGCTCATATTGTGCCAATATGTGATCACTATGCCATACCTTGCCCATGTTATCTTTTATAGGCCGTCATTGTTTCACTTTCACACCATTGGAGTTTTTACAGTTTCACTTTCATCACCATTATCGTCGCCCACTTGGGTAGTCTCCGAGCAGACTTAGGATCAGTATAGGACCAGTTTCAGCCAGTTTTCATATAGTATCAGTCCCTCGAGTGGACTTGAAGGTTAGTTTGACATAGGATAGGATCGTTTCAGCACCAGACCAGTTTCGACATCGACACAGCACCCTCGCATCGTATAGGACCAGTTTCACCACTAGTTTTTGTAGCTCCACATTTTCTCTCACCGTTCCACCCTCAGTACCTCGTTCACCATTTTCTTTTGACACATGTCATCTCCACTATGTTTTCTCATTGCCTCATTCACCCATAGACTATTGCTGACCGTTTAGTCTCTCTACCATTGTTCACCCCATTCAGATTAACGTCCAGTGACATTTTCTAGTTTCGTCGCATGTTTTCTCATATGGATTTATGGTATTCACATCATACCCATCTTCGTTCCCTCTCACTTTGAGAGATCCCTACCGGCTTATAGCCATTGCATCTAGTACTCGACTACCAAGCAGTACTACTTTGCAGACTTAAAGTTGCAGTGTATACTTGCATATAGAGGAATTGATTTACTGCACAGAGGTGCCCCAAACCCACTCACACACACGATTGCCTTGATTGCCATGCTACTACATTGATTATCCAATCTTGATTCTGAGTTGGTGTTGCCATTGCCATGGAAGTCTAGGCTCATCACTGGAGAGGATGGTGAGCTTCACCGACACTTTCACAGTAGGGGCAGACCACCAATGTCTACACTTACTGATGAACAACTGGATGCACTCCTCAGCCAATGTCTGCAAGACTTCCCAAAGTTTGGACAATGAAAAATCACAGGGTATTTATGTGATTGAGGGCACCATATTCCTGACCATCACCTCAGAGAGTCCTACGTTCGTGTGCACAGTGCCCCAGCAATCTTTGGTGATTGCAACATTCATAGGAAACGCTATCATGTTGCCAGTGCTAATTCTTTATGGCACCATGATGTTCAACACAGTGAGTCTGGTTCCATGGCAATGATGGTTACAATGACTGACCTGCCTTGGGTGGCAGGTCTGATCAGATACAAGATTGTCATCCACACCTTTGTTGACGGGAAATCACATCTAGTCACTGGGATCCAGGCTAGCAACAACAACCATGGCACCATGGTCTTGTTACTGTTTCATCACTGCCAGTCCAAACATGGAACTCCCAGTCGCCTGCACAGAGATCACAGTACAGAGAATCTAAGCATCGCTAAATGGATGTTGCAGAATCGAGGACCCGGCCGCGGCTCATACATCTTCAGGCAGTAAGTACATGGTATGCTTTCGCGCTGTCTATATTAACATTCACATGGCTCGGTTGCAGGAGCATTCACAACACTCAGATTGAGTGACCCTGGTACGACATCACACACAATTTTGGCATGAAGTGGAAGGATTTTTTCCTCAAGCTGGAAGTACATTACAGTCTCGATCCATCCAAACATCACCACATTTCACTGGTTCACTATCTCTGGTTGGATGCGATAAACAGGGATGCACAGGACTGGATGGGGATGTGGAACAGCCATCGAATGTCATTGCCCCATTCTTTGTCCAGACTCCCAGAGAAATGTTTCGCAGCAGCATGATCGCAGATGGGCCACAAGGACTTGCAGATCTCTTTGCGCGGCTGGTGGATGATGAGGTGGAGGACATTGAAGCATTTGGTATTGACTGGGACATGGCCAACAACACCACATACATGGACCATCTCCAGTGGCACAATCCGGATGAGTGGGATGCAACTAATCTATTTTTGGCAGCACCCCCCAAGATGGCACATGTCCTAGTGGATCTGCCTGAATGTCCTTTCAACCAGGAGAGTATGGATATTCTGGCCACGGCTTTGGCAGAACGAGTGGACCTTATGTTGAGACAGATGGATGTGCATCACCTAGTATGGTTGGAGGCCATGAATTTGTGCAATTACTTGTTGAGGACTCAAAATGCAGGCTCGGACGCCACTATCTTCTGATGTCGCTGTGTATAGAGTTTATAGTGCCAACAGTTATACAGGACTGGCCCCATTCAAATGTAACTTACAGATAACAATGCATCACGAGAAGGCAGCCGGTGGTTGTATTGTCACATCACACTGATGAACCTATAGACTCCTGCGGGCAGAAAACACAAGACCTGTAATGGCGAGTGTCTTCAAACACAAAATCTGAAGGCAGGTTCTAGTGAGTCTAGTCTTGCACCTCTGTGTGGTGACTATAGCTTCCTGGTGGTGTAGCAAAGTATTGCTACACTTTGTTATGATTCTCTGAAGGCTGTTCAGAGACTCAAGGTATGTATGCGAACTTTCCTGGAAGGGAAGGGATGGGTAAATATGGGTGTATGCTGAACGGGGGCAACCTAGATGTGGCGCGAACTATGTGGTGTCGGAATCCTGGCTACAGTTCCAGTAGAATATATTTTCCTATGCTCGCATACTTTCTAAGAAATGCAGAGATGGAGCTGGCTTAACTAAAGAAACTTGAATTAGTATTGTTCCTAATAGGAACAGTAGGCTGTTGATGTTAGAGACTAAAAGTTCGGAACCCTAGCTATGGATTACCCTTTTAAAGTCTTCAGGTATGCAAATTTATGAGACGAGAATGACAAACAAGGTGGTCTTTTTAATATATCCTTGCTTGCGTTTTGGACAAGAGGATGTGAATCAAGTTATTTAACACTTGGTAAGTAGCGAGCCTTTAGAAAGTTTGCAAAGTGTTGTATCTCTCAAGAAATTAGAGATATTAACTTTAATTCGTGTGTACAGGGTGATATGCATGGTGTATGTATCCTCTAGGGGATTTTTATTTTCTATCTACTGTCCATCATCTTTTATACTACAGAATTGTACTTACTAAGTAAGCGAACTTTTACCTTGGCTTGATAACTGCAGTACTGGATTTGTGAGTGTAGTGAACTATTTGTAACTGTAATTCACTATACTATGTGCTAATCTACTGTGCATGCTTATTTGCATAACCTAATAAAGCTTCGGAAGGTTTACTAATCTACTTACTACTTACTCATCCGTAGTTAATAGCTCACTAATCCCTGCTATATTTCTAAGCCATAGAGGTGTATCCATATGGTTTCTTGTGAATCCATAGCTATGCATAGCCTTCATGTAGTTAAACTGTGTGACTGTATGGCTCTATCCATGTGTAAAGGCCTAGAATAATGATGCATGTTTAATTTACTGTGAAAGGATTGTCCATCAATGTGCCTTGAGGCACAATGACTCATAGATATCAAAGTGAAAGTTCATGTGGAGTGAGAGATTTAATATGATTTGACCTGTGCTGGACTTGCAACGTTTGGTTTAGTGAAAGACTGCGTAAGGGAGATAGGTGATAAATTGTAAGTGGTGTCTGCGATTTCAGAGTGCACAGAGCCTGGAGGCTCATCAGCTCCATAAACAGAAGTTGCGGTGTTGACAGCAGACCAGGCATCGGCACAACCTAATGAGTTGGTGTGGATGACTAGCGGCGCTGGCTTTCACATGGGGCTTCATGTGAGACCAATATGTGCTCACAAATGGCAGCCAACATACATCAATTTCACATGCAATCCAGGGCAGCATGGAACTCATCAATCAGGGTGCGCAAATGATACTACACTTCCTCCTATCACATGACAGCAGCCAAGCCAGAAGTGAAGCTACAGTCAGGATTGCCTCTTTCAAACACCAGTGCCATGATGACAATGTTTGAGACATGTGTGGACGTGAAAGCAGTCCACTGTCTGACCAAACATGGTAACAAGTTCGATGTATTCATGTTCTTTAGTTCAGCAAACATTCCTTCCTGGACTTCTCAAATGGCCTCTGCCTGAATCTAATCTCCTTAACCACCACACAAAAACCCCCAAGTTCCACCTCCCTCCATCTCTCCCCACATTCCATTCATGTCATCTTCACCCCTGGGAGGTCTCTCCACCTCAGCTGCAATCCTTAACCATGACAAATCTCTTGAACTTGAACTGCTAAGAGAGCATGTGGGTGGGTTACTTCAGGTGAATCATCCTCGACACATACTCCCGAATAAGCACTGACATCCCCTTCTGCACGACATGTGCAGACTATTGATGGCCTTGAGGACACACTCCTGGCCCAAACAGAGCATGTGCAGATGGTGCAGGAACATGCAGAGCATGAATGGGAGCAAGCCAAATAAGCCTCTGAACATGCACAACAAGCAACTGAAGGTGCACAGCAAGCCATTGAATGTGCGGACATAGCCCAGAGCGACGAGGCCTGGTGGTCCCATGTGTACTACCAGGTGAGGGTGGCTTATGAGATGCACTGGCCTGTCGAACCAACACTCTATTTAATTGCCTTAGGAAAACTACAGGCTGCACGCACAAGTGGCCAATTTGGATGAAGAACGATTGTACCTCAAGGGCACTCTCTGTGATCCCAGGAGCATGCAGGCTGCAGCTGACCATGAGGATCAGTGAGTGGTACATTATTCTATTGTCATTGCACACACTCAAAGACTCATGCACCGGGTCTGTCAGAGAGATGAGACCAGGTCTTCGAACACCTTTGCTGTGAATTCTGTCAGTGCCCCATGACTGACACATGTGTGTAAGTGCTAACATGGTAGCTAGCCCCGTGTATGAACTGATGCCTCCGCAGAGTTGACTGTGGTCATACATTCCACACACCATGCCTCTTGCAAAGATATCAAGCTTTCAACCTCGAGTTTCGAACAGATCAACCCCATGAGGCCACTGCACTATTCAAGTGCCCAGTCTGCCATGAGGATATCAAACACCGACCCATCTGAAACCTCCTAGTGGAATATGCCACTGTCTATTTCCCCAACATGAGCACAGGCTGGCTTGCTGACTTCCATCCGAGAGTTGAAGGCGCTTGGGTGCAGCTCTTTCCCAAGTGCAGCAGTGGGTGTCTGGCAAGCTTGACCTGAACAGTACAGAGGAATCTGCATCGTGAATGTGATAGAGAAGACATATATACAGTGAAAATTATATACAATACACCATACCCTATGACCTATGACCTACAACCTTCCCTACATATGCACCCCGAACATCCAAACAATGAATAGTTTTCTCCACGTCTCTGTGGGTTTGACACCACTGTTCACATCTGCCCTTGACGAACCAATGAAACTGTCTTACAAGCTGCTGGGGGCTTGCACTGTCGATTCCCAGCCTGATGTTCTCAAATAGAGATGGAATGGTGCCATCAGGGAGAAGATTGATGCACCAAAATAGTGCATTCTATCTAGTGCCACTAGGCTTCCATCATGGTTGCCCAGTGGAATGTTCATGTGCAGCCAATGACATTGTAGTGCCTGTGTAAAATGTCAAACACGCTTAGTCTTAGTCCTTCAATCCTCAACCCTCCACACTTGCACCCTACCTACCAACAATCCACTTGTACACTGTCCCCCCTGGTATTCCCACTGTCTATTCAACTGAGACATTGCAGTAGAACATTTCAAATCACCCACTAACACTTATCCCACAAGAAGGAATGTCCTGTACCACGTCTGAGCTGGACCTATTGCAGATCCAAGCAGGTGAGTTATTAGAAGTGAGTACAAGGAGGATAAATAAAGACAAACCGGAAGGATGCACCTGATATTGACTTTCATCCCAGGAAGTCAACAACCTGAAGGACAAGCTCAAGAAGGCAAAAGAACAGGCGGAAGAGGGTCAAAACGAGGTGGAGTGGTGGCAAGTAAAGCACTACCAGGTCAGGCAGACTGGCCTAGTCTTAGTAAGGTTCATCTGACAGTCGGCCAATCACCAGGAACAATATTGTATGCACCAGGAAGTGTGTGATCTTGAAGATGAGATCATCGCCTTGAAGGACGAGAACATTCAAGCTGGCTGCCACTCATGAGAAGGCGTAGCCAAGCATTGGGAGAATCGCCAGGTGAGTTCATTGCAAGTGACATATCCCTGGGCTGTACTAACCACCCCTCCATTTTGCGACAACAGAGACGAGACCAAATTTTTGATGTGATACAATGCTTCATGTGTGAGATGCCAGCCACAGAGGTGTGCATGTGAGTGGCTTTGCACTACTGAGGGGATAAGCTGACCCGACCTCAGTTTGGAGTGCAGGCATAGTTTCCACACTGAATGTTTGATCTGCCAGTTTGAGGTGGCAGACTGTAGTAACAGTGGTGAGATGCCTGCACTTTGTCCGTTGTGGAGAAAGCCTGTGCTCCATTGCCCCATCCGCAACTGGGTGCTTGAGGATATTAGCAGGTCTCTGCCTGATGCAGAAGCGGTCACAGACAGAAACAATGCATACTGGGACACACAATTTCCAATCACACATGGGTAAAAGTGAAAGGCCTGGTGAAGACCCATCAAGTTGAGAGAGCGATAGTCATCTGATTGTACAGAACTGTTCTGTTGTATGCACACCTGTTCAAATGAGAGGAAATCTGATAAAATGCTTATTATGTATTCTTGAGTGCCTCCGGTCCAAGGATCCGAAGTAAAATTTCAGATGCTGCCCAGCCAACCAATGCCACAGCTGTGGCAGTACAGCTGCAGCCATGTCTCAGGGATCAGCCCGTTCTCACAGCTCACCACTGAATTCATCTGTCTTTCATTCATCATCATACTCTTGTCAGGATTCAACAGCCCAGTCATTTCCTTCTCTCAGACATGACATTGTCAGCTGAGACAGACTCAGTGTATCTACCTCTGACCAGTGGAGATGGAAGCAACTCTACAAGAGATACTCAAGAACCCTGACTTGTTGGCGCATTGTAGAGCTCCCAATGAAGGTGCATGGGTGGAGTGGAGCTGTCATTGTTTGCTATGTATCTGATGCATGCCATAGTGTTACATGCCTGGGACGGACTATGTGGAGCAGTGTCGACCGAACTTGAAGATCTGTTAATCATGTCACCCAATGCTTCAGTCATATACGCACCACCCCTGGGTGTCAACTGGGAGATGGTGATGTATCAGAACTACTGTTAGGCGAATGATGATCCATGCTGTTGGCCCCAACCCTACATGAGTACACAACCTTATCTCACATGCATTACGACCCAAGCTGCACCCGGCAGCAGTGACACTTACTGACCTCTTTATGGCTTACCAAGCCATGTCCAATTTGAAGAGCTGGGTGGTTCATCTCTCATCTGTGGGCCAGGACTATGGGACAAGCAAGAAATGGAAAAACTGAAGATATGCTGCCAGCTTCTCTTGGATGTGGCCAGGGGAGCCAAGCTTCCTGTCACTCCCTTTCTGAGCAAAAAGCACTGCCTGCTACCCATGTTTCTGGAGCAGCTGGAAGCTCTCCCCCTGACTTTTGAGCATCTACATCTATGTGTGGCAGAAACACAGAGACTGGCACTAGAGTTAAGAGCATATCTGGATTATTACCTACTCTATTGTCCACACATGGACTCTCCCAATGTGGTCCCCCCCTCAGCACTGAAATTCGACCTCACTGGCATGTTTACCACCAGTACTACAGTCGCACAAGAGCTATTCAAGGCAGAAATTCCTGTGTGGCTCCTCTGCTCCCTCTCTGTGCTCCCTGCAACTCGGATCGACCGTGCAGTGAAAGTGATGCCTTGTACAGAGGGTGTAGACCTACAAGCTTGCCCTCTGTGCCTGCGAGAGGTATATGTCGGTGTGGCTACTGATGAGAAAAAATATCAAGCTTTTGAAATATTCACATGATCGCATTTTACTGCGCCCAATCCATTCTTATGGACACCTGGAGTACATCAGCAACATCCAGTTCTACTGACACCACCACAAGAGACAGCACATCGATATCAGCCTTGTAAGTAGGATACAAGTTTCATCAAAAGTTCATGCATACTCATACCTCCTTCTCAGATGCAGTTCCTAGTCGAGGACAGCATGGCCATCATGCATTGAAAGCGGGCACATTACCAACGAGGTTTGAAATCATGGAATATGTGTATCTTCCCCCCATAATCCCCTCCTGGAAAGCAGGTTTGTTAGTAGTCAACGCCGACCCTTCACTCACCGATGTAGCTGCGTCTGGGTATGTGTTCCCCAAGCCTGAACTGTTTGTAAGTGTCCAAACCCAGGAGAAGCAGAAAGTCATACTGCTGGCATGGCTTTGACTACAAGTGAGACTGATCGCACTGCTGGCACCACCTTATAACCTGCCAGTGCTTCTGCATCAGACGTGGTGGATGCTCCTTCAATTTGACTGGCTGCAGAACCCTGTGAATCATGACCCCACCTTGAGCCAGGTTAATGACAGAGAGGCAAAAAGATAGGAGCAAGTGTCCATCTTTTTGGTAGGCTGCCAAGGAGAGATGACTCTCAGACAGGACTAGCCTGCAAAAGCAAAGTGGCAAGACATCGACATGGACCGCCTGTTGCAAGATGACATCCAAGCAATCTTGTGGGAACTAAGCAAGCTCAACTTTCATCTGGAATTACTAGCCTTGGATGAATGCATGTGTGGGATAGCTTCAGACGATGAAGCTTAGCAAACTGCACACAGTCGTCACCTGGGCTTGTGCTTCCCCACTCATAAACTGGATCTGTGTTGGATAGTAGACCTGGAAAGTGCAAATCATGGCCTTGGCAATCCCCTCTGGGTGAATCATGCACCGTACATGTGTGCACTTTGATGTGTAATGGCATCGTAGGTCCATCCTCCCCCAGAGATCACCTGCAAATGCAAGATGTATGACCCTGAGCAGCTAGAGCACCTGGAGTTGGTGGTTACGAGGTATTATTGTGACATGTTCTTCCTGAAATTTGGTCGGGCGCCTATCATACCTCACCACCTTGAGCACCCCTTGAAGATGCAGTGGGAACCTCAACCATGAGACACCATGTTAGGGAAACACTCGAGGGTGTATGCAGATGTCATGGCATGGGAGGATCCCACAGAGCTTACTGGAGAAGTTTAAGAAACATCCGCTCATAGTCAGTTAATGGCAGTTGAATGCCATGCCTTCTCACTGTTATGTTAACATATTGTCATGTAATTTTGTTCCTTTTGCGAATTGGTATCTAATGGATCAGAGATCTGGTGTGATTCCAAGCTATGCGGTAACAGGAAACTGTATGCAACAATACATTTTGTGTCCTTGACATTGGGGCACTGGGATCCTAACCAAAAGGCTACAATGCACTACCGTCAACATCATGGTTATGGCTATCCACCTGTCGGGTTTCCAGTGCCTCCAGCTGCATCACCAAATTGCAGTTTGTGTCTTGCTGGTTCTTGAGACTGAGTAGAGCCTGCTCAAGCAACTTTTTGGTCTGAAGGAGTGCCTCCTGTGCCAGACCAGCTTGATGGGTGGCATTCTGACAGTGTCTGGTCAACTATGAACACACTTAGACTTAGTTAAGCAGGAGAGACAACATGGAGGATGGCACCTACCGCCTGAGACAAAGTGACTTGCATCGCCAGTTGCTTGCGTAGCCAGGCCATGTGCCATGCAGCAAACTGTAAGTCTATCATCGCCAGCTCTCAGCACTGTGCTTCCCTCAGCCTCTCGAATGATAGCCAAAACAAGCGACCTACTCTCTCCATCAATATGCCCTCTGGTTCCAACACTTGGTCAGTTCTGGACCCTCTTTGCAGCCATTGGAAGGACAGATGGGAACAAAACATGCTTGATATGAGATGACAAGTGGACGGTGGCTTTGAAAGTGAGTCAGTGAGAAATAATAGGGATGGGTCAGAATGTAGGCTGCAGGTGACTGATCTTCAACAGTGATGGTATATAATCAACCGAGATAACCTTTTCGCCACTGTGTGAATGAGAGCACACCACAGCCCAGGGTTGAAAGCTCGGTGAAGACTCAACATTGTGGTTTTTGAGATGACTCAGACCACCCCCGGCTGAGAATAACCTCTGGTGGTGACACACAAAATGGCACTTAAGGTTGTAATACTCATCAACAGTCAAAGTGCCGTCAGGGTCGGTGCTGGGATTGGGAGAGCCTGGCATGTGGGAGGGCATAGGTGTGGGGTGGGGGGAGGAGATGGAAGGTCTGGTCACAATGGTAGAGAGATCAGTGGCAGTGTGATAATCGCAATTCAGATCTCAGGCCTTTCAGTGCTTACCAGTGCTTATTGAGACAGATTTATAATCATGTGGTGGCATGCCATTGATTAGGAGTGGAGACTAAAATGCGGCTTTGACCAAAACTGATGGGTCGCCTCCACCTCCCATGATGGCGGTATTCTCATGGAGTCACTCTCACTCATGGGGGGGGTGGCCATCCTACCACTAAGGGAGCCCTCACTCACGAACGCAGCTCTCAGGAAGGCGTCAAATCATCATGCCTGTGCAGTGGAATATTGACCCTATCAAGTCCAATTTGACAAAAACATTGGACTTTGACATTAAGGTTTGTGGCCATGACTGACTGTTCCATGTACTCAATTTATCAACAGATGAAATTGATTGAGACCCCTGTAGGCGGCCTTCCCTTTCCCTGGTCAAGACAGATGCACAAGATCCCCCCTCCTTGTGAGTGCAGACTGGGCACGGTTGAACCTGACAGTTGCCATGGAGGAGTCAGAGTCGACATTGTCACTCTGCTCTGACCCAAGAGAACTCATGTGGAGTTGGGCCTATTTTACTCTCTTGAATTGGATTCATGATGGAGGCTGAATTTCGGTACCTAGCAATAGAACATTCAGAAGACATTGGCTTGGAATTGGGGGACTGACATTAGCAGACACATACCAAATGACGATTGATTCAGAAACCTGCTATGCTGAGCAACATGATCTGGGATGAGATAGATCGGGTTGAGGAGAATAGGTACCAGAGCAGGTTTGGGAAGAGGGCATGCCTGCTAAATAGGTGACAAAGCATGACACGCCTAGCTTGCCATTCACAAGGTTAGCCCAGCAAAATTGCTTGTGCTTGAGTAGCATGGCGTTCCAGGTAATGTGGGCTCATGTTAGTGGGTGATTAGTTTGTTCACGCATTCTGAGCAGGCACTATGTTTGGAATTGGTGGATGCTATCATAGATTGGGCATGTGAAGATGACCCCAGAGAGTGGGGACAACCATCCAGGGTGGGCGCAATCGGGTTGGTGTGCAAGGCTACGTTACCATGATCGAGGGTCCGACTAGTTGAGACGGTGGTGGTTGTGGCAGATCGTGAGGATCGTGATGGCTTGGCAGTGCAAGGCTGGTTCATGCATGGCTCCCACCAACATCTGCAGATGCATGTATGTTGTATCAAGTGGTATGGTCCAGTCGACCTCGCTCTCGTGGGACCAATCATCGATTTCTTTCCCCGAGTTTCGACTCTCTGTTTCTGGGCATG
The DNA here is from genome assembly GCA_030407065.1 of Armillaria nabsnona. Classification (NCBI taxonomy): domain Eukaryota; kingdom Fungi; phylum Basidiomycota; class Agaricomycetes; order Agaricales; family Physalacriaceae; genus Armillaria; species Armillaria nabsnona. The sequence goes on from JAUDQA010000013.1 coordinate 69,675, forward strand.
CGAGGACTGGCCGGTCACAACACTGGGTGAGTCTACCTTTCCGACAATCACAAAACTCAAAGTCAAGCAGGCCAGGTTTCTGATGGGGGGGCTGGCATATATCACCGAGGTGCTGTCATCCTTGATGGAAGTGCATTTATGGGATGGTCTGTGGGTGCATCTTTCACCGGGTCAGTTTGGTCTACCAGGCACCCTGCTAGACTTGAGTCTGACTCTTGAGACTTCCTTGGTGTGGGGGGTTGGATGACCGGCTGTGCTGCACATGGTTGTCTGAAAAATTGTGTGCAACGCTGAAACCTTGGTTGGCAAGAGTGAGAGGGCTCCAGTCATTGTTGGTCAGGGCACAGTCTAAGAGCATGATGCTGGTAGTTGACGGGCTGCTGGAATGTAATGCAAACACATTGACGCATCTGGAGTACAACACTGGTGAGTGAGAGGGTATCTGCATATGTATGTGGACTGACTGAGCTGCAGGATGTGATGGTGGATTTGAGGAGGCGGACTTAAGTGTCAACATTTGTGCGAAGCTGGAGTCTTTGGTGTTAGGTGCCATGGATCCAATGGTCCATCTGTTAGTGCCAGTGATACAGGGCTTTGAGGCTGCCAGGCTGAAGTCATTGTGGTTGGATATCCACATCGTGATGCAGAGCATCGACAGCGGTGTATCCACAGAGAGCCTGGAGTCCTTTGACAAGTTGTTGAAGGCTTTGCATGACCTCTTGAGCCGGTTGCAGGTGGAGGAACTAGGTTTTGCATTTTACTACTGCAACTGTGAACAGCTGCGATCTATGGAGGTGTACATGAGGTGGGCATTGGGCCTGCGGAAGACTAGGGCAATCACACTGTGCAGTCGTACCTACTTTAGTCAATATGAGATGTGAAAATCATAACAAATGAGCGCTTGCATGGATGTGTTGTGACCGTAGGGCTGGGTCATGTGGGGGCTGTCGGATTGCGCTGTTTGTTGGCTCTTTCTTTCCTTGCTTTCATTGTGTATCATGAATGCAACTGCTAGTCAACCACCTGCAGGAAATGGACCCATATGTTCGAACAGTTGGATAGAGGTGAGTGTCCAAACTGCAGGTTGTGACAGGCAGGCTAACATTCACTGCAGCAGCTACCAGATGATATCTTGAAGAGAATTGTAGCGGAGGTGTGTGACAGTGATCCTCGGGGTGGAAGGCTGTTATTGCCAGTTTCTGTGTGTTTTTATACCATGGCGGAGGAGATTGCAGCGCAATTGGTGGAGGTGGTAGATTACGAAGGGGAGTATCATTCCCCGGAGGTGGCTGTCTGCTGGTTCTCTCACATTGACCACTTGGGAGACGTGTTGGCTGCGACGTGGCTGCAATGGAAGGCTGGTACATTGCGAGCCAATTGGCTAGCAGCGGTGCTGGCTCAGCTACCTAATATTCTTTTGATGAGACTGGTAAATGCGAGGGTCGGGGATGTCATGCCAATGCCACAGATGGAGAGTGTCGTGTTGGAGCATTGCATGCTCTGGTTCCTGGAGCTGGATTTGTTCCTGGCTGCACTGCCCACCCTGCAGAGGCTGGTGATTGAGGGCCATGGAACTATTTTTGAGAGGGGTGTAGGAGTGGAGGCAGAGTACGAGTCAGCATTGATGCTTCCAGTGACATTGAGTCGGTTGGAGGTGGATGCCAGACATGTGCCCAAAGGTGAACGGGCTTTGTATTGGTTTCGCAATGTGAGAGGGCTGACAGAGCTGCATGTGAGAATGACAGGTGCTGTGGGGTGGTACCCTGGGACTAACATTGTGGATGATAGCCAGGAGTGCCTGGAGGTCTTGACCTTGGCTCTGGGTGAGTCTGTATTCATCTGTTGAGCTGTGTTAGAGGGCTAACAGATCCCACAGAACACCAGTGGCAGCGGTGGAATCATTACTATGACATGACAGACTGTGTAGCTTTGACCGAGGTCAGTTTGTCAGTCACCGATGCTGCAGTGGACCTGGAGCATCTGGGTGGCCTACTGGGCCACTTGGATTCACTGCAACTGGTTTCACTAACTGTCAGCATTCACATCCAGTCCCAGACCATATGGGCTTTCAATTTGGATACAACAAATACATATGTGATTGCAGCAGTGGCTTGGATAGGTCCCTCATTGGAGATGCAGGTGGGGATTTTGCGAGTAGACTGTCAGATCCGCTGGAATGCATGCCCGAGTCTTCGCCAGGTCAACCTCATCCTCTATTTCTATGAGGATAGTTACCGCAAGGAGGTTGCAGAGGTGTACTGGTCATGTTTCATGGAGGTGAGGCAGCAATGGAACAATGTGAAGGTAGCCAGAGAGGTTGTAAGCTACCAGTATGAACTATTGTAACCATGAGAGAAGCTCTTTGTTGGTCCATGTCAATGTGTGGGTATGGGGGAGGGAGAAATTGTCGGTTGTGCGATAATTCATGAGGCTCAGTGTAGGTGTGATAACCAGGATGCAAAAATTTGCTGAGGTGAATGAGTTGCCTCTTGGTCTGAACAGTGAGCATGGTTGTCTGGAAGGAGGGATGGAGGACATGGTTCACATCACAGACAGAAGGGATTGGTGGAAGTGGTTTGTTGCAGCTGAGATTATGAGAATTGCTTTTCATGTGGAAGTGGGGTTGCGCCAGATAAGTAACAGTGTTTGGGGTGTGCTTTGGCGGTGTTAGCAGGGGAGGTATCAGTGGAGGGTGGCATAGTTGACAATGTGAGATTGGGGTGGACTACACAGATGGTGTGAAGGGGAGTTTGAGGGGTGCCCCATGATGCCCAATGCTTCTCTTTAGAGGCATGCCTGACAGTTCAAACAGTGGGGGCTGTCCAGCACACCATTCCATTTCTCATGCTGATGCTGCTATGCCTATTTGACGGCTGCATTGGCTTGGCACACCTTTCCATAGTTCCATGCTGATGTTTGCCTGATTGATGCCGATGATTGCCTGACTGATGCTGACCCGAGATCAATCTGCTAGATGTCTGGTAGATGCCAATGCTTCTGTGATAGATGGTGAAGGGTATGGATACTCCAGTGCATTTATTCTTGGCGCCAACCACCTCTTTCATCTCTGCCACCATCTTTTTGATTGTCTATAAGGCTTGCCAGCATTCCAATACCCACTCCTTTCATCTGCCAATCCATTTAGTGGACCTGCATCTTCCCTTGACTAATGCCATGTTCAATAAATTCAAGTTCAAGATGTTCCTATGAGTGGAAAGGATGGGATCACTAGAAGGTGACAATGGTGGAGTTCAGGGCAACTGATTTTTGGACAGCCAGAGGGAAGGACTTGAAAGAATTGGTGTAACCCTTCATTGATGGAGAGAATGGGGAGAGAGTTGCCTCTGAGGTACGTGTTCATGATGATGATGTTTGGCAGCTGAGACTGGTGTTATCTAAACAGGATGATTTGAAAGGTCCATTATTTTGTGTGGGGCCATTGGGCTTGGATGGCAACATCAATACGACAGGTTTCTGGTACCATGGTATCCTTGTGCTAACCATCCCTTCAGTCTACATTGTTCATGGTTGGTAGGGCAGCTCTAATTTTTTCTGATTTAATGTATTGTGTTCTGGCAACCAAGACCTATGAAGCGACACAGCTGATGTGTCGCTAGAACTTGGAGGCTTGGCTGCTGGCACACGATGCGGGGAGGATTGGTCGACTATGCTCGGAACTGCCTACATAAACACAGAGTCAGTCAGTGTGCATTGTGTTCTTGTGGTTGCTCAACAGCCATTTGCCAAAGTGGGCAGCGACACTTGGTGTGGGTTCTCCACAGGGAAGGTGTATAGTATGTCATCTCCTTCTTTTTCTGAGCGCATGTGCTAAAGTACGTGATAGGGGTAACTTCAATATTGGTGTCATTGCTATGGTCTATTGAAGGACCACAGTATCATATGTCTTGTAGTGTCATTTATCATTTTATTAGTTCCATCGCAGTATAGAAAATCATGGCATTGAGTATCAAATGGGAGTTTGTATACATGGAAGTACAGTGCGAACGTGGTAGGACCCTGGAACCCAGTCCATGATTGTGCCAAGGAGGCGGCCAATAACTGTCAGCACAGCAGTATGGTGTGGTATCATGTGGTAGGGAAAAGGACGGGGGTGAGGTATTGGTAGGTATGAAGATTGACGTTCAGGGACTGGTGGCTGGAGAGGAAAACCTGGACGGACAATATAAAATGAGTGTATTATCAGGTACTACCAGGTATTACCAAGTACTACCAAGTACTACTGGGGAATACCTCTCAATACCTCAATGTGTGAAAAAAGTGAGTGGTTGGTGATTTTTGTCTCTAAAATGACACCATACCTCAATAAGGAAGGTCAACTTTTTTTTTTTTGGGCCTGCCGGTGTTGAGAATGAGGTGCTCTATACAAGCTAGAGTGAGGCCTCATCCTGTGAGTTGTTTGGAGAGAGGTGGTGGTATGAGTTAAAGGTGAATTGCTGAGGTAATCAACTACTGAACTAGGAATAAAGCTATGTAGAAAGACTAGTCTGGCTAAACAATGTATAGAGAAAGAAATGTAATCTGTGCTCATAACAGGGTACACCCCATCACCAGCCCAACCTATCTATCTACCCAGTGTGCCAGGCCAACATTCCGGTACCCCCTTGATAATAGTACCACAGATATCAGTGATGGTATTGATGAATTGTCCTCTGATGTGGGCGCGTTTCCCATACGTGGCTCAACTGTTTTCATTGACTTCTGCATGGCCTTGTCAGTTGCTTGTTGGTAAACTGTGGCACAATGATTTGAATGCATGAATGCATTGCTTGCATCATTTTCTCCTTGGGTCATGTCTTTGTCGCTTACTGTAGATCTGGGCCACCCTGTGAAGCTGTTTACTCTTGGTTTACTTTGGACTTGAACAACCAGGGGCTAATTTCACTTTTCTGTTATGGATATTGGGTCTTTTCCAGTCTGTACATGAGTCAACATATGCTTGCTTTTGACCTTCTTGGCCTTGACCTCAGCTGACTGGTATTTTCTCTTACTTTCTCTCTTTTTCTTCCAGATACTAAAATAACAATGACTTAATCCCTTACTAGCTTTACTAGAGTTTGAGGGCCACCACATGCATGTGACAGAGCTGAGTCCTATACAGTCAAGGACTGGTCAATGAGACAGTACCACTCAATGAGACACTTGGCCTGGGTGCTCTCCTCAGGGCCAAATTGGTCTTGGACTTCACGTACAGATTATGATAGGACATGTACATGTAATAGCAATGAATTTCTGAGGCCATTGGGAATGTACTATGACAATAATTATTTTGAGGGTGGCTCATCAGGTCATACCACAAATTACTATATCAGTCACAGTCAGGAGACCTGTTTATATTTTTTCTTTATGTGTTGCTAATTGGACTCTACTCTCATCAAATGTACTCTGATTTACAGGCTGAGGTTTAGACACTCTCCACTGACACTGATAATGGCAAGGAAGAGACAGGGGGGGAGAAATCAGCACCAAAAATAAGCAATTTGATTAGATCATGATTATATATAATTACTATATTTGGATTTGCCAGTAGATTGCTGGTGTGATGTGATGTGTCTCATTGAGTGGTAATCATGTGATAAGAAGATTTTGCACTGATGTTCTCTAGCATATAGGGTTTTGGCCCATATCTCAACCAGATTTTTTGCTATTATGTTTTTATCATAGCTTGCCTTCTGCTTCCAACAACTGAGGTAAGGAACCACATTTTTTGCCCTTCTGAGGTCCTTCTATACTTGAGTGTCTCATTGACCGGTCCTTGACTGTACACCTTTTCACATCTATTGAAACACTCTTTTATTTGCAATACATAGCTCAAACCAGGTCAATTTATAAAAGCTGAATCAGGATCTACAGCAAAAAGCTTGCTCTTCACTGCCAGCTTGCATTTTGCCTGAATGTCATAGATGATAGCAGGACCATAGAATATCCCACTCACCCTATGTTACTCACTCCTGGGGACCAAAAGGCTGCACATTGGAAGTGCATGTGTCACCAGACCACCTCTGCTCAGGTTGATGACAGCCAACTTGAACATAACCACACTATGGCCTATAGATCTATGTAGCATCCAGTTCTTTGCCACTGTTGAGTATGACATTGTTCTGTCAGATGGTAAAATTCCCTACTGCATGATAAGCAGCAAAGAAAGATTTCAGGTGAGAAGAGCTATGTTATCTTTGTGCAAATCACTCTAAGCAGATATGCAAAAACAGTGCTGATGAGACAATGTCATATATCTCACTTGCGATGATACCCCTGATGAAAGGTGAAGAGATGATGTGAGAAGCAGAACAAGACTCACTGTATACATTTAGGAAACAGTGAGAAGATGAGGCTAAAGAGCCCAGGCACCCAAAGCTGAAAGCTGTGCCTGATACTACAAGTTTGTTGACAGGACCTTCAGGAATAATATGCTGCGACATGGCCAGCATAGACCCTCCAGACCATTTGCTAAAGAAACTTGTCTTTGTGGCATTGGTGGAGATGGAATGGATATTGAGATTGAATGGCCTTTGAGATATAGAGGGTGATGTGGCTGGTGTTTGGTACCCATCCAGACTATTGAGGAGTCAGGACATGGTATTGAAGCATCTGTGAAGAAGTTGTGAGATTGGAATTATATAAAGAAATTGGGACCTACTTAGTAAATTTGGAATAGGTGCTAAACCTGGATATTACAAACTTGTTATTAAACAGAGAGTGGGCACCAGCAACCCCCACCAAAATTCGCACTCCGAGCAATCTCGATCAGGGTCCAATATATGTGAGTTCCATGAATGCATCTTCTGCAGCTCAAAGGAAGAAAATTCACGAGTACTTTTGCAGGAACATTTTACTAAGGACATAATTTTAAATGTTTTCTTCAGAGCAATTTATTTTTTAAACCCCTGTTTACCATAGTTTCATTGGATTTATAGCATTTAAAATGCTTTTTTTTTAAAAGTGCTTTGAAGAAAACATGTAGTTTATTTTTAAATGATATTCTGTAATTTTTTCAAAGTAATACAAGGTCTGTGGAAGCCTGTACCAGGTCCGTTTGGATGAGCAGTCTGAAGGCTTTGCAAATATAACCAAACAAACATATCACACAGCTTTTTGCACTTTTGCACACCTTTCAAACACACAGAACTTTCATAGGACACCATCCTAACTTTCAAAGATACTCTGGTACCACCAAATGTCGGTCCACACAGCAAAAAGGCCAATTAACAAGGATCCATGCTGCTCATCACACTTCAATAAGAGTTGAAGCAATTAACATTGATTTGCTGTCAGAACAGCCAAAAATGGGCTTAGTCAGCTCACATTCTGGAACCGGGCATTGCCAGTACCCACAGAGAGGGTAGCTTGTAGTAGTTGATAATGTAATCAAGCTCAAATAAAAAATAAAAATAAAAATTCAGGAATAATATTTATATAAAATACAAATAGATATATAAATGATTGCAGAGGTGGGATTGCATGCAGGGGCAGCATGCACACTGGCAGACATTGACAATGTATAAATGGTGAGATATGTCCTTCGTGTGATGCCATGCAAAATGGAAATTTTGGTTATTGGAGTGGGATATCATCAATGACAGCAACAATAATTAGCGGTGTTGGGTGGGCATGCAGTAGGTGGTTTTGTGATACTCTATGCTAGATGCAGTCCAGGCCACAGATTGGTAGTGATGCCATGGGCTAGGGATGAAGTAAGAGGCAAGCTAGGGATTGGTGGTGCCTTAGAGCATCATAGTGAGCTTGGGAGGGGAAACAGAGACCACCATCAGATTTCCCGCTGTCAAAAATGGAGGGTTTAGGTCCAATAGTGGTCATACAGTTGGTAGAGAGGGCAATATGGGGTGAGAATGAGGATTAGGCATTATTGGCAGTGACAACAGTGATGATGATGTTGGGGATAAAACAGGCCTAATATTCATAATCCCCCACATTGATAATGGGAGATGCATGAAGGAGGAAGGGATTTTGGGGCTGAGGGGTGCAGTAGAGGCTGTTGTTGGATCTGGGTGGATGGTGGCAGCAGCAGGGTTGCCAGTGTTTAGCTTGTCATCCTCTTGGCATTATTTAGTGTGTTCATGGGAGGGTATTCGAGACCCACAGAGGTGTTGGTGTCATTATGGCCATTGAATGTTGGCACCACAATCTTCACTCCACCCTTCCACTTATATGTTTCACCCCATTGCACATTCCATTTTCATCCTCTCTGTTCCACAGTCTTGCCCCACCCTCTATCTTACATCTCCCACAACCTTGGGCCATCTCCATATTCCCCATCATCAATGTTGGCTTATTTGTTGTCGTCCTCGCCCCCATTGCTAAAGGTTTGTTCCCATTCACTCTGTGCATGCAGATGGCACCTAATATTGGATCCTTGATAGCATCTGTGGTCATTGAGGTGTGAGGATTCACTCAGCATAAGCAATTGGCCCTGATGTCACTGCAGAGAATTGTGGGTGAGGGATGAGGAGATGGTGTCACTTGATGGGGGAAAATGGCTGGTGGAGCATTGTCATGTCATCATTCTGGTCAATGGCCATTGCTAAGGAAGTGTCATGTGGCCATCATACAGAGTGCTCTCTTGCGTGAGGGCTTACACATCAGTGAGAGATGATATGGCTGCTATCCTGGGCTCTTGGAGCCTTCAGATAAGCCTAAGACCTAAAACAAATATATTAGTGTATAAGAGATATGAAACATACCATAAAGTCAGGAAAATGGGCAAAATTGAGAAGGAAGAGGCAAGAGGGCAAGGACCAAAGGAGTAGCAGCAGAAGAAATGACAACACAGCCAGTAAACGAAAGCAGTCAATGATTCCCAGACATTTGATGAACAATGCTTTTTTCCTCACAGCTGTTTCTCATACCAGAGAGGCTGTACTAGTTCAGCAATCACCAAATAGAATCATTCCCATGGCCAAATCCCACATAATGACCGATGATGAGCCTAGACTTCTATGGCAATGGCAACACTCAAAACTCTGAGAGAGCTTAGGTAATTAACGTAGCAACACAGCAATCAAGGCAAAGTGTGTGTGAGTGGTTCGGTGCACCTCAGTGCGGTCAATTCCTCTATAACACAAGATACACTGCAACTTTTCAGTCAGCAAAGTAGTACTCTTGTTCTATGAGTACTAGTAGATGTTGGGTGTAAGCCAGGAAGGATCTCGATAAACAAGATGGGACAGAATCTGGTATGACTTGAATACTAAGAAACTGTGATAGAAACTGTTAAAACGGTCTAGAAATCGTGGGGATGGGCTAAAGAGCATGAAAATAGCTTTAGTAACCATGGTAATGCTCTAGAAATTGTAGCAATGAGCTAGAAATCATGGAGAAGGACTAGAAAACATGTCCAGGTGGTGTACTGTGATGCTGAGTCGAAACAATGGCAATTAACATGCAGAAACTGCCTTGGAAATGGAAGAAAACATAGCAACTGTGGTGCTGAGTGGGGTGTTGCAGCAATAGATGCACAGCAACTCTGAACAATGATAAAGACGAGGGTGATCCTATGGAGAATAGTGCTGAACTGGGCCTACACAGAGGCAATACTGAACTGGGCAATGAAAACAATGGCAATGTAGAAGGTAAAAGTGATGAAACAATCCTATGTGGTGAAGGTGAAGCAATGTTGTGGCATTAAAAGACAAAAGCAAGTTATTGATGCAAGATTCCATGTATTGGTGCAATATACAAAGCGAACCAACAATGTTAAAAGTAAAGCAAGCGGTAAGGGATAACTTGGAGTAACCATAGCTGACTGGAAATGCTGTAGTCTCGTCAACTGGGTAAGAACTCCTATAAAAATACAGTTTCTACCTAGTTTTTATACTACAAGTATGATTTTATAAATAGAATATTCATTGGAGCCTTAGTAAGGCTGTAAGTCCTTGGCTTTTGTAATAGCCATAGTAAACATATGGAATCTGTGGTTCTAAAGTAACAGCAAGTCTTCAACATTGCCATGTATGGATGAAAACTGTGTGGTTTTATTGAGCGATGAGCGAATCATGAGGTGCTGTTTAGCTGCAGATTACTGAGCTGCAGTTGCTGTTGATGAGGCTGGTGATGGGCACCCATGAAACTGAGCATGGCCTAGTGTGAACACACACCAAACCTATACCCAAATCCACTAAACACACACACACACACACAATCTCCTTAAGTGTGGAGGGGAGCAAGGATTTTAATTCCACTTGTGAGCTGACAGTATCTCAAAGTATCTCAGTGAGCTCGCTAGAACAATACTCAGGCCAACGGTTTGTTATTAAGCCAATCTCAAATTCTCTATCCCTTTGGAGCTTTTTACAAGAGAGCACAGTGAACCACGCAACCCTCAAGGCAAGGTATATTTCAATAGACAGTACATGCAGATATGCAGATCCGCAAAATGACCAAGTTTGGTCAGTGAGCTCGCTAAGTACGACCCGCCATGAGATCTAATCTGTGTGCGATGCTGCCTTTCTCTTAGTTGCTAAACCTGACTTCCAAACTTGTCACGACAGAGGCCCTTGGCTCTCCCAGTCAAATCTCTATTATTTGCAAAACTGTCTCTGCAAGTCCTCACACACAGTGTGCTTGCTCTAACCATGGTGCCGTGAGGTCCAACTGCGCACACTGGTCACACTTCATGCAACTGCTAGAACAGCTCAATCTGGCTGATTCCCTTGCAACTACTTCTAGACCTACTCAGAGGCCGGCACAATACAATCTCTTTCTCTTACACTGAACCAGAAAAAGGAACAGAGCTTTCTCCCAGATGAAACCAAGTAAACTTCTCAAGCTAGGTGCAGCGTCACTGCTTTCAAATCTCTCCTTATCTCAAGTAAACCGGAGTTTGTATTCAAAATTTCTCTCTTATTCAATTTCTCTGTGAGCTCGCTAAACTTGCATTATAGCCAAGACTCAAAGTTACTAACTCTTACACAGCGCAACAAGTCCAGATTCAAACTGAAACTTTATTACGTTACATGGGGGGTAGGTAGCTTGGCTTAGTACATGCAAATCTACTCTACTTATACTATTGGAGCTTGACTGTTACACATGGATTTTTAGTAATCTACTTCTTTTTCGGCTGGACATTACTTGTCTGAGTTGGCACCGCGTTCCAGACTGTGCACCACTCATTCCTCTTTTTAGCAGTCTCAAAGAGCTAAGTGATGTTGCCATCGCTCGCCCTAGCAGCAGAGTAGCTCACGAGCATGCACTCAATAGCTGCTTAATCCTCGATCACTGATCACACTTCGTATTCGGCTTTTGGGTCTGCTCCAAATGTGACAACGTCATATTCTAGACCCGGTAACCAAGCAATGCTTTGGTTTCTCAGCCCACTCACTATTTTCATTGGCCAAAGCCTGTTTCTAGGCCATGCTTGGGGTTTTCTTGCTTACCCTGCACGTGATATCATTTTTCTGGATCTCCAGGGACCATGCATCATAGATTATAGATGTGTCATTATCTAAATTAGCCTTGGCCCATGTACAAGCACATCTCACTGCAGTTGAGTTCTCTATTGCAACTGGTGGTTTGGCAAGCTAGCTTGCCCTTCGGTCTTATTGCCGTGCATGCCCATAAGGTACAGTGCACCGACAAAGTCCTTATGTTTTAATTCTGTTGCTTCTTTTTCCATTAGAGCTCTCTACCTTGGTGACCTTGCTTCTTCATGTGCCACTTGCACTGTCAGCCGGCTCGCCATGTCTCTGCATTGCTAATGTGTAAGGTATGACATTTTTGCAAAATTACACCCTTAGACATGCTGCGGGCATGACACTGTGCTGAGGTGTACACTTGGGTCAATGATAATTTGAGGTCTTGGCACTGTAACAGCCTTAGTAAACATGGTCTGTGGTTGCCATGGCTGTAATTATCATAGCTGGAAGGGTACTTGTGTCAATCATGCCATTTAATTAAATAATCGATGGGCACATCAATTAGGTGCTTCTGAGTGATGTGGCAACTCTATATTGGGATGATTGGTGATCAATGGTGCCTTGCTGTGATGGGGTAAGGTAATTATGATGTGTGGCAAGCTGGGAAGGATAATGGAGCATTGAAGGAGTATGAAGGGCACAGTTTTAGGATTGTATCTGTGTGTGGGTGGCCTATACTGCAAAAATCTGTGGTATAATTGAGAGTTGGCAGTGTTATGGAGTGAGTGGAGATTATAGTGGAGTCATTTTGAAGGTATTGGGTGACAAATAGATAAATCCATGAGTTCTGAGCATACAGAGCATGGAGGCTCATCACTGAATACCTATATATACATATAGGACTCAGAATATAAATATTGTACTTGTCTGTGTAATCTAAGCATCTCTGATCAGTTATGCCCACCACTTGCCATTCTGTTTGCTTGCCAACTACACCTAGCGCTTGTTGGAAACCTTGTCAGTTATGCCTAATGCTTGCTGACACCCTTGTTGACTATGTCTAGTGCTTGTTAACACTCTTACAGATCCCTCTTGGTGGTTGGAACTTGGCTCTCAGACATCCTCACTCACAACTTGGGTTTTACTCAGGTTTTCATTACCTTGTGTATTACTTGAAATACCCTGATTCTTAACAGTTTCTCAACTGTTGTTTGATGGTTTATGCAACTCTGCAAAGGCAGTTGATTTGAAGATGAGGCCAACTAGGTGTTTTTTCTCCATCTTTGCATAGAGCAATGAATGTGATGGATAACACAGGCACTACATTGGTGTCATGACTGTCACCCCAGCTATTGAAGACCATGTCTACTTTGATCAGACCATCCTTCAACAGGATGATGATGATAGTATTGGTCTAGAGAAGGTGACATGAATCCTGATTGGTGGAAGCTACCTACATGAGTGTCGCCACAGCACGGTTAAGGATACCCTACTGATCTATTGTCCATAGATGGTTTGGTCAGTTGGTCAATGACAGCATGAATTGTCTGCTGTTGCATCAACAATATGAAGCTTTAATAGGTCTTTGTCAGGTATCCCAACTTATTTTAGATAGACTATGTGCATCAGCAGTTGTGCAAGCCCAGCTGTTCATGGTTTCATATTTTCATCAATGTCAGACTCATATATATCTACAGTGACTTTTGGCAATATTACTGTACTATTTTGTTCAATTCAAATGGTGGTGTAACATGTGACACATTTGGACTGATTCAAATGAACTTCAATAATATAATATTGTTCCAATGCAGTACTATATCAGTCTTCATATATAGAATGTAGCCAAAAATAAGCAATCAGGCTGACTAAAATGCACTCATATACATAAATCCTTCTCCAATTAGACTTGAAAATATTTTTAGCTTCCAAAACCTCTGTTACTTGCACACCAATGGCATCTCCAACCAGGTTAGGGATTCCACAGTGCCTTCTGCCTATTCTGCTACCCTTGGAGAATCTGTCCATATCCAAGTTCATCTATTTTCTTCTGCCCCGAGAAGTCACATTGTCATTAACTTCCAACATCAGTGATTTCATCAACATCCACACATCTCTTACAAAAATAGACAATGCAAACATCAAAACATTCTAAAATATATCTATCCCCTCCCAAAACAGTGGTAGACCAGCTTGCAGTCAAGGTTTCCACCACAGATGAAGCCTTGTCCTTGATATGCATCCATCTCCCATTGCTGTTCCATCACATCCAATGCCCATTATGGACAATTGCCTACTAGCAATGCATCCATGAGCTTCTCTCACTTCAAAAGACTTAGATGAAAGTGAAACTCACCATATGATCCAAACATGTGATGGCTTCAGAAAAAATGGATTCATGGATGAGGCCAATACATAAGCTTGTAGTAGACACATACCTTGCTAGTGTTGCCATGACTCAGCTTATCTTGGCTTAACACTGAAGTTGACTTTTGAGTTGCTGAGGATAGAAGGACAGAGGGAACAGCTGTGCTGCCACCAACACTACCAATAATTCTTGTGAGTGAATATGTACCTCAAATTATCTGCCATTTTGGACAATTGTACAGTCAGAGCAAGCTAAGTGAAATCGGCTCAAAACCAACTTTAGCTGAGATAAGCTGAGTTGTGGCAACACTATACCTTACCTTACAGACACTGCAATAGTTAGAGTATGATGGACTTGATACTGCAGCAGCAGCTGTAAGCTCAGAGGGAAACATGAAAGAGACAGCTGAATTGGGAGTGGGCAAGAGGAAAAGGCAACTGAATGTGCTGTATTTGGAGAAGACATTCTGGCATCATTTTGACAAGGATGACCATAAAGATGATCAGAAGATGCAACAGCACTGAATTTTGGCCCAAGATACCCTTTTTTAGTGATACATTGATCTGGGCATCAGCAACTCCCAGTTCTGGACCATGAGCTGAGTAAGCACCTTTTTGGATCTTCCGGCAGCAAATCACTTCTGTATTCATCTATGACCCTCCAAAGAACCTTCAAAGGATCTGAAAAGTGCATGTTCCATGTTTCTATGCTAAATAGTGTTCTATTGTAATCATTGTAATAACTATCTATTATTATTAATATACATGGCTCGCTTGTAGCTATTGTCTCTCTTTGCCATAGCTGAGAGAACAGAGCTACTGTATACTGTTCAATTTTGACTGTTAATTCATGTAATATATAATGAGACCCTGTGAAGTAAAGCTCCTGGCAATTCATAACACATAACAAGCCCTTTTGAAAGATAGTATCAGCTTAATTTGGGTATTTTTGGCAGCTTGCTGGCACCAGAGACCTTATATATGGTAATTTTCTATTATATTTTGGTGAATGAAGCTATGATAATTTGCTTATAAAGCATAACACATAACACCCCATAAAGCTACAGTCAAAATCAAACAGTACTTTGTCATGTCTCTTTATCTGGACTGTCCCAAAATGTCTGTATAACAATTTACATTCTTTTCTATCTAAAATAGTATATTTGGTAAGACATAGCACGGATGCATCTGCAGATGGATCCAGATCCATCCTGCAGATAATGGCACACCTGACAGGTGATATCTGGATCTGCAGGTGTGGCTGTGCTCAGATATCTGGATCTGTGGCATCTGCACTGCAGATACCCACAGGTAAATGAGGAGTTATTCATTGTTTCTCTTGTTGCAATACACATAGTTTATAGTGATACAATTATATCTATTCTGTTAGTGTTATGAATGTCAATAAATCTAAAATCCATGTACAAAAATATTGGAGTTGCAAACGTAACTGTAGTTGAATCGTATTTCTTCATGGACATATGTGTAATTACACTTCATTTTACTTTATTCTATCTATCTACATACATTTGTGCTGTCTACTGTACAGTATATATCCATCGTAGTTGTACTGTGTGCCTCAGATGTGTCTCTTGCATTCTGAGTGCTTGTCTGAAGTGAGCTATCTTTTATTTACCTTTGTTCTTATCCTTACTTACATTACTCGTAGTTATCTTCTTAATAGATGAATAGATGTGTCTCTCGCATTCCAAGTGCTTGTCTGAGTTATCTTCTTAATAGATTTCTACTCTGCACTCTAACAAAAAACTGTACAAAAGGCCAAAAATTTAGTCCTAGAGCATCAGAATAGGGCCTTGTGAGCAAATGAACACCATAATTGTATTCTGCAGTTTATAAAACCCCCAAACAATGTCATTGCACAATATTAGAATGGTCAGAAAAAATCTGATCAGCAGAGACACTTCATATGGGGGTAGGAGGGGAATTATAGGGACTGTGGGGCAACAGATAGTTCTGCTGTTTTGGGAATGCTATATGTTGATTTGTGAGCATAAATATCATATAAATGACACCTCACTGTATCTGAAAAGTGAAACATTAAGCAGTATAGAGGAGGACTATTTCAATAGAATGTCTAAGTGATCTCTTTATAACTTTATGATTATGTGGCCGATGTTCATGGAACTTAGAGCATTGATTTTAATCATTATAAGGCATCATTGTGCTATGATGCTTGCCCAATATACTGAGATGCAAAATACTTAAGTAATATATAGGTATATAGTCAATGTAATGACTCTTTTGAGTCAGGATCCACTCCAATCATGGATTGAACACCAGAATCAGATTCTATGCCTCTGAAAACACTAGAATGCCTACCTCATAATGCATTAATAATGGAAACAAAGTGAAACAAAATGAAATGAAATACAGAAAAGCAGATATTAGAGGTTCAGTGTTAAGCCTGACCTCGGGAATGACAATCAAGTGTAAACACAAGGGCAGTCTCGCGTTCAGACAATACCCAAGGAATCGCGTAGTTGTCTTAGACCGTAAGGAAGCGGATAACGCTTAGTGATCTCAGCGAGTGAGGAAGAGTAAGAAGTCGGTATATAGAAACTTAGCTCAAAGCTAAGGTTTACAGGAAGTAAGATATGCTACTTATATATGATAGCTGAGTCTGAAATACGTAGTAACTGTCCATGCGGTTCTGGAGCGATGGAAGCGTGTAGCTGTCAATCGTGAGGTAGTCGTTCGGTAACGGTTTGATATAGTTGTGGTGATCGGTCCAGGCGTCTAAAGATAAGATAAGTGCTGAAGATAGATAAGATAAGATAAGGCACGAAAAAGAAAAAATCGTAACATTACCCCCTCGTTAAAGGCAGGCGTCTCGACTGCTTGTACATGGATAGCAAGGGGTCAGTCCTGACACCTTGTCATCTATGCCTAAGGTTTGATTTCCCAATCCGGTGGGTCTATCAGCGTGTCATTATTGTCCCAATACTCATTCAAGAGTGTTTCCCAAAGTTCTTTGTCTGGATTTTTGATCCACTTTTGTTTTCCATCTAGTCGTTGTGTGAGATACCAGACCTGTCCATCTCCAGTGTACTTGTGATCAATGATCATGGTTACACGTTTGTTTTCATCGTTAGTTACGATTTTGGGCGTGTCGACTCGTCGTGCGTGGCTGACTTTGTCTTCATACTCCTCTATCGCCTCTTGCGCGTGTTCCATTTCTGAGTCTCATACCCACGAGTTGTGCTCGCGTGTCCATCCTTTCCACTTGACATAGTAGTCCGTCACCATCTGGTACTTTTTCCCTTTCTTGGCTCTAACCTTGCGGGTTCTAGAGTCAAGAACTTCTTACACCCCATATTCTTCTTTGTCTTCGATAAGATTGGGTGGTGGTGGAGGTGGGAGTTCTTGATTAGGAAATGCAGGCGGGGTGTATGGGGTTAACAGCTTCTCATTGAAGTGCAGGTGAATCTTCCAGTGAGGCAGCAGCTTGAGCTTGTAGGCAGAAGCTCTGGCTTTGTCTAGGATTAGGAAGGGACCGACTTGTTTGTCGTCCAGCTTCTTTTTCGGTTGTGGGAGATGCAAATTGGTCGTATCCAGCCAGGCGCGGTCTCTGACTTGATAGTCGTGAGCAGCGCGTTTCTTCTTGTCGTACTGGGCTTTCATGCAGGAGGCGGCTTCTTCAAGCGCCTTTTGGGTCTCTTTGTGGACGGTGGTCATGTTGTCAATGAAAGCTTCAGCGGTGGGATTCGTGAATGGGGATGAACGAGGGGAATCCGGGAGGATTCTCAGGTGCCGGCCGTACAATACCATGAACGGACTTTTACCGGTAGCACTGTGGATTCTGTTGTTATGTGCAAATTCAGCGAGAGGGAGCCAGTCGCTCCAGTTGGTTTGTCGATGATTGATGAAGATACATAAGTACTTCTTGATTTCTTGGTTGACTCATTCCGTTTGTCCGTCGGTCTGTGGATGGAATGCTGTGGAGGCGTTGGGCATGATATCGAGCATTCAATAGAGTTCTTTCATGAATTTGGATACAAACTGGGGCCCTCGGTCAGAAATGACGACTTGGGGCATCCCATGGCGGGCGTATATGTGGTCCCGGAGAATTCGGGCCCACCCTTCAGCTGAGAGTTCGACGTTGCAGGCCACCGGGATGATGGCCTTGGAGAATCTGTCTACGATCATGAGTAGCACGTTGTGTCCATGGGAATCGGGAAGTCCAGTGATCATGTCTACTGAGATGTGAGTCCATGGCCCAATAGGGACTGCGTTCGGATAGAGCGGTGCCGCTTTGGCTTGGGTGCTGCTCTTCGTTCATTGGCATGTTTCGCATCCCTTGATGTAGGCTTTGACGTCCCTTTTCATTTTGGGCCACCAGTATTCTCTGAGCACCAGTTCCTTTGTCTTTTCGATGCCGGGATGT
The DNA here is from genome assembly GCA_030407065.1 of Armillaria nabsnona. Taxonomy (NCBI): domain Eukaryota; kingdom Fungi; phylum Basidiomycota; class Agaricomycetes; order Agaricales; family Physalacriaceae; genus Armillaria; species Armillaria nabsnona. The sequence goes on from JAUDQA010000013.1 coordinate 87,834, forward strand.
CCGGCGAGGACGTGGTCATGGCTTTGGGCGATGATTTTGCCTCTAAGGGATCGCTTTCTTGGGACATAAATGTGTCCATTGTAGAGGAGGAGGCCGCCCTGTCGGCTGATGCCTCGTTCGTGGTTGAGGGACGTGGCAATGCCTTTGTCCCATAGTTCTTCTTGTCGAGTAGCTTCTTCAACTTGTCAGTGAACACTGTCGGTGGTTGGCATGATTAGGGCGTGGAAGTGTGCTGCCTTGAGAATGGTGATGTCGTGGTTGTCACTCTTGCCTTGATCATGATCATCGCGTCGGGACAGAAGGTCAGCCTTAATGTTGAGAGCACCCGGCTTGTGATGGAGCGTGAAGTGGTACTCGGCCAACTCAGTGACCCATCGCACTTGTCGTCGGTTCAGCTTTTGTGGGAGTTGGAAGTACTGGAGGTTTTGATGATCCATCCAGATCTCTATGTTCTCGGCTGCGCCCATTAGGTAATGGCGCCATTCGGATAGTGCAAGCATGATGGCGAGCAATTCCTTGTCGTAGATCTTGTAGTTTCGTTCCATGGCGGACAATGCTTTTGACATGAATGCCACTGGGCGCCATACTCCATTTTGCTTTTGGCTGAGTACTGCGCCAACCGCTCCTTCGCTTGCGTCTGCTTCCACGTGGAAGGGGTCTTCGTTGGTCGGGATGGCAAGGATGATGTCCTCAGCCATGCGCTTCTTCAATTCCTGAAAGGCCTTTTCCTGTGCTTCTCCCCATGTCCATTCGGCATTCCCAGTGAGCTGGGTGAGTGCCTTCACAACCTTGGAGTACATTTTGATGAACTTCCGGTAGAAATTCGTGAATCCTAGGAAGGATTGCAACTCCTTCTTCCGACGGGGAGTCGGCCATTCGGCAATCCCTGCAATCTTGACGGGATCCATTCGTACGGAGTTTTCGCTGATGATGATGCCGAGATATTCTGTTTCAAGTACCTCGAACTCACACTTCTCTGCTTTGAGGAAGAGTTTGTTCTCATGTAAGCGCTGAAGAACGCGCTTCACGATCTGTCGGTGTTCGTGTAGGTCTTTTGAGAAGATTAGGATGTCATCCAGATAAATTGTGACCTTTCCTTCTCCGATGAGATCTCGGAAGATGTCGTTCATCATCCATTGGAAGGTGGCGGGCGAATTGGTGAGGCCAAAGAACATGACAGTTGGTTCGAATAATCCTCGGTTGGTTCGGAACGCCGCCTTCTCCTCGTCTCCTTCTTTGATTCATACGTTATTGTACCCCCAGCGGACGTCAAGCTTGGTGAAGTACTTGGCGCCACGCAGCTTGTCGATGAGTTCAGAGATGAGAGGGAGTGGGTATCGGTTCTTGATCGTTATCTCGTTCAGTTTTTAGTAGTCTTGTACGGGTCGAAGGGTGCCGTCCTTTTTCTTGACAAAGAAGAAAGGGGAGGCGAATGGAGACTTGGAGGCGCGAATTCACCCAGACTCCAGATTCTCATCGAGGAACAGGTCGAGCTGTTCCTGTTCGTGTCGATTCAATGGGTAGACCTTACAGTCCAAAGTGGACTTCACGTTGGGGACTAACTCGATAGCGTGGTCCCATGGTTTTTGATCAGGGAGTTTGTTGAAGTTGTCCTTCGAGAACAGGTCGCAAAAGGAATGGTAATGGGCAGGAACCATCTCTTCGAATGTCTTCTTTGGCTTTTCCGTGTTGGCAGCGGCAGCAAGCTCGTTGGCGTAATGCATGGCATGTATCACCAATTCTTCTTCCATGCGGATGGTGAGGATGGTGTCTCCCTCCTCGAGTTCTTCGTCCCATCGGTCATCGGGATCTGCATCGGGTAATTCGATGTGATTCTTGACGCACTGACAGCGTCCAAATATGACGTTACCAGTCTTTCAATTGATACTCGGGTTGTGGCACTTAAGCCAGTCGTTCCTGAGATACAAGTCCTTTTTTCCTAGGTTCATGACGGCGAGGTCGATACACTCGCTATGTCCTCCGATGGTCATTCAGAGTTCCACGATATCGGTGACATCCCTGCCTTGGTTATGGGTCCCGTCGGCATTGTATACGGGGATTGGGGCAGCAATCTTTCGGGTGTCTAGTCAGTGTTTCGCTATGAAAGTGCTATTGATCGCGCTATTAGTGCATCCGCTATCTACGAGTGCCTTGGTCGTCAGGGCCTGCATTCCGGTGCATGGATTTAGGCGGACTTCGAGGAGGAAGTTGTCGGTGTCGGCTTCACATCGTCGAATGTAGCGGATCAGTTCCCGAAGCTCGTAGAGGCGTTCCCTGGCGGGCTCCCCTCGATGTCGTAGTTCAGCGAGCAACTCGTTGGTGAGTTCTCTGAGTCAATTGGTGTGCATCCATACACACAATGCCGCCTGAGCGGCCATGTCGTTTCATGCTTCTTGGACAGCTCGTAGCGTCCAGTCTACCTCAAAGGGCTTCATCCATCGATGAGGGACCTCTAAAGCCTTCGCGCTAGCCGCTGAGGGCATAGCTACCGTTGGCGAGGTCACCTCGACCCCCTCGTTAGGGAGAGTCCTCTTTTCCGGGGTCGGGGACTACGGAGGAGTTGGGAGTGTGATAGGCGCATGTGTCGGCGTCACAATCGGACTGCCTTTAGTCAGCCACTGCTGATAGGCGGTATCGTCTTCTTCGTCAGGGACTTCAATCATAGTTACCTGAGGCCCCCTTTCTACTGCCTGGGTGCTAGCAGCTTCCTGTCCTGCGGCCGTCATACGTACCTGTCCTGGGTCGTGCTTGTACTTGGTTGGGGCCATTGCGCATCCAACGGTTCTTGTCACATGCGCATCTTCGTCGGGATCGCCTACAGGAGTGTCACGCCGTACCTCATTGGAGGAGTAGGATTGCAGCAAGCCTCTCTTGACCTCTGGGCCGCTCGCGGGGCGAACGGTGGGTTCGACTTGAGCTGAATGAATGGACTTACCAGCCTGGCCTTTTCCCTCGGGACTCTGGATGGTCATTCTGCCTCCCGCAGGGGCTGCGCCAACATGGCGCCCACCATCATCTTGCTGTGGGCTCATGCTCCTGGGACTCTTGCTCTGCAGCAGGTCGTCAGACCACGCAATTGGTCCGCTGCATATGGTCTTGGTTCCTATGTTCTTGTCGTTGTTCTGCGTCGTGTGGCGCTTCTTTACCAGGGGAGGTTTTGCCAAAGCTATTCCTTCTAAACTACCCACGAGGCGGGAGCCCCATGAAGTCACTTCATGGTCATGCAAAGCCGCATAAGACCCTTCGCCATCATGCAGAGTAGTCTTATCAAGGTTGGCATTAGACGCCTCGTTTGTCCCCCCCGGTCGGGCATTCGTCACTGCGGCGGTTCCACTAGGGGAGGGCCTCGACTGGTGCTTTGCCATTGAGAGGGGTGTCGCTATGATGGGCGACTTGTTGTCTGATGCTTTCACTCGTGATGAGCTACTTGCCAAACGTTTAGCTGGTTGCGCAAGCCTGGGGACGGTGGCCCCAGTATCTAGATCAGAGTCAGTCATGTCCTGAAGGACGTCATATCGGTTCGTCAATTCTAATACTGGTGGTGTCAGAGGTGAAGTCATTAAAACCCGCCCCAAAGCGGGGGGGGGGTGGGGGTATATTCGAATGCGCGGTAGTTAAAATGTCTGTTTGTGATATAAAAGTGTCAGGCCTGCCGACAGAAGAGGAACGTTCACCAGTATGTAAGTCCTTGGTCGTCGCAGTGGAATCGCGTGCTCAACGACCTATCCTTTTACCTCCTCGACCTTCGTTTCTGGGGTGAGGGGTTCCTCAACCACTGCCACAGCGTGTACCTCCTGTTTCTGTTGTTTCGGGCAGTTCTTACTGATGTGCCCCTTGTCGTGGCACAGGAAGCAGAGCCCTTGGCTCATGTGCTTCGCCCGGTCCACATCCATTGGTTTCCCCACTCCCCCATATGTCGTCCATCTTCCCTCTGAGTCTCTGCCCTTGCCTTCAGCCGTTGCACTGCTTGTCGAAGAACTTGATGGGCCCCCTGCATTCTTGTTGCTGGGGGCGGTAATCTGTTTCTGTCCGGACTGTTGGCACTTGTCGTTGCGCAGCTCAACCCCGTGCATCTGGTCAAAGACGTACTTCTTCTGGTGTTCCTCATACATGATGAGGATACGTGCTTTCCATTCGGGGTATATGCACGGGATGTTATAGCCGGTGTTGGCGATGAAGGAGGCGTACTGCGGGGGAATTCCGGTATGTACGGCTTTGACGAGGATTCCTCGTTCGCTCTGGTCGTCGAGGCGTTGATGAGCCTCCGGGCTCTGTACGCTCAGAATTCACGGATTTTATCTGCTAATTAATGCTACTAGCCCTCCAACAGCCTTTCAGTAAACCAATAATTACACACACGGCAATACCACTTTCACCCTATGGCAACTACTCTTCACGCGCTTTGTTAACCCATTCCATCTTGCCACGCATCATAATTGCCGCATTCCATCACGGTGTGGCTCCTTCGATCACAAATCATCCTAAAACGGAATTAGCGCGTCACTTCTCATAGCCTCATGGAAAGCACCAATCAATCACTTAATGAAATGACGTGATTGCCGTGGCCACTCATCCATCCCAGATATTTTGAGCACACGGCAATTACAGACCGCGTTTTACTAAGGCTGTTACCTTGCCAAGACCTTGAAACAACATAGACCCAAGCATGCACCTCAGTATAGAAGCCATACCTCACCAGTCCACAGCTAAACAGCACCGTGCGATCCGTCCATCGCTCCATGAAACCATACGGGTTCGCGACCATACGCGGCAACGTCGACAATTTGCTGTTACTTTAGAAGACAAAGTACCGTATGTTTCCTATGAATTCTAATAAGCCACGGCCTTACAGCCTGACTAAGTCGCACATGATTACTCTATTTATAATTTCGTACTTGTAGTATAAAAACTAACTAGAAAATGTAGTTACAGGAGTTCATCTGCAGTTGACCAGTCTACGTCAATTCTCGTCACACTCTAGTCTATCGCCAGTAACCACGTTTATTCGCCATTCTACGGCAATATACCGTTTCACTAGCATATTCTCGATTGCACGTCAACCCTTGAGCTCACCAGAGTTATTCCACGGTTTTTAACTGTGAAGAGTCTCTTGACATCCGCTCTTCGCTCTTAACACTATTGGTACACGCCCGTATTGTGCCAATACGTGATCGCCACGCTCTATCTCGTCCCCGTTATCTTTTATAGGCCAACATCGTTTCACTTTCACACCATTGGAGTTTTTACAGTTTCACTTTCACCATCGTTATTGTCGCCCACTTGGGTAGTCTCCAAACAGACTTAGGATCAGTTTAGGACCAGTTTCAGCAAGTTTCGAATAGTATCAGTCCCTCAAGTGGACTTGAAGGTTAGTTTGACATAGGATAGGATCGTTTCAGCACCAGACCAGTTTTCGACATCTACACAGTACTCTTGCATTGTATAGGATCAGTTTCATCGCCAGTTTTCGTAGCCCCACGTTTTCTCTCACCAGTCTACCCCAGCACATCGTTTAACGTTTTCTCTCGCCACCCGTTATCTCTACTACGTTTTCCCATCGCCTCGTTCACCCATAGACTATTGCCGACCGATTAGTCGTTCTACCATCGTTCACCCAGCACAGAATAATGTCTAGCGGTGTTTTCTAGTCTAGTCGCACGTTTTCTCATACGGATTCGTGGTATTCACGTCATACCCGCTCCCGTTCTCTCTCACTTCGAGAGATCCCTACCGGCTTATAGCTATTGCATCTAGTACTCGACTACCAAGCAGTACTACTTCGCAGACTTAAAGTCGCAGTGTATACTTGTGTATAGAGGAATTGATTTACTGCACGGAGGTGCCCCGAACCCACTCGCACACACGATCACCTTGATTGTCGTGCTACTACGTTAATTACCCAATCTCGTTCCGAGTTGGTGTTGCCGTTGCCACAGAAGTCTAGGCTCATCAGCGTCATGCTAGCTTGGCCTCCAGTTCTAGCTTCTGGAAGTAGACGGCGGTGGGCAGGTTGCCCATCTTGAGCTGGCTCATCCATAGCTCGTGGACCTCCTCGATGGCAAGGTCCCGGAATTGTTCGTTGATGGCTTCAACGAACACTTCCCATCCCGGATAGTGGTATCTGGCAGTGATGTTGCCATATCCTCGGGTGACCCAGAACGTCTGTCGGCGGTGGACCCACCAGTCTTGGGCGGGTCCGTCAAAGTGTGAGGCGGTGAAGCCGATGAGGAGCGAGGGGATCCCATGGAAGTATTGGCGGAATACCTCGAAATAGGCAACGCAGTCCCCTATGAAGCAGTCGATATCATCATGCTCCCCCTTGAAGAGGCGGGGGGGTCAGATCAGAATGGGTTTGACCCCCGCGAATGGGGGTTCTTTGTCTTCGTCCCAGGCTCCGACCGGAGTGGGGTAGTCGTTGGGAGGCTCCCAATTCGGGGGCCTCGGTACCGAGTACATGTCGGTACGGTCTCTATGATCTCGAAGGTGATTCAGGATCGGGGGTGCTCCTTGTCGTCCTCTGTCCGGGGCCTTCCCCTTCCCCGCCTTCATGTCCTCCAGCTGATTGGCCAGCTGGTCATTCTCTGTGCGTAGCTGGGCCATTTGGTCGTACAGCTGCTGCAGCCTTTCCTCCATCATTGGCTGGGAGGGTCCTGGTGCGTATTGCACAGTCCCAGTGCCGTCCCATCCTCCTTCGTCATTCCCCGCACCTCCCATTAGCCTACTGCCGCTGAACTTCGAGTGGAACCTGGGGTACAGCGACTTCTCCCATAAAACAGGAGGTTCGTAGGGTAGAGGTTGGGGATATGGGGGTGTGTCGTAATCTAGGGCCCCGAAGGTGTCGTTGTCATGTGTAAAACGATCAAAGATCGTCGGGGACGTTGTGGAGGAGGTGTTCCTCGAGTTGGTCTGCCAGCGCGCGGAGGTCGGTGGTGAGCTGAAATTGTTTAGCACTGGTTCGTGGTCGTAAGCTGGCGATCGAGTCGCCGGGTGTCGCTCTGTATAGGCGGCAGTCTCTGTTGGCATGAATGCGGGCGGCAATCTGGTTCGCCATTCCTCCTCCCCTAAGTTCGTCGCCTCAATAGACGGCGAGGTAGAAGTCCATGTTTGGACGGGGGAAGTCGGAGTGGGCTCCCCTGGCTTCGACGTCTCTTCGCCTGATCTCCCAGGCAGCTGATCGTTCTGGTCCGAAGATTTCCCGATCAATGTCGGCGAGTTCTGGCCACTCGTAGTCGGGACCCGCGGGGTTGAAGGGGTCCTCAGCCGCTCGGTGGCATCGGTCAACTGGGACCCTTTGTCCGTACCGATAGATGATGTCGGAGATATCGGAGTCGCTGTCGGAGTCGCTGTTCTCCTCTGGGAATCGACCAAACTCTCAGGGTTCGGTCCTTGGGAAGGGTATCGTGGAGATGGTGTGGCCAGCTCCAAGTCGAGTCCGTCATGGGATGCCCCGATAGGGGCATTGGGTTGGTAGGTTGAGTAACCCCCTAGCGAAGTAGTGGGGTACTGGGTCGTCAGCTGGGTCGGCCTCCAGGTGCTCGGGGTGATGCTCAAAATTTCCCCAGTCGACGACGATCGGGAATTCTGGGTCTGGGGCAGCCACCTCGTAGTTTTGGGGTAGTTCTGCCCATGGGTCGGCGTCGGGGTTTGTAACCCGTAGGTTCCTTGGGACTGTCTGGGGAGATGGTGGAAGTTTGAGACTGGGGGTTCTTGGAACATTGCTTGGCCCTGGGGTGGCGTTGCACTGTATGGGTTTGTCAGCCTCCCGAGCCGTGATGTACTCATCGGAGGAAGTGGTGGTTCGGATGGTGGTCGTGGCCTGCCAATGGGTATGATGGGTGGTCATCGTCGTTGTTGGTTGGAGGTTCATGGTCGTGCGGTCCACTCCTGATCTGGTTTGCGAGTAGGGGAGGACATAGTGGTATGGGAAGGGTGCGTTTCAGAAATTGGTGTTGGGGATTTGGACAATGGGGGCTAAAAGCCCAAGTTGGTAGAGTCGTTGCCTGATCCTTTCTCCGTAAGTGAGAAAGATGAGGGCAGTGGTGAAGAAGACCAATACTATGCCAACGATGGCGGTTCCGATGGCGATAGTTTGTTCAGTAGTCAGATCGGGGGTCATCTGTTTCGTATCAGAAGGATGGGCGTCAGCTTTCTCATACGAGGCAGATGAATAGTTCTGTGATGAGGGCCGCGAGGTTATCGGGATTGATGCCCTTGGGGAGTTCTGGCATCGGTGTCGATGTCGGGGTCGGGAGCATAGAGTTCTTCCGTCGGCTAGCAATGAGAAGAAGGTAGGAAGCTTTGAGCTAATTGTTAAGCCTGACCTCGGGAATGACAATCAAGCATAAACACAAGGGCAGTCTTGCGTTCAGACAATATCCAAGGAATTGTGTAGTTGTCTTAGACCGTAAGGAAGCGGATAACGCTTAGTGATCTCAGCGAGTGAGGAAGAGTAAGAAGTCGGTATATAGAAACTTAGCTCAAAGCTAAGATTTACAGGAAGTAAGATATGCTACTTATATATGATAGCTGAGTCTGAAATACATAGTAACTGTCCATGCGGTTCTGGAGCGATGGAAGCGTGTAGCTGTCAATCGTGAGGTAGTCATTCGGTAACGGTTTGATATAGTTGTGGTGATCGGTCCGGGCGCCTAAAGATAAGATAAGTGCTGAAGATAGATAAGATAAGATAAGGCACGAAAAAGGAAAAATCATAACATTCAGACACCTGTTGCAGCCTAGGATCGTCTCTGATTGTAAATTGGACACCAGATTTGGATTCTATGACCTTTAAAACCCCCAGGTACATGACGACAATAGTATTGATCTGGCAGATGCAGATATCTGCAGATACAGAACAAAGTCCAGGAAGTTGGATCTGGATCCAGCAGCTGCGGATGCTGGTGTGCAGATGCCAAAAATTGATCCAGACTGCAGATATTATTACAAATATCTATTCAGGTATCCGCAGTCCATCTGGATCCATGCTATGCTTTAGTATTTGGGATCAATCAATCACTATAAGCTATGCCAAATTTAGTGTGCTGCAATTATTTATACTGTAAACTTATGCATCTTGTATAGGCTTCCACAGGAGGCCAATGACTCCAGAAATTTGTGGGGATACCTTTTTAACTATAATACATGTATTCTTCAGAACAAAAGTGAAAAAAGTGTTGTGCAAGTATAAGAAGTTTTGCAGAAATCAATCATTGCTGTTTTTAAAAATAATGACATCAGAGAAAAAAGTTTTTAGTTTTGCGCTGCAAGCTATGACAACATTAGGCCTACTTCAAAGTGCTGACTGGCCTTGAAGCACCTCCTGTTGGTGATATGGCTGCTCATTTATAAAATAAAGCTTTTTTTTCAGAGTGTCATCATTTTCAAAAACAGCAATAAAATAATGTAAATTCAAAAATCTGCCTCAAAGAATATATGTAAAATTATATTCAGAGTAAATTGTTCCAGCAAAAGTACTGCTGAATCTTGCTCCTTTGACCTACAGCAGATGCATACATAAAACTTGAGTATTCCAGCCTATTTTTGGTAATGCTCAGAGCTCAAATTTAGTAGGGAGTTGCTGGTGCCCAATTGATCCAATTCAAACCCAACCCTTGTGATGCATGACCAATAACACTTTTTCATACTCAAACAAGGCCTTTGTGACATGTGCCATTCAATTTGAACAAAATAGTATAGTATTTCTGTTCTGCTTATGTTATCCTTGGTGGGCTTGACAGGTACATCATTATCACCCTTGTCTAGGACCTCCTCCATGGTGATGCCACCTTGCAGTCATTTGCATTGTAGCTTAGGACAACACATTCTGTGTTATTGCACAACTATGTCCATCTCATTTCCATTGAGGACCTTTCCCATAACCAATCTGCCATTTATCGACACACATTTCTTTTTAAAGTCTAGCAGCATCTTGTTATGGTGCAGAAACAGTGTTTCCATAATTATATCATACTTATCAATGTTTATAATGTTGAAACAAGCCTTTGCCCTGTGTCTTTGTCATGATTGCTGGACCCTCGTACCTCGGGTCCCAGCAACCTGACTGCAACACAGGACTTCAACTTATTGGGGCCCACCCCAAACCCAGTTTATTACTATGATATGTTGTTGAATCTCTGTTGTTTGCTTGGAGCCACTGCAATGGAGCAAAATGGTTTTCATGAGTGCCATAAAGCATTGTTCTGTTACTTCTGTAAGCCATGTAATAGACAGGTAGGGACTCCCATGATTTGGGTGATTATTGTTAATAGCTATCATTACTGGCAGGAGAGAGGGAGAGAGATATATTCTGGTTCTTATGTCCTTGACTCAGATATCTGACATGGTGGGCTGCTATGGTTATCATTTGAACTCTGATAATTTCTATAAGACTTACATCCATTGATATTCAATGCTCATTGTCAACTTGTTGCTCAATCATTGCTCATTGCTTGATACTCACATTGTTGTTATAGCATGGATAAGTAGTCTCAGTTGAAGCTCAATTAGGAACCAGTCACATCAATAATGTGCCATGGGGAGAGTAGAAGCTTGGTAGAGGCAGCAAAATTGAAACTTACCTGGCCTGCACTGTGGTATGGCAATGGCCGTTTATGACATGGTAACTGGGTAAGCATGTCATAGTTGAATTGTTAAAGTCAAAGCCCTCTGGAGCACCTCACATGCTGTCATCCCATCTTCTTGCTTGTCATTTCAACAATCCCCTTCTTGGACATTATGACTATTAGTTCATTTCCATGTTTTAATTATTATGTTTAGGGATGTGCATCATACCATTACAGATACGACCGTAGCAATACAACTGTAGACCATGTAAAAATTATTGGCCATGGTATGATACAGTTGATGTCATATCTGTATCATGTCTATACAGTTATCTATATATGGATATCTGGTGCCAAAGGGTGAGTATTATGTGCTTTTTTTAGGTTATAGGTACTAACCTTTATGGCATAAGATAGTCATCTGTCTCTCCCTCAATGACCATATTCAAACCATATGAATATGGCTGTATTTTAGGTCATTAAAGTTGGCTATAATACAGACCCATATCCATATATACCATACATAACCACCATATTACAGGTATGGTGTACATCCCTGCTTATGTTCCTTGCTTCCTCAGACTTTAAAGTAGTATGTATACCTTGTATTTGTACTTGTCACCTCAGCTTGTTGCTCTATATGGACAGAGAAAGGCTGAGCAGTGAGGTGAGCAGTTTTGTATCTCTTGTATTTATTGCCTTACTTACATCTCATAGCATAGCACATATTCTTACAGGTAATATCATCAGCTTATTGCTCTACACAGACAGAGAAAGGCTGAGCATAGCATGTATTCTTGCATAAATGGTCTCCTTGCCATTTCTAACTGCTGAGAGAAGGCTTGAGCCTTGTCAAAGCCTCATAATAAACAAATTATAGCATAGTAAGTACATGTATATGTGTTACCTGTCCTTGAATGGTCTCCTGGTCCCTACTCCTATCTGCTAATTTGTCATTTGATGCTTGTTGGCTCATTGCTCAATACTCTGTAGCCTACAGCATGCATAATCAGTGGATTTGTATCAAATTTGTATTAATACAGGATGCCAGACATGCTAGGGAGGGTGGAACATTGGTAGAGATATAACAAAGATAGCGACATTGAAGCTTGTCACTGTAGAGAGGTGGCAGTGACAGCAGTGCAATGAAATTGAAACTCAGCTGGATTATGCCAGGGGATGGCAATGGCTGGAAAATTCAAAGTCTGCCTTATTATATCATCATCAACCTGTCTTAATATATAGACAAGCCTATGCCCCATATCTTCGTCACAATTGCCGGACCCTCATACCTCGGGTCCTGGCAACCTGACTATGACATGGGACTTTGGCTTGTTGGGGCCCACCCCAAACCCGGCTTATTACTTGGGAGTGTCAGTTATTAGTTCAGAAACAAATATGTATTATGAACGTAATAGAGCCTCAGGGTATACAATATTCAATGTATTTGTACCTTTTTCTGTATCTGGAAAAAGGACTCGGATCCGTTGTCCAGAAGTGCAATGGCTAAGTGCTACATACAGTTGTCCATGAGAAAAAATTGGAGTATGTAAATCTAATCCAACATAAGTAACCGACTGTCCTTGAGACTTGTTGATTGTTATTGCAAAAGCCAACCTGACTGGAAATTGGCGACATGAAAATGCAATAGGAAGTTCAGCTGTATCTGCATTGATTGTGATGCATGGGATGAAAACAGCCTTGCCTGCATTGTTGCCACTGAGAAAACAACATTCTAAAACATGAGGATGGAAATGTGTGAGAATCATCCATGTCCCATTGCATAGGCCATTTGCTGGATCCGGATTGCAGAGAAGCATAAGCGGACATCCAACTTTGAGAGCCAGCTTTACACGTAGCAATCCAGAGGCATTGAAATTTTAAAGAAACTCCACTGGATAAAGAGTAGCAGCATCATCCAACTCTTCCTCTATTGTCTTGTCTATACTCCAATAAACTGTCTCTTGTCCTGGAAACATATCCAGAACCTGTTGATTGATTTCATCAACATCATCATTGCGTCCAGAGAGAATTGTTTGTTCTAAAAAGAAGCAGTCTTGGAAGTGGTCAGCTTGAATGTTTGGATAGATATATTTAATGAGTTCAGAGAGTGAATTGTTGGCCAGACACATAGAAGCAGGAAGAGTGATAGTACAATCATCAGTAAGTCCTTCACCTGCACCAACAGTAAGTAGCCAACAGGCAAACTCTACATTTTCAGGAGTCTGATCCAGGCACATGTTTTTCTTTAAATGAATGACTTCAATGTGAGGCCATAAGGGTGAATGGTGAAATGAAGCTGCAACAATCTGCTCCCGTGATCCTCATGAAACAACTGGCAATGTCTGACAAAAGTCTCCTAAAATAAATAATCAGAATTGACAATCTATAGTGACTCAGAATAAACACACATACCACCAAAAAGTACAGTTTTTCCACTAAAAGGAGCATCCTTATTGCAGATATCATGAAGAGTACGATCAACAGTCTCAATATCATGTCAGTTCTGCATAGGAACCTCATCCCAAGTGATGAGAGAGGTTTGACAAAGAAGTTCAGCTAAGTGAGTACCTCTGCAAATGCTGCATGTTGTATCATCATGTGAGAGAATTGGAATTTTGAAGGTGCTGTGGCTGGTACACCCTTCAACTAAGAGAATTGCTGATATACCAGAGGAGGCACAGGTCAATGCAATCTTTCCTTCAGCACAAACCACAGCAGCAATGGTATTGCATACAAAAGTCTTTCCACCACCTCCAGCACTATGCAGAAATACTAATTTCCCTTGTTCATTTATAGCAGAGTCAAACACAGTATTATAGGCAGTCTTTTGCTCTTCATTGAATGTTTGAAGATTGTTTGCAACTAATTGTTGCAGAGATGGGATATCATAGGCCAGCTGTGCAGCCAAAAGAGGATTATCTTCATAAACAGCCCAGTCCATAGTAGAGGCTGGCATCTGGGTCCACTCAGAGAGATGATGACCATGAGATTGAAGAAGCTTATTGATAAGATGGAGACCAAAATCATAAAGCTGAGCATCTATTGGATTTGGAACATCACGTTGGCAAAGCTTATGTGCTAAATCATCACAAATGTTCTCCTTGAACTCCTCCCACAGCTCATCTGGCTTTGCTGGCTGGCAGAAGAGAAGAAGGGTTACAAATAGTGATCATAACTGTGCTCCTGACTGCATAATAGCTGCCTCCTATAAGCATTGTCTCCATTTATTATTATTTTCCAGCAATCTCATAGCAATGTATGCCTCTTTAAAAGTAGCACACTCTACATTGTTGACAGTGCGTAAGTGTTGGAAGGATTGAGCACTGGCAACAGCAGTTAAAAGAAGCCATAGATAGAACTGCTTGCCAGATGAGGGGGCAGCCTGATACATTCGGCCGATGGTAACACCAATAGTTGTGTATCTTTGACGTGGATTCCAGTGTTTCTTGCTCTTGTTCCAGATATAGTGGGCAGGAATGTCTTGATACAGATACTGATGTGCACTGGGATCTCTTTTGTTGAGATCAAACCATTGTAATAGAGTAGTTGTCTTTGCCTCTGCAGCTGCTAACACCTCTTCTGGACTGTCATTCTCATCATATGTGATAAGCTGCTCATCAGGGAGATGGACCTGAAAACGGACAACATTTGGCTCCTCCTGATGTAGCTGAAATGAAAAGATTCTCCAGCATGATTCAAAAGCAGAGATGTAGCGTGCATTCAGAAATTCCTTAATCTCATCACAATCCTGAACCTCTAATGTAGTCCTATCATGGCCCTTGTAGATGTATTTATGGATATATTTAATGGCCTTGACAGAAACACAAACCTCCACATTAATGTGACAGTTATATTTAGCAGTAAGATAAGGATTGTATGGAACAATGTCATGGTTGGTATAGACAGTACAGGTTTGACCATGCATTTTAACATACTCACGACCATTGTTAGGACATGCTAAATTGGGATATCCATCATTGGTGAATTCAGTGTGCTCATTGAATTCTTTTGGAAAGTTCTTTGTACAGCGACCATCAGGCCTCTTGCAGCAGTGATCACATGGACTATGGACCATGCATCTCATGACAATCTCATAAAGAACTGGTTGAGTAACAGGATCAGGAATCTGAGCACATGAGACTAAATCAGCATCAGCAGATGTGCGAATCTTGTCTTTAGGATCCAGAAAAATCAAAAGATGCATATGAGAGAGTCCACACTTCTGAAATTCAATAGTATGCACCATAGCCCTGACTTTTCCAAATATTCCATCCTTCTTGATTTCATCCAGTAAGGCCTCCTTCTTCAACTGGAAAACCTTGGCCACAATATCCGGTCGATCCTCCACCTTCTGATCTGGTCCATCTGTATGCTTCAGAGCCTCAACAATTTCTGGCCACTGTCACTGCATGGAGAATTCAATATTTTAGCTTAAAATATTGAATTCTATAATTATTTATTTTTTCCAACTTCTAAGCTGGAATATTAAAAGATTATTTTGAATATTATTTCAATATTTTTGTTTATTGAAAAAATACTGGAAATTTCTCAAATATCACAAATATATTTAAAATATTATCTCAATATTTTAGTTCAGTATATTGAAAAAATAAATAGTTATAGAATTCAATATTTTAATCTAAAATATTGGATTCTCTATGCAGTGTGTGGGTTTGCTGTCATTGTAAGAAAGATATCTGGCTTCTGCAAAGCTCTACAAATTGCTATAGAATCCTGATACAGCTGATACATTGCACGGGGACTGCCAGTGTGTGACAATACACTGGCCAGAGGTTTGCAATCCATCTGCATTAGTAGCTGCATCTACCACTCCTTTATATAGATCTGCACAGATAGTTTTCTGATTGTTTCGAACCCAGTTGAGATTATTTTGTTCAATTGAAGCCCATGCATTCACAATATACTGTTGGTAGAGTGGTCCCCCTCTATACAATGGTGCATTTGGTTCAATTCCTGGATGATCATGGAGATGGTAAGTATAATACATATACTGAGTAACCTTTTTATGCTCTGTACATTCACTTGTTTCAGTCTCTTCCAGGAGCATATGTATATTCCAACCCAATTCTTCATATGGAAAAAGAAGAACATAATGAAGAGATTGATAACTTGGATGAAGTTGGCTAATGCACTTGAGAGAATGATCATACATATGTAAAACAATATTTCGATCATTTTGAACAGGCTCAGATCCATCTCCAGAAATAATAGCAGCCAACTCATTTACTGTTGGAAGATTATACTATTGCCCATCAGTACCATCACCCACATGCAATTGTACTTCAATATTTGGATACTCTTCATAGGGCTTGTTCTTCATAATGAGATATGCATGATGATATAAAGCCACATATGGATTCACATCCTGTAATAAATCTTATAGTTGAGACATGATTTCAGGATTTAAGTTAGGATTGCAGTGATTACACATACTCAATGCCTCTGCTGGATCATGTATATACAGCTGTGCATAAGACAATTTCCCTTCTTCCTTAGGCAGCAGAGATTCCATCCGGTGATGAAGCTCGCCAGATACACAAAAGCAGTATGGTCCTGAAGAGTTGGTAATTGCCTCATCAACTTTTACAGCTACAGATGTAAATGCCAATGCTGCATTATACTGTCTGATATCTTTTAAGAAGGCTTTTGACATTGGATTGTTGCCACAGAGAAGATTTTGAAGAATGGCAGGAGCTGGAAGAAGATGAGGTAATTTGACCTGCCCTTGTAGACAGCATATCCCAAATTATGGTGTAACTCTTGACTTATGCTTAAGTTGTTCATCATTCCAATGTAATGCTCCACAATATTCACAAATGCAATTTCTACTTCCAATATTATGCTAAGCATACACCTTAGCATATGGACATCTTGCTAGGGGAAGTTGTACAGGAATAGCATGTGGTAGTTGATGCTGATGTGGTAGAGGTAAAGGTGGCTGCAGAGGTGGTGACTCTCTTGTAAGTGATAGTGATTACTGGTGATACTCAGCAGAAGTTACTTGGTCAATATTTTGTGGTGGCTCAGTGTGTGGAGGATGAATTTCAATAGCTCTTCCTTGCCCATGTCCTCAACCACCACCATGTTCACTGCCTCACAGACCTGCAGGAAGCTGTGGAACAGAAGTACTATCAAATGCAAATGACTGCCCTTCAGGAGCACCACTATGTAATTGTCTATGGCATCTACCTCTAGTGGAAAAAACAGGCAGAGCTGGTACTACAGGCATAAGATGTTCACATGGACAATCTAACTGAGATAAAATATGGGTCTCAGGTGGTATATTAAAACATGAAAGTTCAATATTAGGATGAGGACCTGGCCATGGTGATCGATCATGATGGATAGAGGGGGAAGTCATCTGAAGATGCTGAAAACAATCCTGCTCCCGTTCTGCATGATGATTCTGCTCTGGTGTAACTGGAGCTGGAAAATCAAAATGATCATTCTCTCTGGTAGGAGTAGATGGAGACCTATTAAAAGAAAGGCATGAGCACTGATCTTAGAAAATTAACAGTGGTACATACATCACAGATATATGGAGAGGTGGAAACTAGTAGCAATTCTGTGTGAGAAAGAGGCAAAGACACCTGCAGAGAAAATCAGAAAAAAAGAGCTTTAATCAAAGATTGATAGATAGTACTGTGAGAAATCCCAAAAATCCTTATTATATATTACAGGGCTGTAATGCTTGCCTGGAATGATACACTGTGGAGAGAGTGGAACAGAGCAGAGGGTAAAAAGGAAAGGGGACAGGCTTGAAGCCACACCATAGCAGCATGGCAAAATTCAAACTCAGCCAGATTTTGCCATGGGAAAGCAATGGCCAGAAATTTTAAAGTCTGTCTTATTATGTCATCATCGACCTGTCTTAATATATAGATACTCAGGACCAAAGTATCCTTTAGATACAATTTGTGATGTTGTACTATAATTAATCCTGGCCCAGCTACCAACTGTACCCAGTTGCCACACTACTAGGTTCTTCAACTACACCACCAGTGCCTTGGATAAGTTTGCAAAAGCTAGCAACATTGCAGTGGATATACTGCCTCTGTCTCACAGAGTAGCTGTGTCCAGCCTATTGACCTTTAGCATTGTGATGAGACAATGTTTATCTGTGGGGATAAGTTGATCCTGTATCTTTTTCTATACTTGCAATTGGACTCTCCCTTGCTGTGGTATGATATCCCCAACTTCTGTCATTGTGTTCATCTAGTGAATGGGTTGAGAGGATACTAGTATATCCATACTGGATTTCTGAATAATCCCAGTGAAGTCTTCTCTAAATTTGAACAGAGGAATTGTTCTCACTGTTGACTCCAGGTCTGCTATAGGATTTCCATATATAATCTTGTTGTTGGATTCCACTGTCAATGATGGTGGAACACTGCTCTCATTATTCATGTGATTTGTATGTTTACCATCACTACTTTCACTATTGTTGATCCAATCCTCACCTCCATAAGTTTTGAAGTCAGTATGATCCAAGTGATTCTTCTTGTCCCCACTGTGAGTGTCCACTGGGGTACCAGTTGCTTCTGCTTCTGGGTGTTCTTCAGATCCTACCGAGTCTGCTATTGCATCCAGTATTATACTATGGGCTGTCCATATTTGTGCATATATCAACTTTTTCCCATGCTTAGAGCAGTTTGGGTTGGAAGCAATATGTTCCTGCTCTCCATATCTGAAACAAATCGGGCCTCTGTTCTAGTTGACCTCAGTGCCCTTTTCACCAACATTGCAATTAGGTTGTTGCTGGGGTGAGTTTTTCTCAACTGGTGGTTTATCCAGTCTTCTCTCTGTTAGGCATTTATTATAATTCTCCTTGAAATATGCTGTGTGTTTTATTTGTATGGCTACTATGGCCTTCTGAGTGGTGGCAAACTGTTTGTCACAGCCTTCCATGAACTTATACTCTCTATCATGAGAGTAGTGAATGGATTTTGAGAATTAGTGTTCTGCCCTGATGGCATATTTTACATCGAGAGTGTTTCTATGAGCTTGGCAAGAGTACTACACTCAACTGATAATTTATCTGCAAAGATCCTAAAATAGATAGGTGCAAGTAATCTGCTCATGAACTTGGCCTTCCACCTGTTATGCGCATGCTGCCAGACTCCACTTCACAAGCATTACAGCCTCAATCCTAACTTCAATATGCTACATATCAGACTCTGCAGCCTCTGGCCGCTTACCATTACTATGCCCCATTTGATATTTCATTTATCATTTCATTTCACTATTTCACATATTAATTCTAGAACCCAAATCTGGTAGCAAACAGACCTCTGCCAGAGTCCATCAGACTCTGACTCAGATTTACCTACTCATATATATACTGTAGAATCACTTGTAGATACTCAGTTCAAATATCAACTTGGATTAGCCAAACCTCTCTTTGACTCTAAGTCCAAACTCTACCACCCTCAAGTCTGTGGCCTCTGCTCCATTGGACTAACTCTAACTCTATCCAATCTTCGCTCTCTGCGGACTCTGCTCCACAATCTCTTCTCAAGGGCTTCGGCTCAAGAGTGATGTTGCTAATAGCTTTGCCAATGCCCACGCACTCCATGGACCTCCACTCATGTGAATTATCTTCTCTATATTGGCACATTCCTAACACCACCCCTAGTCTTAGGTATTTGCCTCTAGCCCCCTACACAGCAGGAAAAACTGGTTCCATTTTATCCTGCTGTAACAAGGTGGCCTCTGTACAGCTATGCTTGGTCAAACATTCACTTTCTGTTTGGTAAGCATGCTCCCCAGCATAGATTGGATGTATTGGAGACCATTGCATGCACTCCCACTCACTGTATGTCTTAGAAAAAATTATACAAGTATTAAAAAATATTCTCAAGCACATTCCCACCATGATGCTGATAAGCCTAGACTTCCATGGCAATGGCAATATCAACTCAGAATGAGATTGGGCAAGTTAATGCGAAAGCATGACAATCAAGGTGATCATGTGTGCAAGTGAGTTGGGAGCACCTCCATGCAGTAAATCAATTCCTCTATATGCAAGTATACACTGTGACTTTAAGTCAGCAAAGTAGTACTGCTTGGTAGTCAAGTACTAGATGCTCTGGCTGTAAGCCCATAGAGATCTCTTGAAACAAGAGGGGACAGAAATAGGTATGACATGAATACTACAAATCCATATGAGAAAACAGAAGATGAGACTAGAAAAAGTCTCTAGACAGTAATCCTAGTGAGGTGAATAATGCAAGATAGACTAAACAGGTGGTAATTAGTCTGGAACTGAGAGAATCAATAAGAAAACATGATGCTGAGGGTAAGTGTGGTGAGAGAAAACATGAAAAGAGGTGCTGAGGGTGGAATAGCAAGAGAAAATGTGGAACTATGGAAACTGGTGATGATACTGGCCCTATACAGTGCAATGGTGCTGAAGTTGATGTCAAAACTAACCTTCAAGTCCACTTGAGGACTGTCCTATGCTGATACTGTATGAAACCTTGCTGAAACTGATCCTAAATCTGCTTTGAGACTATCCAAGTGGGCAATGATAATGATAGCAAAAGAGAAAATATGAAAACTCCAATGGTGTGAAAGTGAAATGGTGTCAGCCTAATAAAAGATAATATGGGTGAGGTATGGTGCAGCAATCATGTATTGGCATAATATTAGTGTGTACTAATAGTGTTAAGAGTGAAGTGTGAGTGTCAAAGGACTCTTTACAGTTAGAAACCATGGAATAGGTGCAGCCTCATTTGAGGGCTTATGCAGTGACAAGGCTGGTGATGGGCACCCATGAAACTAAGCATGGCCTAGCATGAGCACACACCAAACCTACACTCAATCTCACTAAACACACACACACATAATCTCTGCCTTTGAATCTCTCTCTTATTCTATTTCTCTGTGAGCTTGCTAAACTTGCATTATAGCCAAGACTCAAAATTACTAACTCTTACACAGTGCAACAAGTCCAGATCCAAACTAAAATTTTATTATAGTACATGAGAGTAGGTAGCTTACCTTAATAGATGAAATTCTACTTTACTTATACTATGGGAGATTAATTGTTACAAATGGTTCTTTAGTAATTTAATTTGTTGTCAGCTGTTGAGCCATGACTCCCTGGTATCAGCTTGTATTTGTTTCTGTTTAGCTACAGCTTCAGCATTACCATATCCATACCATTTATGCTTCACTGCTCCTCAGTCGTTTACCAGATTCTTGGTGATTGAGGAGGTCAGTTCTGTTACCGTTTCTTCACCGTTTCATACAATACTCATACACTACTTCAGTATTGACCATGTCCATCGTATGCTAGGTCACTTAGGTCAATAGGTTATAGGATTTATCTCGGCCTGACCTCGCGTACCTTTGGACCTGCCAAGATGCCCCTTCGACGACTCAAAAACTGTCTATTCTTGCCTGTTTTTCATTGTTATTCTTGTCCAACACATCGAGCGAGTGCCATGTCACCAATAGTCCAATGCACTCTGCTTACCCAGGCTCTCTCATCCAAACCAAACAGCTGTCCACCATATCGGCACATCCAAAAACCAACGCATATATGCACCTTGGTATCCCCTAGGCATGTACGCAATCAATTTGTCACCGATCAGCATCATATTGCTTCCATGGAAAAACCATCATGTCCGAAGATCAGAACCAAAACTTTAATCACCTCATCGATGGCCTTCACCAGATCCTCGGCCCATCAACTTCCTTCGGAGACTCAATGACAGCTACAAATCAAAGCTTTCAGATGTTTCAAGGGTACATGCATCCTGGTTTCATGTATGCTACCCAGTCCACCCCCCAGCTCAACCATCCACCTGAACATGTCCAAAATTTCCCTTCTCAATTTATATATTACCCTTCAGTCTCGAATCCTTACATGAACCCTTACAATGACCCGTCATATACTTATCAAAACATCCCTCCACCGCATTACATACAAAATTTTCCTTCTCAAACTACATACCAATTTCGAAACTCTTCATTAAATAATTCCCAAAACGGCACGCAAGGTACCACCCAGAACACTGTCTCCCCTCCTGCTCCCCCTCCTATCCCTCCCCATCCAAATCGTCCCCCTCTTCCTCAACCTCCTCTTCCTCCCACTCCTCCCATTATTGCCCAACCACCTCCCCCCACTCCTCCCCCTCCCCCGAACAATATTCCAAACACCGCTCGTCCTCCCTACCCTCATGTACAACCAAACACGCCTTTACACCAATATAGAAACGTCCAACCACAAATCTAATACACATATTTACCTACTCAACCTATGAATACTTTAGAAAACAATGTTCCACAAACTTCTCATATACCAGAATTAAAAACCCGGGCGGACTGGGGTGCATGGTACCATGGTGTACAGAACTTGCTAACATCTAGGGCACTATTCACTCACATATGTGATCCTCCCACTCCACACATTGCACGTGATCCAATGAATATGCCCACATTCCCTCCGGTTCTCCATCCGTACCCGTTACCCCAACATACCCAGGAATGGATATCTTGGCACTGCAAGGATGCTGTAGTATACGGAGTACTGACATCAAGGCTGTCACGGGAAATACTTGGTATGATCCCACCCTTGATGGACCCTAGCACTGGAGCCCACAGCACAGTGAGAGAGGCCTTTCACCTCCTACACCATCATTACGGGGGTGGTAATATCCAATACGCTCTGCTAGAACACAAACACTTTGCACTTGTACACTGCACATCCATCACAAGCATTCCCCAATTTGTTCAGTCGTGGACTTCAATGGCACAAACCCTACGTGACACAGAACGCTACCCACTTTCATATGCTACACTCAGCCTAGATGTTGTCAATCTCCTCCCACCACATTTCTCTGAAATTCGCAACAAAGTTATCCACGAACTCAGGAACCCAATCGTGTTCAACCAAGAGTCATTCAATACTCTTCTCCAAGATGTTATCAACCAGGCTAACAGACTCTTGATGCAATGTGATCTCTCCAAACTTTCCCACAACCCAAAGACATCTCTGAAACCATGCGAACGCATAGTATGCACAAACCCCAAATACCCATACCCAACAGGTCACACTACAGCAAACTGTTGGCACGAAGGGGGTGGTGACCCAGGAGGGAAGGAAAAATATCAGGAGTGACAGAAAGTGAAGCAGACTGCTAGAGCAAACCTCGTGGTTAATCCTAACATACCAGTCCCAGATGAAGACACGTCTCAATCTTATCCCTACGATACCATTGAATGTACTGAGCCAGCTGACCTTAACGACAACGTCTATTACTCGTACATCCTGGGATCTCCTGAGTCTACATTTGCAATGGCCAACGCTCTCCTAGACTTCGAGAAATCAGACCCCAAGTCGTACTACCTAGTGATGCAAATGTTCAAAGCACTACTAGACTCCAGTACTACACATCACATCATCAATGACCGCTCCCTATTCCAATCATACGACAAATTGAAAGTGATCCCCGTTGAAACCGCAAACTGTGGCATCCTCAACACCTTTGCGATGGGCGAAGTACATTTCCGCAAGAAGCTCAGTGGTCGGACAGCCACTGTGATTCTACGTGAATGTCTCTATGCACCAGATGCTCCCATCAACCTTATCTCTGTCGGGGCAATGATAGAGAATGGGATGTATGTGGGCTTCGGGAAAAACAAGACCACCTGTTATTTCCCAAAGAACCATAAGACACTAAGTGGCCTGTCCTTCCAGGCTGACATTGTCGGCAGACTATCCTTCCTAGACTGCAAATTCCTCAATGCTAGCAACTCAAGTAGCGATACTAAGGCAACTGCTTTCTCAATGCTCCCTACCTTTCAAAAACCTGAACACGATGCGCACTTGTGGCACTGCAGGACTGGACATCCTAGCCAGGACACAACGAAATGTTTAGTATCAGGGAAAGCCCACGTCAAAGGTATACAATGGAATGGCAAAGCTCCCCACGAACTCTGCCCTTCTTGCATCATGGGAAAACGTGCTCAAAAGCCTTATGATCATAATGTGAACCGTGCTACCAAAGTTCTCGAACTCCTTCACATTGATACGTGCGGCCCTATGCCCGTATTGACTCCCAAAAAGCAGCAGTATTTCTTTGCGATTCTAGATGATCATACCAACTACAACAAAGCTGAACCAATCACGAAGAAAAACGACTGCACTCGCGTCTTCAAAGACACTCAAGCTTTATGGGAGAATCAAACAAACGAGAAGGTTAAAAAGGTTTGATGCAATGGCATGAAGGAATTCACTCTGGGAGAACTAGGGCAACACTTTAAAGATTTGGGAATCGAAGTACAAACAACTGCACCATATGCTCATCAGCAGAACGGCAAAGTGGAACGATTCATTTGAACTCTCGAAGATGATGCCCAGACATTGATCGCTGACTCTGGCCTCCCAATGTCATTTTGGGGTGACACTGTGATGACAGCATCATATACTCGCAAGAGAATCCCAACCTCTACCTTACTGGATGGAAAGACTCCATATGAGGCCATGCACAACAAAATCCCTGACTTGTCACACCTCCGCCGCTGGGGTTGTCAATGTTTTGTGGCTATCCCACCTGAACTCCACACCAAGGCTGGACCCAGACGTTTCGAAGCAATCTTCATCGGATACGTGGAAGGATGTATCGGACGGCGTGTTTGAGATCTCCAGGGCAAGTATCACTTCTTGTGAGATGTTGAATTCAATGAAAACACACCAGGTAGACTGAGCTCAAAAAGGAATTCGAAGGACAACATTGCAATGAAGGCAGATGCTCCTTCTGATTTGACTGACAATGTTGATACTGAACCTCCTTTGCCTAAATGAACAGTGAAACTCACACCCAAGATGGCCGCAATGCAAAAAGACAAAAAGACCAATACCAGCACCATTCTCCCATGTCTACAAACAGCTGAAGCCTTTGCCGCACTGACAGGATTCTTCCGCGCTGAAGAGATAACCTCTGAACTCACACCACTCCAAGAGTTTGAATCATTCATTTCTTCCCAACCACACTGTATGCTGTCACTCCACAACCGTGGCAGATTGCCCTCTGCCTGGGAATGGGATCTCAACAAACCCCCTCTCACATTCAAGGAGGCCATGGCTCGACCCGACAGCGACCTTTGGAAAGTTGCTATCGACACCGAGCACTCCAACCTTGTTGACAAGAATGTTATCTCTGAGTGCTACTTACCCCCAGGGAAAAAGGCCATAGGAGCACATTGGACTTTCGTAAAGAAGACCCACCACAAAATCATGGAGAAGGCTAGACTTGTAACTCAAGGATTCGCCCAACGGCCAGATAACTATGGAGATACTTACAGGCCTGTTGCAAAGATGGTTAGCATCCGTATTGTCCTAGCTCTGGCCGCCAAAGACGACCTGGATCTGTTCACATTTGACGTCAAGGCTGCGTTCTTGAATGCACCCTTGGCCCAGGAAGTATACATCCGTCAAATACCTGGTTTTCCTCTTGCTGATCCAAAGATGGTCTTGCGCCTCCACAAAGCCCTATATGGCCTAAAGCAGTCATCCCATGAATGGTTCAAGACACTTTTACATGTGATGGAGCAAATCGGTCTGGAGAGCTGCATTGTGGATTGTGCGGTCTTCTATGGCAGATGGTCTACCCCTCCCGATCCTTCAATTTCAATGCCTGCGGATGGCACCGACCTTTTCATCATAATTCCTGTACACGTTGATGATGGACTCTCGGCGACCAATTCCCAATCCCTCTACGCTTGGATCATGGTCCAACTGAACCTCCATTTTAAGGTCAATGACCTTGGACCTGCTGAGGTGTTCCTAGGCATTAGGATCGAACGTGATCGCCATAACTGTAAACTGTGGATCTCCCAAGCAGAATACATCACTGACCTACTGTAGTCTTACAACATGGAGAACGTCAATCCTTCCTCTGTTCCACTCCACAATAAACTCCATAAACTCCCTCCTTCCAACAATCTTATCCCCGAAGTCTCTGATGACAAACTCACCCATTACTTCCAACGTCTCAATGGCCAACTGCTATATCCCGCTGTTTGCACCCACCCTGATCTCGCCTTTACCACTGCCACACTAGGCCAATATAATGCAAACCCAACCAGGGCCATGGCAGCTGCTGCAAAGGGTGTACTACGGTACCTTGCTGGCACAAGAGATTATGCGCTGGAGTATGGGGGTGATAGCTCCTCCACCACCCTGAAAGAATTTGACATCCTTCCATCTGATGTAGCATTTTCTGATGCCAACTGGGGAATGGATGAGGTCAACAGAAAGAGCTTCTCGGGCTTCGCCATATTTGTCTATGGTGGCCTCGTCTCTTGGTCAGCTTCCAAGCAAAAATCTACTGCCTTATCATCCACCGAGTCCAAGTACATGGCCTTAACACACGTTATGAAAGAATTACTGTGGATCAAGCTCTTCCTCACTTCTCTTGCCCTTCCCATGCCCATCCCTTTCCCATTACTCTCTGATAATGACAGCTGCCTTATGATTGCGAACTCCGAATCAAATTCCCCCTGCTTAAAACATGTTGACATACGCTGTCATTTCATATGCGAGCATATTCGGCAAGGCACATTCCAGACCACATGGATTCCCATGAAATCCATGATGGCTGACATCCTCATGAAACCTTTGGGCACTGTCTTACATCGTGCTCACACTTCGGGACTAGGATTGTCTACAATTCCTCGCTGATGGGGGTGTGTTGAGCCATGGCTCCCTGGTATCAGCTTGTATTTGTTTCTGTTTAGCTACAGCTTCAGCATTACCATATCCATACCATTTATGCTTCACTGCTCCTCAGTCGTTTACCAGATTCTTGGTGATTGAGGAGGTCAGTTCTGTTACCGTTTCTTCACCGTTTCATACAATACTCATACACTACTTCAGTATTGACCATGTCCATCATATGCTAGGTCACTTAGGTCAATATCAGCTGATACTCTCTTGTCCAAACTGATACAGTGCTCTAGGCAGTGCACTGCTTGTTCCTCTTTTTAGTAGTTTCAAAGAGCTAAGCAATGTCTACATTGCTTGCTCTAGCAGCAGAGTAGCCTGTGGGCATGTACTCAATAGCTGCTTAATCCTTGATCACTGATCATATTTCATATTTGGTTTTTGGGTCTGTTCCAAAGGTGACAGCATCATATTCTAGACTCGGTAACCAAGAAATGCTTCAGACTTGGAGCCCACTTGCTACTTCCATTGGCCAAAGCTTTTTTCTAGGCCACACTGACATGCTTTGCAAGCGTTCACGCATGTAATTTTGCAATTCCTACTAAGGAATACATGCTACAGTGTCTAGATACTAAGAAACCAAGAAACACCACAGAACACATGAATGATAATGCCGGTAATAGAATTGACAGAGTAAAGCTGGGTGGAGCGCATGACTTAACCTGAGAATGGTACTGGAAGGGCTGTACTAGGTATAAAGTCTCAGTACTTGACACTGAGTGCTCTGACAAGGCATGACACGTGCATGCTGTGAATAGAGCAGGACACACTTGTGAGACTAATTAATAACTTCGCGCAACATTGATCTATGACATGCATGGCACGGATGCCCCAGCGCTTAGAGCTCTAGACTGTATGATGTCAGAATTGGGAGTAAAACCCGAAGTCACTGACTTCAGCCAAAGTGAGCAAGGCCCAGACAAGAAACTAGTTGCCTTCCTGACCAGAGAATTCCCTGAAAGAACATTATGAAGAGAAATGAGAGTTGCGCGCTAGGCTGCAACTCCAAGGAGGTAGTAGCCGACGCCAATACACGTGGTATAGCACTGTTAACCAATGTCGCGACACTCGGCAATAGGATCTGGCCCTGGGCTGGAATCCTGAGTTAGTGCCAAGCTATGGCGTGATAATTGCGACATGCATGGGATGCAGATGAGCAAGCCCTGCAGCCGAAATAATACTATATATGGTTGTACTAATTTGTAGAACGTAGAATAGATAAATAGCACAGTGTAACCATAGTGTATAAGTTTCGGACCCCCACTGTAGTCGCATGCAAGCTTTCAGCCTAGCACTATAGCTTTGGGATTAGTTTGTAACTTCGAGCGAGAGAATATACCTGGAATTGATATCATACTGAGTGAATTGAGTTGCACGCGAGGCAAAGAAGGCTAACATGGCACTTGTGTGACTGTTAATTGGTTGGGAGACTTGCGCTCTAGCCTGAGAAGAAGAGCTAGTGTTATTGAGGATGCACTCTTGTGCTTTGAGGGTTTCTTGTGACGCGAGGCACTACAGGTGGCAGAGGTTCAAACCCTTTGGCTTGTTGGACGGTGTTATAAGGTTTTTGTGTGTCTCTGGATTGCATAGGTTAGAACCCTGTGGATTTACAATCGGTTTGGAAGCTTGAGCACATAGGTTTGAATCCTGTGGCTTTGGTGGACAGTTTTGTGAAGTGTTTCTGCTTAGAGCACGAAGCTTTGAGTCGTGTGTAGTGTGTTTTGAGTCGTTTGAGGTCACCCCACGTGTTGCTCGAGACTTATTGAGGGTTTGTGTACGTCTCTCGACGTTGCATGTATTGTATTGCACCTTGCCTTGAGGCCCAGCGACAAACATCACTCCTCTTGTTATTAAAAAGCCTTTGGACTTTAAGAGATTTAGATAAGTATCATGTGCTATCGCTATACGCATGTATCGTATATTCTGAGAGTCCCCTTGTTCTAATTCATTCTGCTTCTATCGCATCAGAATCCCCCACGAACTTGAGGGTTTGTGTGTGTAGTGTTGGGTGTGGGTGTGATCAGTGTCTTTGACGCTGTTGCATTTCTAGCTTGTGCGCACAAAGTCTCTTCATTTGGAGCCCACCGCAAGGGGGGGAAAGCAGTTTCATTTGAAACTAGAGCAACTATATTTGAAAGAATTTATTTACACTTGAAGTGTACCGCGCTTATAATTATCAATGATTTCGTCCTTCAAGAGCAAATCTGCTAGTCGCTCTTCATTACTGAGGACTACTAGTGAAAAGGGTTGTTAATTCCCAGAAGAATGTCTACTCTCTGTATGTCAGAATAGCTGGACTAAGTCAGCCTCGAGAGCCCAAGACCAGATCAGCAAAAGCAGCTAGTGGAATACCTGTGCCAGCGATATATCCATTTCCCATGCAACAGTGGCAACAGAATAGAGTTGACACGAACCAAGCTGCTAGGAAACCAAGGAGCGTGTCAGTACCAAGACCGTCCCCCATTCCCAACTCCGAGTTTAGTCTCTTTCGACGTTGGATACCACCCAGCGAAGCTGTGCCTGCAGAGCCAGTACCCAGTTCTAATTCGAACCCACAACCTATAACAAACCAAAACCCGGGTCCAACAGCCCCACATAATCAGATGATTGCAAACATGGCACCATCTATGCCAGGCCCTAATGAAAAGGCCGCCCCATGATTTGAAAGTTCCTCTGATCCAGAGGAGCTCAAGCGATTCTTCTCCAGACTTGAAGACCTCTTTGATAAATGCGCAGTAACAGATGAGGAGGAGAAAAAGAAAGCCATGGTGTTGTATACAGATATTAAGACAGAGTGACAGTGGAAAGTTCTCCCCAAGTATGCTGCTGGTGAAAAATATGAGGACTTTAAGTCGGAAGTAATGGATTGCTATGATGGCACATGTGATAGCGACCATGACACTGTTCAAGAACTAAAAAGATTGGTTCGTCGCTATGATATAGCACAGATATCTGACAAGAGTCAGTTCATGGAGTTCAAGAGGGAGTTTCAAGTACTCACGTCCACGCTAAGCAAAGTACTGTCAAACAGGGAACTGGTTGATGCCTTCTTGGCACCTATGTCTAATGAGTTGTACAGATCTATTAAGCTTCAGTTAGAGCGCCTCCCAGTGCCGGCGGGTCTAACAAAAAGGGAGAACGCAGATCCATATACCCTGAAAGAGATTATGGAAGCTGGCTTGCAGGTGCTACAGGGAGTGTTCTCCTCAATGGACAGGAAAAGAGACAAGGCTACAGGTATTCCAACAGCAGCGACTGCAATGCAGGAGCACCACAGGTCTATGACAGCTGCGCACAACTCTCCTGCAGTCAAGGACAGAGCTGTTAAACAGGAAGAGATGGGGAGTGTCATGGCAGTCATGAAGGACTTCATGGAGCAGCAAACCTTGGTGAATGATAAGAGGCTGGCAAGCTTAGAAAAGGCTATGATAGAAAACCAAAAGAGTATTCTAAGCTTTTTGCAGCAACAGGCGAGTAGGCTGCCAGGCCCCTCTTATGAAGCAGCTCATAGGATGAATAACTACGGGCAAGACCATAGACACGTGTGCTTCTTCTGTGGAGAAACAGACAGGCACATCTCGAGCGAGTGTCTAGTTAAGTCTTCATATATTAAAGCGGGGAAGATAGAGATTGTTGATGGGAGACCTCGTCTACCTGGTGGAGGTGAAATCCCAAAGGACATATGAGGACAGTATGTCAAGGACAGTATTGATGAGTACTATGTGCAGGTGAAGTCTGGCAAGATGCAGAGCCAGAATGTAGTTATATCTACAACCTCGACGTCAGGACTCTTCCACGTCCCAGGAGGCTACAGTGCACTACTTCAAGAGAAGCAGGAGTTGGAACATCAGATGTATGTGATGAGATTGCAGCAGGTGAGCAATGACATGGGTGTCAGGACGTGTAGCAAGGGCCTGCCACCAGATGATCCACTTGAACAAATGCCAACAGACGAAGAGCGAGAGCAGGGTTTTTCTAGACGTTCAATGAAGGCGGGCGGGAGCCATACAAAGATCAGTGGAGTTGCCAGGTCTGGTTCACCATCACCCCCGGAGGACGTAACCAACAAAAGGAGGAGTGGAGCAGTATGAGTTGAATTGGCAGATGCCTCGTCGGATGAATCAGAAGACGAGCGCCTGCAAAAAGTGATGAGCAAGAAGCAAGTACGGCTGGACCCCATACCCAAGCCCATACCTACTGCGCACAGCATGACACCAGAACCAGAGATGCCATATCTCAATGTTCCAGATGTAACCAATGCGGGTAAGGAGGGAGGTCCTTCGAAACAACTACCAAAGAAGGCGGGATTCATCCCTTTCGCAGCAGAAGATAAGCAAGCAGCTTATCGATTGAAAGCACCTGTTGAGGAGTGCAGGAGCTTGCCAGAAGTATTGGAGCAACTCATGAAGTCTCCAATAGCTGTAATGGTCGGAGAACTCCTTGCGCTCTCGAAAATAGGGGGAGCAGTGAAACAAGAGTTAACAATGAAGCAGGTGTCTCTTGGTAAATCCAAGAAAAACAGCAAGCAGCAGTTTGGGTTAGTCATTGAGGAAGAGTCGGAATCAGAAGGAGAAGGAGTTGCGCAAGTGTTCCCCTTTGCTGAGACTGAAGATGAGCAGGATGATGGGTTACCACAAGGCACGGTACATCTTTCAAAGATACTGTTTGTTGGAACCTTCATCATAACCACAGAAGCCAGGAATGGCATCCCAGAAGGCGCGCTCATCTGGCAAGACCCATTTGAGCAATATCTGAATGACGTGGAAGCTAAGGGAGAAGTTCCAAAGTAAGTATATATAGCTAAAGACTCGCAAGCCTTGCACTCGGTCTTTCCCTTCATTAATGGCTCAGAGCACTTTGAGAGCTTGTATGATACTGGCTCACAGATAGTATCCATGTTGAGTCGAGTCGCGGACAGGCTAGGCCTGATATATGATCCAGACATTGTGATTAACATGCAGTCTGCGAACAAGCAAGTAGAAAAGTCCCTTGGCATGGCAAAGAATATTCCGTTCCTGTTTGGTGACATTACTGTATATCTACAAGTGCATATCATTAAGGATCCGGCCTATGATGTCTTACTAGGTTGACCTTTTGACATGCTAACTATGAGTACAGTGTATAACACAGCAGACGGAGGACAAACAATAAAGACACAAGATCCTAACTCCATGCGAAGCGCTATGATACCCACGTTCCCCAGGGGACAGAAAAAGTTTATAACACGCGAAGTTGAGGAGGGTTTTCAGTGATCGATGATTTGATCAACGATCAAGGAGAGTTAGCACTAATAATAGAAACTGATCAAGATGGAGATCTAATGATCAGTGGATATGCAAAACCCACAGGATCTCAGAAGTTTAAACAAGATGAATTATGAGCGGTGTATGCTGTTGCCAGCTCAAAGGTGTGTGGTGAGGATACAAAGGCGCGCGGGACATTATCCTCGTATTTTGGGGCACTAAGAGATATCAAAGATATGAGAAAACAGCAGAAAGGTGCAGATGAGGCAGCAAGACTGCTCAAAGCAAATCCTAGTCAGTGGATAGAGACGTACTTCTACAATACAGTAGATCCAGAATACGCTCTCCCCACAGTAGGAACAGTAAAGGATGTCTTTGCGACGAAGAAGTATAAACCAGTAGCACAAAAGATCAGGCTGATTACAGGAGGATTACCTTCTGAGTTCAGAATTGTGCGCGAAATTAAGGGAGATCCTCTTAAAGACATGCCTCAGTTGAGTACCCACCCATTAGAATATATGCCCACAGGAAGATACACCGTGGAGCACAAAGAAATAATTGAGAGAGTACACAAGGAAGACTTCCTTTGGCCGGAAGAGCGCAAGCTCATGCATGAGTTTATGAGTATCCAGAATGAAGGATTTGCATGGGATGACATGGAACGCAGACATTTCAAAGAAGAATACTTCCCTCCAGTTACTATCTCCGCAGTCAAGCATACGCCCTGGATACAGAAGAACATACCTATTCTGCCAGGGATCTTTGATCAAGTGTGTAAGATAATCAAGACCAAGATAGACGGGGGGTGTACGAGCCATCAAACTCCTCGTATCGCTCTCATTGGTTCTGTGTAGTAAAGAAAGATGGCAAGAGTCTGTGACTCATGCACAGTTTGGAGCCACTGAATGCGGTCACTATAAAGCACTCAGGTGTGCCCCCTGCAACTGAAGAGCTAGCTGAGCACTTTGCAGGACGATCCTGTGGTGGAACCCTGGATCTGTACATGGGCTACGACGAGCGAACATTAGATGAGAAGTCTAGAGACCTTATGATGTTTCAAACACCGTTTGGCGCACTAAGACTAGTGACATTGCCCATGGGTTAGACTAACTCGGTACCTATATTTCATGACAATGTGACTTATATTCTTAAAGATGAAGTGCTGCATGTCACAATTCCATATGTAGACGATGTGCCAGTACAAGGCCCGAAGACATGCTATGAAACCAAGGAGGGAGGCTACAAAACCATCAAAGAAAATGCGGGAATCAGGAGATTTGTATGGGAACATTTCCAGAACCTAAACCGCATTGTACAGCGAATGAAATATGCTGGAGGAACCTTCTCTGGGCACAAGGCTGTACTCTGTGCGTCGGAAATTATGGTAGTTGGCCACCACTGCACTTATGAAGGTAGGAAGCCTGAGACAGACTGAGTAGATGTTATAATGAGATGGGGACCTTGTGAAGAACTAGGAGATGTGCGCTCGTTCTTAGGGACAGTGGGCATGCATAGGATGTTTATAAAAGACTATGCAAAGAAAGCAGATGCCTTAACCAAGCTAACGCACCTTAAGGTACCCTTTGAGTTTGGAGAAGACCAGGAAGAGTCAATGCAAACACTGAAGGACACGCTGCGAGATAGCCCATCTTTGATGCCAATTGACTATGAGTTAGAGGCAGACGTTATCCTGGGGGTGAATACTTCATACTGCGCGATAGGATTCCACATCTGTCAAGTTGACCCCAACAACCCTAAGAGAAGACGTTACACACGCTTTGGATCCATAGTCTTGAACAAGCGTGAAGCTTGTTTTTCGCAACCTAAACAAGAGCTGTATGGGCTCTTCAGAGCTCTACATGCATGTCAACATTGGTTGTTTGGTGTATGAAAATTGGTGGTAGAAATGGATGCGAAGTATATCGCTGGGATGCTTAGAAACCCGGATGAGGTTCCTAATGCTGCGATAAATTGTTGGATCGAGAGTATCCTCATGTTCCACTTCACATTGGTACATATTCCGGGAGAGAGACACACTCCTGACGGTCTGTCGAGGTGAAGCTTCCAGCCTGGAGATGAAGAGTACTTGAACCCAGAAGACGAGTATGGTCCACCAGATGAAGACCCTTGGGAATTCATTAATGAAACCGAGGATGAGGTAGAAGATATTGCAGACTTCAAAGATAGAATTGATACCAGGCATGGGTATGTAACCATTGAGCGAGCGGTGCACGACTTTCATGAAGACAAAGTTATGCGAGAGGCAGTAGAACATGGCAAAACTTACTCGGTATTTCACAACACGGGACCTCTATTACCTGATGTAGCAGAATATAGCGACATAGCGAGCTATGATGAGGAGCACAGGAGTGGGTACGCAAGAATGCTGGACCGCCAGTTACCTCAAGTAATTCAATGGCATGAGAATCCTACCATGTGACTTCCAGGCTTCAAGGACGATCAATACTGGAACTTCATAAGATATGCGAAGAACTTCATCGTGGATAAAGGCAAACTGTATCGATGTGACATAGAATCAGAATACAAGCTAGTTATCTACCCTGAGAAGCGAATGTATATAATGAAGGCTGCACATGATCAACTTGGACACAGAGGAATATATGCGACGAAGATGTTGAAAAAAGAGAGGTTCTGGTGGCCTGAGATGAAGCAAGACATCTCATGGTTTGTCAGTACCTGTGAGATATGTCAACAGCGCCAGAAGACAGTTGTTAAGGCCCCACCGACCGTGACCTTTACACCTTCAATCTTTCAGGTATTACATGCAGACACTATCCACATGCCCGAAGCTTCGAACCACCATAAGTACATTGTACATGGGCGATGCGCATTAACGAGCTGGATGGAAGGGAGGACTTTAGCAAGTGAGTCAGCACAAGTGATAGCGGAATGGATATTCGAAGATATCATTTGTCGCTGGGGCTGTATCTCCTTGATTATAACTGATAATGGCAAACCGTTCAAAGCCACAGTAGCCTATTTGGAACACAAGTATGGGATAAAAGATTAGAATCTCGCCTTACAACTCACAAGCTAATGGGAGAATAGAGCACCCACACTGGGATGTGTGGCAGAGCTTGTTCAAGGCTTGCGGTGGTAACGAGAAGAAATTGGCACTACTACTTCATATTGATAATGTGGGCGGACTGTATTACCGTTAGAAAAAGAATGGGATGTTCACCATTCTTTGCGGTAACAGGAGGGCATCCCATATTACCACTTGATGTGCTTGAAGCGACTTGGCTCATAGAATACCCTGGGAGGATCCTAGAAGATTGGGAACTCCGAGGCCTGTGCACGATAGCACTCGAGAAACACGCAGATAAAGTAGCAGAGATGCGAGATACTATGGATGAAAAGAAGAAGCAGGAAACACTGAAGTACACGACCATGCATGCAAATAAAATCAAGTCGTATAACTTCAAGAGAG
Source organism: Armillaria nabsnona (assembly GCA_030407065.1). Lineage (NCBI taxonomy): Eukaryota > Fungi > Basidiomycota > Agaricomycetes > Agaricales > Physalacriaceae > Armillaria > Armillaria nabsnona. The sequence continues at coordinate 122,847 of JAUDQA010000013.1, forward strand.
GGGACTTGGTTTTAATGCGCAATAGTCAGATCGAGAGCGCGCTGAACACAAAGATGAAGCCACGATATCTGGGACCATTAGTTGTCGTAGACCGCTCGAGCGCAGGAAATTATATTCTAGCTGAGCTGGATGGCATGCTAATAGGATCCAAGATCGCAGCCTTCCATGTGATCCTGTATTTGGCGCAGCACTCTATAGAAATAGATGATAAAGTGTTATATTGGATGCACAAGGATTCCAAAGAGCTGTGCAGAATCCTGGAGTTGCCAGAACCTAAGGACAGATGGCCAGCAAACTTCACAGAAGAGTTTGAAGAGATAGCAAACCCAAAGGTCTCAGATGCTGTGAACTTAGATGAGGACTAGGGAACAGCATGGAAACACCTTTCATGGGTATGGCATTATTGTAACAACAGGATATACAGCACTAGCTACTGTATTTGCGATAGAGAAGAGAAACTGACTAGGGGTACAAGCTACTAAAACCTCGAACGACCTGCAAGCTCAAATCATCAAAGAGCGGGAGGGTAAATTCGCAGATAGGTAACAGGAACTCCACCTCAAAATCAGGAAAAGAGAAAGAGAAAAGAAACTCGTGGTATACTGCTAAAATAAGACCAGAAGACCAATGAACACCATAGATATCGAGCACCATGGGCCTGGGATTAGGCAGAAGGAGGCTCCATGCTAGACAAGGTGGAAGGAGCAGAAGAAGCTTCGGCCTCCAAAGGAGCAGTATCTTGAGAGTCAGCTGCGTCTGAAACCGTTGAACAAAGGGCAGACTGTATGCGGTCAAGCTCGTCGAGTAGAAACTCGCGCTGCTTCTCCGCAGCGTACAGAGTGTGCTGAAGCACGATGACATCACCCATGAGGGCACTCTTGAGCTTGGCCAGATGCTCAGGTCTCTCCACCATGAAAGGGCCCATGGACGATCCCTTATGACTCTCGTGAAGAGAATCGATGCTTGGAAGATTTCCCCCTTCCCCGGCATCTAGCACACAACACAAGATTAGAAAAGAGAAATAATGCGCAAGGAAACAAGTGAGAACTCACAGGTACTAGTAAGTCCAAGAGCTGAGGCTGCGCGCCGCTCTCTGACTCCCTTAGCACCATGATGGAAATACTCCCGGGCTGAAGGAAGCGGGAACAACTGTTTAGCGCACTTGCTAGCTCGAGCACTGTCCTTGCTGAGAGACTTGTTGGAAGTTGGCTAAGCCACTTAAGAAGTAAGAAAATGAATATAGTGTGCGAGAGAAATAAGACTTACATGGGCTTTCTCTGGGCACTCCATGAAAGGATGGCTGTTGACACCGCAGTGAGTGCAGCTAGAAGGCTCCTCCTAAAGCAAGAATCATTTAGTGAGGGGGATATTGAGCTAAAAGAAAAGGATATCCTACCTTGGAAGGTTCCTTGCGCTTCTCACCGACGGCAGCATTGTTACCCTTAGTCTTGGTGAACTTGAGAGACTTGGGAGCCTTGGCATTCTCATCATCGATGACCATCTTGAAGAGATTGACGGTCAGAACGTCAAGCATAGAGCGTGGAGACTGTGCATACTTTAATGGACTCAGCTTCAGAATCAGAATTGGCAGCTACCTTGTCATGGTCATCATACTCCTCGTCAGACTCGCTTTCAATAGTAGCGCGCGAATGACAAGTAGAGCGACCTTTTCCCTTGCTTCGAGTATTAGCACCAGCCTAACAGAGCGCATGTAAGTAGAAATCGAAGAGAAATGTAAAGACAGGAACGCACAGGCTTGGATTCATGACATGGACCAGTAGGTGCAGAGGGAGCACTAGCACCCCCATTGTTGACCTGGCTGCGCTCGCTCTGAACCCACCCAGTGATCATCTTAAGCACCTTGTGGATAGGTTGCTTCGATGTATTAGTATGAAACTCCTTCTCAACGGTGGTATGAGCACAAAAGACAGACTCCTTGAGGTCCTTGTCTTTAGCCAACTCAACCTTGTAATGCTTGAGATGGGACTACCGTGTGAGGAGTTAGTAACAGGAAGGAAACAGTGCATGAAGACGTACAGTATACTCCTGGAACTGATCAAGATGATCATTCGCAGTAGTAGCCAGATCCTTGCAAAGAGACATGATGACAGCCTTCACAACGATGAAAGTAGGAATCATTTTGAGAAATAGAGCAATAGAGTGCAAGAGGTAAGCACAAGTAGAGATGGGTGAAAGTTTGGTTGGGTGAGTAAACTCTACCGATGAAACTCGACACCTTTATACTTGAACAACAGCAATACAATAGCAAAAATATTAGCAGCCGTCAAAGAAAATATAAAAAGTCAAAAAGAGGACTTGCAGAAAGTCCACGGGAATAGCTAGTATCCCGCGTGACAACATCTGAGTTAGAAAGTTTGACTTGATGAAATAAAGAATATTTGATTTTAGGACTGAGGACAGTCAGACTCTTTTAGTGCAGGGGATATAGTAGTATACCTAAGGTATTACTATGACTATATTACCGGTAAAGGTACCATAAAATTTTGCGATTTCTGCAGAACAGAAAGATAGAGCATGGAAAGAGTACCTATGGGAAAAAGAAGAAAATCAAATTTGGAGCAGGATCAAACCTGTAGCAGACACCACAAGGTGGCAGCAAACCAACAAGAAAGACACATTTCATGTCGCGTGCCAGAATCCATGCACTGGGCTCTGCGGAGGCGAAGAAAATAATGTCTAGAGCACAGTGAAGCAACTTCACATGAAATAACAAGAGAAAGGATATGAGATAGTAGGAGCCATGTGGCGCTGTGACTTAGACACCGCAAATCAGGGATATCAAGGGATGCCCTGATTAAGCACACAGTTACTTAACCAATGTGAATAACTTAGCGTGAGTCACACGGAGAAGAGCGCAAGTAAGGAGATATATTGGAGACCCTATAGGCCACAAGAGAGACGCACGGGATAATTATATATGCGTGGTGACTGCTGGCTGCATTCAAAGACCCTGAGAGCTACGATAAATAAAGAAAATTGTGTCTACAAGAAAACATTGGTGTGGGATAACAGAAGATGTGTAAAGAAAGCGTCCAAGATGTATCAAGGGAATACAATGACATTTACGTGGCACCGGCATCAGAAGCCACACCCTCAGCATCAGAACCCCCATGAGCCTCACCGAGTCGGATGATAAAGGACTTAAGAAAGTTGGAGATTTGAGCGTAGGCATCGACAATCTCAGTACCATGCTCACGAGAAGCAATCGCTTCGAGACCATCAGCCAACTCACCGACGATCTTTTCACGGTCCTCACGCAGACAGTGCATCACCCTACCAAGTAGAGCAATCTCAGCATTGATGCGCTCAACACGGTTGATGCCATGGCAGATAGCTGAAGAAGGAACCAAGTTAGAAAGGAAACGGATAATGCGCACGAGAAAAGGAGACATTCCTCCGTCACTACTAAGAGTGAGAGGGTCCAGAAGGGTGGCAGCACAGCGAAGTTGATTGGCATCCCAGCGCACAGAGCAGGGACCGTGGCGACCAGTCTTGCATCTACTGCAGACCTCCTCCCCAACTTCGCCCTTGAACTCACACTCCTCAGGGTACCCAGACAGAGTACAATTGTAGCAAGGTGAGGTAAGCTAGCATGGGAGGAGAGTGAGTGAAATAAAATAACTGAGAACGAGATACTCACCAATGGGGGATGAATGAAATGTGGATTGATGTCTGAGTGACACTGGTACACATACTCCTGACCACTTTGTACTTGAGTGGGAGGCCTGAGAAATGAGAACAAAAGGTTTAAATTAGAAGATGAAAGAAGAGACTCACTTGGTAAGGGAGTCAGGTGCCAAAGGCAACATTGAAAGCTTCATGTACTCAAGAGCCTGATGCGAAGGAGGCTCATGGAATTGCAAATCTACCTGCAGGTGGAAAGCCCACATGTAGATTGTGTTGTCGACAGGGGCAGCCGCTAAAGAAGCTGCGGGGGTGGCAGCGACCGTGACCTTGCTTCCAGAAGCAATGGGAGACCTGTTGGCCTTGTGGCGGTCCTTGCTCGAATGAGGTGGGGACCTTTTATTGCGTGCAGCGCGGTTGTGAAGAGACGGAGACGCGGGAGATGACGGCGCAATAGCCTTCTCCTTGCCTTTCGCCTTGGAGGAAAATTCCGCTGGTGGAAGTGGAGGCGCAGGTGTGGCAGGTGCTGGGAGAGAAATGTATAAGAGCCCAGTAAGAGGCTCTCCAGTTAGAGGGTGATACGCACAAGGAGGGGGGGGGGCTGCTTGCATCAACTGTCATCTTCTGGAACCTCTTGACTGGAGGAACCGTGACCTCATTGCTTTCTTTGTCCTTGTCCCCAAAGACAGCAGCCCCACCGTCAGCATCATACTCTTAACCATCGGGTGTAGAGCCTGGGTCGCTATCGGAAGAAGGATCTGAAAAGAGAAAATGCGCGCAGTCAGTAAAATAAATAGACTGGCTGCAAAGAGACTGAGGCTTACCTGTGAGGACTGGCTTCTTAACAGCGCCTTTAGACTTGCTAGGTGCAGGAACCTCCTTCTTTGTGAGAGCAGACTTGGAAGGTGCCGTGGGTCTAGTGGAAAAGGGAGAATCAGTTAAGAAAGACATGCGGGTTGAGAAACTACGTGCCTAGTGGGCTTGCCCCTCGTGTTAGGCTTGGGAGTAGAAGTCTAGTGCAGAACTTAGTCAGTCACAAGCAAGACAGAGAAAAACGTGGGTTACCACTAGAGGCACCTCCTGTTCTTGCTGATGTTTGCACGTAAGAGGAGGAGACTAAGAAAACGATAAGAGAAGGTTGTGGGAAAGATTAAAGGAGAATTACCATGGTAGAACCCTGTGCAGGCAAGACAACAGAGACCTGTTTCTTAGAAGGGGACACAAAGGCTGCGAGCAAAGAGTCAATGTCTGGCACAACAGTAAGAGAGGGACAGAGAGGCTTACAAGGTTCTTTTGGAGGCTGTGGTGATGAGCCTCCAGGCTCTGTATGCTCAGAATTCGCAGATTTTCCCTGCTAATTAACGTTGCCGTCCCTTTAATGGCCTTTCAGCAAACCAGAGATTGCACACACATTGATACTATTTTCATCCTATGGCAACCACTCCTCACGTGCTTTGTTATCCATCCCATCTCGTTACGCATCATAATTGCTGTATTCCTCACAGCAAGGCACCTTCAATTGCAAATCATCCTAAAACGGAATTGTCGCATCACTTCCCATAGCCTCATGGAAGCATCAATCAAACACTTAATGAAATGACATGATTGCCGCGGCCACTCAACCATCCAAGATATTTCGAGCACACAGCAACTACAGACCACGTTTTACTAAGGCTGTTACCTCGCCAAGACCTTGAAACAACATAGACCCAAGTGTGGACCTCAGTATAAAAGCCATACCTCACCAGTCCACAACTAAACAGCACCTAATGATCCATTCATCGCTCAATAAAACCATATGGCTCGCACTCATACGCGGCAATGTCGACAAGTTGCTGTTACTTCAGAAGTCAGATGACCATATGTTTCTTACGGATTTTACTAAGCCACGGCCTTACAGCCTGACTAAGTTGTGCATGATTACTCTATTTATAATTTCGCACTTGTAGTATAAAAACTAGCTAGAAAAACATAAATAGGAGTTCAGTTCATCTCTAGTTGACTAGTCTACATCAATTCTCGTCACACTCTAGTCTATCGCCAGTAACCGCATTTATTCGCCATTCTACGGCAATATACCGTTTAACCAGCATATTCTCAATTGCACATCAACTCTTGAGCTCACCAGAGTTATTCCATGGTTTTTAATTGTGAAGAGTCTCTTGACATTCACTCTTCGCTCTTAACACTATTGGTACACGCTCATATTGTGCCAATATGTGATCGCCACGCCATACCTTGCCCACATTATCTTTTATAGGCCGTCATTGTTTCACTTTCACACCATTGGAGTTTTTACAGTTTCACTTTCACCATCGTTATCGTCGCCCACTTGGGTAGTCTCCGAGTAGACTTAGGATCAGTATAGGACCAGTTTCAGCCAGTTTTTGTATAGTATCAGTCCATTGAGTGGACTTGAAGGTTAGTTTGACATAGGATAGGATTGTTTCAGCACCAGACCAGTTTCAACATTGACTTCAGCATTATCACACCATATAGGATCAGCAGCACCACTAGTTTTCGTAGCCCCACGTTTTCTCTCGACACTCCACCCTCAGCACCTCGCTTCACGTTTTCTTTAGACACATGCCATCTCCACAATGTTTTCTCATCGCCTCATTTGACCATAGACTATTGCTGACCGTTTAGTCTCTCTACCATCGTTCACCCCACACAGATTAATGTCCAGTGACATTTTCTAGTCTCATCACACATTTTCTCATATGGATTTGTGGTATTCACGTCATACCCATCTTCGTTCCCTCTCACTTCAAGAGATCCCTACCGGCTTATAGCCATTGCATCTAGTACTCGACTACCAAGCAGTACTACTTCGCTGACTTAAAGTCACAGTGTATACTTGCATATAGAGGAATTGATTTACTGCATGGAGGTGCCCCGAACCCACTCACACACACGATTGCCTTGATTGCCGTGCTACTACATTAATTACCAAATCTCGTTCCGAGTTGGTATTGCCATTGCTATGGAAGTCTAGGCTCATCATTTCTGGAGCCCACCACAAGGGGATTAGTTCACATCCCAGATTAATTCTTTGATTGCGTTTATATATGCCTATCACTTTTAATTCGCCCTTCGTAGCAAGCATATACTTGCTGCAAACCCGAATTCTTCACCATTTCACGAAAATTTGAACATAAAACACCTTATGTCCCAGTTCAGGGCAGAGGACTCCGAAATACCTCTGCACACCTTCAGTTACAAGAATCGACAGCTCATTTAGCATCGTCTGAAGCATCTTCTTTGACACTCGCTATAGAAACCCTGTTACCAGAATCTCCTCGTAGTCCCATTCCTGAGTCTTTCATTGAATCACCCACATCCCCATTCCCCAAAGAACTAGACATCTCTAATAGAGAGAATCTATCGTTTTCTGAACCAGAAGACGCCAAAGAAACCGAAGTTACCGCAGAACTTTTTTCTTCAAACTACAGAACAGCCCCAGGCACCCCTTATTCCGGACACGCATTTGAAGGCTACTGCGTAGAATCCACTTCGTTCACCAATTACCGACAAGAAGAATCCGTCAAATCTAGCGATGAATTAGTACCAGACACCACTACCACCATAAACTTTGATATCAAGGATGAGTCCTTCGAACAAAGTATCTCATTTGACCCACCGACAGAGGCATCTACCTCTTACTTTCCCATTTTCCCCATTTTACCACCAGTCAACCTGAATCAACAACCACCTCCCGTAGCGCAACCAGGCACACAACCACCAGTTCAGCCACCAGTTCAACCTCCTATACAACCAACAGTCATGGCTGTGCCATCTATGCCCTTCAGAAAGGAGAAGAGCGCTCTGAATATCATCAACGAAATTAGTCCAGGACACGAATTGATGTGTTATATCGGCGATATTGAAGGTCTCTTCTCTTGGCATCGTATTACGGATAATGCAGAAAGGAAGAAGTGGTTTATCTACTATCCTGGTCTTGTTATTTCCGAGTTTTGGGAAAGTTTGCCTGAATATAGTGATGCCACCAAGACCTACGACAATTTCAAAGATGCCATAGTCGCTCAGTATCCTGACGCCAGTATCATGCAAAAATACAAGAGACACAACCTTGAGCGCATTATTGGAAAATACGTGTGAGAAGTTGATAATCTCGCAGACCTAGGAGCGTTTTATTGAGAGTTCTATCCCAAAGTAAAGCATTTGGTGACGAATAATCGTTTGTCAGACCACGAGACCGGCAATATGTTCAGTAAAGGCTTTCCTAATCATGTTTGGGATGCCATTGCTCACCAACTCCAGATCAAATTACCAGACCATCATCCAGCAGACCCGTACAACCTCAGCGATATTTATGCAGCTGCTCAGTTTGTTCTACAAGGCACAAATAAGGGCGAAAGCATGCTTAGTAGCATGCCCACTCATAGTTTCCGTGACGCTGCTCCAGCTAGACCATCCGAGATACCGTATCCTGTTCCAGTTCTGCAGCCTCAGCCTACTGTTCGTGTCAAAGAGAAACCTGTGGAACCACAAGTGAAAATGGAGCACATCAACCAGCTCATTAAACTTGGTGAGACGTTATTACAGTTGAATTCGAATGATTGATTCCAGAAAGCTCAGCAACGCTCGTTTCCGTCCGGTCCTCCACAGCAGAGCAGTTATGCCAATGCATCAACCGGTCAGAATTGCAGTTTCTGTGGAGAAATCGGACATTTCATTAGAGAATGTCTTAAAGTCGAGGAGATGATTAAAGAAGGGAAACGCAGGCGCAATATAGATGGGAAAATCGTCCTGTCTACTGGCGCTTGGGTCCCTAGAGGTCTCCAAGGCACTTGGCTTAAAGATCGCATCGAGGAATGGCACCGTCAAAATCCAGGCCAAATCGGTATTGTCAATCAGATGATGAATGCAATTGTTGAGCCAGTTCCACATCTTAGCCAGCAACGTTCTTCACCAGTTAATGCAGACACTCAGTCACTTAGCATGCCTGTTTCAGGAATTGATGTGCATCAATGCCTCGAGGCACTCATTGCCAAATCTGAAGCTATTGGAAAAGAAATACAGGGCATCAAACAGTTCATGCATGTTGCCGAAGAAGACTCTCCTAGTCCGAATACCGCAGATACTACGGATACTATGCTTCGCCAAGTTGTAGTTGAAGTACCACGCCTTAAACGCGGACCACCCAAGAAGGCAGTTCCCGCAGCAAAAGCGGAAGCTGCTGTTCTGCAAGAACCCACTAAGGCAGGAGGTCGACAAACTCGTACTAGTCAGAAGGCCGCTGAAGAAGCCATGCTTGATGACAAGGAAGAAGTTGCCATACCCCAGATTCACGATCACTTCGATCAAGATCTTACCCCAGACTATGATGGCATGCCCGACTTAGTTGAATATTCAGACGACAAAGAAGACATTGCTGTACCAGCTCAGACCAAGAAAGACAATGAAATTGCTGCAGCTATCATCGAGTCTTATTCTCCACGTCAATTCAAGAAATCTAAGACAATAGTCCACGGCAATGACCAGGATATACGTTCTAAATTCCTGTCTTATGCACCACCGGTTACTCAGCGACATGATTTATCCAAGAATACTACAGCATTACCTGAGCAGGTGCCAGTCAAGGAGCGTGTAGCTCAGCTCATCCCCAAAGATATTCATCCATTTGCCGCAGCAAGGCCAGCCAATTATGCACCGCCAGCAGTTCGTAATGCAGGTGCAAAGCCAGATATCCACAAGCATCCCAAAGACAATGAACCTGCTTATAGGACGTGGGTGTTGATAGAAGGCTCGCATGTTGCATGAGAAGTCTACAAGCATGCGCTTGACTCCACAATCACGTTGTCACATCAAGAGCTCTATTCCTTATCACCAGCAATCAGGGAAATGATTAAGGAGGATAACATGAAGCGCAAAGTACCAAATACCATGGAACCATTCCAAAAGGAGGTAGCTTTACTGTTTACCAGACCCGAAACCGTAGAAATCACGGTAAAGGTGCCAGAAGACCACGAAAACAGCAAAACTTCCACTCTTTTATACAGCATGCTGGATAATTTCGTGCAGACTTTCGAGCAGATCAGTAACACTCAGAAGGAACCGCCAGCAGGATTGTTAGTCGTCCCAGACCTATATGAAGCTCGCATCAAGAAAGGGGAGAAGATCGGACCCTTGAAATGCGCAGCAGATTCCATTTCATTAAGATCCATCGTCCCAGTGGTGGATCATCAGCTCAAAGTCGAGTGCATCATTGATCCCAGATCACAAGTGATCTCCATGTCGGAAGCCGTGTGCTTGCGCTTGGGGTTGATCTATGATCCTACGGTTATATTGGAAATGCAGTCAGCCAATGGAACTACAAATTATTCCTTGGGTCTAGCACGAAATGTTGCATTTTTGTTTGGAGATATCAAGTTCACATCATTCGGCAATCCACCTACGATATCTTGCTCGGCAGACCCTTTGACACGTTAACTCAGAGCATCATTCGCAATTATTCGGACAAAAATCAGACCATTACCATTCATGATCCGAATACCGGCAAGACCGCCACTATCCTGACAATTCCTCATGGTCATCTCTGCATCCTTAACCACGTCCCATTTTCTTGGGAAATTTGACTAGAAGAACCCAGTGATGATATAGAGGAGATCGCCCTCATCATTGAATTAGACGCAAATCAAGAACCTAAAATTATTGCCTACGTGGCATCTACTTCCGAATTTGACTCAGAAAAAGCTTCAACCCAATATTTATTGGCTTGCGACCCTAATAAATTCCCTATCCAATCCACTACATTTACACAATCACTATGGTCGACCAAAACCATGTACAGTTCCACCCCATATGCCGAATTCTCTTTACCAACAGATCGTGAACAAATGTTACCGTTATACTCTATTCTGACTCAGATTCCTCAAGACTTATCAGATTTCAGTTCCGTTTCCCAGCCTTGAGATTATATGTATCATCTATACAGTTCTAATATTATTGGAGATCAATCCTACGAGCCATGGTTCTCTAAGAAAGTCTCAGTTTTCACAGGCAAGAAGTACAAGCCAGTTGCTTTGAAAACTAAGCCTGTACTTGCAACCTTGCCTGATAAATTCCATATCATTCACAATATTCGTGGAGACCCATTGGCCAATATACCTACGTTATCTCCAACACCACCTCCTTTCATTCCCACCGAATGTTATACCCAAGAATGCAAGGAGTATATTGACTCCATCCATAACAATGGTTTCCTTTGGCCAGAAGAAATGAAGCTTATGCATCACTTCATGACAGTTCAGAAGAAAGCATTCGCATGGGAGGACTCAGAACGAGGCAGTTTTCGTAAAGATTTCTTCCCTCCGATCAATATTCCCATCGTTGAACACACCCCTTGGGTCCTACAAAATATTCCCATACCACCCGGCATTTACGGAGAAATTTGCCATATGATCAAAACCAAAATTGACACAGGCGTTTATGAGCCTTCAAATTCTTCCTACCGCTTGAGATGGTTTACGGTTTTAAAGAAAGATGGAAAAAGTCTTCACATAGTTCACAGTCTAGAACTGTTGAACAAAGTTACGATTGCTCATTCTGGACTACCACCGGCAACAGATCCTCTTGCAGAACATTTCACAGGACGTGCATGCAGTGCTACTCTAGACCTATTTGTTGGATATGATGAACATCTATTGGCAGAGTTGTCTCATGACCTGACCACTTTCCAGACTCCTTATGGAGCACTTTGACTCGTTACTCTACCCATGGGTTGGACAAATTCCATACCAATATTCCATGACGATGTTACCTTCATTCTACAACCCAAAATCCCAGAGTTCACTATTCCTTACATTGATGACGTTCCAGTTCGAGGACCAGAAACTTGATATGAAATCATAGGGGGCTATGAAACCATTCCTCTCAATACCGGCATTCGATGTTTTGTTTGGGAACATTTCCAAAACCTAAACAGAAATGTCCAATGCATGAAATATTGTGGAGGCACATTTTCAGGCAAAAAAGCCTACCTTTGCTGCACAGAAATTACTGTTCTAGGTCATAGATGCATGTATTCTGGCCGACTACCTCTTGAAAGTATTGTCGCATCAATACTGCAATGGGGACCTTGTATTGACATCTCCGACGCACGTGCCTTTATTGGTACCGTTGGAGTCCTATGAATATTCATCGATAATTTCACAACCCGAGCTCTACCCATTACCAAGTTATTCAGAAAAGATGTTCCCTTCAAATTCGAATCAGCAGAAATTGCTGCACAAGAAGATCTTAAAGACGCAGTTAGAGTCAGCCTGGCATTAAGACCCCTCAGTTATACATCAACCGGAGCTGTTATACTCGCTGTTGATACAGGACCTGCCGCAGTTGGATACTATCTAGCCCAGTGCAACCCTGTCAATCCAAAGATATGCTATTTCGCCAGATTCGGTTCAATCACTCTTAATGAACGTGAGTGCGGATATTCTCAAGCCAAGAAAGAGATATTTGGACTTTACCGAGCCTTAGGAGATTGCAAAATCTATCTTATCGGTCTTCCTACGTTTATTGTTGAAGTTGACGTGAGTGCTATCAAGGGAATGCTCAAGACCCCTGATATCACCCCCTCAGCAGCAGTTAACCGATGGATTATCGGTATTCTATCCTTTCATTTCGTTCTAATCCACATACCAGGCTCCAAGCATGGTCCAGATGGATTATCGCGATGCCCACCCCAACTAGGAGATCCTCCTCTGCCCAAAGACGGCATGGAAGACTTCCTACACACTCATTACGGGCTTATGCATTTTATTAATTCGACTTCACCTACGGTTAATTCACCAATCAAGTTAATTCAAGTTCTACAACAAGAAGTTGCCGTAGAATCCACGGAAATCATTCCTTACTCGACAGTTCCCTGTACTGCAAAGCAAAAATGTCTAGATGAACGGCTACTGCACCTATTGCCATAGCATCTATATCTCAAGAGACCGGCAGGATTTGACGATATCGCATATGTGAAATTCATGAAATATGCCGTTCATTTCTTTGAAAGACAAGGAAAGCTATGGCACAAAAACGTAGATGGGAGACATCAGCTCGTCCTATTTCCCGAATGTTGCATTCAAGTGATGATATCTTGTCATGATGATGTCGCTCACAAGGGCTTCTATGCGACACACGCGCTAATCAAAGAACGTTATTGGTGGCCAGATATGAAGTATGTGTTACGATTTATTCATTTCCTTATCTAAGCGCCCCTTATCTTATCTTATCTTCGGCGCTTATCTTATCTTATCCTTAGATCCGCGACTCCACAGAGCCTTCGTAAATCTTCACATCATCACACCATCATCGCATCGTCATACTTACTCCACGTGTTTTATCTCGCTCATCGTGTATTCTGCTTATTCACTTTCTAACACGGTGTATCCATTATTAGGCCCTCATTCTAGTATATAAGTAGTGTACTCAAAGCTGTATATTCTCTAGCTTTGAGCTAACGTTTAATCATACCGAAACATTCCACTTCTCGCTAAGCGCTAAAGCCTTAGTCTTGACACTTGAACTCTACGGGACTTAACAGTGATTGTACGAACGCGATACAACTGTGTATTTACCCTTGTTCAGACGTCGGGTCTAACAATTAGCTCAAAGCTTTTCTTTAGATCTCTAAACAAGATCTTCCATGTCTAACGGTACCGCCCAAGACCTAGCCATTGCACTTGGAATTCCCAGTGCTACCGTTGTCACTCTTGTTCTCATTCTCACGCTCAGGACTCTTTGCAGGCCACCGCGAAGAATTGCGACATCCCCCACCGCCCCCACAGTCTCTAATACTCCAACCCTCTCCGACAATGTCAATGCCATTCCGCTCGAGCAGCAGCCACCCCGAATCTTTGCACCCATACCACACCGACCGATCCCACTCAACGAGCTCGCTCAGGGAGGGGTCGCAGAAGAAGAAGAAGTCGTTTCTGAGTCGACTTCTCCCGTCATCCTGGAAAGATCAGCTGCTCCCCCTGCCAGAAGAGCTACGTTCGTCCACCCTGGCCATACCTCCCTCACCCGAATATATCCCCTATGTCCCTCGAACCCCCTCTCCCGGCACATACGCCCAATTTGCCGCTCGAGTCGGGGGATTCGACGTGGGCCACGACATCAGACCCGTTGCCCCCGTCACCAATTACGATACTTGGGCAGACAGACACCCTACACCACCCCCAGCCAATATCCCTTCAGAGCTCTTTTGGGATAATGTCAATATCCCCTATAGTGCCTACTTCCCCTCCGATCGAGGCTCGCCGGACCACCGAACCCCTCCCCCGATCGGAAGCAGGCAGTACAGGCACTGGGATCAGCACGTACAGAATCAGCCGTACTCACCCCAGCCTGTCGAGAAACCCATCGCCGGTCCCTCCACCCATCTCTACCCCCCGCGCGCCGTGGTCAGCGAAGCCAAGACACCCATTGGCAGCGACTCGCCCGACATCTCAGAGCACGCGAGTCAAGCACCTCAGAGACCGTCATCGAGCCGCAGCGTCCGCCCCAACCTTCCACCCCATACCCAGTCATCACGGTCGATGGAAGGCCTCAGCCGTCCACCAAGTTGTCGGGCGAGCGTACGCCCCAGCCCCCCTCTGATGAGTCTAGCCGACGCAATTAGGTATTATGAAAACACGATGGAGGACCCAAGTATAGGTATCCCAGCTATTTTAAGACAGTCAGACTATGCAGATATCTTTACCTATTTTGCTTATGAACTCCCTTTTGACCGGACTTGGGGACAATCCCAAGCCGGGAACGATTATTTTATGAAGAAAAACAGAGGACTCCCAGCTGACGACATACTCCAGTACGAAGCAGAGCGAAACGCTCGCTTCCTATAGAACGATATACATCGAGATGCCCCCATGGAGGAGCTTCCTGATTACGAAGAAGAAGCAGCCAAAGTCGAAGTCCAGGAGCCAGCAGAATCATCCTTTACAGGATCAACCAGAGCCTTTTCCTATACTAGGGAATCGGCACCGCTGGCGGCTTACCAGACCGGCTATATACCATTCAACCAGCCATTTGCTGGTGGTGGCCATGGAGCCGGCGGTGGAGGAGGTGGCAGCGCACAGCCACTGCAACCTCCCACTGCACCAGCGCCACCAGAAAGATACATGCTCCCGCTCCATCCCACGCCACCACCTCTCCCCGATCCACCAGTACCCTGGCAACTAGTCGATGGAGCCGTCACCCCCTATGACGAGTTTAAACCAAAACTCCTCAAAGAGGTCGACGACTTCACAGGTGATCCTACCGACATCACCCGATTCTTCCTAAAGTGCAAACTGCACTTTGGAGCGTTCAATTGACACTTCTGCCACTCCCCTCATAAAGTCCTCTTCTGCGTCTCATGACTTTCAGGAGACGCTGAGAAGTGGTGGGAGTTAAGCGCACAAGTTCTAGGGGAGGACCAAGCAACAGGGGCCCAGCTCTACCCGTCTTACAGCGACTTCAAGAAAGAGCTCAGAAAGAGGTTCTGGAAGGATGCCGACGCGCAGCTAAAGTATGCGAGATGGGAAAAGCTTAGGCAGGTGGACAACAAGGACGGCGACCAGTTCTTCCAAGAATTTGAAGAACTAGCCTACCATGCCGGAGTACGCGACAACGAGCAAGTCATGCTCCATCAAATCAAGAAAGCCGCCTGCCAGTCGAGTAAAAATACTATATACTTGGCTGATGGAGAAGTACTGACTACGTCGAAGGCTGGAAAACTCGCCTCCTCCGCATTGACTACAACTGGCGCCTAAGACAGGCAGAAGGATCTACGGCGACACCCTCGAAACCACAGCCACAGAAGACGACCACACCTGCTAAGGGTGGTCAACCAGCAGTTCCTACGCTGTCAACAAAGATGGCAACTGGAACAACTTATGGAGGGCGCGGCGCGCCAATGGATGTTGACGCAGCCAGGGCAGCATCAGTATGCTTCCGTTGTGGCAAAAAGGGCCACTTCAAGCGCGACTGCCCCAATGCGCCCAAAACCCGGGAGGAGAGCATACGATGCGCCAATGCATATTGGGACACCCAGGAGCAGCTCCCCAAGATCGAAGAAGTAAAAGAGAGCGCCGAGGAGTAAATGATTTGACTTACTCGGCTACGGACTTAGTTTTGGCTGGTACGCCTATCGCGACTTATCAATGTACTTATATACCTGTTGTAGTTACCCCCGCGCATTCGAATATACCTGCGACTTTGCAATCAGATCAGAAACTAAGCAAGAATCAACTCTCTGTCCCAGGACCAGATGTCGTGGTAGTTAGACTACCGACGACTAAACGTTCGGCAAGTAACCCATTGCGGGTGAAAGCATCGGACGATGAGTCACCTACCATAGTGACAATCCTCTCAATGGCGTCACCATCACCTAGCAACTCTATTAGAGCGTGCGCAGTGGTGCGAGTGCGACCGGAGGACCCAGGGGAACAAGCGGCTCCTTTGGAGTGTCTCGCCTCCCCTGACCAAGCGGCTCTACGGAGTCCCAGCCTTGCTGGGAGTTTCGAGGAAATAGCTTCGGTGAAACCTCCTCTGGTAAAAGAGATTACCGTACGCCTACCGAAGTTTAAATCCCTTACCCAACAAGGGGCTTTGGCGATGGGCATGGACGACCAGAAAGCCATGGACCAGGAAGCTGCTAGCGCCCAGGCAGTGCAAAGGGGGCATCAGGTAGCTTTCATTGAAGAAATACCTGATGACGAGGACATTACCAGTTTCATGATGAACAAGAAGGCTAATTTATCCCCTTTAGAAACTGCGGTGACCTCGCCAACGGTAGTCGAGCCCTCACAGGTCGACGCGAAGGCTAAGGAGGCCCCGCAACTCTCGCGCACTTACACTAAGGGCGAGACTTATGGCGAGTGGTGGCTTAAACCATTCGGAGCTGAGTGGACTCTGCGTGGTGTAGTACAAGTCAAGACAGAAGCGGAGGCAAAGGCAATCCTAAAGAATTGGATTCACAAGATGTGCACAGAAGAAGTAGTCGACGCAATGCTTGAAGCAATAAGGGGGATGGAACGAACCAATGCACTCGAATGGCTTGAAGAACTACAACAGCCAAAACGATATATCAGTGCACTAAGCAACGAAGGGAAGGACCTGGTTCTCCCCGTCGAAATCGGGATACCAGGAACACTTACCCGAATTGCCACAAAAGTGTTGGTAGACAGCGGATGCACCAGCAGCACTATCAATAAAATGTTCATCAAGAAGTATAACATCCCAACTCATGCAACGGCTGGGCCAATCCCGGTCTATAATGCTGACGGAACCCAGAACCAAGGAGGATCAATTACCAAATACGCCGAGATCAGTCTTAAAATCGGAGATCATTCGGAACGAATAGATCTAGCCGTAACAGATCTCAACGATAAACAGATCTTCCTCGGCCACAATTGGTTAGCCCGGCATAATCCGATCATCAATTGGAAGACAGGAGGATTAACGTTTGCACAGTGCGAATGCCGCAAGAACCCATTCGTACTATCTGATGCGGATCCCGATGACAGATGGGATGAGGAGCTTGAGGAGGGAGATACAATTCTTGCAATAGACTTCACGCGGGCTATACTCATACGTGCTCATCACGCTAATGACTTAGCTGCCGCGGCCAACGCAGACAAGAAAGCGAAGACGTTCGAAGAAATGGTCCCAGAATGGTGTCGGGATTTCAGCGATCTATTTGACAAAGATAGTTTCAATGAACTTCCCGAACCAAAGATGTGGGACCACACAATCGAGCTTATTCCAAATGCGAACGCCAATCTCAACTGCAAGGTCTACCCTCTTAATCGGAATGAACAGGCTGAACTTGACAAGTTCCTAGACGAGAACCTCTCAAGTGGACGAATAAGGCCCTCCAAGTCACCCATGGCTTCGCCTTTCTTCTTCGTCAAAAAGAAGGATGGTAAGCTGTGACCAGTACAAGATTACCGTAAGCTCAATGAGATGACGATTAAAAATCGATACCCGCTTCCACTCATCTCGGAGCTGATGGATAAACTACGAGGTCCCAAGTACTTTTCCAAACTTGACGTTCAATGGGGATACAACAACGTGTGCATCAAGACTGGCGACAAGTGGAAGGCGGCATTCAGAACTAATTGAGGGTTATTTGAACCTACGGTTATGTTCTTTGGGCTTACCAATTTGCCCGCCACCTTCCAGTGGATGATGAATGACATTTTCAAAGACCTCATTGCATCAGGCACCATAACCGTCTACCTCGATGATATCTTAATCATGTCCAAAACCAAGGCAGAACACCATCGCATTACACGCGAGGTTCTCAAGGTCTTACAAGAGAACAAGCTATTCCTTAAAGCGGAAAAATGCGAGTTCGAGACCTTGGAGACTGAGTACCTTGGTGTGATCATCAGTGAGGGAAGCATTCGCATGGACCCAGTCAAAATCGCAGGAATAGCGGAGTGGCCCGTTCCAACCAAGAAAAAGCAGCTTCAGTCGTTCTTAGGCTTTACCAACTTCTACGGACGTTTCATCAAAGGATATAGCAAAGTCATCAAGCCTATGACACAGCTAACAGGAAACGATCCGTGGAAGTGGGGAAAAGCGCAGCAGGATGCATTCGAAGAGTTGAAGAGACTACTAGCCGAAGAAGTGGTACTGGCAATACCCACAGAAGGAGGCAAGTTCTGCGTAAAGGCGGACGCAAGCGAGGGAGCGATCGGTGCTGTATTATCGCAAGAGCAGGATGGAAAATGGCACCCAGTCGCGTTTCTGTCCAAGTCCCTCACGGTTACGGAACGAAATTACGAAATTTACGACAAAGAACTGCTGGCCATCATGCTAGCCCTGGACGAGTGGAGACACTACCTAATGGGAGCAGCTCAGGACTTCGAGATATGGACAGATCATCAAAATCTGCAATATTTCCGAAAGCCCCAAAAGCTCAACCGACGTCAAGCACGTTGGGTAACTGAGCTTGCCGAATACCATTTCTTGCTGCATCATAAACCAGGAACAGCAAACAAAAAGGCCGACTTACTCAGTAGACGAGCGGATCACGAGCAAGGACAGGAGGACAATGATGAGGTTATCGTCCTCAAACCCGAGCACTTCTGGGCAATGGTCATGCCCACAATCGAGGAAGTCCATACCAAAATCAAGCAAGCCATGCTTGACCACCACCGATGGGACAAGAACGTATCCGCATCTCTCAACCATGACTGAGGGATGTCTCTAGATGACGGTGTGATCTTCTATGATCACTGTATCTATATTCCCCAAGATCATGCATTACCAGGGGAAATCATCGTGATGCATCACGACCATAGGACAGTGGGACACCCTGGCATTGAGAAGACCAAAGAACTCGTTTTACGAGAATACTGGTGGCCCAGGATGAAGAAAGACATAGAGGCCTATGTCCGTGCTTGCGAGACATGCCAACGAACCAAGTCGAGCACTCAAGCAAAGGCGGCGCCTCTCCATCTGAACGCCATACCCTCCCGACCATGGACTCATATTTCCGTCGACATGGTCACTGGTTTACCGAAGTGCAACGGTCAAGACGCTATCTTAATGATCGTCGATTGATTCTCCAAGGAAATCATACCGATAGCATGTACGACAGAGCTGTCATCGGAAGGGTGGGCCAAAATCTTACGCGACAAAGTTTATGCCAAGCACGGAATGCCTCAGGTAGTCATTTCTGACCGAGGCTCCATGTTTGTCTCCAAGTTCATGAAAGACCTCTATGACTTGCTACAGATCAAGGCAAACGTATCCACCCCCTATCACCCACAGACAGATGGACAGACAGAACGAGTCAACCAAGAGGTTGAAAAATACCTCCGCATCTTCGTCAACCATCTCTAAGACGACTGGGTAGAATGGCTCTCTCTCGCGGCCTTCGCTCACAACAACCGCACCCATTCCACTATGGGCAAAAGCCCCTTCAAGGTTAACTACGGCTATAACGCTGACCTCCTCCCTGGCGCAAAACCCTGAGCACCCTTCAGAACACCGGCCTCAACCACATTTGTTTCACAGATGCAGAAAATCCACGCTGAAGCAAAGCAAGCTCTGGAAAAAGCCGCCAACCAAATGAAAGCCCAATACGATAAAAAGAAATGACCTGCAGTCGAGTATCAAGTAGGAGACAAGGTGTGGCTCGATACAACCAACCTTTCTTTACCACGTCCCAAAAAGAAACTCGCAGACAAACGAACAGGTCCCTTCCCAATCATCGCAAAGGTCGGAGCATCAGCATACAAACTGAAGCTCCCAACGGGCTGGCGCATCCATCCAGTATTCAACGAATCACTCCTCACCCCATACGTACCACCAGCATTCCCAAACCAAGAACAACCACCTGCGCCGCCGCCAGATCTCATCAATGGCGAAGAACATTATGAAGTTGAACAAGTCCTTGACCATAGAGAGCGTAAAGTCAGGGGAAAAGCGGGGGAACCAGCGCATTGGGTCACGGACTACTTCGTCAAATGGAAGGGCTACGGACCAGAATCAAACAGCTGGGTAAAAGAAAACGACATGGCCTCGGACGAACTCATAGATGACTACCTCGCCGAGTGAATAAACAACACGAACACGCCACAATTCAAAGATTGGCAATCTTACACAGACCCATTCACAGGACGTAAAGTCTGGTACGACCAAGAATTACTCTGGGATACCTTTGGCAGGGGCGACAGCCCTTCACAAGATACCAAAGGACCGGACGAACCAACGGAATTCCCTTGAGAAAGGGAGACCAGGTCTACTAGCAGTTGGGACACCTGCCTTAAACGGGGGGTAATGTTATGATTTATTCATTTCCTTATCTAAGTGCCCCTTATCTTATCTTATCTTCGGCGCTTATCTTATCTTATCCTTAGATCCGCAACTCCACGGAGCCTTCGTAAATCTTCACATCATCACACCGTCATCGCATCGTCATACTTACTCCGCGTGTTTTATCTCGCTCACCGTGTATTCTGCTTATTCACTTTCTAACACGGTGTATCCATTATTAGGCCCTCATTCTAGTATATAAGTAGTGTACTCAAAGCTGTATATTCCTTAGCTTTGAGCTAACATTTAATCATACCAAAACATTCCACTTCTCGCTAAGCGCTAAAGCCTTAGTCTTGACACTTGAACTCTATGGGACTTAACAGTGATTGTACGAACGCGATACAACTGTGTATTTACCCTTGTTCAGACGTCGGGTCTAACAGTATGATATTTCCTGGTTTGTAAGGTCATGTCATCTATGCCAAATCCGGCAAACCTGACAAATATATATCCCACCTACTGTTGCTCTTCCCACTCCTTTGTTTTCCAAGATGTATATGGACACCATGATAATGCCAGTTTCAGGACAATACCATTACATCGTCCAAGGCAGATGTTCACTCAGTCATTATCCAGAATTTCGTTGTTTGCGCAAAGAAACAGCACAAACACTAGGAGAATGGATTTTTGAGGATATCTTATGCTGATGGGGATCCTTAGTCGAGATCGTTACCGACAACGGATCTGCCTTTGTTGCTGCAATCAATTATTTGAGCAAGAAATACCATATCAATCACATTCGTATCTCCAGTTATAACTCCAGAGCCAATGGAATTGCCGAAAGACCACACTTCAATGTCCATCAAGGACTGTTTAAGGTGTCTGATGGTGATCAAAAGAAGTGGAGTCAAAACACCTATTCCGTATTTTGGGCAGACCGAATAATGATCAGGAGACGCATGGGTTGCTCACCGTATTTTGCTGCAACCGGGATGGAACCCCTTCTTCCAATGGACATAGTCGAATCTACATGGTTAATGCCGCCACCAGACAATATCATCAGTACCACGTCATTAATTGCATGCCGAGCTATTAGTCTTCAAAAATGTTCTCAAGATCTCAAGTGTTTGAGGTCTAAAGTCTATGACGCCAGAAGAAATGCCGCGGTTAAATTTGAAAAGGACCACGAATACTCTGTCAGAGACTTCAACTTCCAGAAGGGAGATTTAGTTTTGATGCGCAACACGCAGATAGAGAAGGCTCTAAATCGTAAAATGTGTGCCAGATATTTGGGCCCCTTAGTGATCTTGGGGAGAAATAAAGGCGGCGCATATCTCCTTTGTGAATTAGATGGTTCAACCTTCGCAAGACCAGTTGCCGCATTCAGACTATTGCCATACTTCGCCAGGAAGAAGATTGACATTCTGGATATCAATGCAATCATTGACATACCACCCGCACGGATCAATGATCTCTTTGCGTCATGAGATGATGGTACACTCAACGAACTTCCAGACCATGAGGAAGTGCATAATGAAGCTGAACTTGCTTGATCTTCACTCAAGACATTGGTGAAAACCAAAAATTTTATATAAAATAATTGAGCTCCATTTTGGAGCCCCTACACATTCATTCATAGCTAAATATTCTGACCGGTATATCCATACTGGTCCCCCGACATTCTTTCAAAAGATACCCCTGCAAAAATGTCTGTGCGAAATGGAATACAACCACCTAGAAGACCACGGCAACTCTAGTAACGACCACGACGACTGGAGCCCACCTTGTTCTGCCAGTTTCCTCCATAGTTGCCGGGGACACCGTCCTGGTACTCGACGGATCCTTGGGAACATGGACTCCAGCTACCTTTGCCTGAAGGACAGGCGGCTTCACCACAATTGCCCCAGCCACAACAAGTACAAAGGTCGGGTATGGCATCTGGAGTCTCCAGGTTAGAGTCACAGTTATTATGATCGCAATACCACCCAGCACATTCCTTAATGTACTGGGCAGCCTCAGCTTTACCTTTACCCTTCCTATCCTCCTTCTTGCCCTTGTTCTTCGACCGGTTCTTCTTGCCATGGCCACGACCTGAATGTTGGTACTTCTTCCTCCACCAGGGAACATAGGTGTTACGAGAAGAAGACGTAGCTTGATTGTTGGTCCTCATCTTGGCCGCAGTACTAGCTTCGGCTTCTTCCTGAACGTGCACCTCATCGAGTTTAACCGTAACGAGACGGTAATGCTGGACAAGGACATGGCAAAGCTTCAAGTGCAAGTAGAGGTCGCGAGTGTTGGACTCCAACTGATTGTAGAAAGAGTCCTTCGTCTTCACCAGCGAGGCTACAGATTCGCCTTGAGGAGTGAATTGTTGGTAATTCGTTCCAACAAACTGTGCAGCATTATGGATGATGGATTCCATATGAGGATCATCACCAATATCGGTCGAAAGTTCTGTAAACACATGGAATTAGTAACTGCAGATCAAGAAAGGCAAAAAAGCAAGAACTTACTAGCTCCATAAGGGTTGGCATCGATGAGTTCATCAACAATATTGAGGATGTTTTGATCGTCCTCCAGATGAGGGTCCTTGAACGGCATCAGAAGAATTTGCTGGTCAGGAAGGCCTCTGACGCAGTGACGAGTCACGGATTTACTGCAACCATGGCAGACTGACGATAACCCAGCAAAGGTACACTCGGTACCCACAAGAATGCAAGGACCGCAAGGACGAACAGCCTTAGATTCACATCAATATAAGAGAAAACGTAGATTTAAGAAGAAAACGTACCTTGGCAGAGCGAGCAGGACAGCGATGAGCAGGATGACTTGGAGTACCCAAACAATAGGTGCAGAATGAGTCGCCATAGCAAAGGTCCGCCTTGTTAAAAGATCGGTGATCTTTTCGCCAATCTCTATGGCATCCTTGAGGGTACCTTCTTTCTCGGCAAATTGCTCGATGAAGGTGCCGGAAGGAGCAGCAATCGGAGATGGCATCTAGATCATACGAGTCGAGTTAACGCAACTCTACGTTATTAATTGATTCGAAGCATGTACCACCCAATCTGCAGAAGACATGGTAGAAGGAGACACAGCATGAGCATCTCTAACAGGAGTTTCCTCCTCCAATACCAGGTTGGCATCCAGCGAGGCAGAAACAGACACGGCATCCAGATACAAAGACGCGTTCTGAACTTCCTTGGACGGAGCAACGTTAGGAGTAAACAGAGCGGAAGACATCTGAATATCGTCGTCGATACGGTAACACAAGGGAGGGAGAACCTCCAAAGCATCCAAAATTTGGTTGCTGGAGATGGAGTATCGACCACCGACAGACAGCTTGAGGCAGTTGGACTCAATCTTGAGCATGGTATCCCAAGTCTCACGAAATTTGAACTTGGAAACCCAGCCGTCGACAACAGTCTTGAACATCTTGAAGAATTCTTCTTTAAGAGCGGACGAGTAGTGCACCTCAATAAGGCACTATTCAATGTCAATCAACGAATGAAAACTCGTACAAGAGTACGACAAATTACCTTGACATGTACCGCCTTGTCAAAATAGGTAGTCAAGCGCAATAACAACGCATTAGGCTCAAGAACATCGTGCAAGACAGCATCAGCATGCTTGATGAGAGAGATGAGAGAAGGAATAGCTTGGGCAGCAGAAGTAGACATGGCGATTCAAGTGAAATACGATGATTCTGAGGATACAAAGATGAGAAAACATTCTCTTTATACAAAAACTCAAAGAACAAGTCACCTCATCGCATTCATGCGAAAATTCCTACCGAGCTTGGATCGTATGTTCGATGGAATGCAACACGGAATCCAACCGCATGTTTGCAACTTTCAAAACTCAGCGGCATTCACTTTCAAATTACGAGTCTTCAAACCTTGGTTTAAATCTTTTCAGCCTTGGCTGGCAAAGATTTAAAAAGTTTAGGGGGGAGAGACATGGTCCCCATGTTGTTCATAGGACGAAAACACACATATTTTTCAACACGACATTTTCGCACAAAAAGTAATGAAATCATGAAAGAAATGAACCGTCAATTGACGAAATACTCCATGAAAAGTCACAAAAATATCATTTCTAACGACAAAAATACCACGCTCCACCATTAATTTGACTATACACAATGGAGATATCACCAAAATCACACTATAGTAATGAAAACTCATGATCAGTAACGCGAAACACGACGAATCCAAAGGCCAACGGCACCAGAGCCATGGCCATCCACATTCCTTACCATTTCAATTCCACAGCAATTCGGACTTAGAGAAATTATTTCAAGAAACAGCCAAGGCGGACAATCACGTGAAACCTAGCATGCGAGCCCCAGCCACTGAAATTCACTCAAAAATCCAATAAATCACGAAAGACAAAATAGCAAGAAAATTGCGATTTATTTATTTTAACCCTCTATGGGGTGGATACATGCAAAGTACAAAACATATTTGCCCGAAGGCATGTGCTACAAGTCTGTATACAAAAGTCCAAAATAATTGGAACTGTACTCCCAAGAGATAACACCAGTCGACGAACAAGGCCCCAGTACTCGCAGCTCAACCCGACTTACCCTTCCTCTTCTTGGAAGGTCCAGCGACACCTTCAGTGACATCATCTGGTGCTTCATTGTTGTCATCCTCATTGGCGTCGCTCTCATCAAAAGTGGCGCACTCGCGAAGGTGCCCAGCTTGAACCCGAAGACCATTGAGCTGAGCCAAGGCATTGAGACCAGCCATGTAGTTGACGACAATGTCCTCAATAGAGTCGGCATGTTGGGCTAAGGTATCAAGGGCCCCCTCGAAAACATTCAGAGTTTCTAGAAAAAGATGCCAAGTCAGTAAATCAACAAAGAACAACAAGAGCAACACGTATGGTAGCTCTTGGGATGATAATTGTTGATTGGATTTAAGGCAGGAATGCTGTTAACCTTGCACAGCAGCTTCAAATAATGGCAGCACACGCAAATGACAGTATTAGTTAGAAATTTGCGGCACTGCATACCCAGATGCTTGCAGTGGTTGCAAGGTGCAGTATACTGGAAACACCAAATCAACCATGGGATAAAAAATAAAATGAAACGCTACTTACGCGTTCACCCACGAAAGGAGCGACCTCCTTGTTCCAATAACGACCATCCACCTTTACGAAATCACCAAAGTCCTCCTCGACTTCCAGGACGCCAATACTCATAAGACTGTTCTTGATGACCTTTGCCGAAGAAGGAACCTTTTCACTAAATCCTCCACCACCAACACCCAAAGTCACAGCCGGCGGTTTGGAAGGACTGGGTCCACATGTGTGAATGGCTGGCACAGCACGAACAACTAGCCAAAGAAAAATCAACTAAAAGAACGAAAATCCAGAAAGTTTCACACCTTTGTTGTCAGCAATCTTATGGTCATTGGACTTCAGCCTCTTAAAA
This sequence comes from Armillaria nabsnona, assembly GCA_030407065.1. Classification (NCBI taxonomy): domain Eukaryota; kingdom Fungi; phylum Basidiomycota; class Agaricomycetes; order Agaricales; family Physalacriaceae; genus Armillaria; species Armillaria nabsnona. The sequence continues at coordinate 148,702 of JAUDQA010000013.1, forward strand.
GCCGGTTTCTCAGCTGAAGGAGCACCATCATCGTCATTCCGGGACTGTTTACAAGAAACAGTAGTCTCTGCCTTCTTATCTTTGCCTTTGGCATCCTTCTTCCTCTTCTTTGACACATCAGACTTGGTTCCTTTGGTAAGTTGGAGATAGGCCGCATCTGGACCCTGAAATAGAGGAACAACAGGCCTAGGAAGGAAAATGGTGGGGTAAGAATCAACAAAGTCGCCAGTAGTTTCGTCAAATACAAACGAAATCTTTGGCCCCTGACGAAGGCGACGAGCCTTCTTGGTCGGAGGAGGACTGTCCTCCTCATCGTCAGGACCACCCATATTGTCGTCCTCACCATCGGTACCAGCGGTGTCTTCAGCTTGCTCTTCCCTGACTGAATCCTCTTGAACATGCTCCTCTTCATCATCTGTGCCCAGTAAAAATAAGGGCTGGGGCATACCAAAAAGCAGAACGACGCTACCTTCTTGAATAGGGTTGGGACCTGGAGCAATGGAAGCACAAGTGGCTGCTGAAAAATTCAAAGTCACCACGGCATTAGTAAAGGAAGCACAAGAAAACGTACCATCTACTGTCAAAAGCTGAGACGACGACAATTGAACAGATGGCGTCAACCTCGCCGCATGAATAGGAGGACCAACTTTGAAATTTCTACCTGACTTCTGATGGAGTGGCAAAGTTGGATCAGGAGGGAAAACAATGTCGCCAGAACCAGCAGTGATAGGCATAGGCTTCACCTTCCACTGAGCCGTGTGTTGTTGGGCTCCAGTAACCTTATCCGCAGGCAGTTGGGCAACTTGTTCAGTAGACACCCCAGAATTGGAAGTAGAAGGAACGGGAGTTGTAGGTTTTGAAGCAGGAGGGAGAGGCGCCGGCGTTGTAACCCGAGAATGAGTGACTGTGGCATCTTGACACAAGTGAGAAGGCAAAACCGGTGCCTTGGAACATTTAGCCTGCGCCCGACAAACAGGCAGAAGCACAATGTCAAGATTATAATCAAGCTATAAAACTCTCGGTCAGAAAAACAGGATAAGAACAACCAAGTAATCCACGCACCGCTTGTTTGACCAATTCATTAAATTCCGTGCGAGCAAAAGTCACCAAGTCCATGGGTAGATCAGGTACCCGCACTAGCACACTGTACTCCAGCTTATACCACTCCTTGCTCACGACACCGGCAGGTGACCAGTTGTCCTCACAGGTCGACCAATGACTCACGATGTCAATGAGCCAGGTATCCGTCCTCGTGGAATCCCAAGTCGGATTGGGGAAATCATCCAAGAGGTCTTCGATCGCAATGGCAGTGGAATTGTACATATCCTGAGCCTTGACTTTGGCGAGCTCCTGAGGATCAGTAGGTTTGGCCATTGTACAAAGTCGACGAGTGAGGCGATCGTATGACAACTTCACCAGTGTTGAACACCGATGAAGCGCGAGGAGCAGAGAATGGAAGCAGCACTGAAAACACCTTCAGTAAAACCAAAGGCAGTCATCAGCACGCATCAAAGCAGATGAGATCTGTCTGTGTAACAAACGGTGTCTCAAAGAAAGGAACTCACCTCCAAGTACAGGAGGAAGAACGTCTTTGTGAGGAAAGACAACGAGCGCAAAAAGTGAACGGGAGGGCGAAGTACGAAGAGAGAAAGGAAGAAAGCAAGGACAAGGAATGGAAAATTTCTCTAAGTTCAATTCATTATGCGGCAAAAGAAGTGCCCTACTCTTTTCACGCATCATAGAAGATTCCATGGTGAAATGAGAAGGCATACGACGACTTCCATGCCTGTGAACAGCAATTAACGGCGTCTATCTTTAGATCACCAATGCGTCTAAGGCAGTTCAATCACCAATATCAAAAAGATCGTACAGCCACCACGTTATCTCCTGGCAACCGAGCCCAAAACCCTGACTTCTCATGGGAATACAGTGACGCGCTCTATGAGCGTTCACACGTGTAATTTTGCGATTTGTACAAATGAGTACAGGCAACAAGGCCCAGATACTAAGGCAATAAGAAAAACAACAGAGTGCAGTATTTATAATGCCAGTAATGAAATTACCAGAGTAAAGCTGGGTGGAGCGCATGGCTTAACCTGAGGATAGTACTAGAAAGGCTGTACTAGGTATGAAGTCCCAATGTTTGACACTAAGTGCTCTGACATGGCACAGCACGTGCGCGCTAAGAATAGCACAGAACACGCTTATGAGATAATTACAACTTCGCGCAACATTGATCTATGATGCACAAGGCACGGCAGACCCGGAACCTAGAGCTCTAGGCTGTATGATGTCAGAACTTGAGTAAATCCGAGGTTTCTGACTTCGGCCGAAGCATGCGAGGTCTAGACAAGAGACTCATGGCCTTCACTACTACCAGAATTCCCTAAGAGAATATATTAAAGCGAAATAAGAGTCGCGCGTAGGCTGCAACTCTGAGGAGATAGCAACCGACATCAGTACATGTGGATTAGCACTGTTAACCGACGTCACAATGCTCAGAGACAGGATCTGGCCCCAGCCCAGATTCCTGAGTCAGCGCCAAGCTATGGCGTGATAATTGCAACACGCGCGGGACACAAGGAAGGAACTCCGCAACCTAAATAATACCATATTTGGTGATACTAATTTGTAGGATGTAGAATAGATAAATAGCACAGTGTAATTGTAGTGTAGAAGTTTCAGACCCCCATTGTAGTCGCGCGCAAGCCTCTAGCCTGACGCCCTAGCATCAGGAGTAGTTTGTAACTTCGAGCGAGAGAATATACCTAGAATTGATAGCATATCGAGTGAATTGAGTCGCGCGCGAGGCATAGAAAGCTAACGCGGCACTTGTGTGACTGTTAATTGGTTGGGTGACTTGCGCTCTAACCTGAGAAGAATACAGTGTCATTGAGGATGCGCTCTTGTGCTTTGAGGGTTTCTTGTGACACGAGGCACTACAGGTGGCAGAGGTTCAAACCCTTTGGCTTGATTAGTGCTCGTTTTGAGGGTATACATTTCCCAAGTGGCATAGGTTCAAACCCTGTGGCTTGCAGACGGCGTTTTATAAGGTTATTGTGTCTCTGGATCGCATAGGTTAGAACCCTGTGGATCTACAATCGGTTGGGAAGCTTGAGCACGTAGGTTTGAATCCTGTGTCTTTCGTGGAAGGTTTTGTGAAGTGTTTCTGCTTAGAGCGCGAAGCTTTGAGTCGTGTTTAGAGTGTGTTAGGTTGTTGTGGTTACCTGTGTGTGACACGTGCGACTTATTGAGGGTTTTGTGTGTGTGTCTTTCGACGTTGTGTGTATTGTGATTACACCTTGCCTTGAGGCCCAGTGACAACTGTTGCTCCTCTTGTTATTAAAAGCCTTTGGACTTAGAGAAATCGAGATACGTGACGCACGCTATTGCTATCCGTGTGTATCCTATATTCTGAGAGTTTGCTTGCCTTGTCTCTATCTGCTTCTATCGCATCAGAATCCCCCACGAACTTGAGGGTTTGTGGGTGTTGTGTTGGGTGTGGGTGTGATCAGTGTCTTCGATGCTGTTGCATTTCTAGCTTGTGCACACAGAGTCTCTTCAACGGTTACTCATACATCAGTCTTATGTTCCCGAGTAACATAATAAAAGTTTAGGGGGGATGATGAGCCTCCAGGCTCTGTACACTCAGAATTCGTGGATTTTACCTGCTAATTAACGTTGCCGTCCCCTTAACGGCCTCTCAGTAAACCATAACTCCACACACAGCAATACTACTTTCACCCTACGGCAACTACTCTTCGCCCACTTTGTTAATCCATTCCATCTTGCCACGCATCATAATTGCCGTATTCCATCACGACGCGGCTCCTTCGATCACAAATCATCCTAAAACAGAATTAGCGCATCACTTCTCATAGCCTCATGGAAGCGCCAATCAATCACTTAATGAAATAACGTGATTGCCATGGCCACTCATCCATCCAAGATATTTCAAGCACACAGTAACTATAGACCGCATTTTACTAAGGCTGTTACCTTGCCAAGACCTTGAAACGACATAGACCCAAGCATGCACCTCAGTATAAAAGCCATACCTCACCAGTCTGCAGCTAAACAGCACCGTGTGATCTGTTCATCGCTCCATGAAACCATATGGGTTCGCAACCATATGCGGCAACATCGACAAGTTGCTGTTACTTTAGAAGACAAAGTACCATATGTTTCCTATGGATTCTAATAAGCCACGGCCTTACAGCCTGACTAAGTTGCACATGATTACTCTATTTATAATTTCGTACTTGTAGTATAAAAACTAACTAGAAAATGTAGTTACAGGGGAGTTCATCTCTAGTTGACCAGACTATGTCAATACTCGTCACACTCTAGTCTAGCGACCATAAACTACGTCTATTCACCGTTCTACGGCAATACACCATTTGCCCCGCATATTCTCGATTGCACGTCAACACTTGAAAGCTCACCAGAGTTATTCACACGGTTTTTAACTGTGAAGAGTCCTTTTCGTTACACGCTCTTTGCTCTTAACACTATTGGTGCACGCTCATATTGTCCCAATACGTGACCGCCGCACTACACCTCACCTCCGTTATCTTTTATAGGCCGACATTGTTTCACTTTCACACCATTGGAGTTTTTACAGTTTCACTTTCGCCATCATTATCATCGCCCACTTGGGTAGTCTCCGAGCAGACTTAGGATCAGTTTAGGACCAGTTTCAGCAAGTTTCGTATAGTATCAGTCCCTCGAGTGGACTTGAGGGTTAGTTTGACGTAGGATAGGATCGTTTCAGCACCAGACCAGTTTTCGACATCTACACAGTACTCTTGCATTGTATAGGATCAGTTTCATCGCCAGTTTTCGTAGCCCCACGTTTTCTCTCACCAGTCTACCCCAGCACATCATTTAATGTTTTCTCTTGCCACACGTTATCTCTACTATGTTTTCCCATCACCTCGTTCACCCATAGACTATTGCCGACCGTTTAGTTGCTCTACCATCATTCACCCAGCACAGATTAACATCCCGCAATGTTTTCTAGTCTTGTCACATGTTTTCTCATACGAATTTGTGGTATTCACGTCATACCCATCTTCGTTCCCTCTCACTTCAAGAGATCCCTACCGGCTTATAGCCATTACATCTAGTACTCGACTACCAAGCAGTACTACTTCGCTGACTTAAAGTCGCAGTATATACTTGTGTATAGAGGAATTGATTTACTGCACGGAGGTGCCCCGAACCCACTCGCAAACATGATTGCCTTGATTGCCGTGCTACTACGTTAATTACCCAATCTCATTCCGAGTTGGTGTTGCCATTGCCACGGAAGTCTAGGCTCATCACCGGCCAGTCTAAAATGGCCTTGACCTTGTCTTCGGACATGCGGAGGCCCTCAGGTGATAGAATGTAGCATAGATATTCCACAGAGTCCCGGTGAAACTCGCATTTGGATCCTTTGCAGTAGAGTCCGTTTGCTCTTAGTCTGCGAAGAACTTCATGTATGTTTTCCCGGTGCTCCGTGGGATTGTCGGAGTAAATGAGGATGTCGTCAAGGTATACAACTACGGAAATGTCAAGCATGTCAGCAAAAATGTCGTTCACGAATCGTTGGAATGCCATGGGAGCATTGGTGAGTCCAAAAGGCATGACACGCCATTCAAAGGAGCCGTATTGGGTCCAGAAGGCTGTTTTCCATTTGTCACCTTCAGCTATGCATACAAGATGGTAAGCATGCCGAAGATCGAGTTTGATATAGATGCAAGCAGAGCGCGCGGAGTTGAGGAGATCAGAAATGAGTGGAAGGGGGTAACGGTCTTTCTTGGATATCTTGTTTAGGCCATGGAAATCGACACAAAGGTGGAGTTCTCTGGTCTTTTTCTTGACAAACAGAACCGGAGCTCCATGGGGAGAATGTGAGGGTGTGATGAATCCACTACAGAGGTTATCGTCAATAAACTCACATAGTGCCTTGAGCTCAGACTCTGAGAGGGAGTAAATTGGCCTGAGCGGAGGAGGAGATCCTTCTTCAATATTGATCTTGAGGTCGTATGGTCTATGCTCAGGGAGTTTCTCAGAGAGTGAGTCACTGAATACATCAGCAAAGTCGTGATACTCTGCTGGTACATCTGACAGATCCGGCAGGGCCGTGGAGCCGGCCATTCCGCCGATGCTAGGTGCAGAAGGTTGGAGGGTGTATTGTTGAGCTCCATCTTCAGCACATGCTCAAACAAAAGCAGCTGCGGAGATGATAGATATCTTGGGTGTAACTGTTGCAGAGAAGGAAGGGATGGTAGGGTAGGAATAGATGGGTTCATATGGCAGTGGGGTCCGTCGGGATCTCAGAGTTGGCTTGGGAGCCGGGGTTGGAATAGGAATAGGAGTTGGATGAGGAATGTCTGCACGGTTAGATGCAGTTGCATCGGAGGCCATGAAAGCGCTTGTGAGGGGAGAAACACCTGGTAATGGTGAATGGAAAGTGATACTGTGCTTTACCCAGTCAATCAACGGATTGCAGCGGGAAAGCCAGTTGTATCCCAGAACAATGTTACAGGATGAATCTAGACGAGTGATGTAGAAGTCAATAGAGATGATGTCTCTGGAAGGGAAACAGACTGGAAGGGTAATGGATTGAGAAATATGAGATCCGGCGGAGCTGTCAAGGAGCCAAAGTTGAACAGGAGGAATAGGTTTGGTAGGAAGGTTGTAATCCTCAATGTATTTAGAGTTGACGAAACAATGACTAGAACCGGAGTCAACCAAGGCAAGAAAACAAAGGATAGTAATGATTGGAGATTCGTCGGACTCCGTCCCAGAGCCGACTTCAGAAGTGAGTGATATAGTTAGTGAATGATTGGAAAGAGTGGCAGTGTTGAGGGTGACAACCTCCAATGTGCGATTACAGTTAACGCAACCCTGATCTCGCACGGAGGATAAAGGGCTGCCCTCTAGTTTTCCGGCTCCATCGGAGCTGGATCCTCAGGGGCAGGAGCGGGTTCTTCAACTTCTGCAGCGCGGCCTTTGGTGGAGGCCGCGGCTTTGCACTTGTTGCAGTCCTCAGTCTTGTGCTTGTTCCCACAGAACATGCAGAGATTGTTCTTCCAGTGGTGGTCTTTTTCTTCCTGAGTAAGATGGCCATCTTTGCCTAGCTTATCAGCATAGGGCTTTGGGTTGGAAGTGGATCCCAAGGAATTCGAATCTGAGGACTTCAGAGCCAAACCGGAAGCTGAAGAATTGGAGTTGGAGTTGGAACCCTTGGGTTTAAGGTTGTTGGAAAACAAACCGGAGGACTTGTTTTCCCAGTTTTCGTGGATATCTCGGTCCTCTGAGTCCAATAGCGAGCGTCGAGTTCTTGAGCTAGGAAACGCATGTCGCGGAGATTGTTAGGCTTGCCGTGGTGAGCCATATCATCCTTGATGTGGGTGCATAGTCCATGGTAGAAGGCATGGCAGAGGGAATTGTTGCTGTAACCCACTTGGGAAGCGTATTGGTTGAACTGAACCATATACTTCATGATTCGGTCTCCGTCGCGCATCTGGAGATGTTCCAGAGCATCCTCAGCATCTCCGATGGCATCGAAGGGACCGAAATTGGTACGGAGTTCGTCAAGGAAAGCAGTGTATGAATATTGCCATGCCAGCAGATTCAGCGGGTTTGGACGGAGGATGTCTGCTTCAAACCAGTCAAGAGCGGTGCCGGAAAGGAAGGAGATGGCGTAGTTGACTTTGTTGGCATCTGCCGCAAAAGCAGTGGGTCTGTCATTAAAGTTCAGCTGAAGGGAGACGATGAAAGCCTTGAGTTTCCGTGGGTTGGAGCCATCAAAAGTATCAGGTTCCTTGACCTTGGTGCAGATGTTGTTGGGTTGTGGATTGTTTAGTGAAGTGGAAACCCTGCACAACAGATTCATGAATTCTCGCAAGAAATCTTGCTTGTTGGGATTGTTGTTGCTGGGTCCGCCCGGGCCTCCTGGACCATTGGGACCACCAGGACCTCCTGGCCCACCTGGGCTGCCAGGACCACCGGGACCGCCAGGACCACCTGGTCCACCTGGTCCATCGGGGCCATTGGGTCCAATTGAGCTACCACGTTGTGAGTCGGAGTCGTTGTCACCCTGGTTATGTTGATTTGGAGGATGAGTGGGGGTGTCGGTATTGCTTCCGGAGTCATCGGGTTCCAGTTCGTTCGATTGCCCCCCATTGGGTGTGGGTTGAGGTGCTGGCGTGTGCAGGTCTGGGTCCTGCTGGTACCTATTGAATATGCCGGTCCTCTGATGCTGTGATAAGTCATCTAGTGGAGGAGTACTGAAAGGATTGGGAGAGCCGTAGTGGTTGGATTGTCGGGCGGTGAAGCTGGAGTGGCTGTAGGTTTCCCTACAGGATGGTTGTCCTCCGATGGAGGCTGATCCGAAAAGTTCTGGATTCTCCTTGGACGTGGATGCCACTATATCTTCCATGGAGAATATTGGTGTTTTTTGTTTGTGGCCTTCGGCTGTTTCTGGGGGATAAGTATGTGTAGTTGTCATGATTTGAAGAAAAATTCGACTCAAGGGGTTGAGTTCAAATATACTGTTAGGAACGTGCCAATAGGGCAAGATAACTCACAAGAGTGGAGGTCCGCGGAGTGTGTGGGCGTTGGCAAGGCTATTAGCAATGTCACCCTTGAGCCGAAGCCCTGAGAAGAGATTGTGGAGCAGAGTCCGTGGAGAGCGAAGATTGGGATAGAGTTAAGAGATAGTCCAACGGAACGGAGGCCGCGGACTTGAGAGTGATAGAGTATGGATTGAGAGTCAAAGAGAGATTTGGCTAATCCAAGTTGATATTCGAACTGAGTATCTAAAAGTAATTCTACAGTATATATAAGAGTAAGTAAATCCGAGTCAGAGTCCGATGGACTCCAGTGGAGGTCTGTTCGCTACCGGATTCAGGTTCTAGAATTAATATGTGAAATAGTGAAATGAAATGTAAATGAAATATCAAATGGAGCTTAGTAATGGTAAATGGTCAGAGACCGCGGAGTCCGATAGTGAGCAATGCTGGAGTTAGAATTGAAGTTGGAATGGGTGTGAAGTGGAGCCCGGTGGCATGCATGTAACATACTATATGAAAACTTGCTGAAACTGATCCTAAATCTGCTCTGATACTACTCAAATGGGTGACAATAATGATGGCAAAAGAGAAAACATGAAAAATCCAATGGTGTGAAAGTGAAATCATATCGGCCTAATAAAAGATAATGTGAGCAAGTAATGGCATGGAAATCATGTATTGGCACAAGATGAGTGTGTACCAATATTGTTAAAAGTGAAGAGTGAGTGTCAAAGGACTCTTCACAGTTAGAAACCGTGGAATAACTCTGGTGAGTTTAAGAGTTGATGTGCAATTGAGAATATGCTGAGGTAAACAGTATATTGCTGTAGAATAGTGAATAAATGTGGTTTACTAGCAATAGACTAGAGTGTGACAATTACTGGCATAGACTGTAGTCAACTGGAGATGAACTGCCTTTTAACTAAGTTTTCTAGCTAGTTTTTATACTACAAGTATGAGTTTATAAATAGAGTAGATATGTGAGACTTAGTAAGGTTGTAAGGCCTTAGCTTAGTCACAACCATAGTGAACTTATGGTCCTTTGCCTTCAAAAGTAACATCAACTCCTCAATGTTGCCATGTATGGATGAAAACTGTATAGTTTTATTGAGTGACAAATGGATCACTAGATACTGTTTAGCTGCAGATTACTAGGTGATAGTCATCATACTGAGAAGTACATGTGGGGCAACATTTTCTTAAAGCCTTAGCATAGTAACAGCCTTAGTAAATACAGTCTGTAGTTGCCATAGCTGTAAGTGTCATAGCTGGAAGGGTAATTATGTCAATCATATCATTTTCATTAAGTGATCAATGGGCTTGTCAACTGGGTGCTTCTGAGTGATGTGGCAATCATATTTTGAGGTCATTTTCAATCAAAGGTGCCTTGCTATGATGAAATATGGCAACTGTGATGCATAGCAAGATGGAATGGATAACAAAGTGCATGAGAAGTGGTTGCTGTAGGATGAAAATAGTATCAGTGTTTGCATATTTATTGGTTTACTGAAAGGCTGTTGAAGGGACAGTAGAATTAATTAGCAGGGTAAATCCATGAATTGTTAGTGTACAGAGTCTGGAGGCTCATCAAAAGACATGTGCTGGCTTCCACAATTAGTGGAATCACTCATCAGTATTGTTCTCTCAGTGAAGACAGGATGCACAGTCACCATACATGCCACACAGACATCTGCCCTCTTCTGCAGTAGGTGGAATCATTCATCAGTAGTGTTCCCTGAGTGAAAACAGGATGTGTAGTCACCAGGCATGTTTCACAGATATCTGCCAGCTTCTGCAGTAGGTGTAATCATGTATCAATACTGTTCCATAGTTGAACACAGGATGTGCAGTCACCATACATGCTTCATGAACATCTGCCAGGTTCTGCAGTATGTGGAATCATATATCAATACTGTTTCATAGTTGAACACTGACACACTTTGCAAGCATTTACACATGTAATTTTGCAATTCCTGCAAAGGAATACATGCTACAAAGTCTAGATACTAAGGCACTAGGAAACTCAACAGAGCACAAGGATTATAATGCCAGTAATGGGATTAACAGAGTAAAGCTGGGTGGAGTGCATGACTTAACCTAAGAATGGTACTAGAAAGGCTGTACTAGGTATAAAGTCCCAGTACTTGACACTGAGTGCTCTGACAAGATATGGCACACGTGTGCTGTAAATAGAGCAGGACATGCTTGTGAGATAATTAAGACTTTGCGCAACATTGATCTATGATGCACACAGCACGGATGACCCAGTGCTTAGAGTTCTAGACTTTATGATGTCAGAATTTGAGTAAACCCAAAGTCCCTGACTTCGGCCAAAGCGCACAAGGTTTAGACAAGAAACTAGTTGCCTTACCAACCATAGAATTCCCTGGAAGAACATTATGAAGAGAAATGAGAGTCGTGCGCTAGGCTGCAACTCCGAGGAGATAGTAGTCGATGCCAATACACATGGAATAGCACTGCTAACTGACGTTGCGACACTCAGCAACAGGATCTGGCCCTGGGCTGGACTCCTGAGTCAGCACAAAGCTATGGCGTGATAGTTGTGACATGCACAGGATGCAGACCAGCAAGCCCTGCAACTGAAATAATACTATATATGGTTGTACTAATTTGTAGAACATAGAATAGATAAATAGTGCAGTGTAATCATAGTGTACAAGTTTTGGACCCTGTTGTAGTTGCATGCAAGCCTCCAGCTTGACGCCATAGTATCAGGACTAGTTTGTAACTTTGAGCAAGAGAATATACCTAGAATTGATATCATATTGAGTGAATTGAGTTGCGTGTGAGGCATAGAAAGCTAATGTGGCACTTGTGTGACTGTTAATTGGTTGGGTGACTTGAGCTCTAACCTGAGAAGAGGAGTTTAGTGTCATTGAGGATGCACTCTTGTGCTTTGAGGGTTTCTTGTGATGTGAGGCAATCAGGTGGCAGAGGTTCAAACCCTTTGGCTTGATTAGTGCTTTCTTGAGGGTATATATTTCCCAAGTGGCATAGGTTCAAACCCTGTGGCTTGTGGACAGTGTTTTATAAGGTTTCTATGTCTCTGGATCACATAGGTTAGAACCCTGTGGATCTACAATCAGTTTGGAAGCTCAAGCGCATAGGTTTGAATCCTGTGGCTTTAGTGGACAGTTTTGTGAAGTGTTCCTGCTTAGAGCACAAAGCTTTGAGTCATGTGTAGTGTGTTTTGAGTTGTCTGAGGTCATTCCATGTGTCGCTCTAGACTTATTGAGGGTTTTGTGTATGTCTCCCGACATTGCATGTATTGTACTACACCTTGCCTTGAGGCCCCATGATAAACGTCGCTCCTCTTGTTATTAAAAGCCTTCAGACTTTGAGAAATCTAGATAGTTACTGCGCACTATTGCTATATGTGTGTATCGTATATTCTGATAGTCCTGTTGTCCTAATTCATTCTGCTTCTATCACATCGGAATCCCCCACGAACTTGAGGGTTTGTGTGTGTAGTGTTAGGTGTGGGTGTGATCAGAGTCTTTGACACTGTTGCATTTCTAGCTTGTGCACACAGAGTCTCTTCAACGCATGATGTGCAGTCACCATACATGCTTCATGGACATCTGCCAGCTTCCCTAGTACATGGAATTATTCATCAGTAGTGTTCCCTAAGTGAACGCAGGATGTGCAATCAGCATATATGCTTCATGGACATCTGCCAGCTTCTGCAGTAGGTGGAATCATTCATCAGTACTATTCCCTGAGTGAAGACAGGATGTGCAGTGACCATACATGCTTCATGAACATCTGCCAGCTTCTGCAGTAGGTGTACTCATGTATCAATACTGTTTCATAGTTGAACGCATGATGTGCAGTGACCATACATGCATCACTGACATCTGCCAGCTTCTGCAGTAGGTGGAATCATTCATCAGTAGTGTTCCCTGAGTGAAGACAGGATGTGCAGTCACCATACATGCTTCACAAACATCTACACTGCCAAAGTGCCCAGACACAGAGTCAACATCTGAGCGATACCTTTTTTCTATGTATTTAGCAGACATCCAGTTATGTAGGAATGGACCTCCAATGGAGATTGAAACAGTCAAGTGAAATCCACATCCACGTGGATATCACGCAGGTGTATCCTGGACCTCGGTTCAATCTGAACAATTTAATCTTCGGTCAACATTGTTTCTATCTCCAATTGATATGCATACTCCATACCCAATTTACGAAGTTTTGGCTCGGTGGCTCCCAGCAGCTCTTATACCTTTCCAAACACATTATGGTCTTAAGTCCCAACACAAATGCAATCCCTTGCCACACCATCACAGTTTTGCCTTCAGAAGTCTGCAATGGGTTTTCTCTGTCTATGAGGTTTGAGGCTCTGAGCCCCAGGGAATATGTGCATTACAATTCTTCTGTTGCTCAGCTTAAATCTTGAAAATCTGTAGACTTTGAATGTCAGGATTGAAGTTGATGACCATGCTTCTCTGCCATGCCATCAGAACATTGTCAAATCCCAAGATACACCCCAAAATGCCATGCCTACTAATTCTGTGACATCTGTTGACTTGGAGAGGCCAGCCCAATCTTCGATGCCAATCAGGCCTTTCCTTGTGGGATCACAGACTTAGTATGATTTGCCCACCGAGTATGAATGATATTTGAAGGAGGTGGCCAAACCAGGATATCAATACCCATGGGACAAACCTTCACCTGCTGAGCCTGACCTTTCCAACCTATCTGAGCTAATGGCATCTCCAGTGGTCCAGCCTTCAATGCCAACCAACCTGGACATTGTTGCATTGCAAAAACAGTATGATTCTCTATTAGACCCGACGTCTGAACAAGGGTAAATACACAGTTTGTATCGCGTTCATACAATCACTGTTAAGTCCCGAAGAGTTCAAGTGTCAAGACTAAGGCTTTAGCGCTTAGCGAGAAGTGGAATGTTTCGGTATGATTAAACGTTAGCTCAAAGCTAGAGAATATACAGCTTTGAGTACACTACTTATATACTAGAACGAGGGTCTAATAATGGATACACCGTGTTAGAAAGTGAATAAGCGAATTACACGGTGAGTGAGATAAAACACACGCGGAGTGAGTCTGGAGTAAGTCTGACGATGCGATGATGGTGTGATGATGTGAAGATTTACAAAGGCTCTGTGGAGTCGTGGATCTAAAGATAAGATAAGAGATAAGCGCCAAAGATAAGATAAGATAAGAGACGCTTAGATAAGGAAAATGAATAAATCGTAACATTACCCCCCCTTTAAGGCAGGTGTCCCAACTGCTAGTAGACTTGGCTTCCCCCTTTTTAAGGGAATTCTGTTGGTTCGTCCGGTCCTTTGGTATCTTGTGAAGGACTGTCGCGCCCACCAAAGGTGTCCCAGAGTATTTCTTGGTCGTACCAGACTTTTCGTCCCGTGAATGGGTCTGTGTAAGATTGCCAATCTTCAAATTGTGGTGTCTCTGTGTGGTTTAGTCTCTTGGTGAGGTAGTTGTCTACTAGCTCATCCGAGGCCATGTCGTTTTCTTTTACCCAGCTGTTTGATTCTGGTCCGTAGCCCTTCCATTTGACGAAGTAGTCCGTTACCCAATGCGCTGGTTCCCCTGCTTTTCCCCTGACTTTGCGCTCTCTATGGTCGAGGACTTGTTCGACTTCATAATGTTCTTCGCCATTGATGAGATCTGGCGGCGGCGCAGGTGGTTGTTCTTGGTTTGGGAATGCGGGTGGTACGTATGGGGTAAGGAGTGATTCGTTGAATACTGGATGAATGTGCCAGCCCAGTGGGAGCTTCAGTTTGTATGCTGATGCTCCGACCTTTGCGATGATTGGGAAGGGACCTGTCCGTTTGTCTGCAAGTTTCTTCTTGGGTCGTGGTAAAGAAAGGTTGGTTGTATCGAGCCACACCTTGTCTCCTACTTGGTACTCGACTGCAGGTCGCTTCTTTTTATCGTATTGGGCTTTCATTTGGTCAGCGGCTTTTTCCAGAGCTTGCTTTGCTTCAGCGTGGATTTTTTGCATCTGTGAAACGAATGTGGTTGAGGCCGGTGTTCTGAAGGGTGCTTGGGGTTTTGCGCCAGGGAGGAGGTCAGTGTTATAGCCGTAGTTCACCTCGAAGGGGCTTTTGCCCGTAGCGGAATGGATGTGGTTGTTATGAGCGAAAGCCGCGAGAGAGAGCCATTCTACCCAGTCGTCTTGGAGATGGTTGACAAAGATGCGGAGGTATTTTTCAACCTCTTGATTGACGCGTTCTGTCTGTCCATCTGTTTGTGGGTGATAGGTGGTGGATACGTTTGCCTTGATCTGTAACAAGTCATAGAGGTCTTTCATGAACTTGGAGACAAACACGGAGCCTTGGTCAGAGATGACTACCTGAGGCATTCCGTGTCTGGCATAAACTTCGTCGCGTAAGATTTTGGCCCACCCTTCCAATGACAGCTCTGTCGTACATGCTATCAGTATGATTTCCTTGGAGAATCAATCGACGATCATTAAGATAGCGTCTTGACCGTTGCACTTAGGTAAACCAGTGACCATATCAACCGAAATATGAGTCCATGGTCGGGAGGGTATGGCGTTCGGATGGAGAGGCGCCGCCTTTGCTTGAGTGCTCGACTTGGTTCGTTGGCACGTTTCGCAAGCACGGACATAGGCCTCTATGTCTTTTTTCATCCTGGGCCACCAGTATTCTTGTAGAACGAGTTCTTTGGTCTTCTCAATGCCAGGGTGTCCCACTGTCCTATGGTTGTGATGCATCGCAATAATTTCCCCTCGTAACGCATGATCTTGGGGAATGTAGATACGGTGATCATAGAAGATCAAACCATCATCTAGAGACATCCCTCGGTCATGGTTGAGAGACGCAGATACGTTCTTGTCCCATCGGTGGTGGTCAAGCGTGGCTTGCTTGATTTTGGTATGGACTTCCTCGATTGTGGGCATGACCATTGCCCGGAAGTGCTCAGGTTTGAGGACGATAACCTCATCGTTGTCCTCTTGTCCTTGCTCGTGATCTGCTCGTCAACTGAGTAAGTCGGCTTTCTTGTTTGCTGTCCCTGGTTTATGATGTAGCGAGAAGTGGTACTCGGCGAGCTCAGTTACCCAACGCGCTTGACGTCGGTTGAGTTTCTGGGGCTTCCGGAAATATTGCAGATTCTGATGATCTGTCCATATCTCGAAGTCTTGAGCTGCTCCCATTAGATAGTGTCTCCACTCGTCCAGGGCTAGCATGATGGCCAGCAGTTCTTTGTCGTAAATTTCATAATTTCGTTCTGTAGCTGTTAGGGACTTGGACAGAAATGCGACTGGGTGCCATTTTCCATCCTGCTCTTGCGATAATACAGCGCCGATCGCTCCCTTGCTTGTGTCCGCCTCTACACGGAACTTGCCTCCTTCTGTGGGTATTGCCAGTACCACTTCTTCGGCCAGTAGTCTCTTCAACTCTTCGAATGCGTCCTGCTGTGCTTTTCCCCACTTCCACAGATTGTTTCCTGTTAGCTGTGTCATAGGCTTGATGACTTTGCTATATCCTTTGATGAAACGTCCGTAGAAGTTGGTAAAGCCTAGGAACGACTGAAGCTGCTTCTTTTTGGTTGGAACGGGCCACTCCGCTATTCCTGCGATTTTGACTGGGTCCATGTGAATGCTTCCCTCACTGATGATAACTCCAAGGTACTCGGTTTCCAAGGTCTCGAACTCGCATTTTTCCACTTTAAGGAATAGCTTGTTCTCTCGTAAGACCTTGAGAACCTCTCGCGTAATGCGACAGTGTTCTGCCTTGGTTTTGGACATGATTAAGATATCATCGAGGTAGACGGTGACGGCGCCTGATGCAATGAGGTTTTTGAAAATGTCATTCATCATCCATTGGAAGGTGGCGGGCGAATTGGTAAGCCTGAAGAACATAACCGTAGGTTCAAATAACCCTCAATTAGTTCTGAATGCCGCCTTCCACTCGTCGCCAGTCTTGATGCGCACATTGTTGTATCCCCATCGAACGTCAAGTTTGGAAAAGTACTTGGCACCTCGTAGTTTATCCATTAGCTCCGAGATGAGTGGAAGCGGATATCGATTTTTAATCGTCATCTCGTTGAGCTTACGGTAATCTTGTACTGGTTGCAGCTTGCCATCCCTCTTTTTGACGAAGAAGAAAGGTGAAGCCATGGGAGACTTTGAGGGCCTTATTTGCCCACTTGAGAGGTTCTTGTCTAGGAACTTGTCGAGTTCAGCCTGTTCGTTCCGATTAAGAGGGTAGACCTTGCAATCGAGATTGGCGTTCGCATTTGGAATAAGTTCGATTGCGTGGTCCCATGTCTTTGGTTCGGGAAGTTCATCGAAACTGTCTTTGTCGAACAGATCGCTGAAATCTCGGCACCATTCTGGGACCATTTCTTCGAACGTCTTCGCTTTCTTGTCTGCATTGGCCGCGGCAGCTAAATCATTGGCATGATGAGCGCGTATGAGTATAGCCTGCGTGAAGTCTATGGCAAGAATTGTATCTCCCTCTTCCAGCTCTTCGTCCCACCTGTCATCCGGATCTGCATCGGGTAGTACGAATGGGTTTTTGCGGCATTCGCACCGTGCAAACGTTAATCCTCCTGTCTTCCAATTGATGATCGGATTATGCCGGGCTAACCAATCGTGGCCAAGGAAGATCTGCTTATCGTCGAGATCTGTTACGGCTAGATCTATTCGTTCCGAATGATCTCAGATTTTAAGACTGATCTCAGCGTATTTGGTAATTGATCCCCCTTGGTTTTTGGTTCCGTCGGCATTGTAGACCGGGATTGGCGCGGCTGTGGCGTGAGTCGGGATGTTGTACTTTTCAACGAACATTTTATTGATAGCGCTGCTGGTGCACCCGCTGTCTACCAACGCCTTTGTAGCAATTTGGGTAAGAGTTCCTGGTATCCCGATTTCGATGGGGAGAACCAGGTCCTTCCCTTCGTTACTTAATGCACTGATGTATCGTTTTGGCTGTCGTAACTCTTCGAGCCATTCGAGTGCATTGATTCGCTCCATCCCCCTCATCGCCTCAAGCATTGCATCAACTACTTCCTCTGTGCGCGTTTTATGAATCCAATTCTTTAGGATTGCTTTCGCCTCCGCCTCTGTCTTGGCTTGTATTATGCCACGCAGAGTCCATTCAGCTCTGAATGGTTTAAGCCACCAGTCGCTGTAAGTCTCGCCCTTAGTATAAGTACGCGAGAGTTGCGGGACCTCCTTAGCCTTCGCATCGACCCGTAAGGGCTCGACTACCGTTGGCGAGGTCACTGCAATGTCTAAAGGGGATAAATTAGCCTTCTTGTTCATCATGAAACTGGTAATGTCCTCGTTGTCAGGTACTTCTTCAATAAAAGCTACCTGATGCCCCCTTTGCACTGCCTGGGTGCTAGCAGCTTCCTGTCCTGCGGCTTTCTGGTTGGCCGTCTCCTGGGCGCTTATGGCTGATCCCAAAGCCCCTTGGTGTCTAAGGGATTTAGACTTTGGCAGCCTTACGAAGATCTCTTTTACCAGAGGAGGTTTCGCCGTAGCTATTCCCTCTAAACCACCAGCGAGGCTGGGGCTCCGTAGAGATGCCTCACAGTCGTGTGAGACAACGTTAGCAGAGTCAGCACTAAGTGCCTCATCTGTCCCCTCCAGTCATGTCCACACCCTGACGCATGCTCCAATGAGGCTGCTAGGTGGTAACGACGCCGTTAAATGGGGTGTCACTATGGTAGGTGACTCATCGTCTGATGCTTTCGCCCGCAATGGGTTACTTGCCGAACGTTTAGTCGCTGGTAGTCTAACTACCACGACATCCGGGCCTGGGAGAGAGAGTTGATTCTTGCTTAGTTTCTGGTCTGATTGCGAAGTCGCGGGTATATTCGAATGCGTGGGGGTAACTACAACAGGTATATAAGTACATTGATAAAGCGCGATGGGCGTACCAGCCGTAACTAAGTCCTTTGCCGAGTAAGTCGAATCATTTACTTCTCGGTGCTCTCTTTTACTTCTTCGATGGAGGCAAGCGGTTCCTGGGCATCCCAATATGCATTGGCACGTCGTATGCTTTCTTCCCGGGTTTGGGGCGCATTGGGGCAGTCGCGCTTGAAGTGGCCCTTTTTGCCACAATGAAAGCATACTGATGCTGCCCTGGCTGCGTCAACATCCATTGGCGCGCCACGGCCACCATAAGTCGTTCCAGTTGCCGTCTTTGTTGACGGCGTAGGAACTGCTGGTTGACCACCCTTAGCAGGTGTGGTCGTCTTCTGTGGCTGTGGTTTCGAGGGTGTCGCCGTAGATCCTTCTGCCTGTCTTAGGCGCCAGTTGTAGTCAATGCGGAGGAGGCGAGTTTTCCAGCCTTCGTACGTAGTTGGCACTTCCGCATCAGCCGAGTATATAGTATTTTTACTCGACTGGCGGGTGGCCTTCTTGATTTGATGGAGCATGACTTGCTCATTGTCGCATACTCCAGCATGGTAGGCTAGTTCTTCGAACTCTTGGAAGAACTTGTCGCCGTCCTTGTTCTCCGACTGCCTAAGCTTCTCCCACTTTGCGTACTTTAGCTGTGCGTTGGCATCCTTCCAGGACCTCTTGCGGAGCTCTCTCTTGAAATCGTCGTAAGATGGGTAGAGCTGGGCCCCCGTTGCTTGATCTTTTCCTATTACTTGCGCGCCTAACTCCCACCATGTCTCGGCGTCTCCTGCAAGTCGAGAGACGCAGAAGAGGACTTTATGAGGGGAGTGGTGGAAGTGTTGATTGAACGCTTCGAAGTGCAATTCGCACTTTAGGAAGAATTGGGTGATGTCGGTAGAATCACCTGTGAAGTCGTTGACCTCTTTGAGGAGTTTCGGTTTGAACTCGTCATAGGGGGCGACGGCTCCATCGGCTAGTTGCCAGGGTACTGGTGGATCTGGGAGAGGTGGTGGTGTGGGAAAGAGCAGGGAGTGCGTACATTACTGGTGGCACTGGTGCAGCAGGAGGCTGTGGTGGCTGTGCCCTGCCGCCTCCTCCACCGCCAGCTCCATGGCCGCCACCAGCAAATGGCTGGTTAAATGGTATGTAGCCAGTCTGGTAGGCTCCCGACGATGCCGATCCCCTAGTATAGGAGAAGGCTCCGGTTGATCCCGTAAAGGATGATACTGTTGGCTCGGGTGGCGCTGGTTCCTGGATCTCGATTTCAGCAGCTTCTTCTTCATAATCGGGAAGCTCCTCCATGGGAGCATCCCGATGTATGTCGTTCCATAGGAAGCGAGCATTTCGCTCTGCTTCATATTGGAGTATGTCGTCGGCTGGGAGTTCTCTGTTCTTTTTCATAAAATAATCGTTCCCGGCTTGGGATTGTCCCCAAGTCCGGTCAAAAGGGAGTTCATAAGCAAAATACGTAAAGATCTCTTCATAGTTAGCTTGTCTTAAAGTAGCTGGTATACTTATATTCGGGTCCTCCAGCGTTTCCTCATAAAACCTAATTGCGTCAGCTAGACTCATCGGAGGGGGGCTGGGGTGTATGCTCGCCCGATGACTCGGTGGGCGACTGACGCCTTCCATCGACTGTGATGACTGGGTATGGGGTGGGGGGTCGGGGCGGATGCTGCGGCTCGACGATGGTCTCCGAGGTGCTTGACTCGCATGCTCTGAGATGTCGGGCGAGTCGCTCCCAGTGAGAGTCTTGGCTTCACTGACCGCGGCGCGCTGGGGGGTAGAGGTGGGTGGAGGGACCGGCGACGGGTCCCTCGACAGGCTCGGGTGAGTATGGCCGATTCTGGATGTGCTGGTCCCAGTGCCTGTACTGCCTGCTTCCGAGCGGGGGAGGGGATCGGTGATCTGGCGACTCTGGATGGGGGTCGGGGAAGTAGGCGCTGTAGGGGATATCGACATTATCCCAAAAGAGCTCGGAAGGGATATCGGCTGGGGGTGGTGTAGGGTGCCTGTCTGCCCAAGTATCATAATTGGTGACTGGGGCGACAGGTCTGGTGTCGCGGCCCACGTCGAATCCCCCGACTCATGCGGCGAATCGGGTGTATGTGCCGGGAGAGGGGGTTCGAGGGACATAGGGGATATATTCGGGTGAGGGAGGGATGGTGGGGTGGACGAACGTAGCTCCTCCGGCAGGGGGAGCAGCTGCTCTTTCCGGGATGACGGGATGAACCGACTCAGAAATGTCTTCTTCTTCTTCTGTGACCCCTCCCCGAGCGAGCTTGTTGAGTGGGATCGGTCGGTGTGGTATGGGTGCGAGGATTCGGGGTGGCTGCTGCTTGAGCGGAATGGCATTGACATTGTCGGAGAGAGTAGGGGAAGTAGTGACTGTGGGGGCGGTAGGGGATGTCGCAATTCTTCACGGCGGTCTGCAGAGAGTCCTGAGCGCGAGAATGAGAACGAGAGAGATAACGGTAGTGCTGGGGATTCCAAGTGCAATGGCTAAGTCTTGGGCGGTACCGTTAGACATGGAAGATCCTGGTTAGAGATCTAAAGAAAAAGCTTTGAGCTAATTGTTAGACCCGACGTCTGAACAAGGGTAAATACACAGTTTGTATCGCGTTCATACAATCACTGTTAAGTCCCGAAGAGTTCAAGTGTCAAGACTAAGGCTTTAGCGCTTAGCGAGAAGTGGAATGTTTCGGTATGATTAAACGCTAGCTCAAAGCTAGAGAATATACAGCTTTGAGTACACTACTTATATACTAGAACGAGGGTCTAATAATGGATACACCGTGTTAGAAAGTGAATAAGCGAATTACACGGTGAGCAAGATAAAACACACGTGGAGTGAGTCTGGAGTAAGTCTGACGATGCAATGACGGTGTGATGATGTGAAGATTTACAAAGGCTCCATGGAGTCGCGGATCTAAAGATAAGATAAGAGATAAGCACCAAAGATAAGATAAGATAAGAGGCACTTAGATAAGGAAAATGAATAAATCATAACATTCTCCTACTGATTACAAACACTATTTGAAGGAGGTTGCAAGACCGGGATACTGATATCCTTGGGACTGGACATCTCCTTCCCCCTTGATGGCCCTGCAAAATTATGTGGATCATGCAGAATCTAACAACAAATTTTATGTCCCTTTGGCGGCTCAAGCTTTTTGTATGACAACATGCCCTCCCAGCCAGCTGTTCTCCAGAGCTCATTCTTCAAGCACAAGGCCACAAGTCCAACTCCAGACATCTCTCGAAAGAAGCCAAAGCATCACTCTATCACAAAGAAACAAACTCAATTCAACAATAATGTTACAAATGGTCTTGTGATGCCAGATTCCGAAGGAGAGAGCTTGGAGCAGTATTGCAACAATGTCAGTTTGTTCACTTACATGCCATGTTCAGATTCTAATTCTATGCAGTCACCCATTCTTTCACCAGAGGATATCATTAAGCAAGAGAACTTGGCATCACAAGGCTTTCTATAGCTTCTGTATCATACATGTTGAAAAATCAAATCTATATCCGATGATGAGCCTAGACTTCTGTGGCAATGGCAATACCAACTTGAAATGAGATTGGGTAATTAACGTAGTAGCACAGCAATCAAGATGATCATGTTTGTGAGTGGGTTTGCAGCACCTCCATGCAATAAATCAATTCCTTTATATGCAAGTAGACACTGTGACTTTAAGTCTGCAAAGTAGTACTGCTTGGTAGTTGAGTACTAGATGTAATGGCTATAAGCCAGTAGGGATCTCTCAAAACAAGAGGGAACGGAAGTGGGTATGATGTGAATACCACAATTCTGTATGAGAAAACATGCGACAAGACTAGAAAACATTGCTGGATGGTAATCTGAACTGGTTAAACAGTGGAAAATAGACTAAACAGTTGGCAATAGTCTATGGGTGAACGTGGTGATGGGAAAATGGAGTGGAGACTGTGCGTGGCAAGAGAAAATGTTGAATGAGGTGCTGGGAGTGGAATAGCAAGGGAAAATGTGGAACTATGAAAACTAGTGGTGATACTGGTCCTATACAATGCGATAATGCTGAAGTCGATGTCAAAACTGATCTGGTACTGAAACGATCCTATCCTATGTCAAACTAACCTTCAAGTCCACTCGAGGGACTGATACTATATGAAACTTGCTGTGACTGGTCCTATACTGATCCTAAGTCTACTTGGAGACTACCCAAGTGGGCGACGATAATGATGGTGAAAGTGAAACTGGAAAAGTCCAATGGTGTGAAAGTGAAACAATGACGGCCTATAAAAGATAATGGGGGCAAGGTATGGTGCGGTGATCACGTATTGGCATAATGTGAGTGTGTACCAATATTGTTAAGAGCGAAGAGTGAGTGTCAAGAGACTCTTCACAGTTAAAAACTGTGGAATAACTCTGGTGAGCTTCAAGAGTTGACATGCAATCAAGAATATGCAGGGTAAATGGTATATTGCCATAGAACTGTGAATAAATGTGGTTTACTGGTGATAGTCTCAATGCATGGTGTAAACTCGATGCGTAGGGGTAAGCAGTGATCTATGCTGCTGCTGTGCTATGTGCTGAAGCTACACAACATTTTCTAGCTAGTTTTTATACTACAAGTACGAAATTATAAATAGAGTAATCATGTGTGACTTAGTCAGGCTGTAAGGCCATGGCTTAGTAAAATCCATAGCAAACATATGGTCTCTTGGCTTCAAAAGTAACAGCAACTTGTTGCCATTGCCGTGTATGGACAGAAACTGTATGGTTTCATGGAGCGATGAAAGGATTGTAAGGTGCTGTTTAGCTGCGGACTGGTGAGGTATGGCTTTTTTCCCGAGGTGTACACTTGGGTCTACATTGTTTCAGGGTCTTGGCGAGGTAACAGCCTTAGTAAAATGTGGTCTGTAGTTGCCGTGTGCTCAAAATATCTTGGATGGATGAATGGACATGGCAATCATGGCATTTCATTAAGTGATTGATTGGCACTTCCATAAGGCTATGGGAAGTGATGTGACAATTCTGTTTTAGGATGATTCACAATCGAAGGTGCCTTGCCATGATGGAACATGGCAATTATGATGCGTAACAAGATGGGATGGATAACAAGGCATGTGAGGAGTAGTTGCCATAGCATGAAAATGGTATAAGCAAGTGTGCAATCTTTGGTTTACTGAAAGTCCGTTGGGTGGACAGGGGCAGCAATTAATGCATAAAATCCACAAATTCTGAGTGTACAGAGCCTGGAAGCTCATCACTGAACTTGTTTTGCTGGTCTAGCTGAAGGACCTTCACTGTCATTGTCTGATTGTTCATCAGAGTTGCCATCCTTGATTGGCAAGATCTCCAGTGCTTTCTGTCCCATGTCAATTTCTGCTCGTAGCACCTGCTTTTTGCTCTATTCAAAGCAGCTGTCGCTTTTCACTTTTCTTGTGTTCTCTGGCACTTTATACCCTGGTCAACATGAAGCTTTGCTGCAAGCTTCTTGTGGTGCTCTTCATGATCCGAGTACAGTGCTGAGTGAGTGACAAGTGTTCTAGGAAAGGTCTCACAAAGTTGTGTCGCATTGTGCAGGCCAAATATATTGATTACAAAGTGATTGTCATCATCATAGGTGATCAGTGTATCTGTTTGGTCAGTATTTTGCCATTCTTGAACACAAGCATGTAAGGCAGTAGCTTGATATCCAATGAGTTGGCAATCATGCTGTGCATTGAAAATGAACAAAATATCCTATAGTACAGGAAGTTAGTGACAGCACAGAAGATATTGATGCTAGAAATGTCATACCAAGGGTTTTAGTATGGTAGCCTGGGAGCCCATAATTGGTTGTCAGAGTACAGGACACTGAAGTGTTGGATGGAGCTGATCACCTAGTGAGAACAAATCCAGAGACACGATCAAGGTCAGCGCTGATGGCTCAGCAGAGTCAGCGGCACACAGAAGCTCCAGAATGCGACCAAAGACAATGTCACCATCCTGTTTGAAACATTAGCTGGGTGTCAAAGTGGTGATCGCTCACTGACCATGGAGCGGCTGGCAATCCATGACCCAATGGTGCAACAATCACCAGACTTTGCTGTTACCAATTTTCCTGGGTGCCAATGGCTAGTACACAGGGGGGGCTTGCCCAAGAGTGTGTGAGGTAATATGCTCGAGTATCCTTCCACAAAATGGGATTAGATATTCTCTGTATCTTGTGAGGTTGAGGCCACATATAACCTATCTCCACAAGGACAGTGAGAATGTAACATCAGAGAGGTTTTATAATATACCAGGAGAAATACCACCAGCAGCAACCCAGCCCAGGTGATGCTGAAGAATTGGCTGTTTGTGAAGGATCTTCAGGACTGCTGAACCAGCTTGGACCCATTTCCTGTCTTCCGGCCAGTATCCTCCACAAAGAAAATGTTTAAGACAGTCCATTGAACCAAACTTCATGGAGATGTCATGGCTTGGAGATTGGTGGTTGCTGAGGATAGAACAGAGTCAGAATATGGCATTGAATCCTTCAAATACCTCTGTTGAGCTTCTGATTGCAGGTCTAAAATGTTCTATATCACAGCAAAGGTGTGTTAACAGGTGTAATTTGATCTTAATGAGGATCTTTGCTGGGTCATTATCTCTGAAGGCATCTAAGACATTACTAACTAAGATTTCAAAGTCATCCTGTATTGAAGCATCGTGAGTATTGTTTCCTATAACTGCTAATATCAGATCCTACCAAGTATTGAGTCATATTATCAATTTTTTCTGCCCACAGCATCAGAGATAGAGAAGAGACAGCTTTAATCAGAGAGAATTGTGCTGGAGTGACTAGGCCATGAACATGAAATGGCAGTGTCTGCATCAAGCTCTTGAGGTGTTTACCAATGAGATTATTTCAATACTGGGTCATATAACCAGCCTGAATGGGTGGAATACTGAGACCATCAATGCCTATTGATTGAACTCGAATTGCAAAGAGATTTCATTGTGCATCTGACCATGACATGTGTAGCATGTGCCAAATGTACTTAATAACTCCCAAAAGAATTGTATGCAAGAGTTCAACTGGTGTATCCTGTGAAGAATCAAGTCCTGTCATGATAGGCAAATCAGAGTCGGAAACCGGTAACTTCAATCAGAAAACATACCAGGGATATCAAGGAGTGGATTAAGTTTATCACCAGGCTGATCCTTCAGTCATGTGCAGAGTTCATTAATGACAGAATCAAGAGAACAATCAGGCTCCTTCTTTCTGATGTCCTTTGCCTTTTCCAAGAGAATTTTAATCCAATGTTGCGTGACTTTATCCTTGGTTCCCATTGTTGTTTGCATATTTGAAACATCTCCTGTAACACCAGATGCCACAGTGCAAAGTTGTTCCTGAAGGTTTTCTATTATCTCTTCTTTATTTTATGATTCACCTGGCTAAATCTTCGAAGTAAGTAATCAAAACCACAAGCAAAATATGGACATATACATACTGAGAAAAATTTATGATAGAGTCCATCTTGTTCCTTCTGTTGGTTTGTACCACCAGTTTTGCATTTGCAACATGGATAGTTTCCATTTCCACCAATATGTGATGCCTTCTCAGACTGTTGGGGATTGTCAGCTGGAAGACTGGGAGTTTGTAAAATCATCCGGCAATGGCGCTGTGTATCGGTGTTGTAGCATTTTATGAGATTGTGATGAGTGTCACTTTAAGTCTCTATCAGAATGTATTTTACACTCATGATAATAAGAACAAGTCTTACTTGATTTGATCACAAATCACTGAGAATTGCTCAGGTGATGTTGCATGAGGTGATGTTGAAACAAATCACAAAAAATACTCCTGTTGTAGGAGCTGTCCAGGTAGGCAGCCATTCACTGCATAGATGTTAATATGCTTATTATACTGCTTGGACTTGTTCCCAGAGACATCATCTGCCCACAATGGTACCATGATGACATAAAGGTCATCACCATCAGCCAGTTCACGAAGTGGATTGGGCATCTTGGGAACATTAGCACCTGTCAATATAAAAAATAAGAAGAAAGCTCCTATACATCAAGAGATATAATTAACATACTGAGCCAATATATTTCCTCTCTGATGTGAGATATGATGTTGTGGAAATTGAACTGGAAAGATGAAGCCAAAATATGGTGACATTCTCCAACATTTATGCTCCAACCAAGCTGTAGACCAATTAATACAGCATTGAAGTGGAGATAAAGTGAGATTCAACATACTGGAGATACAGATATAAAACTACAGTTTGCACAGAGCTCTTGCTGATGAATATACCAGTTCTGAGAGATTACATAGGTGCCATCTTGAAGCTGAGCCACTTCACTGATATAAAACTGGTGGTGTCCACATGAAAACATGGGCATGAGCTCAGATGGATCAAATTCTTTCCAGCATTGAGCTTGCCACACCTTGGATATGGGACCAGTTGTATATTCAGGATAGAAGTGTAAATGCTTGGCTATCTCTGGGTTGGAAAGATCCTGCATTGCTTTCTGTTAGTGAGAAATGCTTATAAAATTTTAGGACATGCACTTGAGCAACAGAGTCATGTATATCATTCACATAAAAATAATTACCTAGGCTGGATTTGTATGCTTTTGGTTCGGTCATACATAACCCATGTAATTTCTTCTGGATTTTGCAAAACATGTCATATGAAGAGATATCACAGACCCCAAGCTCCTTGAGCATCCATAGCATGATACAAACTTGGCCTGTTGATAATTGCAATCAAAGCAGATTGTCTACAATATCCAGGAGCATGACCTGTGAAGAATGCACCAATGGTGAACATCAACCATGGGAAGAAGAAGGAATAAACATGTACAGTTTTATTAGGATAAGGCTGGTATGCAGAATTGAAGTTGGCCACTCTCATAAAGTCATTGTTTTTATTGTCCTCATTATCATCTTCATGGCCATCAAGATCTGAAATCCAGGATTATGGTTATTTGTACATTAACAGAGAAAACTTTACACACTAAAGGTGCAAAACCTGTCCAAAATTTCCTCATCATCTTCCTCATCTCCAAATTCATCGATGTATTCAGCGTGAGCTATCATTGCTTCAAATTGATGTGCAAGTCGTTCTTCTTCATCAAGTTCATTCACCTCTATGGGATGCTCATGCAGTGTCGGAATTATTGGCTGATCCCAATGGTACGTTCCTCCTGTATTGTCTACTGGATCATAACTTGGAAGAGCACCAGGATGGTTGAAGGATGAGTTGTCGAAGAGGTTGGGTCTGGGAACCGGTTGGCAGTTGCTTAGCTCTTGATTCAGTGGAATGGTAAAGCCTTGATATGTCTGCTTGAAGATCCTCTCAGCCTCTGAGCACTGCTGTTTCTCTTCCTGTCAGGCCTGAACTTGTGTCTGATGGCTCTTGGAGTTTATGTGCTTTACAACAGATGTGCGGTTCATGTACTTCACAGATGACTCTTCCTGGCCAGTGACAAGTGGTGAGCAAATCATACACCTTACTTTATCTTTCACTGCATGGAGAATCCAATATTTTAGCTTAAAATATTGAATTCTATAACTATTTATTTTTTCAATATAGTAGACTAAAATATTAAAATAATATTTTCAATATAATTGTGATATTTGGGAAATTTCCAATATTTTTCTAATAAACAACAGTATTGAAATAATATTCAAAATAATCTTTCAATATTCTAGCTTAGATTTTGGAAAAAATAAATAGTTATAGAATTCAATATTTTAAGCTATAATATTAGATTCTCCATGCAGTGTTTGTTCTCAGGGTGTGCTTCAAGGCCTGCAACATAAATATTTCAAATAGAACATAAAATTATGCTGGATGAAACATACCTTCAGGAAGTGATCTGCGAGGGACAGGCATTGGAGGCAGGGGGAATATTGCACAAAACACATGTCGAGACCTTATATATGAAGCTCTCTCGGCTGTGTGATTGAACAATGAATAATAAGCAACAAAGGAGACGGTCCAAGTAACAAGTCATTGAAGATTTCTGCAGCCAGATCAATATGTCAGATAAGAGATTTGAAGCAACATTTGTGGAAACAATATATTGAAGCAATGTTGAGTGAGTATATTATATGTTACAGATAGAAGTCCACATGGAAGAGGAAGGATGGGACAGTGTGTTTGTGATGAGTCAACATCCAAAACGGCAATTGTGATACACGTGGATCATGCATGTTGCATCACTCTCGTTACTTAAAGTGTAACTATGACTTTGTTCATGTCCTTTCTTATTCTCTTCTTGTTTCTTTCACCGACCATTGATGCTCAACCTCAATGTCTGCCCCTGCCCAAAACTTGACTGCTCCAAAAGATCCTGCTGCCCAACTTCTCAATAATCTGTTGGATTATTCTCCAAATGATGACTTCCCAAGCCATGAGGATGCAAGACTCTCTGTGCCACCTGAAGGAGGCTCGGATTCCAGACGTGAACAATCACCCCAATATTTGTTTGTCATTTCACCTGCTCTTGATAATCCAGCAGTGCCAGGTCTTCAAGATTTGCTTGCAGCCTGCACTCAGCTCATCAAAATAATCAAACAACACAAGAAGTTTTCAAGAGAGTCGATACAGGATCTTGACAATTTTGCTAATGTAAGTGAGCATTTTTTCAAGCCTCTGCAGTATTACACTCATGGCAGCTTTCCTCAGGCTCCAATGATTGAGGAGTGCCTAGCAATCATCCTTGCTGCCACTCTGGAGACCTGTGATGCAATGGTTGGACTTCAGGAGAAAAAGGCTGCAGAATCCTGGGAGATAAAAGACTCCCTCAAGGTGCATTTATTAAATCTACTTCATGTTAACATCTCTGACTCTATATAATCAGAAACTGGTCAAACGCTATGCGAAAGCGTTTATATTGTCCTCAACAGCAAAGACTTTTACTGGTAAAGGGTCTGCTTCATCAATTGTGGTTCATTTTCATGCCATTCTATGCTGCTTTTCCAAGTCTGATACCTCTCCAACCTCAGCAAGCTCTGTGGGTGAACAATGCCAAAAATTTGCCTGCAGAAGAAGACGCAGCTGGTGGCAATGTTTTGCTCTCCTTCATCTCAGAAGAGCTCTCATCCATTTGTTTGACCGTCAAAACCAAGGTGCGTATAATAGTGGAAATGTGATTTTGATCCTTTTTGCTGAAATGTCTGTAGCTTAATGACACAATAAGCATGCAAGATGGTGATGAAGACCACAACATTGCTGTGGTCATGGCAAAGCTTGTAGGCAACTCCAAAAAGAATACAATTCCAATCACACTTCAACTTTATATGTGCTTGGCCATCATTGTAAGCAGAAATTGGATTCATCTTAATGATCATGCTGACATGGTGATTTCAGCACTGGCATTTAGTAAACTACCCGACCATGGCCAAAGAGAATGTGAAGCCATTCTGGAAATGAGTCAACAACTCGCTCACAACATGGCTCAAGCAAGAACAGACACAGTACACAAGGTCAGTACCATGATTTCCACATCTGTTTGTCACTAACACCCTTGTTTCCAGAGCCTTAAATAGGATTTATGAAGCAGATAAAATTGAATATGGCTGACCCACTTATCTTGCTAGCCAGTACA
Source organism: Armillaria nabsnona (assembly GCA_030407065.1). NCBI lineage: Eukaryota > Fungi > Basidiomycota > Agaricomycetes > Agaricales > Physalacriaceae > Armillaria > Armillaria nabsnona. Next base: position 178,745 of record JAUDQA010000013.1, read on the forward strand.
AAACTGTTGACCTTGAAGACTGTGAAGCTGGAATAGACAAGTGGATCAAAGTTGCAAACCAAAGCTTTGATAAGGTTCATCCTCAGTTCATTGAGACTGCGAGCAGCAGTGGAAGAGGAAGTGTGCAGTCGACGACAAAGCAGAGGATGACCCGCTGATATCATAAGGCTCTCGTATCATTATTTATCATATGTATTCAATGTATCATATACAATTACATTCACCTTGGATGTCCTCAATATAATGGGTAATTCAATGGCAGTGGAAGGCAGAGAAGAAGTGGCACAGGACATGCAGGAAGGCCTGTACCAGGCCAGCAATAAGGTCAAAATGAGACGTTACCTGGACATCGCAACGGAGGTCACTCAGGTGTCATTGCATGAGGTGGACAAGAGCAATCTGCTTGTGGAGGTCTATGTGACTTCCTCATCTCCAATCACATTAAAATGGATTCACTTCCACAGGTGAATTGGATGGTGCATCTAGGCAACATGGAGGTTGATGTCTTAGTGTGGAATGGACCCTTTCTGGACCTTTGCTTGACATCATTTTACATTGGCGGTGTACCAGGTTACGCAGTAGATGGAATCATTCATCAGTACTATTCCCTGAGTGAAGACAGGATGTGCAGTGACCATACATGGTTCATGGACATCTGCCAGATTCTGCAGTAGATTGAATCATGTATCAGTACTGTTTCCGAAGTGAACTAAGGATTTGCAGTCACCATACATGGTTCACAGACATCTGCCAGCTTCTGCAGTAGGTAGAATCATTCATTAGTTGTGTTCCCTGAGTGAATGCAGGATGTGCAGTGACCATACATGGTTCATGGACATCTGCCAGCTTCTGCAGTAGATTGAATCATTCATCAGTAGTGTTCCCTGAGTGAATGCAGGATGTGCAGTGACCATACATGGTTCACAGACATCTTCCAGCTTCCACAGTACATTGAATCATTCATCAGTCATGTTCCCTGAGTGAACACAGGATGTGCAGTGACCACACATGCTTCACAGACATCTGCCAGCTTCTGCAGTACGTTGAATCATTCATTAGTTGTGTTCCCTGAGTGAATGCAGGATGTGCAGTGACCATACATGGTTCATGGACATCTGCCAGGTTCCGCAGTACATTGAATCATTCATCAGTACTATTCCCTGAGTGAAGACAGGATGTACAGTGACTATACATGGTTCATGGACATCTGCCAGCTTCTGCAGTAGATTGAATCATTCATCAGTTGTGTTCCCTGAGTGAACGCAGGATGTGCAGTGACCATACATGGTTCATGGACATCTGCCAGGTTCCGCACTAAATTGAATCATTCATCAGTAGTGTTCCCTGAGTGAACACAGGATGTGCAGTGACCGTACATGCTTCACAGACATCTGCCAGCTTCTGCAGTAGATTGAAGCATGCATCAGTACTGTTCCCTGAGTGAATGCAGGATGTGCTGTGACCATACATGGTTCACAGACATCTGCTAGCTTCCGCAGTAGATTGAATCATGCATCAGTACTGTTCCCTGAGTGAACTAAAGATGTGCAGTCACCATACATGCTTCACAGACATCTGCCAGCTTCTGCAGTAGGTAGAATCATTCATTAGTTGTGTTCCCTGAGTGAATGCAGGATGTGCAGTGACCATACATGGTTCATGGACATCTGCCAGGTTCCGCAGTAGATTGAATCATTCATCAGTCGTGTTCCCTGAGTGAACACAGGATGTGCAGTGACCACACATGGTTCATGGACATCTGGCAGCTTCCACAGTAGATTGAATCATTCATCAGTAGTGTTCCATGAGTGAATGCAGGATGTGCAGTGACCATACATGCTTCACAGACATCTGCCAGCTTCTGCAGTAGATTGAATCATTCATCAGTAGTGTTCCCTGAGTGAATGCAGGATGTGCAGTGACCATACATGCTTCACAGACATCTGCCAGCTTCTGCAGTAGATTGAAGCATGCATCAGTACTGTTCCCTGAGTGAACGCAGGATGTGCTGTGACCATACATGGTTCACAGACATCTGCCAGCTTCCGCAGTAGGTAGAATCATTCATCAGTTGTGTTCCCTGAGTGAATGCAGGATGTGCAGTGACCATACATGGTTCATGGACATCTGCCAGCTTCCGCAGTAGATTGAATCATTCATCAGTCGTGTTCCCTGAGTGAATGCAGGATGTGCAGTGACCATACATGGTTCATGGACATCTGCCAGGTTTCGCAGTACATTGAATCATTCATCAGTCATGTTCCCTGAGTGAACACAGGATGTGCAGTGACCACACATGGTTCATGGACATCTGGCAGCTTCCACGGTAGATTGAATCATTCATCAGTACTGTTCCCTGAGTGAACCAAGGATTTGCAGTGACCATACATGTTTCACAGACATCTGCCAGCTTCTGCAGTAGATTGAAGCATGCATCAGTACTGTTCCCTGAGTGAACGCAGGATGTGCTGTGACCATACATGGTTCACAGACATCTGCCAGCTTCCGCAGTAGATTGAATCATTCATCAGTTGTGTTCCCTGAGTGAACGCAGGATGTGCAGTGACCATACATGGTTCATGGACATCTGCCAGGTTCCGCACTAAATTGAATCATTCATCAGTAGTGTTCCCTGAGTGAACACAGGATGTGCAGTGACCATACATGGTTCATGGACATCTGCCAGCGTCCGCAGTAGGTGGAATGATGTATTAATCCTGTTCTGTAGTTGAGCACATGATGTGCAGTCACCATACATGCTTCACAGATATCTGCCAGTGTTAGGCCCAGACTCGGGTACAACAAACAAGGCATAACTTGGGCTGTATCATGTTTGTACACTCACCCAGTTAGCTGTGGTGCTTGCTATAGCGAGAGTAGGCGGTAAACGTCTAGTCGAGGTCTGGTGAGCAAAGGAGTAAAATCTGCTATCTATAAACTTAGCTCGAAGCTGAGGATACCACACTCAGAGGTAAGCTACATATATGCTAAAGTCCTGTCCTCAATATAGGTTGCTGCATGCATGTCCATTGTCATTAAGACATGCATGAAACAAGCAAAACCATACATTACCAGTGTGTCGCAGCATGAGCACTGAAGTTGTTTGATATAGTCATAGCAACCGGTCCAGGCACCAATAAATAAGATCAGATAAGTTAAGTGCTGACTGATAAGATAGGTGCTGAAGATAAGAAAAGGGAACATGGAAAAATTGTAACATTACCCCCTCATTAAGGCAGGCGTCCCGACTGCTGTATGGCTTGTCCTAGGGGGAGGGGTTCCTGATGCTTTTGTTGTTCATCCAATATTCCTCTAGAAGGTCTTTCCATTTGTCTTTGTCTGGGTTCTTGACCCATCTTTGAACTCCATTGCATTGCTGGGCAAGGCAGTGTATTGCCATTCTCTGAGTATTCGTGATTGTTATGTGCATGCCACCAGGCTCCACTTCACACCCATTCTGACTCCAATTCTAACTCCAGCAGTACTCACTATTGGACTCCACGGTCTCCAACCATTACCATTACTAAGCCCCATTTGATATTTCATTTACATTTCATTTCACTATTTCACATATTAATTTTAGAACCCGAATCCGGTAGTGAACAGACCTCCACCGGAGTCCATTGGACTCTGACTCGGATTTACTTACTCCTATATATACTGTAAAATTACTTGTAGATACTCAGTTCGAATATCAACTTGGATTAGCCAAATCTCTCTTTGACTCCAAGTCCAAACTCTACCACTCTCAAGTCCATGGCCTCCGCTCCGTTGGATTACTTCTTACTCTATCCCAACCTTCGCTCTCTGCGGACTCCACTCCACAATCTCTTCTCAGAGCTCCAGCTCAAGGTTGACATTGCTAATAGCTTCACCAATGCCCACACACTCCGCGGACCTCCGCTTGTGTGAGTTATCTTGCCCTATTGGCACGTTCCTAACAGTATATTCGAACTCAACCCCTTGAGTCGAATTTTTCTCCAAATCATGACAACTACACATACTTATCCCCCAGAAACAGCCGAAGGCCACAAACAAAAAACACCAATATTCTCCATGGAAGATATAGTAGCATCCACGTCCAAGGAGAATCCAGAACTTTTCGGATCAGCCTCTGTTGGAGGACAACCATCCCATAGGGAAACCTACAGCCATTCCAGCTTCACTGCCCGACAATCCAACCACTACGGCTCTCCCAATCCTTTCAGTACTCCTTCACCAGATGACTTATCACAGCATCGGAGGACCAGCATATTCGATAGGTACCAGCAGGACCCGGACCCGCACACACCAGCACCTCAACCCACACCCAATGGGGGACAATCAAACAAACCAGTGATGAGCCTCCAGGCTCTGTACACTCAGAATTCGCGGATTTTATCTGCTAATTAATGCTACTAGCCCTCCAATGGCCTTTCAGTAAACCAATAATTACACACATGGCAATACCACTTTCACCCTATGGCAACTACTCTTTGCATGCTTTGTTAATCCATTCCATCTTGCCACGCATCATAATTGCTGTATTCCATCACGGCGTGGCTCCTTTGATCACAAATCATCCTAAAACAGAATTAGCGCATCACTTCTCATAGCCTCATGGAAGCACCAATCAATCACTTAATGAAATGACATGATTGCTGCGGCCACTCATCCATCCAAGATATTTCGAGCACATGGCAATTACAGACCGCATTTTACTAAGGCTGTTACCTTGCCAAGACCTTGAAACAACATAGACCCAAGCGTGCACCTCAGTATAGAAGCCATACCTCACCAGTCCGCAGCTAAACAGCACCGTGCAATCCGTTCATCGCTCCATGAAACCGTATGGGTTCGCGACCATACACGGCAACGTCGACAAGTTGCTGTTACTTTAGAAGACAAAGTACCATATGTTTCCTATGGATTCTAATAAGCCATGGCCTTACAGCCTGACTAAGTCGTGCATGATTACTCTATTTATAATTTCGTACTTGTAGTATAAAAACTAACTAGAAAACATAGTTATGGCAGTTCATCTCCAGTTGACTAGTCTATGTCAATTCACGTCACACTCTAGTCTATCGCCAGTAACCACGTTTATTTGCCATTCTACGGCAATATACCGTTTAACCAGCATATTCTCAATTGCACGTCAACTCTTGAGCTCACCAGAGTTATTCCATGGTTTTTAACTGTGAAGAGTCTCTTGACATTCGCTCTTCGCTCTTAACACTATTGGTACACACTCATATTGTCCCAATATGTGATCGCCACGCTCTACCTCGCCCACGTTATCTTTTATAGGCCGACATCATTTCACTTTCACACCATTGGAGTTTCTACAGTTTCACTTTCACCATCGTTATTGTCGGCCACTTGGGTAGTCTCCGAGCAGACTTAGGATCAATTTAGGAACAGTTTCAGCAAGTTTTGTATAGTATCAGTCCCTCGAGTGGACTTGAAGGTTAGTTTGACATAGGATAGGATCGCTTCAGCACCAGACCAGTTTTCGACATTGACACAGTACTCTTGCATTGTATAGGATCAGTTTCATCGCCAGTTTTCGTAGCCCCACGTTTTCTCTCACCAGTCTACCCCAGCACATCGTTTAACGTTTTCTCTCACCACATGTTATCTCTACTACGTTTTCCCATCGCTTCATTCACCCGTAGACTATTGCCGACCATTTAGTCTCTCTACCATCATTCACCCAGCCCAGATTAATGTCCCGCAACGTTTTCTAGTCTCGTCGCACGTTTTCTCATATGAATTTGTGGTATTCACATCATACCAGTCTTTGTTCCCTCTCACTTCAAGAGATCCCTACCGACTTATAGCCATTGCATCTAGTACTTGACTACCAAGCAGTACTACTTCGCTGACTTAAAGTCGCAGTGTATACTTGCATATAGAGGAATTGATTTACTGCACGGAGGTGCCCCGAACCCACTCGCAAACACGATCACCTTGATTGCCGTGCTACTACGTTAATTACTCAATCTCATTCCGAGTTGGTGTTGCCGTTGCCATTGCCATGGAAGTCTAGGCTCATCACCAGAACCCAACAATTCCGGAAGCAATACAGACACCCCTACTCATCCTCCAAATCGACATAACCAGGCTGACCATGACTCTGACTCACAACCTGGTAGTTCAACTGGAACTGACAGCCCCGATGGACCAAGAGGTCCAGGTGGTCCCGGTGGCCCAGGTGGGCCAGGAGGTCCTGGTGGTCCCAATGGTCCAGGAGGCCCGGGCGGACCCAGCAACGACAATCCCAATGAGCAAGATTTCTTGCGGGAATTCATGAATCTGTTGCGTGGGGTTTCCACTTCACTAAACAATCCACGACCCAACAACATCCACACCAAGGTCAAGGAACCTGATACTTTTGATGGCTCCGACCCACAGAAACTCAAGGCTTTCATTGTCTCCCTTCAGTTGAACTTTAACGACAGACCCCCTGCTTTTGTGGCGGATGCCAACAAAGTCAACTATGCCATCTCCTTTCTTTCCAGCACCGCTCTTGACTGGTTTGAACCAGACATCCTCCGTCCAAACCCACTGAATCCGCTGGCATGGCAATACTCATACATTGCCTTCCTTGATGAACTCTGTACCAATTTTGGGCCCTTCAATGCCATAGGAGACACCGAGGATGCCCTGGAACATCTCCAGATGCGCGACGGAGACTGAATCATGAAGTATATGGTTCAGTTCAACCAATACACTTCCCAAGTTGGTTACGGTGACAATTCTCTCTGCCATGCCTTCTACTGTGGACTATGCACCCACATCAAGGATGATATGGCTCACCACAGCAAGCCTAACAATCTCCGCGACATGCGGTTCCTAGCCCAAGAACTTGACGCCTGCTACTGCGCCTGATCAGGTAACGGGTCACACATAGTAACAGGTCAAACACTCATTTCTCGACAACCACGCCATATTTTTGTGAATGGTTTTTTGCAGATGAAAGATGTTATACATTCACATGTATTTAGAAAAGCATTAACTGTCATACCTCCAACTTACCCAGGAATAAAATGATTGTGGTGAAAGAACCTCAAAACCATGTCAACAATCTACTTCACAAGAGTAATTTCCAGTGCCGATTCTCAATACTGGTCTTGAATTCTTCTATTGCACTAATATAGACTTCCTTTTGCTATTTACACAGTGTTAGGGAGTGCAAGGCCATTATACCAAGCAGGAAGCAAGTCTACAGCATGTGTAATTGTGTAAATCCATCTCAAAATTGGTATGGTCATAGCTTGCTCATTTGAGTCTATGCTAGTAAGCTTTTATCTATTTTCAGTCCCTACAATGTTCATTCACTGCTTAAAAAATCACTGTGAATTTTTGTATGTCTTAAGCCCGCTCTATGAATATCTTCTTGACTGCTGTCAAACTGCTGTCTGATGAAGCTGAAGATTCCCTGTTGATCCCAAACCAGTATTGATATCCATTCTCATGCACTGGGAATTTGCTGGAAGTGTCTTTGAATGAAGAATCAAATAAAACTCAGTACGTAGGTTGACTTTCTCAGACAATGAAAGCCTGATTTATCCTCAAAATGCAAGCAGGGTTGGATAGCTTAAATTCCAGAACATTGTAATATTAAGGTCCGTTGAGTGGCGACTCGGTACTACTGTAGCTATGGCAATCATTGGCAGCTGGATTTTCTTTGGCCACGTACACCCATATATCCTCATTGTCATACCACACCATGCCCCGCCATGCAGACCCATTTGAGGAAGAGCCATACATCCAAGTTGACCCGCTTGACCTTGAAGGCAAAACATACGAGGAAAAAATCCAGATGGCGATTAAAGCTATTGAACGCAACGGCTTCAAAGTCAATGGCAGACCTAACTATTCATTCAGTGAAGCAGCCTGAACATTTGGTGTAAAGAAAACCACTCTCACTGAACGATTTCATAGGAGGAAAACCAGACTGGATTCACACGAGCATGAACGAAGGATGAGCCATGGAGGTGAGGAGGCACTGGTAGAATGGATCATAGAGCTGGGATGACGAGACATTCCAGTTCATCCATCTGCAGCTGCGATATATGCATCAAAGCTATGCAGAGAAGAAGTTGGGGAAAACTATGTATGTTGCTTCAGGACTCGCCACCCAGAGTTGAAGGCAAAATGGACAACGGGCTTGGAAAAGTGCCAGGTGCAGGCACTCAATCCCACAGCAACTGCAGACTTCTTCAAGCTGCTTAAGGAGATAACAGAGAAATACGACATCATGCAGGAGAATATCTACAATATGGATGAAAAGGGGATACAGTTTGGGGTAGGGAAATGTGTCCTTGCATTGGTTGATCGTGACCAAAAGGATGTTTACCAGGTTGAAGACGGGAATTGTGAGCTGGTCACAGTTATAGAGTGTATGTGTGCTGATGGGACAACACTGCAGCCATCAGTGGTGTTCAAGGGTGGATGACGAGACTTGGAGTGGGGTCGCGACAATCCCTGTAGCGCTAGGTGAGTATTTTACTGGTTTTTTGGAGTTCTATGAGGCTTACATAAAATTTAGTATATCCCACTCACTGAAGGGATGGACAGACCAAGAGCTTGGGTCTGCTTGGCTCGAATGGGATTTTGAGCCTCAAACCGCAGCAAAGAACAAATCTGGTGGTTATCAATTACTGATCCTGGATGGGCACAATTCACATACGACATACTGCTTTTGTTCCTTCGCCGAAGCACACAAGATCATTGTTATATGTCTTCCCCCTCACACAACCCATCGGCTTCAGCCTTGCAATGTCAGTGGATTTGGACCTCTTGCTTCATGCTGGAAAAATGTCATGAACAAGGCAGCGATTGACTATATTCCCATCCAAAAAACCAACCTTCTTTGATACTACACCAAAGCTCATGAGAAGGCTTTCTCAGTAACTACAGTCAAGAGCATGTTTTGATGTACTGGGATATATCCACTCGACCCCGATGTCATTGAACTGCTGGCATTTGCACCTGCTCTTAACACCACCACAAAGGCAGCCCAGCCAGTCGCTGCAATGCAACCATCCCTACTTGTTCTGCGAGAGCATGACACGTCCAATCTTAATCCTAATCCCAGTCCAAATCTCATGCCTATAAACCCCCCTCTAACAGAGGTAACAAACACACATGCACGCCAATTTCGGCTTGCAAGTAAGGCAATGATGCCACAGCCAGCAGGAGCCTCTTGCTCAGCTCTGTTGCAAGAAAATGCTGAGCTTTGAAAGCTAATAGACATGGCTGCTTTTCAAATGGAAAAGGACTATGTGCAGAAGGTTCTTATGGACCAAGAAAATGAACGAATTTGTGGACGTCTTTTTCAAAAGACTAACAAGCCACCGAAGAAGCAGTCAAATGGCTATGCACGTCATATGACCTCAGAAGAGTCATTGCAGCAGCTGGCAGAGGAAGACTGAAAGGCGAAGATGAAGATCATGTTTGCCTCACCTGAATGGAAGGAGTGGAAGACAGCATGCACAGCAAAACGGAAAGAAATGGCATTAAAGGAAAAGGAGAAAGAGAAAGAAGTGGGATGGGCAGAACGTGCTGCACTAAAGGAGAAAAGAGACATTGAAAAGGCAGAGGAACGGATGAGAAAGGCAGAAGAGAAAGCGGAAAAGGAAAGAGAAAAGGCTGTGGAAAAGGAAAGGAAAACATTCGCAAGGATTCACACTCAGCAAAAAAGGAAGCATGTGCAGGAAAGGGTGAGGATGGAGAAGGCTGCCAGGAGCTTGGCTGCCAAAGAGGCAAAGGCTGCAGCTGCCACAAAATTGACTTTGAAGAAGACCAGGTTAAGGACCCACAGGCAGAAGCACATGGACAATGAAGAAGGCACCGACAATGATAGTGCAGACACTCACAATAGCAGAAAAGAAGCTGATTCCCCAGGAGCTTTACCAACATCCTTGCCTGCAACACCAAAGCCCAGGCCACACCCTCAGCCCCTATACTATGTAGCACCTGCACATCCAGTACTTCAACATCCACCATCCACACAGCTGGGACCACCTGAAGTTGTATTGGCATCGGAATCTGAGGCTGAAGGTTCTTGTACTGAGTCACTTGCTAACAGCAGTCCAAGGCGGTCTTCTCAGGCCAAAAAAGCGGTCAAAAGGTGATATCTTATATTGAAGACATGCTCTGTATGTGAAGTATGAGTTGGGAGTTTGCTAGAATGCAGCTATGGAGGTTGACATGGCAGAAATGGGGAGACAACGATGGTTGGCAGGTACTGGCTTCTTTGTGAAATTTGATTGCCAGTTGACCCGGTTCCATGCTTTTGCTGGAATCTGACTCTCCCAGCGAAAATATTCATACCATGGAATCAGGGACAGGAAAAATTCTCAAATGTACATAGACTAATAGCTCAGATACTTTACTCACTATATGCAACAATTTTGAGGTATTTGTTGTTATCTATGAGGGCAGGGTTTTCAAAAATGCTGGCTTGACCCATTACCTGATCAGGCACAGTATTGGACTTAGAGGACCGAGATATCCCGTGAAAACTGGGAAAACAAGTCCTCCAGTTCATTTTCCAACAACCCTAAACCCAAGGGTTCCAACTCCAATTCCTCAGCTTCCGGTTCAGCTCCGAAGTCCTCAGATCCCAATTCCTCAGGATCCACTTCCAACCCAAAGCCCTATGCTGATAAGCTAGGCAAAGATGGCCATCTTACTCAGGAAGAAAAAGACCATCGCTGGAAGAACAATCTCTGCATGTTCTGTGGGAACAAGCACAAGACTGAGGACTGCAACAAGTGCAAGGCCACGGCCTCCACTAAAGGCCATGCTGCAGAAGTTGAAGAACCTGCTCCTGCCTCTGAGGATCCAGCTCCGATGGAGCCGGAAAACTAGAGGGCAGCCCTGTATCCTCTGTGCAAGATCAGGGTTGCGTTGGCTGTAATCGCACATTGGAGGTTGTCACCCTCAACGCCACCGCTCTTTCCAATCATTCACTGACCATATCACTCTCTTCTGAAGTTGGCTCCAGTATGGAGTCCGACGGATCTGCAATCATTACTATCCTTCATTTTCTTGCCTTGGTTGACTCCGGTTCTAGCCATTGTTTCGTCAACACTAAATATGTTGAGGATCACAACCTTCCTACCAAACCTATTCCTCCTGTTCAACTTCAGCTCCGTGATGGCTCTGCCGGATCTCACATTTCTCAATCCATTACCCTTCCAGTCTGTTTCCCTTCCAGAGACATCATCTCTATCGACTTCTATGTCACTCGTCTAGATTCATCCTGTAACATTGTTCTGGGATACAACTGGCTTTCCCGCTGCAATCCGTTGATTGACTGGGTAAAGCACAGTATCACTTTCCATTCACCATTACCAGGTGTTTCTCCCCTCACAAGTGCTTCTGCGGCCTCCGATGCAACTGCATCTAACCGCACGGACATTCCTCATCTAACTCCTATTCCTATTCCAACCCCGGCTCCTAAGCCAACTCTGAGATCCTGACAGGCTCCACCGCCATATGAACCTATCTATTTCTACCCTACCATCTCTTCTTTCTCTACAATGGTTACACCCAAGATATCTATCATCTCCGCAGCCGCTTTTGTTCGAGCATGTGCTGAAGATGGAGCCCAACAATACACCCTCCAACCTTCTGCACCTAGCATCAGCGGAATGGCCAGCTCCATGGCCCCGCTGGATCTGTCAGATGTACCAGCAGAGTATCACAACTTTGCTGATGTATTCAGTGACTCACTCTCTGAGAAACTCCCTGAGCATAGACCATACGACCTCAAGATCTATATTGAAGAAGGAACGTCTCCTCCGCTCGGGCCAACTTACTCCCTCTCGGAGTCTGAGCTCAAGGCACTATGTGAGTTTATTGACGATAATCTCTGTAGCAGATTCATCACACCCTCACATTCTCCCCATGGAGCTCTGGTACTTTTTGTCAAGAAAAAGACCGGAGAGCTCCATCTCTGTGTCGATTTCCATGGCCTAAACAAGATATCCAAGAAAAACCATTATCCCCTTCCACTCATTTCTGACCTCCTCGACTCCACGTGCTCCGCTCGCATCTATACTAAACTTGATCTTTGACATGCTTACCATCTTGTATGCATAGCTGAAGGTGACGAACACCTGTTAAGCCCACAACGTAGAAGATATAATAGATGTTAATTATGTCAGGTAACGCCTATAACAAGAGGAGAGATGAATGAAACTCACGGTACCCCAATAATTATTGGATAAAGTCTGCCGGATGTCATAAGATAAGACGCAATCTGACACGCTGTGTCATCCGCGTCATCGTATCCATGTGCACTGATGCCCCGTCATTCCCGAAGCACGCACGATGCTCCCATGCCTAAGCTCGCCGTCCCCCTCGATGTTGACGGTATCTACCTCATTTCTTCACGGAAAAACATGGAAAAAAGGGAAGAAAATCACAATATAATATTAGTATGCTAATGTCAAGTTTACTACAATCATTTTAACTTAGAAAAGTGAATATATCTAATGAACAGAGGCAGAGGTCACTCAGAAGTCTTGTTTCGTTTGTTCGGGCCACGCTTCTTGCCCTTGTCAGAACGGACCTTCCTCTTCTTTGTCTGGATGTCACTACTTTCAGCACGTCGCTGATGTTTGTTGATACGGTCCTGAACATCCGGCCGACTTAAATGAATCCATCGACATGACCCCTCCACGAGAGCGTTACGCAAGAGCTTCAAGTCTGCAAGAACACGAATATCCAATGGCGGTTTGAGGGGGAGAAGCCGTGCAGGCCAGCCAGTAAGCTCAACGCCATGCCTCTCGATGATGTCAGTTTGATACCGAGAGTACGACATAGAAGCTGTTGGTTTCTTTGTGATGAATCCTACGGCCACAATGTGAGTAAGAGTATAGAATAGTGTCATGCAAACGCACGTAGACTTGCGAGGATCCTACTAGTAATGTCCTTGCGTAAATTTGGCATCGTTTCACGGTCTTCAAGGGCTGAAGGAATAGTCAGTTCAAAGTCTAAATAAAAGAACACGAAACGAACTCAGCGCGCGACTACAGGCCCACTGCTCAAATTTTCGTACAAGGTCTAAAGGGTCCATTCGTAGAATTTCCCGAACAAAGCCCTCTGCCCCAGAGGAGGCGAAGATGTCGGGAGCGAATGTATCGTCGACATGTGCTCGCGTGAATAGGGCAATGGCCATAGCGCCAGTCCTCGGCACGAGATTGGATAGCTGTATGATTTAATATCAGAAGAAGGTTGATGTGGTTGAGAACCTCCGACTTACCTCTTGCTCAACACGGTCGATGGTCTTCCTGTAATCCATCGCTGCGGCGTGATTAGATACTCGTGCTCCTTGAGCCTTGATTGCTCGGATCTCCCGAACCCTCTGAATCATCTTCTCCTGCGTTTCCTTTGACCAATTCTCCATCTCAATATCGTCCTTCACAAGGGCCTGGATTTCGGCAAGGGTTTTGGGCCTCTCCCCTGGTAAAAGTTCTGAACAAATGAGCTATCAGTGCGTGCAAACCAATGGAGGGAAGAATGATGACTCACTATCTTTCTCCTGCTTCATTTTCCAGCTGACCTTGGCATCTTGCAGAGAGACGGCGCGTTGATAACGATGCCTCGTTTGACTAAAGGCAAGCTGCTTGATGACATCGATTTTCTTCCCATGTTCGTTGGCTACACGTTGAAGAATGGTGTCGATCTCGTGTTTTGCGCCCTCTGTGGCCACGATGAGGGCTTTGTGCCTTGCATGCGCCTGCAATGCCATCAATTTACGGGTCTCCTTGCTTGCATTTCCCCTCCGCGACTGTACAGGAACAACTGGGCGCTCTGAGTTCCGCTGTGCCCACGTTGTTCCCTCCTCATCCTCGTCTATAGCAGGGAATGCACGATCCCAGTGAGACGTGTCAATGACAATTCCAGCTGCATTGTGACCATCGTCATCGTCATCATCCTCCACACCAGTGAGATCCTCGCTGAGGCCCATTGTGTCAGTCTGCTGCGCGTCATGGTCTGATGAGGCTTCAACTGGAGAGCGGATGTTGAAGGCCCAGCCGAAGTCACCTTGGGTGCTATGCATGTCATCGAGAGCTGGGAAATCTTCGTCGAGGCAGGAAAAGTCACCGGAAGAGGGAAGGATTGTACAAGGAAAGTCTTCGTCAAGGCTGGAAGACTCGCTGGAAGAGGGCATGAATGTACGAGGATCCATAGGATCCATCAGACCATTCATGATGTCGAATTGCATGGTGTTCAGAAAGCTGGTGTTGAGGGGTAGCATCCCAGATGCGTCAAATGGATGTACCAATGCATTGTCCACAGACTGGAAGGTGTTCGTACGATCTTGCAAAGGCATGGATTCTTGGGACTCTTGGGGAAGGGTGGATGCGTCCATTGAAGTCTCAATTTCATCTTACAGAGCCCCCTAAGATACCATGTTCGCCTGGTCTTTGTTGAAAATCCTGGCACGTTGCAATAGTCCTTTTGAAATCAGGAGCCTTCATTAAACCTAACAAGTGTTATCCAACGACAGCCGCTCCAAGCCGATGCTATGTGACGGCAGTTTGGGAGCACCAGCGGCGGACATCAGGGGTCAGCTCAACAGCTTGACCATGACTTCAAGGTCACTGTATCAGAAGAAAGAATAAACAGGCCAGAGCAAGACACTCACCGTTTCTGAGAGACCAAGAGAAGATGCCTGTATGGCCAACAACAGTGAGAAATTAAAACAAACGCGTCTGACGCGTCATCTGATCGAGACTGGACTTCTCCGAGAGGCTCCATCTCTGCATTCCTCATCACCTCAGATGACAATGAATTTGCTCATGGCGAATGGGACCCTGTTCACTCGTATTCGCAACCATCATGGTGAGCTATGAACGACTATTGGTGGAGCAAGGCCTGTACAACCCTGGCCATGAGCAATACAGTGAGTTGAGTGGTGCCACATGCTATTGAGTACTCACCTTCACTCTAGCCATGCCTTCATGGTCGTCTGAGCCATCCACAGAGTCTAGCCTCACAACAACTGACAAAACCATGACAGCAACAGCCGTCGATGTCGAAAACGAGCACCCCCAAAGCTCCAACAAACCATCTAAATACTTGAAGAAAAAGAGCGACAAACCCACCATCTATATCGATCTCACCACTCCTCCAGTGTCTCCAAGGGTCGGACCAGTCTCTCAGCTTCCACCAGCACCATCGATCGTTATGCCGGCCCTAGCAACTCGTTCAGAGAGCTCTGCTATTTGGGATACTGTCTCAAGTCTGCCAGACTTGTCTGACGTTGTTGATGGACCCAATGACTCCCTCCATGAGGGCAGATTGATGGACAGTACTCTTACGAAGCCCTGTGGACAGCCGCTCTCCCCGTTCAAGCCCAAATATCCCCCTACTCCATTCCCCACTGCCCCGCATCCTCTACTGCCTCCACCTGCTCCAACTCCATCCATGCCAAAGCAGCCTAAGGGATTTCGCTTTCATGGGGTTTTCCCTGACAACAACGACAGTTCAGAGTCTTGCGACAGCAAAAGTACTCAGAAAGCCAATGACACTGAGCCGGATCTCAAGAAGCTCGTGAAGAGCTTCAGTGTCACAAAGCCGAGTACTGGGGGAAAGCGTTCAAATACTTTTTGGGTGGTATATCTTGGCCAGGTGATGGGTATCTACGACGACCAGTAAGTTAGTCACTTAAATCATTGATCTTGATTTTATATAGTCTTATCATAGTGAAGAGGCCCAGAAGATCAATGAGAGCTTCCATACAGCGAAAACACGAGGATATCCCACCTTAAAGGCTGCACGAGGAGCTTGGGATCATGCATGGCGTAACGAGAAGATCGCATTTGGTGCATCTGGTCTCTCTTCTGCTAACGAAGCTGATGCCAACACGAGGATTCAACTCTATTGGGTTGTTATTGAGGGAGTCACACCTGGAATTCATATGAATCAGTACATTTTTCTTTGATGGACTTGCTGCGATTCTAATGCTATTCCTGAAGTGCTGATGCGATGGCCGCTGTCGGTGAAGACAACCCATATCTTCTTCGCATAACCTGGACTTTGAAAGATGCATATGAGATTCAGGCCTGGGGTGTCAGCCATGGCCTTATTAAGTACCATCGATGATCATTGAACATTCTGCTACAGTAGATAATGTATTCAAAGTACTTATGTGTAACCTCTCAGCTCGAATACAATTTCTTCAGTCTGATATTGTACTTCCTAAGCCTCTCGCGCCAGCCTCGGCTGCCTCCGTACTCAGTCAAATTGGCAGGATGTGTCAGCATCCGGCTCCAGCTATGTGCCCTGCCGACTTGGACTCAATATTGACCACGACGACGATACTGTGCTTTGTGTATCGCTAAGGCCAGTAAAATTTATTGATTTTGGATGTATCAAAGTATATATATGACCTGTCTGAGCCATGAGAAGTAATCTTCTGAAACAGATTAAATGTCTGATTAATGTCTGATGATTTCAGAGGTCCATACCTTTACACATGCGGATCGATCATTCTTTGACTCTTACCACCAACACTCATTTTTACCTCTCCCCCCACCCTTCGATATATGCATCAAAATGGATAATAGAAAGGTTCAACATCGTGGAAGACCACGAAAACATGAAACTGAAGAAGAATGGAGAGTAGCAAGGGCAAGCACTCAGGCACGGTACTATGAAAGGTGCGTCTCTGTTTCTTGCTATCAAATATGTTGACTGATGCCTGCACTGTGTACAGGAATCGTTTGGAGATTAATGATGGTATGCGGCACCGATATCACAGCAAGAAACCTCCCCATATCAAGTCTCGACGTTGCAGACCACGAGAACAAGACTCAGAGCATACTGTGCCATCATCCTCGAAGGGCTCCCAGGCCATGTATGTTGAATTTCCTGTCTATTTTTCACTCTCACCTGGTGCTCTAGCTCGTCGAAAGCAGCTGTGTGTGTGCGCTTACTACGTGGAATCAAGCTATGTTGTGGCCAACTCATGGCGCTGACTGGAAACAATTCTACCAAATACATCGGCTGTCTCTGTTCAGATTACCTGGGTGCCAAAGAGGAGAACATAGCTACTCTCGAGGAGGCTCTTTCCAACATTGTGAAGATCTATGACAATGCCAACCGGGATTTACAAAGGATATACGGAGTCTGGAGCGTCACCAATATTTCACGAAGGGGAGGAACTTGTCAACAAGCTTGCAGATATTAAGCAGCAGATGGAGGATGTGGTTATGAACGCAATAGTAGGACGTGTAGAGTTTAGGAGACTGCATTCTCAGAAGCTACTTCTGTATCAGACTTCATAGCTATATACCCAAGTTCTGTCTCGGCAATTGGCCCGCACATCCAATCACGTTCTGGCTTCGTTGACTGAACACGACTGACCAGCACCACTTTGAAATGCGTGCATTCTTTCACTCTATGGACTAAACTCAAGCTTATTTATTGGAACATCACCATGGGCCGAAAATCGACCTCAAAAAAAATTCGTGCAAATTTCGAGAATCATGTTGGGACCAGTGTGTCGACAACATTCCGCAGCCAGGCCCAGATTTCCCGACAAAAAAAGGAGGCTGCTGCATTGCGGGCAATGGGGAGAGAGCGTATGTTGTATTTCCATGTTGTTTCTGTATCTACCAGTCTCAACAATAGCCAGTTCTTACCCCACAGCAGCTACAACAGATGGAAGAAGCTCGACTTGCTATGACCCAAGGAGACTCTACAATCACTACAGATGGTCCCGATTATTCAGATACAGATGCGGCCGATATGGAGATGATGAACGACGTACTGGCAGGGCGGGTGCAACTAGATATCAGTCATGGGGGAGGAGAGTATGTTGAAGTTATGGGCCAGTTACGCTCTGCCATGAAGGAGAAACGGCACGTCCTTCTTTTGGCTGCTGTGGAGACTCCTCTGACCTGTCCTTAGGCGTAAACGCGATGGGCAAACAAGGAAGGACCGAACATACCTCCGCCATCAAGGCTTCGACCCCCAGATGCCAGCTCTGGCTGATGCGTACATGGAGTGGGACTGGAATTGTAGTCAAGGGATACAGTCCAATATATGCAATGAGATGGTAGACGGCTCGGTCTGTGTGAAAGTGGTGGATTTATACCGTGTGTATCTTCGTTCTCATTCAAGGCAATGCGTCTCATCTGTTGAATAGGAGAATATGATACTACCATACAAACACTTTCTACAGATAAATTTATAGCTGCTGCACTCATTCGTCAAGGACTTCTTCCGTGTGCCCCATTTCACCCCTCTGTTGTCATCACCATCCCAGCAATGCAAGTCTACCATACTGCTCACTTGCGGTGTCCTCAATTTAATATCCAGCCCTTCGTAAAGATGCTCTGCGACCTCCACTCTGTGGCATTTCGACCATACCTGCTCCAACAATTTTCCATCTGCTATGATTTATATCTCGATCTTCTCAACACTGTTCATGGCCGTGTTCTTAAGGCTCTGGGTCATGACATTCCCAATTGGCGAGCATTAAATGCTTGTCCCTGTTGCACATACAAGCTGGAGGGTGAGCAGCCTCTGAAATTCGCGATGCTCGGGACCATGGATGGCAACGACTCGATGAAGCGCGTCGAGAAGCGAGAAAGTGAAGTTATTGATGATGATGGAGGCACCCTACCTGGTAAAGCCATCGAGAGACTGGATCTACGAAACGGCCGAGGAGACTACTTCATACCTCGAGACAAAGTGGACAAGTGGTCGAAGGAGGCAATTGGCGAGTCTCTGGTCCATTCAAGAGATGGCAATGATGGAAGTCCTTGCTCGGATCGATGGCAGAACATGATTAACAATATGTCGGCACAGGCATGGGGCATTTTTGATGAGACGGGGATCTTTGTGTGCTTGTGTAGGCACGGGTTTGTGTTGCTGGTAGCAGATATGGTTCGAAGCGGTGAATTGTAAGTAACTCTTTTGCATTGGTAACATATGTACTTACAGATATCTATCCAGAGCAAAATATCCTCTTGCCATTGTGGACGAGCTACTGAATCTCTACGGTGATGACATCGGTATTGGGTACGATGTTGGTTGTAAATTTGGTATCACTATTTCACGGTCACCATTGGGAGAGCGTGCATGTGAACACAGATTCTGCGCATTGATCGGATTGTTTCATGGACATGCCCACCAGCGTCGGTGCCAGCTCCAACACCTTGGAACTTATGTACTCGGCCTGGGACTTGAAGATCTCAAAGGCTGTGAACGCTACTTTGCAGGTTCGAATGCCCTTGCATTGGGTGTTCGGCATGCGAGCAGGTACCATCGTCATCAAGCGATCACAAATTATATGAGGTGCAAGGACCGATTTGATACATTTCAAAACCTTAGTGAGTCTTTGCTTCATTTTGATAGAGATCAAAGGACGATATTGCTTAGGTGCTTTTCTATGTAACAACTATCGTCAAGCTTTGGAAATCTTGCAGGAGCGCCCGATTCTTGATGATTCAATGCGTCGGCTGGGGGTAGAAAGTGAGTCTATCCTTGAGGGATGGCTGAAAGAGGAAGAAGAGTACCTTGCAACACTGTCCAAGGAGCCGCCACAAGAGACACTCGAAATGGAGTACTATACAGCACTGTTAGATTATTATACTGTTCAGTAAGTGTTATGAAAGGTCTCTGAAGTGTATAATGTACTAATTTTGGCTGCAGAACTTCAGTGGATGATGCCGCAAATGTTTGGATGACAGTAACAGCCGAGACGGTCGACAGACACACACATAAGACAGAAACAGCACGTCGACACCTCATAGAAAGGCGCAACAATGCACTCAAGATAGTCCAAGTGCTGGAGGCACGCCTAGAGACACGACGCTGGGAGGTCGGGTGTGAAAAATGGTTGGAAAATGAGAAGCGAGTGAAGATGCGAACGTACCAGTGTGCGATCGACAATTTGGAGCATCTGGTAGTCTCACGCATCTTTGAATTGACCAAGATGAATATGTCACACACCGGTAAAGTCTTTGCTGCATTATGTATGCCTTATTAATGACATTTTCAGGCTATAAAATGAGAAAGCATATTGGAAAGGCTTTGCAGTCGCGCTCACAGGCTATCCGGACAGCATTAGAGAGGTACAACAATGCGGCTCGGGCTCTGGATCCACCTCGTGCCATGCTTCGATGGGAACAAGTAGTTGAATACGCCTTCCTTTCCGACTTCGACCTCCTCCGGGATCCTGGCACACGCGAAGGCATCCAAGAGATATCAAAGAAAGTCTGGGCAACGCCAGCTGGACGAGCAACCATGGACAGGTATTTCAAGATCAAGCGTGCAGAGGAGGAAATCGACCGTCTCAATGTTGAGATTCTGCGACTGCTCACGTATATGGAAGATGAGGATCACTACCTTGAAGATCAATGCTGCCGCCTCAAGGAGTCCTCACCGGCTCTTGCCCACCAGATCTCCCGTTATCGCCAGGATCGACTACGCTTCTATGATCAACACCATAAATGCTTTGCATGCCTGTCTGGAACAGCAGGCGTCACCGTGTCTTTGTTACCTGGGAAGGTGTTAGGGAGAAGACCGGGGTGGTATGGCCCTAACACTTCGGAAGCACCTTCCATCAGTGATGAATCAATGCCTTCAAGAACAGCTGGTGACTTCTCCATTGGCCCAGACACTGCTATTGATGATGCTGGGGCAGATGACGATGACCGGGATGATACTGATGATCAAGTTGAAGAACAGTTAATTATGCTTATGGACACGTTCTCTATGTGATTATGAAGTATATAATTTAATCTTAATTTTCTTCCCTTTTTTCCGTGTTTTTCCGTGAAGAAATGAGGTAGATACCATCAACATCGAGAGGGATGGCGAGCTTAGGCATGGGAGCATCGCGCGCGCTTCGGGAATGACGGGGCATCAGTGCACATGGATACGATGACGCAGATGACACAGCGTGCCAGATTGCGCCTTATCTTATGACATCCGGCAGACTTTATCCAATAATTATTGGGGTACCGTGAGTTTCATTTATCTCTCCTCTTGTTATAGGCGTTACCTGACATAATTAACATCTATTATATCTTCTACGTTGTGGGCTTAACAGGTGGTGACGAATGGAAAACAGCCTTCTGGACCCGTTACGGCTCCTTTGAATGGCGTGTCATGCCTTTTGGACTTACCAATGCTCCCGCGGCATTCCAACGCTTCGTGAACGATGTTTTCGCTGACATGCTTGACATTTCCATAGTCGTATACCTTGACGACATCCTCATTTACTCTGACAATCCCGCAGAGCACCAGGAAACGTACATGAAGTTCTATGCAGATTAAGAGCAAACGGGCTCTACTGCAAAGGATCCAAATGTGAGTTTCACTGGGACTCCATGGAATATCTAGGCTACATTCTATCACCGGAGGGCCTCCATATGTCCAAAGACAAGGTCAAGGCCATTTTAGACTGGCCGGTTCCATTGAAAGTTAAGGATATTCAATCCTTCCTTGGCTTTGCCAATTTCTACCACCATTTTATCCACGATGATGTGCTCGGCAATGGCGAGTGGCAAATGGACTAGAGGCTGGCAATGAACACCAACAACACTAAACCAATCACTAACTCTACACTTATCACCAATGTATTGAATTCAGACGTTTCAAGTACGATAGAAGCACTCTGCAGACTTCAATAATCAAGGAAAGTTGTTTAAAGACATTTTATTTTGTTACTAGTGAGCTATACAAGTGTACTACTCACACTAGCGGGGTTGGTAAGACACAATTGGATGGATAGTGACTTGACTTGAGCTACTGCGCTCGCTCTGACTGGGACTGCTTTGAACTAGTGGCTCTCTTGGCCCTATAATGTCTTACAAGTGAATAAACACTTGACTAGTCGCTTTCTAGGCGGACTAGTGGTGCTCTTGGCCTAAGAATAATACTTTAAACTTTGAGAACTTGCTTGAACTAAATTTTGAAACACTCTTGGCCTTTGCAGGACACAAAAGATTGCTCTAAGACACTTCTATTCACTCAATGCTATGGGTAACTTAGCAACTAGCAGCCGCTTTGTCCAGGTTAAGCACAAAAGCCTTTAATTGGGGCACTAGATACTGACTAGTAGGTCACAATTGTGGGGATGGCTTGCCTGAGCCGCATGTGTGCCTATTCTACTACTTATATACTGACAAACAAGGTATGATTGAGATATAAATAACTGACTAGAGGGGTATTATTGATAAGGATTTCTTGGCGAGTCACGAATAATGGTGAATAATCACACAATAGTCAGTCTAGAAATGGTCGCTTGCTGACTAGTGAGCCTAGGAGCTCCGCTAGCAGTGGTATTCCGTACCCTTGGCACAGCAATGCTCCACTAGTGTCAAGGATAAATAACTAGGCTGACAAATGTGCCTGTAGCAGCTGTCGATCATGATTGAAGGCGCAGCCCGGCTATACTAGTCCTGATTGTAATAGATCTGTATTGCGCTAGTTGGATCTGCTGCAAGGTTAATCCGTTGCTAATTCATTTCTAAGTCCTGCTTTGAGATTGCTGCATGACTAGTTAACCAACTTAGGCGTTCCGTGCCCAGATCGGTCTGCTAGTGACCGAACTTCACGAGATTTGTGGCCTCTGCTTCTTGTTTGGTGTGCTAGTCGCATTACTTGTCCACTAGTGGCCGTATTTACTTAGCCCTGTTAGCGTTCAAGTCACTAGTACGGCTGGCTGGTAGATTTAACCCACTAGTGGTATTGCATCTAAGTCCTGGCTCTACTAGTTGCATACTAGTCTAACTATCAGCTTGAAGCCTCAGCTATAGTCCTCTAAGTATCACTAATGTAGGATAGATATGCAATAGTATTATTATAAAATTGCAAAATCTAGGTGTGAACGTGTAGACGGCATATCAACAAATACAGCGACATTGTTGTTCCTCTAACCCACCTCACTTGCAAAGGAACTCCGTGGAAATTCGACGACAAGTGCATGGCCACTTTCAATGAACTAAAGCAAGCCTTCACCCATGCTCCTATCCTTACCCATTGGGTCCCTGACCGGCAATTGGTTGTGGAGACCAACGCCTCTGACTATGCTATTGCTGCTATCCTCTCTATCTACCTTGAAGATGGCGAAATCCACCCCATTGCTTTCCTATCCCAGAGCCTTCACAATGCTGAACTCAACTACAATACCCATGATAAAGAGCTTCTAGCTATCTTTGAAGCCTTTAAATACTGGTGTCATTACCTTGAAGGCTCCGCGGATCCAATTGACGTCGTTACAGATCACAAGAATCTTGAATATTTCTCTACTACCAAGATTCTTACCCGACGGCAAGTCCGGTGGTCTGAATATCTCTCCCAGTTCAACCTTGTAATCCGGTTCCAACCAGGAAAACTCGGAGGAAAACCGGATGCACTCACTAGACAATGGGATGTCTATCCAAAAGAGGGGGATAGTCAATATGCAGCAGTCAATCCTCACAACTTCTGCCCTGTATTCACTCAAGAACAATTCTCTGCGTCTCTCCACGCTACTTTCCTTGAAGGCCCTACCCTACGTGCTAGTGCTATAATGGACATTGACAAACTCCATTTAGACATCAAGCAAGCACAACCATCTGACTCCACAGCCACCGAAGGTCTCCGGCAGGCCAAATCCTCCACCCCCACTTCTCCCTCTCGGTGGTCTGTAGATGAATCAGACATTCTCTGTCTTGATAACCGCATCTATGTTCTGGACTCCAAGGATCTCTGTCTCCGTGTCTTACAGAATAATCACGATCACATCTTGGCAGGTCATTTTGGCCAAAATCAGACCCTAGAATTAGTCTGACGGAGCTATACCTGGCCACAGATGCATGAATATGTTCGCCACTACATCAAATCATGCACAGTTTGTGGTCACAACAAGACACCTAGACATCGTCCTTATGGTTTACTTAAACCCTTGCCAGTTCTGGAACATCCGTGGGATTTCATTTCAATGGATTTCATTGAACAGTTACTGGACTCCAATGGATTCACCGCTATCCTTGTAGTAATCGACCGTGCAAGCAAGCAAGCCATCTTTATCCCTACTCATGATACCATTAATTCCGAAGAACTTGCCCAACTATTCGTCATTCATGTCTTCTCTAAGCATGGTGTCCCTAATCATATCACTTCCGACCACGGTTCCAAATTTGTCTCCCAATTCACATGTGCCCTTGCTAAAGCCTTTGACATGGAACTTCACTTCACTTTCAGATATCACCCAGAGGCTGACGGTCAAATGGAACATGCAAATCAAACATTGGAACAGTATATCCGCATCTATTGTTCTTATCAACAGGACAATTGGGATTTATTACTACCCATCGCTGAATTTGCATACAACAATGCTCCAAACGCCTCCACCGGAATCTCTCCATTCTTTGCCAACAAAGGATACCATCCTAATATCACTGTTCATCCTGAATGTGATATCGCCTCTGCTTGGGCCTGTGACTTTGTAGTCAACCTAGATGAACTACACCAATTCCTACGTGACAAAATCACTCAGGTGCAATCTTGCTACAAGATCCAAGCAGACAAGCATCGGAATCCAGCTCCTCTGCTCAAAGTAGGTGACAAAGTCTTCCTTAGTTCCAAGCACATCAAGACTACTCGTCCTACTGTGAAATTCGCAGAGAAATTCCTTGGCCCATTCGAAATCATTTCTCAATCAGGCTCCCATTCCTTCATGCTCAAACTTCCACCAGACCTCTGTGCCATTCACCCTGTCTTCCATGTATCACAACTTGAACCTGTAGAAGAAAACACTATCTCTAATCGCATTCAACCTCTGCCGCCTCTGGTGAAAGTTGATGGTGAAGAGCAGTACAAAATAGCTCAAATCCTAGACTCCAAGATTGACCACTGGTTCCGGTGTCCCCTCTACAGGATTCAATGGTTAGGCTACAAAGGCACTGATGAGGAATTTGCTTGGTTACCGGCTACCAAATTCTCTGCCGACAACTTCATTAACGATTTCCACTGTCGTTACCCAGACAAACCAGGACCACTCGCCAAAGTCACCATCCAAAAATCCACCATCTAACTCCCTCTCACCTATAACATTATTGGTTTCCATCAGCTCCGACTACTTTTATTTCAAATCCAATTCACAAAAACTATTGCAAATTTGTTTCCTAATCAGGAACAGAACCCATCGGCTTGGCTCCCACCCTCTCCTATTCCGAATGTTCAAACCAAGAAATTCATTATATATTTTCAAACCCAAGGTCCCGACTATCTAAAGCACTATCAAGAAATACAAGAAAAAATCATACAAAAACAATAAGGGTTCAAGAAGCTTCAGTGCCAGATGGACCCGCCATTTCTACATCCTCCAATTCTTTCTCCACCTCCTGTAACAATACAGGCTCCAAATCTTTGTACATTTCCACCTCACTCTCAACCTCTTCACCCCTTGACCATCTATAAGCTCTCATCCGTGCCATCGCTTGCTGATGGAGTTCTCTATCTGCCTCTTCCTCTGCATCCAACTCTGGCGAAGGCATCTTAATCAACATGTCTAACTCCAGCACGCCGACAGAATCCGCCCCTGGAACCATTTCATCGTGAATTTCTTCCTCCAAATCTAACAGCTCATCTGAATCCTCCACCTGGAACCCATCCTGCCTCTGTAACAAGCACTTCCAGAGCTGCCACTCCTTTTGACATCCATGTGCATTGTAGAAGTCCTGGCAGGCCCGCAGGAACTTATTATGAGCCAGCATCTCCTCATATAGCCTGTCGGTGCCAGTGGTTCCGATCCAGAAGGCCTTGTTCAGGATTTCATATGGGTTGTCGACACCCAATGGAAGATCTGAGGCCAAAGATTGCAGACCTTCAGCCTTGATAATGGCTATATCCTGATCAAGCCATTCCTTGGCCACCTGGTGTAACACCTTGCTGTAGATATCTCCGGTTTTCCAGAGCTCCAACCAGGAAGCCTCAAATTTGGCCTTCAAAGATTTGGAAGGAAAGTCTTCTGGGTACTTGACGTCATTATCAGGATGGTAATCATCCATCAAGTCATCCACCTGCTCCGCGACCGTATCCACCTTGTGTTCCAGTCACTCCAGCCTTGAGGAAATACTGCGAAGTATATCCAACACATTGGAGGAATCCACAGAGCCGCCTTCATTGCCACTCTTGTTGAACGTACAGCGAGCCTTCTTGACGCAACATCACTGGCAAGTCCGGAGTCCACCGCTGATGAAACAAGTTGCCTTATCGGCATGACACTTGCCACAATGTTCTAAAAAACATGTCAGCAACCATGACAGAGCCCCGACAATGCCACGTACCATTACCAGAAAAAACCCTATCTTTGGCCTGAGGTACAGGCTCAGTTTTCAGATGCTTAGGGGACAACGGCCCCGCCGATGCAACACCATCCTCCACCACGCTTGCAGATTGGAACTTCCGCTTTCAGGGCAAAACGGGAGCCACCTTTTTCTTGCCTCTGGCAATCGCCCATTTCCTTCTCAACTCAGTCATGGCTGCCATTTTCAGATCCGCCGGATCCTCCTCGGAATCTCCGTCACTCGCCAATGGGGCACTGGCAGCCCTCAAAGCCAACTTGTTCTCCTCATCCTCTGTTTCCTTCTCCTTCTCCTTCTTCTCCTTTACCTGCAAAGCTTCCAACCATTTACGCTCCGTGACCTCCTTTCTCTCCATCAATTCCCTCACTGCCCACTCGGCTTCCAGTTGGAGCTGCTCCTCCTCCTGTTTCTCCTTCTCCAAGGCCAACACTTTTTTTTTTTCGGCCTCCAACCGGAGCCGCTCTTTCTCTTGCCTCTGTTCCTCCACTCTCCTCTCAGCCTCCAGTTTCTCCTTCTTCAAGGTCTCCACCTTGAGAAGCCGCACCTCCTTCTCCCTTCTCAACTTTTCTGCCCAGGCCTCTTTTGCCTCCCTTGCCTTCACAGCCTTCCACTCATCATGTCTAGTCACAGCTTTCTTGTATCTCTCCTCCGTGGTGCCCTGTTCCTTCTCCAGTGCCTCGTAATCTTCAAGAGATAAATCCACAGGCATCGGAGCCGACTCATATGGCTCGGGGGTAATGGAGGCACAATATTCAATGGGCACGGCCATTTCAATGACAAAGAGAGGATAATTAACGGAAAAAGAAAGGATGGTAGTGGTAAGAGGTTAAGTGACAAAATTCCCATGCTCGAAAATCCTGCTAGGCATACAATATTGATCAGCCATCGGGATCAGTGCTCTTGAGGGCAAGAATGCTAAGGGGGGGATACTGTTATGCGCATGCCACCAGGCTCCACTTCACACCCATTCTGACTCCAATTCTAACTCCAGCAGTACTCACTATTGGACTCCACGGTCTCCAACCATTACCATTACTAAGCCCCATTTGATATTTCATTTACATTTCATTTCACTATTTCACATATTAATTTTAGAACCCAAATCCAGTAGTGAACAGACCTCCACTGGAGTCCATTGGACTCCGACTTGGATTTACTTACTCTTATATATACTGTAGAATTACTTGTAGATACTCAGTTCAAATATCAACTTGGATTAGCCAAATCTCTCTTTGACTCCAAGTCCAAACTCTACCACTCTCAAGTCCATGGCCTCCGCTCCGTTGGATTACTTCTTACTCTATCCCAACCTTCGCTCTCCACAGACTCCGCTCCGCAATCTCTTCTCAGGGCTCCAGCTCAAGGGTGATGTTGCTAATAGCTTCACCAATGCCCACACACTCCGCGGACCTCCGCTCGTGCGAGTTATCTTGCCATATTGGCACATTCCTAACAGTGATTGAGGATTATGGTGATGGCCTTGTCGTTGGTTACGATTTTGGCTATGTCGACACTGCGGCTTTGCTGCACCTTTGTCTTGTAGTCCTTGATCGCTTCCTGCGCATGCTCCATTTTGTCCTCTTGTACCTACGAATTGTGTTCTCATGTCCATCCCTTCCATTTGATGAAGTAGTCAGTGACTGTTCAGCTTCATTGTCCTCGCTTTCCTCATACTTGGCGAGGTTGTGAGTCTATGACTTCTTCAACCTCATATTCATCTTTGCTATCTATAAGATTGGGTGGCAGAGGTGGCAGTTGTTCCTGGTTCATGAAGGCGAGTGGTACATAAGGTGTCAACAGCTTCTCATTGAAGCGCAGATGGATTTTCCAATGAGGAGGAAGCTTGAGCTTGTAGGCAGAAGCTCCTGCTTTGTTGAGAATTTCGAAGGGACCAACATGTTTGTTGTCTAGTTTCTTCTTGGGTCATGGGAGATGAAGGTTTGTGGTGTCTAGCTAGACTCTGTCTCCTACATGGTGAAGAGACTCTGCGCACGCAAGCTAGAAATGCAACAGTGTCGAAGATGCTGATCACACCCACACCCAACACTACACACACAAACCCTCAAGTTCATGGGGGATTCTGATGCGATAGAAGCAGAATGAATTAGAACAACGGGACTCTCAGAATATACAATACACGCATATAGCGATAGCGCACGGTAACTATCTAGATCTCTCAAAGTCCGAAGGCTTTTAATAACAAGAGGAGCAATGTTTGTTGCTGGGCCTCAAGGCAAGGTGCAATACAATACACGCAACGTCGAGAGACATACACAAAACCCTCAACAAGTCTCGAGCGACACGCAGGGTGACCTCAAACAACTTGAAACACACTACACACGACTCAAAGCTTCGTGCTCTATGCAGAAACACTTCACAAAACTGTCTACTAAAGCCACAGGGTTCAAACCTATGCACTCGAGCTTTCAAACCGATCGTAAATCCACAGGGTTCTAACCTATGCGATCCAGAGACACAAAAACCTTATAACACCATCCGACAAGCCAAAGGGTTTGAACCTCTGCCACCTGTAGTGCCTCGTGTCACAAGAAACCCTCAAAGCACAAGAGCGCATCCCCACTAACACTAGCTCTTCTTCTCAGGCTAGAGCACAAGTCTCCCAATCAATTAACAGTCACACAAGTGCCGCATTAGCTTTCTTCGCCTTGCGCGCAACTCAATTCACTCTGTATGATATCAATTCCAGGTATATTCTCTTGCTCGAAGTTACAAACTAACCCCAAAGCTATAGTATGGTTGTAATAGGAGGAAATAATTATTTCAGGGTATATTGTAACACAAAAACTGTAATGTTACATGCTCTGTGATGCTATTTGGTTTTGTTTTAAACTGTGTAACACATGAAATTCATCAATTGGGTTCCTGCAACACAAATCAGTCCAATCAATGGATTGCGCAAGACATTTTGATCTACAGTCTTGATCTGTGACACATATAACAAGTCTTGCTGAAGGCTGCAACACAACACAGATAATGAACTAGTGAGATCCCACAAAGGTCTGTCAATGATGGTTTGTGCAACACAATTCAAGCTACAATGTTAATCTATGCCACATATAGCTGAAATCACTCCTTGTGTGACACAACAATAACCCACTTGTAATAGCAGTGAAGCAAATGGAAGCAATTAATGTTATATGTTGCACCAGGTAATTTAACAATTTTAGATGCAACATGTAGTAAAGAGTTCCGAATACTGCAACACTGGACTTCTTAGTCTACTGTGTGTGCAGCAAGATGACAACTGATCAGGGGCAAAAAATTAAATAACCCTGGAAAAACTTCTAGAACGGCCGGAATTGATGGGGGTGACCATTTTTCCGACAGAAATGAAAAAATACAGCATCCAAAAGAGTTTGAACACTAGTACACAAAGATCATAATTACAACATGGCATGATTTAACCACTGAGCCACAAAGGCATTGGAATGTGTTAACATATATGTATTATGTCGGTCCAAAATATAATATTTACACAATTAAAAAAAAATACGCGCCATTGCAGTGAACACTGCGTGCGTAGGAATAGGCGGAGGGTATGGCAGGGGTGATCATTGAGGGGATGGGCATCCTGTGCGATGAAACAGACAGTCCCGGCATTGTCGTCATGATCTGGACGTCGGTGGTATGGGGAAAACAGGAGGGGGGGGTGCCGGTGTCGTTTTTACAATGATGGAAAGGGTGGGGAGGGAAACGGACCTCACCACTGGATTCCCTGATGTCGAAAATGTGGGTGGTGAGGTCCTTGCGGCGGTGGGTAGGCGGTAGGGGCAAGAATAGGGCGGAAAGACTGGGGATAGGCATGCGGTGCCGACGCACAATGACCGGGGCATCAGGTGGCCTGGCGCATGTCGGATTCGTGTTCCCCCACCCAGAAACTGGGAGGTACATGAATCTTGGGTGATTGGGGGGGCTGAAGGGCATGCGGGAGCCCAATGTTGGATTTTGGCAGGGCGGGGGGCAGTGGGCGGGGCAGTGGTCGTACATAGATGGTTATGGGCACAATCGTTGTGCCCTCAAGTTGTCCTTCGACACCTAAAAAGGCTTGGTCGTCATCGTCGTCGTCGTTTGTCGTCGGCGTCCCAAGCTTCGTCCTGCCCTCCTCCTTGATCTCTCCTGCCCTCCAGCATGCTCCCTCCACCCTCTCCTGCTCCAACAGTCCTCCCCTAGATACTCCCAGGGCACCTCAACAGACTATTGCCTCCCCTACCTCCGTTGTTGTTGTTGTTGTTGTGGCCCGTCTCGTCTTGCGTACTCCATTCCATGCCGAGATGGCGGCCGATATCAAAACCCCGGACGTACTACACACCCTTACGGTGTGCAGAAGTCGTGGATGGCGGTGATTGTCACTGATGTTGATGTGGGCGGTGCGGGGTAGGTCATGATGCAGATGGGGGGGCTAGTTTTGTAGCCGCAGCGGGGCATGTGCAGTCGTAGTCGTCAATGTCAATGTTGGGGACATCGTGGTGGTTGTCGATGGGCATAGCATGCGGGGCAGCCTCATTCAAGGGCTTACGCTGGTGGGGGTGAGATGCATGCCATCCAGGGCTCTTGGGGCCACCGGATGCACAGAAAACAACTAAAAAGCAATCAGAAGTAATAAAATAAATGAAACATACTTTGTATTTTGAAAGAGAGCACAATTTGCATGCTATGCGAGCACGGAGGCGAGGTGAGGTGGTGGTGAAAGAGTAAAAAAGAAGACGCACAGCCACTTGATTGCTGTGCGGACTTACGGTCTGGGGTGATTGAGTGAACGGAATGTATCCTCGGAATGCATCGCCTGCTTGTACCACCCACTCCGAGGCCTCGGAAATGAACGGGATATAGTATTTCTGCTACCTACAATGTATGTACATACTTTTCAGTACTTTAAATGCCCATAATTCATTGTTATTTGCAATTTTTTCCTCAAAACTTCGGATTTTGTGCATTTTGAACTGTATTTCAGTTCTGTGGTCCTATAAAACATCTCAATGGATGTAATTTTTGTTGATAATGGTACTATGCACACCATATTACTCATGCAACTGAAGATGTACTTTTCTGAGCAGCAAGAGCTGCACAAGCACCACAGGTGGTCAATGTTAGTGTCTGCATCTGAAGTCTGCATAAAGTAGGCGGACCAGTCACAGCGAGACAGGCTTGAACATGAAACTTTTCTTCATTGGGCTTGAATTTGTAGGGTTCTCCTGTCGCTGAACATTTTGTACAACGTATATATTGACAATGACCTGGACTAAGGTCTGGTGACAAGGTCACGTCAAAAGCATCTGTGCTGGCTTCCAGAATTCAACTTTGCCTGATATTAGAATAGAGTGTACCTGTGCCTCCTGGAAGAACATATCAAACATAGAAGTGTGAAAGGTCCTGAACATTTAATGAATCCAATGTCTCTTCAGCCAACAGAGGTCTCCATCTTCCCACAAAATAGCAGTTAAATGGAGCTGCCAATGTGCACCCAACCTGGGCAACCTGTTTTTCAACGATATTCAGCACATCATGTACAGTGAGACTACCATCTACCCCTGAACAAATGTTATGTCAAATCAAAAGCACGCATCTTTGTGTAACTTACTAAGGGGCAGAGTATGAGGAGCAACCCCTTGAATAAAAATTGTAAAACTGGCGTGTATTTTCTGGGGTGCACAAGAAGGTTTTCTGACCGGTACAGGGCCTAAAAAGAGAAAGCATCAGTACTCTGTACAAAACTGCAGTGTATATATTAGGTACTGAAGCACAAACATTGTGAAGTGAACATAACAGTGCATCATCCTGAATGTGTGAGCCTCCACATCTATTTCAGACTTGGTGAACCTTACCAATGTTAAAAAAAATTCCAATAACAGTGGAGGGTGGAAAAGTTGGTCTCAACTTCATTCAGGGTTCAAATGATGTCGAGATTGAGGAGATGGTAGAGAGATGTAATCCTGTTCTCTCTTTCTTATAACAACTACTGTGGGAATGTTGTCATTATTGCCCTTTCTATTTTTAAGAATTTTGAAATTTTTGTTGCAAAAGGTGTTCATTGTGATTTCTTTTTTTGATTATTTTTTCTGTCACCGATCATAAAGGCAATGATGCACTGCCGATGTCTTCACACTGATTCTATGTTTATTTTGAAAAGCAGGAGAAATGTGATTTGTAGCTTTGTTTCTGTCAGAAACCTTGTCAATCACTACACACAGCGGTGACATCTTTTCTCCAATTCTTTTTGTTTCAAAATGAGCAGGACTGCTTCCATTCTATGTATCATGTATAGCAGTTGGGTTTCCAATAGTCCCGAGTCCTGCAATGTTCCATTGAATTCAAAGGTGAAATCTCCTGGAGTGCTTCAATAGTTTGGGTTGCTCAGACTTTCTTTGAATTTGTTAAACATGCCTAATCAGCACCTGCTGCTGGGTAAGTTCCAACTTTTCTGATTTTTGTCTCAATTGAACAAAAAGTAGTCCCAGAGGAACTTATTAGGTCTAGATTGGAGGAGCTGTGGAGGATGGAAGAGGGTATAACCGATATCGTTTTGTGTGACAAATTACAAAAGGCTTTCAATACATCAAAGTATACCTTAGGGCAAGTTCAACTTTCTAAAGACTTCATATTATTTACATTTCTTCCCCAGTTTATCCAGTTTCAAAAGGATGATGAAACACATGGGGTTTTTGAGTACAAGGCAGCAAGACCACATGGTGGAAACCATTACAGAACCTATTGAGGAGTTGAGAGAGCATTTCCCAAAGGCAGGATACTTTGAATTGAAAAAACATTTACAAATCAACCACAAGCTACGTGTCTCTAGGTTCATCCTCTAGTTGTAGCTACTGACACATGTTCCTTACATTCTGGCAGAGACACAATTAAGGAGTGGAGTCATGCCAACGAGCCCAAATCTGTTGCAAGATGACTCAGAAAGGACATGGTCCGGAAAGTGTTTTATTGTGCTGGTGTCAATGACTTGTGGTGTATAGACCAACACAACAAGTGGAAATACCGATTTGGTCTCTGTCTTCATGCTTGTGTCAACCCATTTAGTGGTGTCCTAAAATGGATAAAGATATGGTGGAATAATTCAAACCCAGTTTTGATTTGCAAATATTATTTAGACATGGTGGAAGCAAATGGATGTAAGTGTAAAATGATTTCTTTGCGTCTTTGAACTCAGGAACTTTTTAGACAGCCCGCTTATAACCCAAAGTGATGTCAGTAATGAAAATGGAAATGTAGCTCAGGCTCAGACTTTCCTGAGGCAATGGGCTGATCCAGAGTTATGCAATACTGTACAACATCATTGGATGGCAGAGAAGATGAATATTCCCTCTGAGATAGTTTGGAGTGTACTCCACACAACATTTAGCTTTGGCTACAAGGGCCTGCTGCAGCATGGTGTGGACCAAGGATGGTATGATCCTAAGGTACCTTTAGAAGCATAAGTATCTATTTTCAAGTGGATATCAGCTAACAGTTAAGGCAGTTTGGGTCTTTCGTTACATTTTTATTCCTTGGCTTCAACACAAACTCGACAAATATGTGGTAAAAAATAACACAATCAAGAAGAGACACAATTGAAAGATAGCCCACCCAAATGGTGTCCTGTTCCTCATCAAGCAGGCCCCAGAGCAATTTGACACTCAAGATTACAAGGTAAATCTTGAGATGTTTGCTTTCAACAACCTTGTGAATGTCCATTCTTAGGTTACTTTCAGCCATGAATCTATTCAGACCACCAGACAACTTTACGCACCAATTGATCATCCTGTGCTGGAACTCATACCCGAATCCTTTCAACAAAGTGCTGAGGAGTTTATGAACAAGCTAGGGAATCCCAAAATAAAGCAAGACTGCGTCTGGAATATCTATCTCGTGCTTCTGGGAAAGTTCCATGCTCATAGAATCATTGCACTAGATGAATGGGATGTATTCTTCATTGACGATTGTTATGAAAAAACACAGTCTGATGCAATCCAGGGACAAGGCACCTTACATATTGGCGGTCTCAATCCTCTGGTTTTCACAGGTAAGTTGACTCACATGTTGATACTCCTTTCATAGCTCTAATAAATGGCAATCAGACCTCCAGGACAAGGAAGTTGAAGGGAATGGAGGCACATTGTCACACAAAGAGAGCGATGACTCCGGTGAGGAAGAGTTTGAAATATCAGGAGAGGCACCTAATTTAGAGATGTTCCTAACAAACTTTATGCAACACATGGGAGGGTAGAGTCACAGACACATTGTAATGCAAATTCAGACTTACAGACATGGAGGATTGAAAACATACCTACATGATAAAATGGCCATGCTCAAGGTAACTTACGATCAGAACTAAGAGATACCTGAAAGATATAATGGAACATCATTCTGATATACATAAAAAAGATTTTACGACGATGGGCATGTCTAGGGGTCTACAAATTTAGGTGTCTTGAATGATTTTGATAGGACTGTCCTCTGAAGCAACATCTGGGGGGTGTGTTGCAATATAAGCTGACTATCCTTTTGAAAATTCCATGATCTGACAGGTTAAACATTCCCTCAGGGTGTTAAATTTGTCGACTTGCCAAACCAGGTATCTATTGGTTGTAAGGTGTGAAGGTGATTCTGACTGGAGGGCATATATAACATTATCAATACATATTGGTTTACAAGAAAGAACTTACCATGAGTTTATGGTACCTTGATGGCTCTGACATGAATGTTTCTGCAAAGTGTAACAAAAATATACCGCAGTTGTAAGAATTCTTCTGCCGCAGCACCTGTACATCCATTATGACACTTACAGAGGCAGATTGTGTGATAGGCTGCC
Source organism: Armillaria nabsnona (assembly GCA_030407065.1). NCBI lineage: Eukaryota > Fungi > Basidiomycota > Agaricomycetes > Agaricales > Physalacriaceae > Armillaria > Armillaria nabsnona. The sequence continues at coordinate 213,884 of JAUDQA010000013.1, forward strand.
TCTTTGTCTGCACTCCTTTTTTGTCAGATGCCTCAAGTACTAGGAAGTTGCTCAATGCTGTCAAGGTATCCTGATGTTCCAAGCCCAGCGAATCAAGTGTAAAAATCTGGGTACTGGAATATCACTGTCAATGAAGTGCATCAAATGTCACAAGTAAATACTCTTACACTTCCCCTGTGGCAGATCCTTTTCCAGTATCACTCCTTTCTTCAGCTTCAACCTGAGTCTCCTTCTCAGGTTCACCTGGCAGAATCATATAGCCAGGATTGCAAATTATAGCGAGATACCAATGGATGCTAGGAAAGATCATCTTAATTATTTGCCAAAATACATGATAATGACATACCCTTCGTGTATCAGTATGATCAAGTATGTCATTGCAAAGATATTGATCTTGGACGTCCAATGTCATCATATTGTCTAACACTGTGTTTGAATACATCTGTGGTGACATGAAAGACAAAATCTATCACCTTTCAAATTTAGGAAACCAAAACAGACTGAAGACATAAATGTCTTTGTTAATTGCAAATTTATCTTGTCCCAATTGCTCTTGCAAAAGCCTACAGAAAGTTGTGAACAGGGACAAAAAGATCTTGAGAATTACATACCATAATCCAAACTCTATGAGATTATCATTGAGGTAGACACCCGGTTTCAAGCAATTGAAGTCTTCTCGTTTGATACCCACCCCACCAGTGACACTCCAAGGATATTGCAGCATCCTAGAGAGAATTGTTAATAGAATTCTGCAGAAAATAAATGATATGGACAACTCTTCAGGATCGATTGTCCCTCCCTCCATAACATGCTCTTGTGAACTGTCAGGTACAGAAGCATTGCTTGAAAAAGCTTGGAAAATATGCTTCATTATTGATGAGAAATGCTTACTGGCTACAAGGCTTCTTACTTTTATGGACCTTGGAAATGGCTGAATCCTGCAGGTGTCAATGCAGTCAGGTGGTATTTCTTGATAGATATGTGGACCAACCTTAGCCTTTCACTTCAACAATCCGCTCAGGCCAGTGTGAAAATTTGCAAGGGTAAATAGCTGTGAATTTGATCTCAAATGGGAATCGCAAAAGTCTCCTTCATTGTCTGATAATGAATCAGATGACTCTGTTGAGTCTTCTTCATTGATCTCCGGAAATAGGAAATAGGGAGTGGGGTTCGAAGGCTCTGTAGTGGTCAGTCAGTGATTACACCATTGTACCTGTTAACATACTCCATATCTTGAAAGGATATTCCTCCATTGTATATATATGGGAATTGATAAATGACATGTCAGAAATGCTGGTGGGAGTTAAGAGACAAAAAATGATGCACTTCCAACGGTGCTGATTGCCAAATAATGTGAGATACATAATACCCCCTTGACAGAGTTTAAAACCAAATTCCAACTGCAGATACTTAAAGAAGTTTGTCTAGGACCATATCTTCACCAGTGGATCAGTGAAGAAAAATTGTAATGGCTGAAATTGGGATGCCATTATCTATATATGTCCACTTTTGGAAAGATTCAGACTATCCAGCAGACTGAATCAGGTTTTATAGTAGGTAAACTGCTGCCCAAGACATCCTAACAATTCTTTCAAAGTTAGGCCATGGGCAAACTGCAGCAGGCAGTATCCATTACTGAAAATAATGGGCACAATGATAATGATTTCTGGCCTTGAAAATGTCTGACTTGTGTGCTTCAAAGCATATCTTGAGAAGACCATATAACACAGCATGTGATATACTGAGCATGATACATTGTGGTGTTATTTCTACTTCATTTCTTCTATAACTTCCCAGTGTTATAATAGCTTCAAACAGTTGCCTATACAGTGACACTGCTGGCTGCAGTCTGGAATGAGAATTGTTAATAATGGAGTCAACCTTAGCTGCTGCAGAATCAGTGAGGGGATGTTGAGTGGGGAGACTTAGATAAGTTGGTGCATTATACAATTTAGATGCCAAGTGACCCCAAAGCTTAGCCCCCCTTGTGGAGAAGAATGATCAAGATGGCTGTGCTTCTCGATGCTTCCAGAATTTGAAATAAAGTCATCTGTCTTGATGCTCTGATGACTTAATTCATCAACATCAAGAGCTATATTTGGCAACCAGCTGCCTAGAAGCTAGTGGTACAGATGCACGAACAACAGAATGGACAGTAACTGTAAGATGAACAATATGCATCGTTCCATGCTAAGTAGTGTTGAAGAGTGTCTCTGAACTCGGATTGGGCTTCTTTCATGAATCCACCCTTGCTGCCTTACATCACCAAACCAGCAAAGACTAAACCAAGGATGACATGGCACATTTGAGTGGACTGGGAAGCTGACTTGTTGGAAACTCATGGAACTCATTACTGTATATAAAGCCTGGCACGCTAGGTGTGGTATCGCTCGTGGGTGCAGTTTTGAAAGGCACCCAACAGAAGGAAGTGGCCACAAAGTCTGACATGCATTATTTGCGCAAAATAGTCTGGCAGAGGAATCACAACACATAAAGATAAAATAAAATCAAGATGACTGAGATAACAAAAGAAAAATAATTTTGTAGTCAAATTAGAGAGCAAGTAACTAATGTTGGTCAATATTGCTCACTGGGCTCAAGCACAGTCGGTGTTCCATGCCTAGCTGCAGCCATCTTGTGAATCATGTGATATGTCAGCTTGAGGTCCAGTACCAAAAGAACAGGAACACAATCCCCAGTATCCTCCAACTTATACTGAACAGTATCCTATTCACCTGTGGACCAGGGTACAGTCCAAAGATAAGGAAGGCACCAATGAAGAACACTGTCCTGTTCATTGGAAATTTGAATTGATCCAAGTTCAAATGCATATGACATACCCCCAGTACAGTAAGCCAAATGGTAGACCTTGAACAATAGCAATATTCTCCAAAGTATCGCAGTTATCATGGAATCCATGATTAATTTGGCACTATGCGACATGTATGTCAGGTGGCAGGGAATAAAGAATCATTGGACAAATGGCTTCAGAAAATGACACCTGCAGGATGTCTTCATGCTTGCATTGCAGCAGGAAAGCAAAGGTAATACTTCCAAGGCAAGCAACCATGGAGAAATCCAGCATTATTTTTATCCCTTATGTATTAGGGGCAGCATCCACAGACTGGATGGCAAGGACACCAACATCAATGGCAATAAGGATGGTACACTTCAATGGATGTCAAACCAAAGTCTGCAGAGGGTCAGTTTCAGACTTACATATACAGTTAAGTCTGAGCACGTCTTTTGAACTCCAAAGGAAATTTGATTCCATGCCTGGCAAGAGACAATGCCATTGACTGACATTGTTTCAATGGCCGATAGGTGCCTTCATGGAGCACTGAAAAGCAGGAAGCTAAGTATGCAGAATCTTCTAGAGTTTGTCTGCAGTGTGCTATCATAGATTGACACTCCCCTGTTCAGTCAAATGGCTTGCTCTCTGTGCAAGTTCACATATTTTTTCTCCGCTGGGATATGCATATTAGCTGTTACTTCATCATAAAGTTGTATAAGATTCACTGAAATGCTTCATCAGAATGAATATGATCCTACACATTCCTGGCATGCTTTGAAGGTCTTGTATTCCTGAATTGATTAGGTCCAACATCATCTTTAATTCATCTGGCCCATATGATGCAGTAGATGAGGTGGATATGAGATGATCTGGGCTTAGTGTGTCAATTCTATCAGCTATTAACATGGGACTTACTCACCGCTGAGGGCATGAAGAATCATGTCCTTCAATTTGTCTAATACAGCTTGTCCTGGACATGAAAGGGAAGGATATAATCCATGGTGGTGCCTGGAACACAGATGAACTAGGAAAAGATCAAAGTATTGAAATACCAATATTGGGCAGCAATTGCATATCCTTGGATGACGTTTAGAACATGAATCATAACAGGTTAAAGACGGTACCAATATATGCCTCTGACTGAATGCCTTTCATGTTAAACAACAGACCCTCAGATGGGTTCATTTGTTCTGGCCAGAAGATGACCCATGTCGGATGATACATGAGATAGTACCCGCAAACATGATTTCCTACTCTGTCCAGGATGAGGTTGAGGATGAGATCGACATTTTCAGAACAAAAGAGTGGTTCAGTGTAGTGGATAGATTCCCAGGAGGTATAGATATGTCTTAAGGCTTTATTGACTATCGTTAGCCTGGGATCATGTGTGATATCAGCATCTGTGACTACCGTGCAGTACTCATGCTGCACCTCAGTTCCCCCAGAAGTGAAAGATAAGCAAAGCACATACCAGTTCCCTCTGACTAAAGTATCTGGTGCCTTCAGGATGGACATGACTCGCTAATGCTAGTAAAGAGGGACTGATGATGATGACATTGTTGATACGAAGTATTCAATGTGTTTGACCCACACTGTGTATGATAATTTTTGTGGAGGAATGGTGTATAATCCTTCACACTGTTTGCTGCATATTTTTCAGGGTTAAAGTCCAAATATAGATCACCATCATGTACACTTTCACAGTACAGTGATATTGCCTGTGTTCAGTTGGGAGGATAAGATAAACCAGTGGTGGAGGAGTGAGAGGAAAAGGCACATGAATATGGCTCATGAGGTGTCAAATTATTCGGTTGTAATGCAAACAATGGTGCAAAAAAACATTTTCTTCCCTGTGTATAATTATTTTGAGTATTAACATGATTATCTCAGCCATGTTCTGGAACCAGAAAGAGCTGTGACAGGAAAGGAGTTGGTCGTGTGATGCTATTGTGACTGTAACACATTCCCTTGATTACATCATACAGCATCCATCTACACCACTTTGTGAAACCAAGAATTCCAGATACAAGAAAGACACTACTACTGTTTAAATATATATACTCAACTTGTGGCCTAGATGCACACCAAAATTGATCTTGAACCATTTTAGGTGTTCCAAACAGCAATTACATTAAACCTGAACATGATAACCAGGTGTATTCAAACTGTGAAAAATGGCTCATCTACTTTACTTTGAGTTACTTGAAGTGAATATAAGACAGTCACTTACTGTCTATCATGCCGATTTTTGAGATTTTGGAGTAACACTAGTATGTGTTTCCAAAAGTTTTTCAACCCCCCTTGCCACATCCCTCTGCCATTTGACAATGATTATCATGAGTCAAAGATATTGTGAGACGGTGGCTACAAACCCGATTTCTTTTGACTTTGATGTTTCCTGGTGTTTAAGCCAACAGATGGAAGCAGTGTGTGATCCCATGTCGCAAGCAGCACAAATTTGGGGGTACTCTAGAGATTGACCATTATTGGGAGATGATAAGTGTTCTTGACGTCGAACGTGCTTGTGAGGATTTGCAGAAATTGCCCATACTTGCAGGTACGTGAACAGCATGTCAACTTGTTAAGCAACCGGGAAATGACACTGTCCACACGCTGATGAAAGTACTTCACTTGTCCTGAACACAATGTCATCATGTGTGTCATTCTTTTGTCTTATATGATCATTTGGACTTGTGTCCACAATGGAACTTCATGCACAACAAAATCTGCATTATCATGTTATAGCGCATGCACCCTGTTAAATTTATCGAAAGGGAAACAATACAGTGACTGTGTAGCGGCAAGTGCCAGGTTGAATTGGGATGGCAGTGATGTATTTGTTTTCTGTAAGTAACTTTAAAAGGTGACAATCAGGGAAAGCAATGGTTCATTATGTTTGGGCCATTCCATGCTGGGCAGATGCGTCAAGTTGTTGGGTACAACAGAGAATCATTGATCTTAGGGAATTTCGCACACAAGATACAGTTTTTGTGCATGTTAGTACATATCTGCTTTGAAGCCAGGCAAGTCTGGTTTGATTTCACGCTTTCCTTCGCAGCCAAGAACCTACAGACATTGCACCTGACAATCCTATGGCGGCTCTGCTAAATGTCCAATGCAGACATCGCACAAGATATCAATGCACTATGACAGAGGCTCGGAAGTAAGCCCCCATATAAGGACACAAAGTATTGAGCTTGACCAGGAAAGTGCAAATAGGATCCATACAAATGCCTCTGTACCATACCCACCATCGACAGGACACACTATTCCCTCATCTGCATGGTTTCAGTTGCAATAATAGTCATGCTTTGCACACTGCACCAATGATTAATTTTACATTACCTTGTCTATCAGAACAATCGTGCAAATTGCCTTGATTGGGTTTGAAGGACAAGGTTCTTACATTTCACTTGTTCACACTCAGGAGAAGAAAACCTCCATCAAGGATGTGGTCCTTTCTCCATGCTGGCCAGGTAGCTAAGGATCTTGGCAGCGGAGAAAGTCAGAGCCGTTGATGAGCCTCCAGGCTCTGTACGCTCAGAATTCGCGTTTTTTCGCTGATAATTAATGTTGCCGTCCCTCCAATGGCCTCTCAGTAAACCAATAATTCCACACACATCAATACCACTTTCACCCTACAGCAACCACTCCTCATGCGCTTTGTATCCATCCCATCTTGTTATGCATCATAATTGCCGTATTCCATCACGACAAGGCTCCTTCAATCACAAATCGTCCTAAAACAGAATTATCGCATCACTTCTCAAAGCCTCATGGAAGCACCAATCAATCACTTAATGAAATGACATGATTGCCGTGGCCACTCATCCATCCAAGATATTTCGAGCACCCGGAAACTACAGACCGCATTTACTAAGGCTGTTACCTCGCCAAGACCTTGAAACGACATAGACCCAAGCATGCATCTCAGTATAAAAGCCATACCTCACCAGTCCGCAGCTAAACAGCACCTAATGATCCGCCCATCGCCCAATAAAACCATACAGCTCGCACCCATACGTGGTAACGTCGATGAGTTGCTGTTACTTTAGAAGTCAAAAGTATCATATGTTTCCTATGGATTTCCCTAAGCCACGGCCTTACAGCCTGACTAAGTCATGCATGATTACCCTATTTATAATTTTGTACTTGTAGTATAAAAACTAGCTAGAAAACGTAGTTACAGGGGAGTTCATCTCTAGTTGACCAGACTACATCAATACTCGTCACACTCTAGTCTAGCGACCGTAAACTACATCTATTCACCGTTCTATGGCAATACACCATTTGCCCCGCATATTCTCGATTGCACGTCAACTCTTGAAAGCTCACCAGAGTTATTCACACGGTTTTTAACTGTGAAGAGTCCTTTCCGTTACACGCTCTTTGCTCTTAACACTATTGGTGCATGCTCATATTGTGCCAATACATGACCGCCACGCCTCCGTTATCTTTTATAGGCCGACATCGTTTCACTTTCACACCATTAGAGTTTCTACAGTTTCACTTTCACCATCGTTATCGTTGCCCACTTGGGTAGTCTCCGAGCAGACTTAGGATCAGTTTAGGACCAGTTTCAGCAAGTTTCGTATAGTATCAGTCCCTCGAGTGGACTTGAAGGTTAGTTTGACATAGGATAGGATCGCTTCAGCACCAGACCAGTTTTCGACATCGACACAGTACTCTTGCATTGTATAGGATCAGTTTCATCGCCAGTTTTCGTAGCCCCACGTTTTCTCTCACCAGTCTACCCCAGCACATTGTTTAACGTTTTCTCTTGCCACATGTTATCTCTACTACATTTTCCCATCGCCTCATTCACCCATAGACTATTGCCGACCGTTTAGCCTCTCTACCATCGTTCACCCAGCCCAGATTAACGTCCCGCAACGTTTTCTAGTCTTGTCGCACGTTTTCTCATACGAATTTGTGGTATTCACGTCATACCCGTCTTCGTTCCCTCTCACTTCGAGAGATCCCTACCGACTTATAGCCATTGCATCTAGTACTCGACTACCAAGCAGTACTACTTCGCTGACTTAAAGTCGCAGTGTATACTTGCATATAGAGGAATTGATTTACTGCACGGAGGTGCCCCGAACCCACTCGCAAACACGATCGCTTTGATTGCCGTGCTACTACGTTAATTACCCAATCTCATTCCGAGTTGGTGTTGCCATTGCCACGGAAGTCTAGGCTCATCACCGTGCATGTAAAGGATGTTGCGACCAGGATTCCATCCTACATTGCAGGACTAGATATCTTTATTGCCGTCGAAATATGTATATTCACAACTCTTTCCATGGGCTGACAAATCCAAATTGTAGGGTACGTTCCAGAACTGCTTCTCTGTCAGGTTTGTGAGGAAGACTAAAGGACCCTTACATGTGTTGTACAAGACAACAGTCTTCAGCCCCATTTTGCAGTCTGGACTTCAGGTTGGGGTGGGCCTGAGCTCTTAACCACCTCTTGAAGGCAGAGACTTCACGTATCCGATCATCGAGCTATTACGGCACTGATCTTCATAGGTTTCACTTGTGAAGCCCAAGAGGTAGTATATGACAGGTTTGGTCATAGCAAATTCTTGCATGACCCACCCTTATAGGTGCTCCTATGAACCTCATCTGCCATCTGTGAGTTACGTTGAGCACAGGAGTGAATTTCAAGGTTTCAGATGAATGACTGCTGAGGAAGCAATGTCCGCCAAAGAAGTAGCTCATCTTGGAAACATTGGAAAGTACTATATGGCTGTACATGATCAGATCTGCCCCTACTACTCAGGCCTGTCAACTTGATTACAACATAAGAAGTCACCGCTAAAAAACCTCACTTATTTAAATGCTGAGGTTATAAAAATTCATTGTTTGATATCATTTAAAGTATTATGGATATGGAGTATCAACTTTTATGTGTATCAATCTGAGATGTCTCTACCAATTTAAGATGGTGTCTGAATAGGTGTTATACATTCGCCATACCATCCAACACTGTGCTAATTGGAAGGGGAAGAACCGGTTCCAAAATCTCTGTGTGCATTCTAAAACATCATGCTCTGCTGAAGAGTTTTTGACCAGGAGGTCAGTGCCAGTCCTGGCCGAGCTGATGTCAAATACAAAATTAAATCAATTACTATGCTAGTCAAAAATAAACATTTAAACTCCAGCAATTTGAAAACTTCAAAGGTGAGGAAGTCTCTGGGGTCATGCTGCTATATATGGTAAGAGCAAATACCTACACATACCAGTTATTATCATAACCGGAGCATACCAGTCCTGTATTCCATACTTTTGCCCACCTGGACAGCGATTGTTTTCAGCTCAATGAGCTGCATGTACATGTGTTTTCTTCTGAAAGAGCTCATAAACCTCTACCAGAGAAATTAGATTCCTGATAGAAAAATTAGGCATAAGCTTACCATCATCATCCAAATCCTCATCATTGTCACTGGCTTCATTCACTGTATCATCCTCTTCACCCTCATTATCAACATCATAACCAAGAATCTCCTCAGCAGCAAACCAATCACCGGAAATCATATAATCATAAAGGAGCTTGACTTCAGAATTATCTCCCACTCCCATTCCATGGAGAAAATCAGAATCACTGTCACTGCTGTCAGGCAGGAGATGAAATCAGATGTTTGGACTTGCTGAAGCATCATCAGATGTGGGTAAATGCTGGAAAGAACATGGTGGTGGTGTTTTAGGCAAACATGGAAGGTTTGTCAGTGTGGTTTTGTTTTTGGGAGCAACTTCTGAGAGTGCAGATGGTGTATACCTTTCACATATAAAGGTCAAGATAATTACAATGAGGCTTGAGCTCTAGTATTTTATATACCAATAGTTTGCCAGAAGACTTCATAGTTTTGCCAGATTTGCAGACTTTGCATAGGCCAAACCAAGGTGGTCGCATTCCTGTTGGAGTGGGTCCTTCTGGGTGAAATGGGTGCTATACATCAATTGATTCAGCATCAGCATCCTTAGTACTAAAAAACAGCTTCAAAGGAACATACACTTGCTCTTCATACTCCTCCCACAGAACAGAAGGCTTGTCCAGAATCAGCGAGCACAACTGGACAATGTTTCTGACCACATGAACACACTTCTCAGGTGCCGCATTGCAGGAATGAACTGGTTTGCTTCCCATGCCTGAAGCTGCAGGGTCTTGCAGAAGCTGCAATTCTGAATTGATGTTTTTATCAGTAATCATGAGATTGAAGCACCGTTTGGGATGAGAACACATGATGTGATGTAAAGCTAAGAATACAGAATAGATACAGTTATTGACCAGTCATTGGAACACCGAAAATTGTTTTCCATCCCATTCTCCATAGCTCTCTTTGTTCCCCAAATGAAGTAGCTAGAAAATTATTAATTTTACTCAGTAATGTCCATACCAAATATGAAGTGGATTGAAATATTATCAACCGAGATATTTGTCATTTATGGTGTTTCATTGACTGATAAATGGCCACGTGGCAAACCTTTGCCAAATCTGCCCCATTGTTTGATTTTTCAAAGAGTCAGTTGCGGCTCTAAAATTCCTCAAAAATGCTTATAAAATCTATAACATGCCTATCTCAAATTATACAACAGAATTTAGCAACAGAATTGAGGGAAAGTGGGATAAATTAACTGTTTCAGTGACTGATAGTGTTGCATTGACCTGTCAATCACTGTACAGCAAAAAGAAACAGGGCAGCAGGCATGCTAGCAGTAAGAGAAAAAAAATTCACTGGGTGTCTCAGGCACCCATACATGATGATATAGAGGTGTCCAACTCATAAATCTGTAAGTACATCTTCAATATAGCTATAAACTGCAGCCCCTTCACCTTTTTAGGAAATCCATTGGATTGACCTTGGCATTTGTATGGGCACTGATGCTCAAACTTCAATTGTTCCATTTTATGATATTAATGAGCATTTTGAATATCTATTTTCCTTGATATGTGTTGGAAGCTTATTTTACATAGTACATCACCAAAACCTAAGCCATATGTTCTGGTCCAGACCAGCCTTATCTGGACAGTGATACCAGCTGATGAAGATCAGTAGTGAACTGACAGTTGTGTTCTGTTCTGGCACAGTCTATTCAGATAAGTACAGACCTAAATAAGATCTGCATCATCTACTTGAGAGAGAATAGAGCTATGTAGAAGGGGCTAGAACAAGCAGAGATCCTGTAAGTCAGTTGATATGATAGCCTGAAAATTATTCAGCCAAATAGCAAGGAATAAGAAATTATGACAGACCTAACACACTTCAGAAAGAGAAAGAGAAAGTCAAGGAGTGGCCAGCCTTTGCTGTAAGAGAGTCTGACAGAGTTGGATCATGTGTTAGGGAAACGCGATGTGACACATTACATCAACATTACATACTGTCACATACCCTTCTTTCCTTTTACCTTCATCATATCCATGAAGCCCACTCTCCTCTCTGTTGCTTCAAAGGCAAAGAAGGCCAAGGTAGCAAGTCCAGCACCTCACATCTCCAATTGTCAAAGAATTGTCTCCGGAAGGCCTGCCAAACCGCTACCAGTACCATTACAGCCACGGCAGGTGTCGCACAAGGTCAACCATTCACACAAGGTTATATCCTCCTCCGATGAGGATATTGTGGATATCCATACTACCCGGCATCAACAGCAAGTCGTAGTGGAGGATGACTGGGAGGAAACTGACAGTGAAGAAAAATTGGATGCAGAGGACTAGGGGGAGTTATGGGCAAGGCTAGGGAAGAGGGAAAGGCCACTGACATCTCATGGCCTATCTCCAAGTCCTAAATTGGTGAGCATTCTGCCAATGTGCAGGCATTGTACTCCATGTGTTTATGGTTCAGGGGATTCTCGAGTCGCTTGCTGAAGATGAGGAGAACAGTGCTGAGGATGATAGCGACAGCGAGAAGAAGGAACCTGAGATGCCAGAGTGAGTGCCATACACATATATCAATCTAAATTACTGATTAATGTCAAGAATTTTCCGACTTATACACTCCTATATGCACATCACCACATTACCGCAAAAAACCCAACAAAAAAGATAAGTGTTCATTTAAGTCTAGCGTTATTTCTTGGCTGATAACCGGTACTACTTAGCTCTGATTAGGATGCTTAGCCCTTGTTTCTGACTTTGCTTCTCTTGCTGGCACATGGACTGTTATACAACTTGTTTACTTCTGACCCCTCCAGCTTACTGTATGCTTATCTGATGTCCTCGTACTTCTCTGTAATTGCTTTGTTGTGATGAATTGGAATTGTGCTTTGTCCAATACATGGCCATGTCAACTGCGAGAGAATGGTATGCATAACAAACCATCTGCCTAGGAGAGCTACCAGATCAGGTCTACCTTGGTTGACCAGAGGTCCCTTGCAATACCGAAGGAGACCATATGAGAACACCTGGAACTTGGTAGATGTTCTCTGATCACGGTGCGATCACTGTCAGAACCAGGGACATGGAGGTCAAACATCTGGGTCACCTGTTGTCGGTGGCCAAGATCGGTAAAGATGGTCCAGATCAAGTTAGAGCAACTTGATCGCAGACGATGGTAGCGGTCTGTCCAAGATCGCATGGCTCAGGTTTTGGCAATGTACAGGGTGTGAGCTTATGTGTCCCAGTGACATGCTCTGCAAGCGTTTACATGTGTAATTTTGCAATTTGTACAAATGAGTACAGGCTACAATGTCCAGATACTAAGGCACTAAGAAACACACTAGAGTGCAAGGTGTATAATGCCAGTAATAAGATTACCTGAGTAAAGCTGGGTGGAGCGCATGACTTAACCTAAGAACGGTACTAGAAAGGCTGCATTAGGTATAAAGTCCCAGTGCTTGACACTAAGTGCTCTGACAGGGCATAAGACATGCATGCTAAGAATAGAGCAGGACACGCTTGTGAGATAATTAAGACTTCGCGCAACATTGATCTATGATGCGCAAGGCCTGGCAGATCTGGAACTTAGAGCTCTAGACTTTGTGATGTCAGAACTTGAGTAAATCTGAAGTCTCTGAATTCGGCCGAAGCGCGCGAGGCCCAGACAAGGAGCCCGTTGCCTTCACTATGAGAGAATTCCCTAAGCAAATATTTTAAAGTGAAATAAGAGTCATGCGCTAGGCTGCAACTCCGAGGAGATAACAACCGACATCAATACACATGTAATAGAGCTGGTAACCAATGTCGCAACACTCAGAGACAGGATCTGGCCCCAAGCCGGACTCCTGAGTCAGTGCCAAGCTATGGCATGATAATGGCAACATGCACGGGACGCAGGCAAAGGAGCTCGGCAACCTCAATGATACTATATTTGGTGATACTAATTTGTAGAATGTAGAATAGATAAATAGCGCAGTGTAACCATAGTGTACAAGTTTTGGACCCCCGTTGTAGTCGTGTGCAAGCCTCCAGCTTGACGCCGTAGCTTCTGGACTAGTTTGTAACTTCAAGCGAGAGAATAAACCTAGAATTGATATCATACCGAGTGAATTGAGTCACACGCGAGGCATAGAAAGCTAACACGGCGCTTGTGTGACTGTTAATTGGTTGGGTGACTTGCGCTCTAACCTGAAAAGAAGAGTATAGTGTCATTGAGGATGCACTCTTGTGCTTTGAGGGTTTCTTGTGATGTGAGGCACTACAAGTGGCAGAGGTTCAAACCCTTTGGCTTGATTAGTGCTCGCTTGAGGGTATATATTTCCCAAGTGGCATAGGTTCAAACCCTGTGGCTTGTGGACGGTGTTTTATAAGGTTCTCTGTGTCTCTGGATCGCATAGGTTAGAACCCTGTGGATCTACAATTGGTTTTGAAGCTTGAGCGCGTAGGTTTGAATCCTGTGGCTCTAGTGGATGGCTTTGTGAAGTGTTTCTGTTTGGAGCGCGAAGCTTTGAGTTGTGCGTTGTGTGTTTTAAGTCATTTGAGGTCATTTTGTGTGTCGCTCTAGACTTGGTGAGGGTTTTGTGGACATCTCTTGACGTTGCGTGTACTGTACTACACCTTGCCTTGAGGCCCAGCGACAAACTGTCGCTCCTCTTGTTATTAAAAGCCTTTGGACTTAGAGAAATTGAGATACTAGATGTGTGCTATTGCTATACGTTTGTATCCTATATTCTGAGAGTTGCCTTGCCTTGTTTCTATCTGCTTCTATCACATCAGAATCCCCCATGAACTTGAGGGTTTGTGTGTGTAGTGTTGGGTGTGGGTGTGATCAGTGTCTTCGACGCTGTTGCATTTCTAGCTTGTGCACACAGAGTCTCTTCACCAGGGGAGAATAAAGGTCAAGAAAATGTTGACCAAATCAGGTGCCTTCATTTGGGCTAAAGCAACTCGAGCCCAGCTTTAGCCGGCTCATTGATGAGCTTGAGCCTAGAATGAGTCTGAGCCAATCAAGACTTAGACTCGGCTTAATAAGACTCGGCTTACCGGCTCAAGTGACTTTAACTTGAAGCCGAGTCACGGCATCACTAGGTAGGTGAATCAATTAGGTCTTACAAACCCACTACCAGGAATTGTTACCCATCACATCTCCTAGTCGGTCATGTCATGTTGCTGAACAGTGAAGTCGGTCAGTACTACCGACGTGCACCAAAAAAAGCTAGATGCGAACCATTATTGATAACGAAGCTTGAACCCTTAGACTTGAAGGTACAGATGTAACACAATACTGATTAACACTCTAGTGTTGTACTGTTACAAAAGGAATTATAGCTAGTAACTACTGGAATGAATAATTCAAAAAAAAAAACCTCTACTGCGTGTGGCGGGTGTAGGCAACAACAGTGGGCATAACACAACCCATATTTGTTATCCCCAATGCAATTAAATGGGGGAGAGGGACTGCGTGAAGACGATCCGCTTAACTCACTTTCAGCATGTGGTAATAGAGTGCATGCATGTACTGGTTGGCTCGGGAAGGCTGAATGTTGGACGGGGACAAGATGGACAGTGGCAGCTGTTCTAGTGGTCAGGCTGCCCCAATCTTAGATGCGTTCGACGTGATCTCGGTTATTCCAATGGGAGTTGTGGTTGTGGGATTCGCAGGACTGAGAGCTTGCTAGTACGTTGCAGAAGAGGGAGGTGGGGTCGACAGCCGTTTGACAGCAACAATGGGTTCATTAGGTGAAACGGACCTCACTACTGCATTCCCCATGGTGTACAACGGGGGTAGTGAGGCCATGGTGTCGGTGTCGGTGGTCTAGAGTGATATGGGGTGCAGATGGCTGATGTAGGGATGGGGAGCAGGCGCATGACAATGAAAGCGTCGGTGGGATAAATGCACCCCATATTCACGACCCCCCACAAAAAGAAAGAGAAGTGCACCAATTTGGAGTGTGTACGTGCTTTGGCTGGCACAAGAGGGGCCGATGTTAGACAGGGAGGGGATGGGTAGCGGCGGGTGTTGCAGTGATCAAGTAGCCGTATTTCCTAGTACATTGGGTGTGCTTTTGAGTTGCCCATCAACACATAAAAGGGTGTATTAGTCATCAGAATCGTTGGCTGTCGGGGTCCCGATGTTGCTCCCACCCTCCCGCGCTTCGTCCTGCACTTCTCCTTCCTGGTTGCTCTCCATCCCCTTCAGCCCTTCCTCACACCATACCATAGCCATCCCTCACGGTCACAGCTGCAGCCTCATCATCATCGCCCATCGTTGTTGTCATTATCTAATGTGTCATTGTCATCAGTTTGCGGCTGATACTCCCTCTCCTGCTCGCAGATCGGGGACAGTATAGAATCCCCAGGGATATCCATGGTCTTGAGAGGGTATGGATTCCATGTACAACAACAATTAGCATGATGACAATTTTGAGGGAGTTAGGTAGGTTGAGATATAGACTGCGGGCATATTTTCTGTATTGGTGGGCGGTGTTGGGGACCTGCATCGTCATCTACTACAGAGGCAACGCTGTCTATCGTTGCAGGTTAGACAGGACATTGCCTTGTCTGAGACCTGAGGCCTGAGGGCTTACATGGGAAGGTGGGAGGGGGAATGGTCGCTATCTGGAGTTCTTGGGACCACTGGATGCGCAAAATATATCTAAAGAAAAGAGTAAGCATATAAAAGATAAGCATATATCTTTTTGCACCCACAAGAGGGCTTGTGAGAGCATCGATGGAACAGAATCATGTTCGAGTTGGTGGTACTTAAAAGACTGCAAAAAAGGCACAGCCACTTGATCGCTGGTCGGTTTGGCGGACCATGGCGGTGTGACAATTGAACAAGCGAGCAATTAGAATGGATGTTCCTAAAATTTATTCATGATTAGAAAAAAACATATGAGGGTTTGGAATGAGTACCTAAAGTAGGCGTCACCCTCCAGCCACGCTGCAAGCTGTCCTTCTCAATGACATATAGGATATGAGAGCACCTGCCCTCTTGAAATCTCGTGAGATCTCTGCATAACTCACTAGATCTCGCGCCCCGGATTATTGTCCAGTGAAACCAAGCATAGTGACGATGACGACGAAGGCCTGCATGTCTGATTCCTTATCAGAGATCTGAGAGCTCCCAGACAGCGAAGCTGGCAGAGGAACCTGATGAGCAGGAGGAGAGGAGAGGGGTGACGCATCTAAGGGCATCAACGGACTAGCTGACAATGCATGCATAGCAGATCCCACAGTCATATGACGACTGCAGAGGTTGTAGCGGCGCAATGACATTTTGATTGCTTTTGTCGAGGTCAGAGTAGTAGGTCCAGGTGATCAAGCGGGGCAGTTCCAGATGATGACAAAAGGGAGATAAGAGAAAAGCAAGTTTAGACAAGTTTAGAAGTTAAGCAGAGAGAATAACAGTCAATGCGCTGTCAAAAATATGTGAGGAAGCAGTGATGAAGGTCACAAAACCTCACACGACGAGCTCAGACCAAGTGACAGGGATAGAGACTGTGTTGGTGGAGTCCATAAGACCCAATGCATCGATAAAAGTGCTGGGAGCACAGGTATTAAGCATATCCTTCAGTTGCTGTTACTCCCAGCAACGGTGCGAAACGGCCATCCACGTGATGCATGATTAGTCATCCAATCACGAAACATGTGAATCTTCCCCTGCCGCTACGCGCCAGATGCGCCTTGTTCCTCCATGCACTGGAAATCAGGATCATACCATCAGACTTCTTCTCCCTCATCATTGTTCTCGATCTTCTTGGATGTACTTACCATGGGAATCTATGGTTCCCGATCTGGTATTCCCGCAATTTTTGAAAACAGCAGAAATCTGAAATTTGGGGACAGCAGACGGTATATTCCCCTTGATTTCAATGTAGCATGTGCATCGGTTATTACTTAAAGATTTAGATATGCCTACTCCACCTCATTGTAGCCCTGTAATGCCCATATATTCCATGAAAAAGCAATATTTCGATGTCTCTGGAGTTTGCCAGACCGCTGGGAATTTGGGTGCACGGTGCAATGGCTCATAATTGTAATGTCGTGAAACTCTTCTGGCCTTCGACATTGTAACGGTGGGTTCTATTGCTTTATTTTAGTCACATTTATCGCTTTTCTGGCCATGATTAAAACACCGAGAATAAATACATGTGAATTATGATGAAAAAATGTATGTTCACCACGCTTTGAAAGCTATACACCACAGTACACATTTAAATAAGAATGAACTTCCAGAAAGGTATATTCTACACTTATTTAGAGCAGTTTTGGCCTGAAAACGTACTTACCTCTGCAATAATGAATTTTGGTCAGACGAAAATGCACCAAATGAGAATACGGCCTAGTATTCTTTTAAATCACTGAAGCAATAATGTGGATAACGATGTCTACTTTACTGGATCGCCGTGGATCAGACACATTGGTTGGATAGTACAATGTAAATTCTTGCTTGTTGAGTTTGTCTGGCTCTGTATGAGAGCACAGGGAACTGCATACAAAGGGTATATGCTGGCAGACTGTCCAAAAATGCGGATTTATAGAATAAAATGCATATTATTCGTGGTCCAATGGCTGTAAGTTACAGGAAGCTCGGTAATAATACTGAGAAATAGTATATGAATATATCCCGTTAATTTCCGCAGTCTCGGAGTGGGTTGTGCTCGCAGAGGATGCATTCCGAGGATGCATTTTGCATGCATGATCACCCCAGACCAAAAATCCGCACCCCAATCAAGTGGCTGTGCAGCTTCTTTTTTGCTCAGAGACCACCACAACGTCTCGCCTCGATGCCCACATAGCTTACAAATAGTGCTCTATTTGCATTGCAAGGTATGTTTTATTATTTTCATTGCTTATTACTTGATTTTAGGTCTTTCTTGCACATCCAGTGGCCCCAAGAGCCCCGGATAGCCTACATCTTCCCCACCACCACCCGTGTAAGCCCTCGAACAAGGCGGAAGCATACGATGACATCTACAACGATAGTCCTGGAGACCCCCACACTCGACGACGCCGATTACGCACATAGACACCCGCCAGGGGCCACGAAACCGACACAAATTCGCAATCCCACCGCCCCAGCAGCGTCCACATCAACATCGGGGCCAATCGCTTCCGCACACGAATTCCGCACACTACGAGAGTGTACTATACGTCTGGGGATCTGACATCGGCCGCCATTTCGGCACGGGAGGGCCCACAAAGCGCACAACCGACGACGAGGACGGCAACATTGAGCACAACGACGAGGACGACTATGGGGACGGGTGGATTTCTACTGCGAGGTGGGGCCCTGGCGTTGTCCTGGGGAGGGCTCACCCGGGAGGAGAGGAGAGACGGAGGATCTAGGAGGGCGAGAGACGTCAAGCGGGATGGCGGGATAAAGATCAGGACACCGACGCCGAACAACAGCGACAATGAACACACCCTTCTGGAGATCGAAGGAGGGCCCTCGGGCACTATGAATTCTGCAAGAATTATGGCCATACAACAATTTGCTTGCCTGCCGCTGCCCACCCCGCCCAAAGCCAACAACGCCCTCCCCCACTCCACCCATGCCCCCCACACACCCCAGAATCTTGTATCCCCCATTATTTGGGTGGGGAAACATGACCCTGCTGTGCACCACTGCCCCCGATGCTTCCGTCGCCAGGCATCGCCACCTCATTCCCATCCCCACCATTTCTGCTCTATACCTATTCCTACAGCACAGCCACCACCAACCCATCCTCATTACCCCTGTTTTCGATGCCCGAGGATTCAACGGCGAGGTCCTTTCTCGCCTGGGACCACGCCATCACCATCAAACAGGCACCGACACCTCCCCGGCCCTCTCCTTCATCCCACCAGCACCCTGTCTCGTTCAACCACCCCAAAACCATTGGTTTAGATGTAGTTTGATGCTACGCCATTGATGACATGCACGATGCCAGCCGTCAATGCCTACACCCATCGTGCCCAGTGTATGGGCAGCTATTTTTTTGTATTTCTAAAATATTAAGTACGGACCTTATGTATATTATCCTATGTAATAAATATCTATGGACATGAGTTCATGTTGTTGCTCTGCCATGAGTTCAATGGAAGACCTATGAGCAAAGAAGGTGTGACGATGTAAAATGGTGAGGGAGGTTATTATATTACCCCTTAGCCTAATCTGGAAGGGATCGAAATCTTGCGGAACATGCGGCACAGATCGCATGGAAGGCAGAAAGATCTTAGAGGGCGGGGAGCGCCAGGAGGCGCGCTCAACAAATCAATAGGGAGGGTGAAAAGGGGTGAACGGTCAGGTCTACTGGGAGCTCAGCTAATTATTGATCAGATCTGCTCAAGATCTGTTGGGAGTAACAGTATTTGAACGAAAAGGAAGGTGCTGGGATGGCAGGTTTGTATCAATACAACAGTACTTATCAGTTGTATTGGTAGAACTGGGGGAAAAACTAAAAAGTACGGAAGGGAATGAGTTATATAGTACGACATGGTGTGGCCATGTTAAATGAATTGTGTCTAGAATAGTACATCAGGAAAAAATGACGTTCAGATATACCCGTACGTAGCGTCTGTACCTGGTATTGCAAATGCGAAAGGTCCCCTTTATGTTGTGATCGTACTTCTCACTCGGGTCTCTGTAGCTCTCTGTAGCCCTCCGTAGTCTGCTGCCGCGACTACTGTAGCACTATTGTAGGTGTATATAATAGGATATACAACTAGCTAATCAAGGCCACATCTGAGGTAGACACCAAAAATTACGGAAAAAACAATACATTCACTGGGAGATATGTACTAGTACAGAGCTACAACACATTCTGTACATAGTTCCTGGCTCCCGCAACTAGCCCTTGGCCGCTACTAGACCCATGCTAGCGCTCAACGTTGAAGTCGCCGGAATAGCTTCGAATGCCTCGAGACATACGATCTATATAATCGAAGTCAGAGATTGAGTGAAAGATATTATAGATAATACGCACCATCGAAATGCTGCATAGCTCGAGTACCACCTCCAACAACCGACATCAACCGACATCAAACAGACGAATGCTATCAAGATTAACGAGTATGAGTGTGGGGGATAGTTCGAGCAGAATCAGACTCACCATTAGGGACGCGGGACCGTCAATCATTCCAAACTCACTACAACAGCAACAGTCAACTCCAAGGATGCGAAGGCAGACCAAGAAAACCTACTTCATCTGTGACAGTCCACAAATAAACTCATCAGCGTTTGCATAGTATCAGTCCGTTGCTGCATTCTTTGTAAAGGACGAAGTTACTAGCACTGACCTTGGACGAGGCAGTAAAAGGGGAGGTGGTGGTAGGAGGGAAGAAAAACGGTTGGAATTGATCGCGTTTTGGTGGCGTGATCATGTTGATAATGCACGGACCATCGGAGTTGGATCGGAAATTGAAACGAACTTCGTAATTCTTTCGACGCTGATCGCGCCTCACCGGCTTGACATCCACCCGCCGTTTGCAATTGCCTCGCACAATTCCTTTCGTGAGGTATCTTGGAGACATCTATTGTATTTTTCATTTACTTTGTATCATAAGAATGGATTTTTACGTCGCTTTGAATACCTGCCACGTCGCTCCCATTCATATATCTATGGATGTGTGCACTTGGGTTTATGTATGTCCTGTTTGGCTACGGAGGCTAGGTTTCGAACTACGGGTTGCTACAGAGATGTATGGTAGGTAACAGGTGGCGCAACATAAGGTACCGATCATCAATATGATATAGACAAATTGCGGTCAGTTACGTAGTATTTCAGTTTTTCCTGATGTAGGGAACGGTGCCGCAGGTGCCGGGCTGTAACACAAGTCTATGAGCGCCGCAGCAACTCGCACTACCACCGTTAATTCTGATTTTGAAGGAGATACTCGCAAAGACTCATGGCTTCCTGCCACACCAAACGCCGCACCTCCATCCTGCGTGATGTGACATCAACACGCTGTGAAAGCACATCACCCAAAATTTCCAGACTTTCAGCAGTAAGAGGACAGTTGGGTGGATCACAGGGAACGTGAGAGACCTGCGGGGGTGCACGACCAAAGGGGTTATTGCCATCCCATTCCCCTGGATTATGCAGAAGGAGATGTTCCCTGATTCTGGTGGAGTCTACCACTTCCCAATCGATACCATAGGAATCAGGATCTTCGACATATTCGTCGATACCACGAGGACCATCAAGAATCATGCTCGTGACAAACATCTCACGAGGCGTGCGGGGGGAAGAGCGGGGGAGATTCATTTTATGATTATTCCAGACCTCCGTCCACTCCTGAGCGTCCTGGTTAATAGCAGCAAGCCACAGATAATGAATCAGCCAAATGTGGTCGAGATTTTTTGGGTCCAAGCCATGGTGAACTTCGAGATCCAGAAAGAAGTTTTTCCACTTTATGCCAAAATCCCGCGTGACTTCATACCATAGGCGTTCAATTCGTGTGTTGTGCACACTCCTGAAATGATGTTCAAGTTAAGAAGTGTCTGTACAATTTCAAACTTACCTCCCAAAGATATAGGAGCCACGTCCAACCCCCTTGTTATCTAACATCCATTGTGCAACTTGGACGTTTTCAGTGCCGTGATCGCCACGGACTCGACTGGGAGTGCCATGTTCTGCTCTTGCCTGGTGGAACAGACAAACAACCGTGGTGGACGAATTGTTGTCACTAGCCTTGATACCGGTGACCATGCGAGTTTTGCCGTCGATAAAGCCATGTATGACGATTTTGTAGCGTATTAAGCCTGGGGACCATCAGAAAGTCAACTACGCAGGGGCGAAACAAGAACTGACCATGTTGACCGTCATGATGCCATAAACTGTTTGCGCCAGCAACATGATATCTTTTCCTATGGAGGCTTCGGTCACCAAAACGGCCAGGGGCGCCATGGACGCGGATGTAGGAGGCACGGATCCGCTCTTCGGGGACATGGTGTCGTTGAGACCGAAGGTGTCCAGCAATTTTACGCCAGCCAAATTCAGGGAAAATGAGTAGGGTATCGTGAATGAGGCTATCGAGCTCTCCATTTGTGAGAGACGTTATGGGGGGGCGGCCAACGCCACGATAAATATGACTACGATTGCCCTCTGAATCCCGTCGCGTGACATAGACCGCTTCTCCAGGAGACACTATGCCATGGTCCAGAAGCCTTCTG
Source organism: Armillaria nabsnona (assembly GCA_030407065.1). Taxonomy (NCBI): domain Eukaryota; kingdom Fungi; phylum Basidiomycota; class Agaricomycetes; order Agaricales; family Physalacriaceae; genus Armillaria; species Armillaria nabsnona. Next base: position 236,212 of record JAUDQA010000013.1, read on the forward strand.
CGAACACTCCGTGTGCTGCACTCAGAAACGCGGGCAATATGAGCTTTACCGGCGGGTCCAGCAGAGTCCATAGAATGACGCATATATGTCTCATCGATTATTATCCGAGGACGACCTCGGCGCCCAGTGCGTGGTCGCGTTGCGACCTGGATGGCTGGCATATCATCGGGAGGGTCACTGGATCGGTGAACAGCATCGTCCAGTGCTTCGGTGAACTTGGTGAGGTTTTGCTCTAGGGTAGTGAACTCTGTGAGATCGAAAAGATGGCGGTTCTGCAGTATTCGTGGTGGAAAGGGCAGACGATGCAGACAAAGAACCACTTACGACCTCTGCTACCTGTAAGAACCGTAACACTTCGTTCCGTTGTTGCTGAAGTAGTCTTGACTCTCCGGCATGCGTGCGAATAGTCGAAATAGTTCGACGCTTGAGTTCGAGGTACGCAGCACGGAGATTGGAAAGGGGGTCCATGATTGAAAGGATGATAGATTCAAGGATGGGAGAAATTTGCAAGAATACCGCGGCGAAGGCGCTGGAAGGGTACCTAACGATATATCAATGAGTTTCATATACACAACTGCGATATATCAACGTATTGTACCTACTGTGATTCAGAGTCCCATCTGATGCATCACGTACGGACCAGCCCACGCATACGACCTATCCCTATTGTTTGCCCCCAGGCACTGGCGTCCTGCCAATAAGTGAAACTCAAATATTGATAACATCGAATGCATGTCATGGCATGATCTGAAGCCTGGACTTCAACGTAAATCAAGTTGCCGGAATTGTTGCCTTCTTTCTGCGTTGGCGTTGACATTTTGCAGTCAAAATATGACAAGCTCTGGGACATGGATTGTAATGAGTGTAGGTATGGTGTTCATATTAGTCGAAAAACTTGTTGGATGACAGTAGGGAGATAGACGGTCAAAAGGAACACCAATAGTAGTTAAAGTGGTTGATTTTGACCTGATTCTTGGTCGAGTGAGCTATATATTAATACATTTGTGTCGGGAATAGGTATCACCAAGGCTCACCATGGTCGTCATTTTCAAATTTAGTCACCGTCATTCTACGGTCATCCTCACCTCTCAGTCACCGAAAACCGGTAATCACCCATACCTGTAAATACCTGTCCACTCACTGTCCCGTAATGAACGTTGGTCTGTCAAATTGGTGTGACATGAAGAAATCACCACGGAAGGTGGTTCCTGAGGACACGTCTAGATCGTTCGCCAGCTCCGGTTACTGGTAGGTGATACGACTGTTACGATAGACACTCTTGCAGCTCGCAGCAAAACGAAGTCTAAGCTGTCCCTGCGTTGTCTGTCACAGAAATGTCATTTCTGCTAGGATAACGTGGGCTCGCACTTCAAACTTACAATCAACATGTCGCCAGTTTACCCTCTTCAGGCTAGGGCAAACATGTACTACAACGATAATGGTGGGGTCCTTGAGGACAGGACAAACGTGTACGACGACGATAGCAGTGCGATCCCAACTGACATGTTCGGCTCGGTCGCAATGCTCACTTCCTTTTTGCAGTTACCTCGTCGGATAGTTGGGGCAAAACAGGGAAGGAACAGCCACAAGCAGACGAACGAGTCGCGCGGATAGTGCGCATCCGCGCTCATGCTGCCAGTACGTCTCACTTCGTGTCCTCGACCACCGTTGATGTGTAGCGTATCCAGCACGTATTGCGGAAGCATCACAGGAGGCCGAGCGATACCAACATTTCAAATTATTTGATTGGGTCCCTGCGGTACGGTGGCAGTCCCAGGTGCACGCTGATGACGGAACTATCTCCCCATTGTCGGCAACAGAGGGGTACGGCAAACAATATAGAATGCGTGGTCGCACATCGAGGAGGTCTGAAGCGCTCGTACGTAGACCCCTACCTGAAAGATGGCAGAACTGAAGATAATTCACCCAGGACCGTCAACACATTGCAAACTCCCCGCCAGTGATCACGTCGGTCCCAGTCTCCCAACCACTGTCGACGACAGAGGTTATTTCACTGTTGGAGATGCTGGGACCGACTCTGAGTCGTCTCCGATCTTCGACTGATATGGCACCAGTGAATAAGCAGTATTTATCATAGTGTGTTGTGAATTCTACTTGCATACCTCATTGTTACATAAACCTTGTGAGTTGGGGATTATATAGTCTCATGATCAGACTGTATGAAGGCGAACTGTCGATATAATATACAGTCTGGTCTTTCTGTCAGAATCTGAGCTTAAATGCGGCGTGCGGGATTTTATATACGCAGCTCGCGCGCGCTTCGAGGTCCTCTGTTTGCAGAGCCGACACGAGCGCGAGCGCGGCGGCAGTGAAGATGAACTGGTAAAACGCGTGATCGAACATTTCAGGTAGATCTGAAGGGAAGCAAAGGATGCTGGTTATCCTGCCATTGACGGCCTGCTTTATACCACGGCGCTGGATGAACCACGGAGGTTTACCAGCCTTAAATTGGTATTCGAGATACAAAAGGAACGACGAAGGGGAGCGGTGCGGTTTCTGACCCGCTGATTTGCGCCAAGAAAAAGGTATAGGGGATTTCCAGCCGTCGTCCTAAGACTCGAAATTGCCTTGGTTTGAGTTGGCTCATGGCGCCTATTCCTCTATCAATATTCACAAATAGAACCCGGTTCGCTCCAGCCTTCGTCCGCCGCACGCGTCTTCTGCATCGGTAAACCTTCAAGTTTTAAACTTCCGGCGTGTTTCCAGAATACTCGTCAGGGTTGTAAGCGAATCAAACAAACTTTAGACTTTAGGCCACCCTGGTGCTCAACAGTGTGTGCCTGTCTTTGAAAATAAGATTTCGAACGAACTTGAAGCTTGAGACTAACTTAACTATCCTCCAAATCCAGCGCATCTCTCCGTGCCTCTGTACTTATGATGATGAATCCTAATAACTTCTCCGCGTCGGGATAGAGAGCAATTATTTTGATCCTCCCAGCTCTCCTCCTTCCAGAATCATCCACACCATTGCTACAGCAAAGCGAATTGAAAGATGTTTCCTCTAGAAAGTATTCTCCGCTATGTATTTGTAGAGTATCCAACGAGAATACGGGCAATCTTGACCGTTGTTTTGTCTCCAAAGTGTGCGGGACGAGAATGGACACACGGACCATTCCACTTTTCCCGAAAATTTGCCGATCGTCACAGTGTCCGGGAAAATGGTTTTCGTTAATCTTCCTCAACTTTCAAGTACAGCCGCTTGCCAGATTTGCAACGATGACAGCATTCGCTTCGGCTATGGCTGAAACGGTACCAGACGCTTGTGTGAGTGCGAGATCCGTCGACAGAGAGCCGGCTCACCCAAACAACACATGCCAAGTTATGTTTAGTTTTTCCGAGCTTGAATCGTGGCCTATTCCAGCCAACGACGGGCAATTAGAAGTGTTGCATGAGCTGACATGAGACGACCACAACGGAACACGCTCATGTAACGTGGGTCGGTGGTTCTCCTACCATCTGGACCCATTAACAGATCGTCTCTTTTTCCGGTCTGCGAACCGTTCAGTTCAATCTCAAGCTCTAAATATTTTGAGGGTTAGAATAAGGGTGGTTAGAATAACGACGATAAACTCGTACCATTCAAAAATCCGACAGTGTCCATCCTCTCGGCAGAATTCCGTACGAGCCCCCATTCATAGGCAGCAGGCAACAGCACCCAGATTGGAGTTCGTCGACTAACATATTACCCCAGCGCCGGCTCAGGTCCAGGCTGTTATTCGGTATGAAATCAGGCTCAGGTTTTGTGTCCAACGCGCTTTCAGTTTAGGCCATATCGACAGGAACGGGCATACAAGAGCAGAGAAAAGATTGGCTGTAAAACAACGCGTCGAAACAACGACGCGCAGCGAGGATGATCGTCAAAGACTCGTGGCACCCCGAGTCGTCATACCCAACGTTGAGGTTATCGTCCCCCTAAACACTCTTGTCCTGAATCTTTCGCAACTGCTTCACCTCCCATCCGACGTCCGCAATCCACTTCCGTCGACAAGCTCACCCCCATCCGAGTCGCGAAATCCACTTCCGCGACCATCCCTTCATCTAGCCGGCGCCTGCTAAAACGCCCCTCCCTCCGCCAAAAGGTGAGCGCACTTCATCCCATGCGACCGTCCTCCTCCTTCCATGCTATTAATAGACGACCCTCCCTCCTCCCTTCGCATGCATGCCCGTCCATGCTAATAATTCCGCAAACGATCCCGTCCCCGCGCCGACCTTCAACGCGTCCTCCACTACTCGTTCACACCTGCAGTCTACGTATTAGCTGCATTCAAAGGATATGCACAATGCACGTACCGTTCCGCTTGCTGTGCTCCTTCAAGTCTTGCTCCCCGTATGTTTAACTTCACGCTCCCGCTGTATTAAATAACAAATTATCAACTTTTATTTCACTACCTGCACGAGTCCCAATTAGCAAAAAGTAAGCAAAATCGATAAGAAAACTCTTACTTAATATATGCATTTTGCCCCATCCGCAGTCTTACAGGTGCCGTTAGCATAAATAAATGTGTCACTAAAGATACCTTACCTCAGCATCCAGATATCCCTCCACACATCCAATGAAAACCTACAAACACACGAGTCAGGCGTGCAAAGAGCATACAAGGTAAATATACGTACTGTGGAGGTGCCTGAGCGAGCTCGTTAGCTCATCGATGCTACTACCCGGCCGTCTCAGTGATAAAATAGTCGATGCCAGACTATCCTAACACCCCAACGAGCGCCTCAAACTCGGTGACCTGCCCTCTGAAAAACTGACATTAGCGTGAGCCAAGTCGTAGGAAGAATCACGTACCTTTGCCCGTTGTCTGCTTCTTCCAGTGTGGACGGACCAGCCCAATTGCTGTTATCTTCCCTGTACCTTCAGCGTCACAGCTAATGAAATCCTTCATGTCGTGTCAGTAGTGAAAGGAAGTATGCAACAGCTATGCATGCGTACCTTCCATGCCTTCCTAACATCGTTATTTCCCAATGCAACCTCACTAAAGGTAACCGTTAGCTTCCAGTCAAGCATCGAGGGTCAAGGCCTCACCGACAGAATTGAACCCGTTGTACGCCGTATCCATCCTTGACCTCCGTTATCGATCCCACCCTCCCTCTAGAAACGCAGCAGCAAAACACACATTGATCGGAGGAGAGGGCGCGCTGTCGGATGTGTGGAGCAACTTGTTGGGCTCGCCGTCACCGTGTTCGCCAGGCCGCAAAGGGGATCGAGATAATTCTAGATAAGGTCAGCAAGGAGAAAATGGTCAATAATCAGTATACGCACCTCGGGCCAGTTTCCAACTCCCCGTAAATTCAATGGGCTTTGAGCTTTGAACTACCCTGCATTAAAAATTTGTTAGCAAACGTTTAGAATACCGAGACACAGAAGGCTTACCTCGTTGATCTTTTCCGCGGAGAACGGGTCTAACGTTAGCGAGTTGGCGACTACAGGAAGACTGAGAAAAAAAGCAATAAGAAATAGATCAAGGGGACGGCAAAGAAACGAGCTCACCATTGAACTCGATGACCAACGGCCAGTCGACGTGGTGGTCACCGTCAAGAAACCCAATCATTGAATCAATAATCAGATTAATAATCAAATCCTGCCCAAACGAGCAGCTTTCACGTCACGGGACCACGACGCGTTCAAGGCGCAGGGTCGAAATTTCGTCATGCACAACGACGAGCGTGGCAGACCCGTTGTCTAGCATAACTAGCAGAACGATAACAGAAGACAGGATAAGAAAAGAGAGCGAGGGGAGGGGAAATGGGAAGGAAAAGATGAGATGGGGTGTTTCTACATGCCGTCAGACCTGTCGACATGAAAGCGCGTCCCGAAATATGGGAGATTGAGACATTTGAAGTTTGTTGAATTTCGACTCTAGGTGACAATCAGGATGAACCGAGGACGATATTCGAGTAGATATAAGGTTCTTACATACTTTCTTGTGTGTTCGGGAAAATCTCTGGGTCGCCGTGCGAGTCCAACGAGCCCAGAGACTCGTAAATCGACCGGGAGGAGCAGATATCCCTTCTAACGAGTGGGGATTTCGCGAGGCGAGGCCTCTGAGCGAACGTCATACATTTGATGGTTGCTGACAGATAACTCCGCCCCGCCGAGGTCCACGCGTTTTGAATTTGGGAAGATGTGGAGGACTTGAGGATAGGTATTCCGAGGATTGTGGCTTTATTCTTGCTGTTGTGCTTGCTATCGTTGGGTTTGGATCCAATATAACGATCTCTGACAAAGTACTTAGTTACTCATAAAATAATTACAGCATACTGGCCTCGCCAAGGCTGACGAGGTAGAGAACGAGATGTTTGGAGATACAAGTACGGTGATCGATCAGGATATTGAAGATTCATCTTGCAAAGGTTTTCGTGCCTGAAATGTAAATTATGTAGACTTTTCGGATGCCGTGATATGTCTAGAGCTACTACCAAAGAAACGAAATATCTCCATAACAGGCGGATGAAAAAACTTACCTCGAAACCCTTTGAGATCAATATCTCATGCTGTTTTTAGACTGACTGAATACAGTCTTTCAATAGTCTCAATCAGTTGCATGCCAAGACTCGACTTATTCTTCAATTTCAGTGAGATCGTTCTATTTCTCAGATCCTTTGAATGGATCTTCGACAACGAGGAGGCAAGGATACTACTCACCCACCGTGTTCATCTTTCTAACCTTTCTAGCGAGTGGGGTTTTCGGGTGATAGACCATCTGAGCGAATGTCGCATGCTTTGATGGTTGCATCGAAACCTCGTTACGACACCAAGGTCCCCGCGCTTTGAATTTATGAGGATGCGGAGGAATCCAGATTTGAGATTTTATAACTCTTGCTCACTGCACGTAAATTGTCCGAGTCGTGGGTTTGAATCAAGACCTGATACAAGCAGTTATCCACGTCGACGACCAGTGATGTATCTTTTCTCACTTTACAAAGCTAGAGGATAGACAACGGGCGGAATAACGAGGATTCGAGGTAGTGATGATCGGGCTGAGTATTGGATTGTCATTCATCGTCAACGTACTTTGAGAGGATTTGCTGCTAAATCACATTGGGGTTCGGCATACGATGACGAGTCCAGAGCTGTTACTGTGAAATATAGGATGAGCGTACCATGGGCGAGGAAAAGAATCTGACTCGAACCTTTGAGATGATTGTTTTGGGACTTGATCTCATGTCTTTGCTCTTGACTTTCTTTCGCCGAGTTTCTAGGACTCAATTTACTTTCTGATCTTCTAAATTATTTTATGGTCAGTGGGGAATAGTATTCCGAGTCGCCTCGTAACTCTAACGAGCCAACAGGTTCGTGCATCAATCGGAAGGAGGGAATATCTGTCCTAACAAATGAGAATTGCAGCCTTCCGAGCGAACGTCGCACGTTTTGAGTCTTGACAGTTGCGTACAAACCTCGATGTGCCACAAGGTCCCCGCGTCTTTGAGTTTCGGAAGATGTCGAGGGAAGCAGAATCGGGATTTTGAGTATTTGGGTATTATTCTGCTCGGTGTGTGGATTCTTGTGATAGAGAACAAGTTCCTAGGATAGTCATGTTAGTAGATACACAGAATAGAAGACTCACCCGAGTCAGAAAGGCAAAGGAGATAGATTTTGAGGTGTAGAACATGTTGGTATTGGTCCGAGGATTGAAGATTTGCTTGCCAACATCCTTCAAGTGATTCACTGCCCAATCGTACTCGATTTTGTGATCATATGGAAGGTCTAGGGCTTTTGCTGTAAAACATAGGACAAGCGGAGGACAGGTAGGTGAAATTATCAAGCTCGAAGCTCTCGAGATCGACGTTGCTCTATTTTTGGAACTTGACCTGATGTCGTTCTTCGACTTGTTATCGCCTTTGACGTCCTCCTTCAGAAGTGTTGGTTTATTTTTGAATCGTAAAATTTACTGTGTGCTTAGTACAGGATAATACCTGGGTCGCCGTGCAACTTTAACAAGTCAGAACGCCCGTGAATCCACTAGGAGGAGGTGATATCCTTTCCAAATTTCGGCTAGCAAAGCGAACGACGCACCGTGTTCTGATGGTCACGTACATGGCTTGGCATGCCACCGAGGTTGCTGTGCTTTTGAATGTAGGAAGACGTTGAGGAACTGAGATTTGGGATTATATTATCATTCTTGTAGGTGCGTAGATTCTCCTGGAATTCGGGACTACAGGCCAGACATTTCACTACACAGACCAGCACTGAGAGCTTACCAGGCTTGATAACGAGCTAGCTGATGAAGATTCGAGACAGAGTCGGCGGGGTGCAGATCGGCCCGAGAATTTGTTTGCAAATGTCTTTTGGGGGGAAATTATGGCTGAAATACATTTGATTTTGAAACACATTAGACGCCTACGGATGTTTGCATGATCAACGGCCCACGGATGAGTGAAATGACCTACCTCGAGGCTTACAAGGTCAGCTTTGGGAGATGATTCGGCGTCATCCTCCGATGCTATCCTTTTAATTCCTTCCTTAATCTTGAAGGTATTCCTCCTAATTATCACAGTCATATTGAAATTTGAAACTGAGGATATTCACTCGAAGTCTGCCGCTGATTCACATCAGATCTGTCAGTCACACGTATTATCTCGCTCAAATCTATCTCGTAATTCGAACGAAATATCTTGACAGGTGGTGCATTTTCGTGCGGTTTGAAAGAACGAGCCCAAGGAAAGCCGTCGCTCCTAGTGGATAATGCCGGATGAGTATAAAGAAGGTGGGCTCATTTGGCAGCCTTTCTTACCTCTCCCACTTCCTTCCCACTTTATCCATTCCCAAAATAACCAATACCCATCGTGTGCAGAGCGGGGGGGTATCGAGCGTCTTGTGAAATGGGCGTTGATGTCCAAAATAGACAAGGCCGGCTTCGAGTTCAAGTTGCCGGGGGCGGCTCTGTTCTGCTCCCACCATGATGCCTCTTTGTCCTCTACCTCTCCTTTCGTCTGGAGGCCTCAACGTTGTCAACCCTCATTAACTCATTCTCGATCCTTCAAGATAATTCCAGCATACTCCCAAGCAAATGGATGACGTTTCAACATTCCGTGAGTCCAAAATCAACGTTGATTGAGATGATATTTACCTTCCTTTCTCGCCCACTTTTCCCACCGCGCAAGAGCTCAAGATGACGATCAACATCTCCAAAACTTTTGCCCCGCGGCGAGCGAATTCACACCGACGAAGAAGACTTCAACGATGGTGTGGCTCCGGATGCGAGTGTGCGGAAGGGTATCGGGGATGCCCCGTCATGTAATGTGAGTCCACTTGTGTGCGTTGTATTGCTTTTCATTGAAGATATTCGTCCCGCAGTACGCCCTCCGTCACCGTCATCTTCTCTCAAAGCTGCCAAGACACCCCCTACGACTATCCTCCCAGATCCACGATTTCCTTTAGAAGGACGCCATGCCGTCGCGTTGAAGGACCCAATTTTGCCCAAAGACGACGTATCGCAATCTGGCGAGCGGGATATCTGGACGCGTAGAGAGCATGCGAGGGCGGCGGGCAGAAGGGCATGGGGCTCGAGGATCAAGGTGGGGAGTGGCGAGACTGGTAGGTCCCTTCACACTTCGCGCGCATTCAGGGGTACTCAATCCCCGCAAAGATCGACTCCCCGAGATCCATCCACCCACCTCATCGATTAACACGTGAAGATGCGCCCAAGGTCCTGCACCTGGAAGAACGAGAGTTTTGCTTCGAGACGACGGATCGTCATCCCGCGAGCAAGCATGGATGGCGAGAAGGGAACGAGATAGAGAGATGGCAAGGGTGACGGAGACAATGAGATAGGGAGGATGGTATATTCGCCGAGGAGGTAAGCCTCCTCGTTGACGTGCGTAGACGATCACTCACCCATCCGCAGCCTGATCACATCCCTGTCGTTCAACGTTCAAGCGACGACCTCAAACTTGGAGTATCGGCTGAAGACGAGCAATGTAGGCCTCGCTGTTGGAAGGACTTTTGGCCCGACACGACGTATCGTCGTCCGGCGAGCAGGACCCTTGTGAAGCCAAGGGATGGGTAAGTCCTTTCTTTTACTTGTATTTACGGATACTCACCACTTCTGTAGTTCGCCCGTTCGATACGGAACTGCCTCCACCTTTAGCTGGGCTCAATTTTGCCGTGACACGACGTCCGGCGAGCAAGTGCCGGGGTACGGCGGCATTGGGGGACGAGACGGCAGAAGACGTCGCTGGTAAGCAGATGCGCGCGGGGATGGTAAGTCTTTTCTGTTCACCCATTTACGTCCTCGCAGACGGGACTCACTCTCTCAAATGGCACTTAAGATTTCGTGAAGACAACATTGTTTACGGCACGATGCAATGTACTATGAGCATTCGGAGAGCATGGTATATAGTATTTTGGAGGAGTCGGCGGTGTCGGTGCAGGGCTTGGAGGTGATGTATACCGATTAGCGAGTGGTTGGTTACGGTGCAGCAAAGAAACGTGGGAGGTGCTCGCGGTAACAGCGAGGCTAATTGTAAGTGAAAGTACGCATTTGATATTAAATTATTATCATTGTTGCAGAGCCGTAGAGAACTCGCGGCGAGACTTACTATATCCTCCTTGAGTAGGAGGTAATGGTTGACTGATGACATTGCGGTTCGGCTAGTAGTTGACCTTACTCTAGATGATTTCACTTTGATGCTTGCCATCGCGGTTATGGTTCATGACCACACCGATTTATTGGTGGGTTCTTCTTGACAATAACCGAAGACGACAGTACCTGTTCCCAATTCAAGCCCGACTAGGAGATTTGAGTGTCGAAACAGGAGAAATTTCTGCCTTGCAACAACGGATCATCGCTGAAACCAGTATCGGGTACGACATGAGAGGTGCAGAAGGCTCGTCGCTCTCAGCGATATTCTGGATCGCAAATGTCCGTTGGTTGAACAGCCACTTTTAAAGGCCTCGTTTACGAATTTACGACCCAAGACTAGAAAGATGTCAACAAAACGCTCATAAAAGTATTCCCTGAGGATTCGTACCAGGATCTTGCCCACAAAGCAAGGCTGCGTGCCCAGCAAACACCGTTCAAATATCCAACTCTGCAATAACACTCTTTTTACAGTTGGCCTCGCTGTTACTGTATGCTACTCCTGCCACAACCAATCACCGCCAATCGGCGACTATCACCACCAAGCCTTGCATCCTGCTAGCCAGTAATTATGACAGGGAATAAGATGGTGTTTGATGTCATCCGCAAACTGATGTTGGTGAGGGATTTAGGGCCCGAGAAACTTACGCAGTTGTCGTTGGGTCAGCAGCATTTGATGGCCTTGGACGAGAAGGGGTATGTGGTCCACCATCTGGTCTCCTTTTCCCCTTGCTGACTGTGCTTACCAGGTAGGCTAGCCTGGCAAGCCGTCTTTGTTAGATACTTGCAGAACTCGTACCTGTAAGGTAGGTGAAAGGGACAGTGACGCACATGCCATAGCTAGAATACTTGTCTCAAATTTCAATGTCATATCACATTGACAGGGCCAAGAATACTATGACATTGTAATTTCTTTACAAAGCAATATCGTCGTAATACTAGTATCCCAGTTCCATGTCACTGGGCCACTCATTCTCAATCATGCTGATAACATTGTCTAGCTGCTCAAGCAAGTTCAAAATGGCGCCGTCTTCACCCTCTGGTCGCCTTTGCTGCCAAACGTCGGCCAACCGCATGGTCAATATACGGAGCAAGGACTACAAATGATACCAAGTCAGCCTCAAGGGAAAGAGATAGACACGGGAATTACTTTTTCTGTATATGTAATCATTAAATCTTGCTCGTCTTCAAAAAAGCCCTCCAGGCCTTGCAAGCCGTATACTCGCCACCAGTTCTGGAAAAATTCCCTCAGGAAGGAGCTTGTTCTCTTGCAGAGAACAGCATGCTCCCAGTCGAGCATCGACGCCTCGATGCGACCGTATTGTTCGGGTGTTAGAAAAATCATTATCGGCCACTGAGGTACAAGGAAAAAAGTAGACTGACTAAGTAGGAAGTAAGTGTCAATGTCGAGAAAGAGAGAAGGAGAGACAAGCTTACTGTTCCACAGGGGCAATTTCTGAAGGTCCTCGGACCGGTGTAGTGTCACCAGGAAACCTGGTGAGAACGGTTGTGAGATAGAAAGTCCGAGCATTACTTTCTGGAACCATACCCCTCCTGAAAGGCAGCCGCCTGAGCAGTTTGCGAATCTTCGGCGGTTGTCTCGACAGGACACTAAGAGACGTTGAAGTCCATCGGGCGACCTACATATACACACGCAGAGAAGACGTACGGTCATATCAATTGTGACCCCCTGGTCATCATGTTGAATGGGTGTTGATAACCTTGAAACGTCGGGAGGGTGAGTGTTCTCGCACGGTTCTACAACATGGATGCTTAGGAAACTGATATGCAGCAAACGCAAAAGCGACTTACGACTTCCAAAGTCCATTGTATGAAGACTGGGTTCCATGATTAAAGGACGAGGATGGAATCCTCTTTTTCTACTCCCTTAGCAGCTGACGTTATCAATGTCACCACGCAATTCGATTTCAGACCAGAACTGGTCAAGAGAATAAAATTTCCAAGAACTCACTGATAATCCGAGAAGGCACTAGATCGTCCCAGAAAATTCCTGGTGGCGGCGAAAGTCATTTCACTAGAACCTGTGGCACTGATGACAGCAGAACACGGAGGGTGTTTGTTGCCTGTTGAAGCACTACGAGTTACGACCGACTTAAGGGAGGTTCGGATGGCAGTGATGATCATTCTTTTGTGTTTCTTCGGTGGCAACGGGTCGGCTGGGAGGCACTGGATGCAGGTGGTTTTTGCTTATTAGATAACATAACCAAAGGAGTGAAAAAAAGTACAGTATACGTACCTTCATGGTATTTAGTATTGGTAATCATACAAAGGGGAGCATGAAAATATAGTAACAGCGGTTCACAGAACTTGCTCGCCACATTTGAGATACATAGCCAGAGGTAATTCAGCCTATTTCGGTCATAGATCTTCGATCGATCCCATGTAACTTGGTTTTACGGCTTTACCAGGGTCAACAATCGATAGAAACCGAACTACTTACCACAGAGACCGCTGGATGGACCATTACATGTTCTCAGGATCGTAGATGCCAATCTTTGTGCGGTGATCGCTAGCTAGCAAGGTGCCTGTACCATGGGTGGCCAAAATTTTCCTCAAAAACAGTGCAAAAATGCGTAACCCAGGTTTGGAAAATACTTACCCTGTAGGTCCGCTCCCGAATTCCATAGCATGATTGCTTGCTTTGAAACGCTGATGGTGCCTCAGTGCACCTTCTGCGCAATGTTCCCAGTCGCGGTGACTGTGCAGTCATAGTATTTGACAATAGGTATCAGTTAAGGCTACAGAACAAGCCAGTAGCGATGTCTAGAAGGCCAGGCGGCCACCCCAGAGTCAAGGGAGTGATGTGGTGGATCGTGGGCTTCTGTCCTGTGTTATGGTTGTCGTAAGTTTAGACGACATGCCGAAGAACTTGCTTCCTACCAGTGTCGTGGCAAGTCTGCGACTCCTTGATTTAGTATACTAATCACCGAGTAGATAGATGCTCGATAGATACCTAACAAGTCAATGACATCCGATGATGGCGACGGCATCTCAAACGGAATCTCTGAGCTAACCAGGCTGTAACAGTTGATCGAGAGGTTTTTGTCGCAAGCTGTTAGCAAGCTCAGCTGGTTTCGGCTAAAATTACGGAACTGAGCTTGCTTCTAGTCTGTCATCGGGTTTCAGGCGCTCTAAAAACAATAATATATTTACACACTTACATGACTATTCATTGTGATCAGAGATATTTGTTATGCGACGTCTCCCTCCACTTGTTAAGTTCACGTCACTTTTAGTTTGAAGGCAGGGTGTTCGTGAAGGGTGTTGAGTAGTTTTATGCACAAAATGGTTTGACACAGGTTTGGTACTGTTAATACCGCAAACGTAATTTCCAGAAGATAAATCCCTGTGGTGCCTGTGCGAAAGGGAAGACGAATATCAGAATAAACCTGGCGGGGGTGTGCAGGAGCCCCGCGGAATACGCCGTTCATCTTGCTGATTTGCTGTCATGGACTTGATGAAAGGTCAAGCGTCAGAACAAGAAAGAACCCAGTTTGCTAGTTTGCCTGACTGTGGGCATTCACATTTTGCCTGTGAGGCCATGAAGGATCGATTTCAGGATACTAAAGACCAGAAACATTTTAGTTACATATTAGTTAAAAAATCGACGTAGCCAATGCAATAGCGATGCGACATTTGTCAAACGAACGGAGAGAGCGGAAAGGCATTAATGCTCAAATAAAAATAGATAAATTAAACAAATAAAAATTAAATATTAAACAATAGTAGTGCCGAGATATGCCGATGAGGGAAATGCCGGTAGAGGGAGAATCTTTCCGATATAGGCCGAATACGGAGAAATTCGGAGGTAATGAAAATGCACCGCCACCCAAACCCTAAGGACTGCATAAGACCGAATCCTGTATACACAGGACTCGGAACGAACCGATCGAAATTATACAGTATAATAGAGAACTAACATAGGGACATGTGTATCTTGCTCTTTGAGTTCTTTAACATGTCCTTGAACCGTTCGTGTCGGCACCACCTCTTTTCGTAACCGCTTGCAGTAAGGAGCCCAGCCTAGGGTTGTACTTTGAGCAGTTGAAGTCGAAGGCAGAGGCAGAGGTAAAATCGCGTGCCCAATGCAAAGACGGCCATTTCTGGATGCCAAGTTGTTACTGTCGGGACGGAATGGTCCGTCCCGACAGTAGCAAGTGCCAGACGGCTTGATAGGCACACAGTCCTTTCTCACGCTTTTTCACTTTTGTCTCGTTGCCATCATGTTAATTTATACGCGTTAGCCTGGCTCGACTGTGAATACAAGACAAGTATACACCCCATTGAACTCGATGAACTCTTGTTGCTGTGGCCAAATCCAGGCTTTCAAGACAGTTGAAACCGGTTTAGATTGATGGCAGTCTCACCATCCACCAGGGTAAACAATCTATTGCGTTCACATATTTTTGTACTGATCCCTCACTTGTAAGCATTGTCCAAGCTCAATATGTTCGTCACTCTGGAAGCAGAGGAAGCTTCAAGTTCAGATGAAGACATTTTGGCAGAAGAGCTTGAAGGTAAGATCGTATTGCTCGATAGAATAACGGTACTACAGACATCGACAATGATATTGATGGCGGCTTGTCCTCCCAGCAGGCTGAAGCACATTCTCTCCGTCGAGATTTCTACGATGAATAATACGAAGAATGGCTCCAAGGCCTCTTTGACCGATGTAGGACACCAGCAACGCGAAATCCACCACTTTTTCATGCACAATCAGAACATCGAGGTCTTTTACCAGAGGATTGGGATTTATGGAGGGTTAAATGTGTGGTACGTCTAATGCTTATCTATCGAGATTGCATCTTACAGTTCAACTGCAGCTAAGTGAACTACCACGGTGCGATGGCAGGGAGGTGTCAGAGGGGAGAGAGAAAGCGGTGATGTCGTGGAGTTCAACAGGGCTACTCCCTTGTTTACTCGACTCTTACTCTCATTATCCTCACCAGCCTCGCGTCAATGGCGTGGCTTCCTCAGACTGCGACAATGAGAAGTATCGAAAAGAAATTGCGGCACACAGGGCCATTCTGAAAACATACTCAATTGGCTTAGCGACATGACGAACAGCTTCTTGGAATCAAATCTAGGTGAGCTGTCCATGCACACTTTCCTTGTCTGTTGCTAACATGCTTTTACACCGATCCGCCAGCATCCTGCTCCGATCTCTTCTATGCAGTCACCAACCTCAGTTTCAATATATAGGACCAGGATAACGCCAAGACGATGGGTGCGAAAGAGATGCAACAGATACGGGCTCTGATCGCATTAAAGGATGATTTGCTACACGCAGGAACAAGGAATGGATTTTGGGTAAGGCATTCACTGTTCGCTGTTCAATCAATTCGCGCTAAGATCCTTTCCCCTCGCAACAGTGTCTGCTTCACGAATATGTCGATTCGGCACCAAGATTTCTGTACTTCAGTAGCTCACAGTGACTCAGACCTTAATTAGCACTCCCTGGAGCCCTGATACTGTCTGTGTATGTGGCGGCCAATGGTGGTCGCACGCATCGTATCAGTAAGTCTCCAAATTGGTTTATATGTATTGATTATGCATGTTTTTCCTCCAGCAACGACTCAGATCGACCTCCACAAAGCGAAAAGGCTACAACGTGGGTGTTTCTTTCGTCCACCGTATGCCCTTCGTTTATCTTCCTTCGTAGCTCTGCTCTGGCCCATCCCGGGACCTCTAAGTGTGTCTCTTATTCTGGTTGCTAGCGATGATCTCATAAATATGGATGTATAGCTCTGATGGTCCCAAGTCCCGATCGTTGCAGGCGGCTCCCCCTCCAGGAAGCGCAACAGCCTCTATTCTCCATAGTCTCCCACCTCCCATCACTGCGTTTTCTGGTATAAGGACACCCAAAGTTGAAAAAGCTAAGGACCTCAGGAATATTTCCCAAATGTCTTCTTTACCTCAGAACAAGAACAAGAAGGCGTCCAGTTTGAACCCTGACAAAACCGGCGCTATGAAACTCAATGTTTTCCTCTACCCTTTGTGTGTACGTCTGTTCCTACCACATCTTGGGATTGCCATGGTTTATCGTGTTGTCAGGGAGATACACAGGTCGACGTCGGCCCCATGGGACCTCAAACACTCAGTGTTCGAGCGGACCAGCTTTCCACGGTATATGAAACAGTTTTCCGACGCCGCGCTCTTGCTTTTGGTCTCAATATACCATCCAAGTCTTTGCCTCTCATTCTGCTATATCAAGCTCTAAAGGAATCTGCAGCAACTGGTAACTATGCTGTTCCTGGCTTAGAGAAATTCGACGCCAGTCATCCCGATCTGGCGAAGATACAGTATGATAGTACTTTCCCATTCACGGTCATGGAACATCAGGTTCGTGATGGGCGGTACAAATTCAAACCAGATGGGCGCTTATGCCCTGGGAACTTCACCGGGGAAGCGCTCCAGAAGTTGTGCAAAAAACTTCAATCCTTGGAGGGAAAAAAATACATGGTACTCGGACCTGCCGCATGGATGTGTTGGCCCTCTCCGACTAGTCTGATGGGATTTTGGCAATGAATAAAGCTTGTATTACCGGGTCTTGAAATGGGTAGAATTCAAAGTATGGTGACGTGAAGAAAATAATTATGGAGGGAAAGCGAAGCAAGCAATATTTTCAGTCAGTATCCAGCCGAAATGCGCTATCTGGTTTCAATTTGGCATGCCAAACTTGCCGCCGGTAAACTCGATTTTCCGCGGCAAGGCCATTAAATTATGTCGAGCTTTGTCCTTGTCCTAGCACCTTTGAACCCCCCTCCCCCGGGGGACCGGTGTTAAATGATAGACTAAATTTATAAGTATCGTATGAATTTGGCCGTTAATTCTAAAGGCATAACAGGCTCTTTCAGAGGTAGTATCGACCAAATGTTGGGAAATTTTTGGCCTCTGCTGGCAGGGTACCACCGGAAGCTCTATAGTGGTCATGTTGTGGTGAATGCAGTTATGACGATTCTGACCAGTGGAGTGAGTGCCAACGCATCCGCACGGCAGGTCCGAGTCCTATGCATCTTTTTTTGTTTTTGAAAAAAAATTCAAATTTCTCGTGTAAATGTACAGCACACGTCAGCCCTACGGTATGTAAAAATGTTCTTCCCCTTGCCACTTTTGTCCTTCGGCATGTCTACGTCGCACAACGATCCTTCCAGTACAGCCTGTCTGCCTAGCGCTATCCCGTCGTTAAACCAAACACATTCATGATGATCAATGTATCGAGCAGTAAAATGGTGCGTACTGTAATACATCACACCTGCCAGTCTGTAGTCGGTTTCAGCTCCGGCTGCTGTTATACAAATAGCAGGGTCAGGGTGGCACTCGAGTGAAAGCCGAAAGGACCACAATGAAAGGCGGGGCTACTTTGCATGTATGACTTTGATCGTTGCTTGGTCAGGGAAAAGAGTGTTTAGAGCCTGCAGTGCCGATGAGAAAACATTATTGGAGCTGCACTGTGTCCACTTACCATTGCACAATCAACACTATGTTTGTCTTCCTCATCAAACGAATTGTCACCACCAGACAAGGACACTGGACAAGATGAGGTGTACACAGCGAGGGCGACAGGAAGGTATAAGGAGTGGTATGCAGTTTTGTAGATCACGATAAGTGAATGTCTTCATACACTGGTTAATACAAGCGCGAGATCAGCGGAAGGAAGTTACGCACTTATTCAAAGAGAATTTGCTCAAATCAACTTCGTCCTCCGGAGCAGTGATCAAATTGATAAGCTGCTTCATCTCCGTCTGGAACGTCGTCTCCAGAAAGAGCTCCAGAATATCAACACAGTAGCTCTCCCTGCAGAAATGCTTCTTGAGTTGATATACCTCAGCCTCGAGCATGAACGAGTCGTTGATGGTGATTTGGCCGACTTTGGGGACGCGGTACCAGCAGAGCTGGCCTCGACGCGTGATCAATGAATCCATCATATCGTCCGAGACAAGGAACAACGCTTGGAGCTATGAGTGGAACGGGTGAGAACGACAGGGAGGGAAGATGCGGAAGGTTGGACGCACGAGCTCGATGTCCCAGCCAAGCACTGCGGCCTTTAGGTACGCGTCGCGAGTCAGTGGGGTCCCCTTGATGATCTCGACGGTGTCGACGATGGACATGCCGCAGTTCAGCTTGCCTCCGGAGACGCTGTAGTCGAGATTCTATCAGAAGGATGAGCTCGGTTCAGGTTTTGCATGAAGGTCTTTCACCCGCTCGTACCACTCAATCGCATCCTTGGATATGCCGGTAATGTAGTCGACCAGCTCCTGCTTGACAACCTTCCAACGCTCCTTCGAAATGCGTGCAGCGGACTGCCGTGTCGGTCGACATGTCCAATGAACATGGATGGATGTGATAGATGGGTGCAACAAGAAAGTGGTGCTATATGAATGGCAAGTCGTGTCTAGTTACTTGTTTATCCACGGATAATGATATCTGTTTCTTGGGAGGATGCGGAGGACGACAGAAGGTGCAAAGATCTGAGTATCGGACGCCAACATTCAGAACGTGAACACATTCCACAACAGTCTCCATCCCACTACATCGACTACACAACCATCTCCTCCACGATTTGGAATCCTGCTGACTTTGCTTGCGGAAGTTGGGCTGGTAGCAGCTCCAACGGTAAAACGGTTCGATGAATGGCCAGACAAAAATACTAATCGTTGATGTGTCCAGGTCTTCCTGGTACATAGAAGGCGGGATAGGAGCACATGGAAGTGCGGGTCGTCGGTCCTGAGAGTGATCGTTTCACGAGAAGTACGTTGAAATGCGGAAGGGAGTTGTGAGATGGGCAAGCAAAAGTATGGAGCTGTTAACCTTGGGGCTGAAGAAGCTACGGTACTACTAGTAAGCACGGTTGAAGTGGCCAATGAATCCGCAAGACGTACGATGACAACGGAGTCATGGTCTTCGACAGACCGGCGACACTGATAAGAGAGACAGCTACCAAGTTGCGATCTCCAGGTCCCTTGACGGGATAATGATCCTAGTATGGTGACCGTTATAGCGTGCCAACGTTCATGTATATCGCCGTTGGTGTGCTTTTGGTTGATCCTCCTCTTTGTCTTGGCTGTACGGATTCTTATTCTTGTCTGGATACGAGTCTGCCTGAGGATAAGCAAGTCGAAGAACATGGATTGAAACCATGCGTACCGTTCTCGGCATGCCTATCTCTTCCACGTCTTGAAAAAACTCTTCGTCCTTTTCGGCCTCTACTTTGAATTTTGCCTCGCATTCCGTAGCAAACAGAAAGGCGTTCAAGTCCCGTCGTGTCGTTTGCCTATTGCAGCTGTGGGCTGTTCCCGGTCCAAAAGTTTGTTGTATCGCGACTTGAGCTGGGCTGCCAGTAGAAGTCTTGATAGCAAAAGGGATGCTGGAAGGTCCCTGTCAGAAACATAAGTCCTGGTAACCATTGTAAATAAAACGTACCTTTTCTTTGCTCAGAGTTATTTCTCTTTTCTACAACATCATCCTTCTCTAGATCCCTGTCCTTCATCCGATGCTCAGTCCCAAAATTCAAGGGTCCAGTTTAGCTTGTCAAGTCACTGAGACGACTGAGCACGTCCTCAACAGAAAGCTTGAGTCGGTCGTACGGGTGGCAAGGATGTGTGCGTCGGAGAAAGTCGCGTCGCCGTCGAGTATGGTGTAAGACACAAAGAGACGTGGGCAACGTGGGAGCTGCCGATCAACAAACAACCCTGATCTTGTACCTGCAATCGCAAAGCAAGAGAATTATATTAGATAGCGATATTACAGTGTGTACAAAAGTAATAGAATGGAGTGGAAGAAAAAGTCTGAAGAAATGCTTGCGACTCCAGGGAAAAGCACACAAGGCTACAAAGCTCGTACAATCGTGACATCCCATTCCGAAGGTATGCGCCGCTGCCCGAACAAGAGGGAGCCTTTTCCTGTTCGTGCCATGGCTCTTGTTAGGTCTTGTCGAGCTTGAGATTTGTGAGGCTCTCCTTAACAGCCACGGGCGTGAAGAAGGGAAAGAGGCCATAAACGCTATTCCAGGAGCAGTGCCAGGGGAGGTGGCGGAAGAGGAGCTTCGGCAGCTCCGCACCAAAGGCGCCGATGATTGCACGCACAATCCTGAATACCCCATGAGGTGAGGTTTTCAGCTACACATACATGCTCAGCACAAAGCTAATAAAAAGCACACGATACTCACGTGTGAAGTCGGTTATGTAGAACCGATCACTACGTACCAGCACTATCGCGTCTGCCAGGATCACCCTCATTATCGTGTACCCACCGCAAATCCCGCTCCTGGATCCTAGAGACATGCAGTCCTCTGCCTGCAGACCAGGATAGAGCTCAAGGTTATCAATACGCCGATACAGCTCGGAGCTCTGCCATCCGTGCAATCTTGGGGTTGGTGGACCACTCCGAGAACGACTTGATGGAAGACCGAGGAACTCGCGGAACTCGTTCATGGTGCAGCACCCCCACCGACGATCCTGCTCCATGCCCATGATCTCGATCGTGCGCAGCGCCGCTGGCATCCCCCAAGTGTGGTACACGCCGGCTGTTTTGTCGGTTGTGTCCTGCAGGATCTGTGCGAGATCATCGTCGTTAAGCGTACCATCTGCCTGACGAGCCATACTAACAAGTGAATTAATGACAGACGATGAACAGAAACCGCCATGACATACCCGCGAAACACCTGATTTCTGGGCTCCAGATCGACCTTGCAGAATGCAGTGATTGCAGCAACCTTGAAATCATCGAGGGTGACCTGATCTGTTGATTTCCCCACTGCACTGAAAAGGGGACGCGAACTTGTCCTCCATCCATTGATGCCCTCTTTTGCAGTCGTCGCGTGCCACTACACAATATCTGTGAGCTCCAATGTGTTTCAAAACAGAAGTGTCCCTACACGATAGAGGAGGTTGAACTCCACAAAGACTCGGTTACCCTGTCCTTGATGGAAGAAGAGAGAGAAAGAAGCCGCCAACATCTGGGACAGTCATAGAGGCGGCAGTCAGAGGCAATAGTAAGCAGTGAAGTTGGATCAATGAAGACGGAAGGAACCGGCAATACATTTCAAGTTCTACTGCGAGCTTGTTCCAAGTGCGTAAGCTCGGCTTGATGGATGTGTGAGTGGTTAGCAAGTAGAGAGATGTTGTAGTGCTACATCTTGTATACTTGCGTCCGGCGTGCCCAAGTGGTACCGTGCCGTGTGATGATGATGATAAGCTGAGGTCGGCAAAATCCATTAAAGTTTGATGCATCAAATAGAATTTTCCCACGGGAAGCTCAACCTGCATAATAACCGAGTTACCTATATTCATAGGACTCGGAATCATTTGGTGCAAAAGGATAACGCATCACCCCATGAAACTACGGTTGAAATTGTACGGTACTAGTAATATCATAATCCACATCGATTCCACGGTCTCGAGCCATTGCCAGCATCCCCTTTGCCGCATCCAGGGCTGGTATATTGGCCATAATCAACCGACCATACCATTCCTCAGGGTCTTCTGGAAAATCATAAAAAAAACGGCCCCATTTCTGCGACCGACCCAGTGCAATGATAAACTCCCAGGTGTGGTTGCCAACTTCATGTCTAGTCACATCGGATTCCCCACCGACCACTTCAGTTGTCCCACACAAGCGGGTTTTTTTCGAGCTCCCAGATCCTAGCTTATCATCGAAGGGGAACGGACGCTTACAGGCTGTAAAGCCCTGGGGTGAGAAAGTGTCCGATGGAGATCCCGTGGCTACCCAATCCTCGAGGTAGGCAAGAAGGCCATGCTGGTTCTGAGCTACCCTCTCCGAACTTGCAAGTTCTCCTTTGAACCTATGGTAAAAGTGATGAAGCTCGACTGCATGGCGTTGGTGGATAAGCACAATCTCTTCTTGCAACCTCTTGACCTCCATCTTTAGTGCCTCCGTATCGTCAATGTAGCTGAGTACCTTCAACTCGGTGGCACTCAGCTCATCGATGCTCAAATCGGAGAACGACGATGCAGCGGATAACGGAAGTGTCAGAGTTTTTTCTCTGTGAAGGGGATGTGACTGGCCCACATCGGGGACGGCTCGCGACTTTGCAGACGTGTCCTTGAACATGTTCGAAGAGTGATCGGAGGGGGAGGCAACGGAGACCTTAGGCGGCCCCAAGGCATCAACAGGCCGTGCATTCAGTTTTGTCGCCGCATCGACCTTTTCTGTAAGCACCTTGATCAGGGGCATGATCTCAGTTTCCAACCCCAGATGTTCAGGCGACAGATAAACAATGGGTTGCAGTTCTCGGACGTTGGCTTGGCCAAAGTTGCCAGCATAATGAACTACCACGGTCATTCCTCCAAACGCTTGATCCAATGAAGTTGCCTGTTCGTTACTGGATTCAGCAGGATATTTAAATTTCTCAAGCGGATACGCACCACATCTAGAAGTCCTTCAATATGGGCAGATTGGTGGTGACGGTATTCAGCACCGTTCAGAGCCTGTGTCGGAAATTTGGGGAAATTGGGTTCAGATCCCCCCTGGGAAAGACGGCGATTTGTATCGCTATGCATCCCGGCCGCAAAAAATGCAATTGACATCAACGAAGATTGGCGAAGCGCCAGACTGCGTGTGAGTGGTACACCAAATGCCAATCTCCGTGCTACGTTCCAGAGCCCAACGGGACTGTACTTCAGATCATTGCCCTCCCCCCTACTTCTTCGTGTACTGGAGAGGCCGGCTCATTCGACAAGTGAGAGTGACAACTCGTACTTTGATCCATAAGCAGTGGGACGACGAGATAGGATGTAAGAGACTAAGAGTCAAAGTAAAACAAACAGGAAGTGTTAGATCGAGCAGATTATTATGAGAGCAGACGTCACCATCGCCGTCTGACCACCAGGGGTAGAGGGCTTTCTCAACTATAGTACGTACTAACCGGTCTGTCATTGGTCTGTCATGTTATCGTATCGTGCAAGAGAGAATTTTGCATTGACCAATTCAAAAGAAAGGTGATGCGAACTAATGATTGATTGGTACAAAGTCGGAAGGCAATTGCCTCGGTCGCGAAGTGGGCACACGTCGTTTTGAAAATCTTTTATGCGGTTCCTGTTTACCGTGGTGGCTAGTGTACGTACCGGAGGGTCATTAATGATTTCGAGTTTTCCGTCTATAGGTCTTCAAGTTCTACAACGGCATGGAGCTGCGCTGTCTGAGTGGCTCGATCGCCGTGAGCTCGGCTTGGGGAATAAGTAGAGGGTAGTGAGGTCTGGGTTTCGTAGTGCTGTTACCTGTATTATTGCGTCCGGCGTGCCTGAAGGTACCGTGCCGTGTAATGATGAGATGATGAGATTGATTATCATCCACAGCCACACAATTGCTTATGTAAGTTTCAGAGCGACCCAGATCTGGTACCTCGGTGCCAGCAACCTGACAAGAACATGAGAGTCGGGACGCGACATAACGATAAATGCACCCTTTCGCTACTCGCATCCTGCTCTAATAAGGAATCCGTAAAAATATGAACAAGAAGAGGCACAATTTGAATTAGGTCGCCAAGCCATGCTCGGCGAAGTCGAAATCGAAGGGTGTAGTCTGTTCAAAGTAACGTTTACCAGAACTTCTATTATTCTGCATGGCTTACCCTGCAGGCTGCGACTTATCAGAAGTTCTCGAGTGTCGGACTTGACTCTGAGTGAGTTTACAGTTGGTTTGCCGTATACCTTAGGTCACTGCGCCGAAGACGTACACTGACAGGTGTCTGACCTTCTAGATCTACCTGTCGTATTCAGGCGTCGTACAGATACCTGAACCTGTACTGGATCATGATACAGAGCAAGCAACAAATAGAGATCAACAGGTGCATACCATACGGTAGTCTCACAACTCATCAAGAAAGTGCACTTCGACTCAAGGTCAACTGTATGACCCTCAACGCTTCAGAACTCAAGGTTCATCAGAATGTGATTGTCAGGTACTTAGAATTGAATTCTCATTTCTTCGGTAAGCTCAGGGCTACTAGCTTATTCGGCACCGCATAGAGTCAGCAGGGTGTCATCCACGAAGAGAACCACAAGTTTTGTCAAAATTCCCGTTGCAATAGAAATTGCAGAGTCGTGTTAGAGGTAATTGACCTGATATCAAAATGATCATTTCGGTCTCAACTACTTTGCCCCATAGCAACTTCAACTACATGGACCTCCAACTTCAACCCTCCCATTCTCAGGACGGCGCCCTTTCATCAAGTTCGCCGCTGGCAGAGACAATAATACTTCTACCTCTTTCTTCGAGTACTGAGGATCAACAACTTTGTAAGCCTGCAAATTCAGAGAGTTCAACGTCGGCCTGACCGACGCCTACATAGGCATTCGCTTCCAGAAGGGAATGCGCATTCTGGTGCAGCAAGAGTCAGTCCACGAAATTCCACCTAGTGCGGGCTTTTTGAAGGCCAACAGTGTTGTAAATGCACCTACATCACTGTCCTTCCCAGATCATGTTACGCCTGCCAATATTGATTCGACCATAGCAGATGCCACAAAAGATACGACAGAATCTCTACGCTATATCTCATCTCTCGATCTGTCAACTCTCGCGTCAAACTCAGACGGTTTGCATCCCCGCTATAGAGTAAAAAAAGGACATCTACCAGTTGCATTATGGCATGCATCGGACCTACCGCCGTCTCTACTCTCCCTCCATGATGGCTTTGAGCAACCAATAGACAACAAGGCCTCTTCCTCTACCAACCACGAAGCAAAACCGAACCGATCGATCAGGGACGAGGATGTCATAACATCGCCGACTACCCTCTGGTCTGGCCAGTCCAGTCATACTTCTGACTTTTTCCCATCTTTCCGGTCGCATGCGGCGCAAGATTTCGAAGAACTTGAAGCATGCCTATCGGTATTCCCCAATGATCATGATACTAGTTCTAGTGTTCACCTCGCAGAGCACCCTATCCCTGATTTGGAGCAGGGCAGTCCCAGCTTCACCAGTGAGGCTGCCACTATCGCTCACTCGGATTCCATTGATGAAGCGGACCGACAAATTAGGGACAAGGCAAGAAAAATGGCAACGGAGATCGGCTTTGGCGTTGACGACGTAGCCGACCAAATGTCGCCTGGTGGCTTGTCTGTGGACCGACCGGTCGCTAAACATACGGATCTGAATCGGGATTTTTTCAATGCGTACAATGGAATTGTAAAACAGGTCAGCTGCACCACTCCAATAGCTTATCGAATGCTGATAATAC
This sequence comes from Armillaria nabsnona, assembly GCA_030407065.1. Classification (NCBI taxonomy): domain Eukaryota; kingdom Fungi; phylum Basidiomycota; class Agaricomycetes; order Agaricales; family Physalacriaceae; genus Armillaria; species Armillaria nabsnona. The sequence goes on from JAUDQA010000013.1 coordinate 262,036, forward strand.
CCCAATAGCTAAATATTCTGGCTGAAAGATACGGCTTTCATTCAGTGTTTGTGATGGCTGGAGACGATCCTCACAAAGACGTGTCAGTAGCTGAAAGCTATGAGACGTCCAAGGCTAAGAAGGTCTCTTCTATTGTCAGAGTCATTCACTACAAGCTCCTCACCGCCTCGACTTTTCAGTTCTTTGAAGAAAAACTCCACTGCCCCGGGAACCGGTGGATCGAAACTCATCTTCGCTTGCACGTGCAGTAGGCCAGGTTTCCTTTTTCTTGGGTTGATTTTACTAACAAGACTGTTAAGGAGCAGCACTTTGGAGGAGGGCCTAGAGCTTCACCGTCGACATCTTAAGACGGATTCCCACTTCACACAACCTGAACCGACAGGTTTTCATTTGGGTCTTGAACCTCAGCATACTGAAGAGCCAGCGTGGCAACCTGGGCATCAACAAGGCAACGCGTCGTCATTAATGAACGGTTTGCTAAGTACATTCAGTTCCTACCCAGCCTGACCTTATTTCACACCCGTGACCCTACGCAGATCAACATGGAATTAAAGTCCAGCGTCTCAACATGTTTCCATGGCGTACCCTTGCAAAAAACCTGGCTTTGGCAGGGAAGCTGCTAGTCGGCTGGCCTATTCAAGTCCACCTGCCAATGTTGAATGATTTTGACGGCGATGCATTTTCGAAACTGCCAGAAGATTTAAAAGAAATACTCAGAGTAGCGTTAGTGGAAGAGACATTGACCATTGAAGGTAATTAGATTTCCTCTCTACGGTGCGTCCATATACTGATAATTTCACCGGAGACGCGGGGGTTCTCCCAGGGCAGGATTTAGTCCCTGTGATTCGGACAACTCGAGTGGCAAGTGAGCCAGAAAAATACGTTGAGTTGCACTATTCTCTAAAGGGCAACACTGCTCAACGCCGCATATATGGAGAAGGAGAAATGTTGGTATGATGGAAAGGTCCTGGTCGATTGGACTTCACTATCTTTAACCCAGTCCAGTGGGTTCTCTTCGATCAAGCTTGCTAACTGTGACCCTTAGAATAGAGCCGTACGAAAAGAAAAAACCAGCAATGGAAGCAGAATCAGTAGATAGATATACACATCAACGTGTTTAAAATTTGTGGCCATGGGGAGTTTATTGGAAGCTATTACGATATCCATTACAAGTTCTAGGAGTATATTTAAATTGTTCGTGGTGTATACCAGCCTGAACCGCAATGTTGAGAGCCCCACACTGCCACATGCCTCGACCCGAGATTCCAATTCCTAATTCATGGTCTAACCGTGCACACTGAAGCTTAGGTCTGGACGTCGTTTTGATGGCAAATACATGTACGTCACGATGCGTTGTGGGCATCAGTACAACCATCCTCGGTCTTCTTTCACGTTGTGCACAAGATTCAAGTGTTTGTTCCTTCAGCGTTCAGTGTTCTCCATTTCTCCACCGGAGTATAATACCTACGAAGCCATGGTCCTTCCCTGAAGTCTGCGCCATGCAATCTGTCGTCACTCAGAACTCGCTTTCGAATGTCACTCAGATCCCGCCATTCGAAAGCAAGTTCTGAAGAGAGGGCGCATCTGGTATGCAGGTCTTTTATCTCCTACGAGGATCATAAGAGCAACCAGACGCGAACACCCAATACGAGCTGCAAGTATACCGGTGGAATCAGACAGGGTAGTAGGAAGAAGTGGTCTATCACAGTTCTTGGAGATGGGACATGGCATCATGCGAGGGTGGAGACCAATCAGAGACTAAGCAAAGGCGCCCCGCAGTTCTGGGTTCCAGTTGTGAAGAAGGGAACGGCAGAAGTCGGCCATAAGATCAGCACTTCAGTTGAGGCGTACTACAGGGTAGTCTGACAGCGAAGAAAGGCAGAAGCAGTGGGGTCCGGAGTACGTCGCGGTGGTCTGTGGAAAAAGATCTAAGACAGATTATTAAGGGTAATATCACGTACCGTGGTTGAATGTTAAATTAAACCTCGACACCCACCAAACGCCAGCAAGACATTTACCCAATAAACAGAAGAAACTCGGGTACGGCGAGTCACCGGGGGGCACACGCACGGCGAGGCGAAGCTCAGCCTAGGTCAGACGTCCGAAGACGCCATACTAACACGTCCGCGTGCTAGGCCGCGATGTCCCCAGAGGAAGAAAGATCAGAGGTAAGCCGCTTAAATACAGTGGGATAACAACTCACAACAACAACACACATCAGATCAACGTTGAGGCGCGTCGCGTTAGGGTCACGTTCACAGGCTCGCGAGTCGCGACTCGCCAGGCTAGTAGTACAAGGCAAAAGACGCAAAATCACGTAATCAAAGCGAAGACGGTCATTTCTGGATGCCGAGATGTTACCGTCGGGACGGAATGGTCCGTCCCGACAGTAACAAGTGCTGGGTGACTGGGGCTCTCAAAACCGCGGTTCGGGTTGGTATGCACCAAACACGTCCTGGCCATTGTTGTAATCAGGGAGCTGCTGATGAAGTTGTGCCTTTTCCGCCTTATTCCTCGTTCTCAATTGATCAACGCCGACCCGTTTCTAGGCCCAATTTTCTTCAAGATAAAGACCTTTTCGAGGTCGGCGCCGTAGCGCGGACCTCAGTGTACGACACTTTGTTGTCGAAGGTTCAGCAGGCTTGGCGAAGGTAATATTGTGCCAAGACCACGTATCGCGGTCTGGCCAATGGCGAACAATGGTGCGTACTTCTCGCCTTGTTCTTTTTTCCTTCACTAACAGTTTGCAGATCCAAACGCACACCCTTCATGCAGTCGCTACGACCAGATACGCTTGCTACCGAGGGCCCTGTTGCTCGCAAGACAATACTTCAGATGTTTACGGCGGTCGGACCTGAAGCCCGCGGAGATGAGGACCCGGGGAGCACTGAAGCACATCCTTACGCGCTGTTTTCGTTCACGGTAAGTCTACCGTCCGCTCTGCATTCGAGAGAGGGCGAAACGGGCGGAAGTGAGTTTTCTCTTTATTTTGATGGAAAACTTACCGATTGAATCCGTGTCCGTTTAGTGGCGTATTTATAAAACAAAGGCGTCGAAATCAAGTGCCAAATTTCCGAGATTGATAATCCCTCGGCTTCAACGTCGTTGGGGTCGACAGTGAGCTCGATTCTTTTCTTGTTTTATCTCTTTGCTTGTTCCCTGCCTTTAGTGTACGGCTGCCAACCTTTGCTTTCGATGCCGATGGTGGTGTGCTGGGATGAAAAATCAACGAGGTAAGTTTTGTTTATCCCTGCCGTTGCAAGCCTTTATTGACGGTATCAAGTATCTTACGGTCGATTTTCTGTGTAGACGGCTGACGGTGCGTCTACTACATTTTGATTCTGTTTTATCTCAATGGCCGGAAACTCAACATGCAATACCCATCATCGGGCGAGCTAAGTAGGTGGCTTCTTCGATGAGTAAATTCAAACGGAATTCTTCCAGTAAACGATGATTGAGCGAATTGACACCGACGGGCAGAGGCTCCGCCTGTGATGTCCCGTTTCCACTTCTTCAGCTTTTCTCATTTTCGCTGTCGAGTTGCTCATTAATGCGCCCCTCGATTGTATGTCGCTACAGCTTTGAGATGCCCTTAGCCAAGACAGAATGCAGGCAAGAACTCGGACACACAGACACAAATCACTGGAAGGGAAGAGGCACAAGGTAGCAGTTTGTTCTTAGGAAAGTAAGTAAAATCGGAACAAATCTAAACACGACTGAACGCACCTTGGCGACGGTGTATCCCTGCAAGAGTACAGTAGATAATATTTCTATCGAAGAGGTCTTCAGTAAAGTTCAGGGGTTCAGAGAATTATTTAAAATGAAATCAGTTACCTTTGCCGAATCGTTCTGCTCTACGTGTCGTTAACAGGCGCAGTCACTTATGCCACCGAGAGTAAGATTAATGATGGCGGTAATACTACAGACCGGGAATGAAAAAGTCTTGAGACGACGGAAGTAGCTCACCATCGCATACACAATGAGAACTTGGTGGTGGGCCCGCAACTTGATAGTTCCTCCCAAAGTGACCCTTCCACCGATGTAGTCGCAACATTTGAAAACCAAGCCATCGGTAGTTAACCGGAGGGCCGCACTGAAGCTGCCGAGGAAGATAGGCCGATTGGAAGACGAGCGATAGCAAGGAGAAAAATGCAGGGGATAATGATGGCAAATTTCAGGTATGATCCGCACAAGGTATTGCAGTTCCTAGAAGGCTCTGTTCCATTATTTGAACGGGGAAAGGACCTTCTGGAGACAGCAACGAAAATCTTGGTAGTAGGAAGAGACACGTTGAACTCTCAATGTAATTTCGTATCGATTCTACACGAACATATGCTTCAGACAAGAAGGAAAGGTTACATAAGAAATTGGATGTGGTTGATAGCGCCATATTTGAAGGCCCGCCGGGGACATCCAAGTTTTACACGCCCACGGACGTCCCCGGCGGGCCTTCGAACGTTGTGCTATCAAACAAATCCAAGCTCTTATGTAAGCTTTTCTTCCTTGGTTTCGTACTGCTAGTACTACGCGTGCAACGGGAATTTCGGTAAGCCCCCAGTGTTTCTCGTAGTTAGTAGTATATCCATGAAATAAAATGTTTTTGATATCTTGAATGATTATGCGCGTCCTGCAGTAATCTAACACGAAACTACAGTGGTAACGCGTGAAGATCATTGGAAGATAATAGTCGACGCCACTCAGTCAATTGTTATACCGATGGTATGTTTTTATCTTCATGGAATGAGTACATGATGTTCTAACGACACAGCAGTCTATCTTTCTAGACCTTGAGGCTGGCGTAGATAACGTCCAAGACATCGAATCATCATCTGAGAACAAGGGAAGCTTCATTGCAGACGGCGAGGAATACTCAGACGATGCACCAACGCATCCTGGCCACTGTTGTAATCAGGGAGCTGCTGATGAAGTTGGGCCTTGGCGATGCCATTGAGCTTCCACCACAGTATGATAATCAGACGTATACAGAAGCACTAGCGAGTGAGGGCCATCTCATACGGTGGCAAAACCGAGTCCTATTTTTTACAGATTTGTTATGTCGACTGGTTATGTATGAAGCTGTCGGATACCTTCCCGTTTGGATCAGTCTTCATGTCTATGTTCGCGATAGGCTCCTCCCAGCGGCCCTTCTACCCTGGTTGTGAGCAGCATACGCATGTATAGGGATGTCCCCGTCTTTCCATGATGACTCGTAGTCTTCGACTCCGTCATCAAGCGCAGGCTCGGTAGGTCACAGGAACAAAGCACCTGCGCGGATGTCCTGTAACAGATAAATTGTGAGTATGTGACGGGCAAGAGAATGTGAACACACTACGAAGTTTACGTGCCACCATGAAACCTGGATAAATGCCAGGGGCAACCTATACCTCGCAAAGTACACCTAGATATCAGAACTGCAGGTCAAATATCAATGGTCACCCGTCGCGCGACTGGGCGTGAAGGGAAGACACGTCTTCGAGGTTCCAGGGAGCATCCAACCCTGTCATTAAGTAATACCACATTAACACCTGGGCGAAATATATAGATGATGGTCGCACTGAACTTTGAGTACGTCGTAGCCAGGGCGGCTGAACAATGGAGCCATCGATGGTCCTGCCAAGATTCACATGCTGATCTCCGATGACGCACAGCTTGTCATGAATACCATAGTAGATATCCTGAGAGGAATTAGCTTCTAAAGCACAGCAAGGATACCTGAAGCCCGCCTTTGCCCAAGAACTGGTTGCCAGCTCGAAATGGAACCTAGATGATGGCTCCCAACTTTGTCAACTCCTTCACAGTGTTGTCCTCGATGTCCGCGACACTCTGCAAGTCGTTAATCCTAGAACACAGCTGCGACGAAGACACCAAACCTTAAAGTAAGGAATGAGCTGCTTGACAATAGCTGTCCATGCTACGTATCGCTCGATAAGCACATTGGACGGCTTCAAATCATGAGGTGCGCCGTTTTTCTTGATGAGCGATGGGTTGCAAGATATAGTCGAGCCATTTTGACTGGCCCAGGAGATGGACCTCGCGCGTGATATCAAGGCCAATTCGTTCATGTTAAATTTGATGGTGGTGGTACTAAGCAAATGTTGACGACACATGGTGGAGACTTAGAGTATCCGGATTCCACATGGTCGCGCATACACGACAGACGTTCCAACCTGTGTTTGAATTCACCGCGGGCTTAGGCTAGTTCAAATTATCATGCCATCCAACATCGAAGAATTTTACCAGGAATACGTTTGGAGGATTGGCCTCTCACTATAACCACCACACATTGGAAGCAAAACACAATTATATTCATGGTATCTACAATGAGATTAGCGTCAAATGGGATGAAAGATAATGGTACTCACCTACTACAGGACATACACACCACTGATGTCTGGCTAAATAGAACCAGTCAGTGATCGAGCACAGACGTGTACAATCACAATGTTCCTTTTCCCCACAACGTCCTTCAGGCTAAAAGGATCATCAGCTTCTCCCCAAAACCTCCGGTCAACCGGAAGCCTGTCCCCGCTCTACATCAGTCTCCGTTGTGGTAGTTCCAGCCTGTCTTTGTAGCTGGCGAACATTTGATTGATGTTGAAATCTCCCATGACCATCGTGACCAATGTCCATGCTAGCAAAGGGTAAGTGAGAGAGCTATGAATAAAGTATAGCGTTCACACCTTGATAAAGCAGCCAAGCCCTTTTCCACCACACCCTGAGGAGCGAGCCTAAGACGTTAGCTTGCCGTCGGTTGAAAATTCGGGGCTGATGAGGATTGGTTAGCAAGTACACGACACTAGACAGACAAAATACGCGTACCTTGAGTGTCAATGTGGATGGAGCACATGCAGCGGGGGGTAACGTCCCCGCTTGCTTGACAGTTGTCTGAATGTCAGAAGCAAAATTCTGAGACGTCTGGCAATCAGAATTCAGTAAGTCTGATGCGAGCTCTGGGGGACTTACGGATGCCCGTATTCATATTGGTGTTCAAGCACAGGTCAGGTTTGGTTCTAAGTAATGATAAATTTCTCGAATCAATCCACCATGTCCTTGCAGATGCGATCCTATGGATGAGAGTGAGGGAGCGAAGGCGGCGAAGGCGGTGCACGAATAGAGAAATTTCCGGGAGGAGTGGGACAATAGGAATCGGAAAGAAAGAATAGAGGAAGAAAGGAAATCAATACAGGAAACGTGGAAGGGGGGGAAGGTCGACGACGACGCGGCAGAGAATGGGTAGGGCAGACAAAAAGGCCGGGAGATACCGAGATCAATTGATTCCACCAATAGAATTTTCCCACGGGTCTCTCAGGACAGCATAATGACCGATTACCTATATTCATAGGACTCGGAACATCTAAAAACAAAAGTGACTACCTCATATATATACTACTCTGAAGTCCAAGGTGGCGACGAAATGTAGGGAGCTGTAACCAAAGTAAGAGGCATACTGTCCAAGTAGATCGTTGCACCGACAAGCAAAAAAGTACGATTCAGGCGGCGTTGAAATCGCTTATGGCATTTATACACTGGCCATGGAAGAAGGCAAATGAAGGATGATCCTGATCGTCGCCTGGTGCTGCCAGTAGCTGGGCAATCTCTTTTGTTAGATTAACATCCGCATAGCTTAGACAGGCATGCATCTCGAACATAGCGCTCCGCTGTTCCCAAAAAATTGAGCAAAACTGTTCGCAATTAATAAAAACCACTTACAGGTTTGGAGGGAAAGTGGCAATTAAACTATTGATAAAAGTCAGTGGAGTTTCTTATGTAAGGAAAAAACATGATTCTCACAATCAGGGCGTAAGAGGGATCTATAGGAGGACGTGGAAGTCCCCGCATAGCGGAAAGAAGTAATGCTCCACGAATAGTGGCAACATCTTTCTCTTTATCAAATTGGGCTTCGTCGACAAGCCCTCCTCTAGTAGAGCGTGGGTGCCCTCGTCCACGAAGATATGTTTTGATCCTGTGTTGAAACAGGAGGAAAATTGCACGTTGATACTTCCCCTCATGGAGATCCATCTTCTTATCAGGGATTTTGAATTCTATATGAGTTATCAAGTCTTCTACGTCGATGAATGGAGAATGCAGTTGCTGAATCAGACGCATTGCGGGATACCTCTTGGTTTTCTGCAAAAACGGATCGCAAAAAAGGCGCTTACAGAAAGAGATACGACGTACCTCCAGCAAGGTGGTACTCTCGCATGAATAGTGCAGCTGAAGATCAAACCCTTTTCGGAGGGCAAGAAAGTCAGGGTGTTCCCAGTAGGTATCATGGTCCAAAAGGACCGCACAGCAGACCCTCCCTTTGAGGTGTGCATGCTCTTGCTCTGACCTTGGGTGTTTAAGGTCTACCATCTGAAATCGAACATGAAGTGAGCCAAGAAATCCAAAAAAAGGAAGCGCTTACGTCAAACCCGAGGGTAAGGCCGAAAATATATTGGAGGTCGCGGTACGCAGAGTTGTCAGCATCTCGAGACGTGTCGTACTGGAGTGTAGATTTTGGCTCCAGAGCCAGAAAACTTTGCAAAGGCACGGCGTCAGCAGTGCTGATAGCGGCGATATCCTCATATGTGAGAGCCGAGAAGGCTTCCCTCCCCGCTACTATCGCCAATACAACCCATGGCAAAACGACAAAACCTTGCCCCAGATGGAGGAGTGACCAGGCTATCAGGCGACCAGACGCTTCAAGATAGTCCGTGCGTCGTTGAGATACGTATTCTGAAGCACTGACATACAGCGAAAAGCTCCCATCTGCCCTGTGACGCCAATACTCATGATCTGACACCATTTCCTGCAAGGATGCCAGTTGAATGACACGCTCGACAGCAGGACCAACAGCACCGCCACGACTGAAAATTAAGGTCAATACCAGTTACTTGAAGAGTGAAATTTTGAAGGGCGCACATGCGGTACTGCCTGTCATATGCCCAACGAGATAGCAGATCTTGCAGCTCAAACTGCGGGCTGGAAAGAGAGAATACCGCAATGTTAGGATATTCATCTTTCTTAAAGGAGGCTGGTGGGTTCCGGACTGTAAATAAAAACCATTTCCAGAGTATATGAGCTAATGCTTGAGGCGAGGAGCCTTTAAGTTCGAATTCTTTCGGCCCAGAGCGTGAGGTAACCTCATCATAGATGGAATCTCTCCAATGAGAAACCAGCGCGAAACCGGACATCGTAGAAAACAGTCTCGAAACGACGGAGGACGAGGGTGGAGATCGAACCGACAGTGACGGAACCGATGGTCGAGGAGGCGAACATGGCGGCAGAGAGTCTGAGGACAGAGAGAAGGATGGGGCAAGAGTTAGAGAGGGATGGGGCATAGCGACACGAGTGACACACGCGGTTTCGACTGGGGGAGGAGAAAAATCGCGATCTGGTGAATCAGGTATCTCGATAATTTCCTTCGGTGTTAGGTCCACAACTCCCTTCATGGGGGAGCCAGCGCAGCTGGAGAAGTCGGAAATATCGTCGTCAGAATCGATAACATCTGCTGGGCATCCATCCAAACAAGTTATCGGATTGGGCCACGCGCCCAGAGCGCTATTGCCCCGGACCGAATGGAATCTATAAAATGCCTTACCGGCATCATACAAGACACGGTAGGGCCAACATCGGTGGACCTCCTTGCGTCGCTGTGGTTCATCTCCACAATCAAAGTCCTCAAGGGATGCTGTGATGTTCCCAAATCTCGGGGCTGGACCACATCGTTAGTGAGAAAAGCGATGCAATATGCTTCGGTACACACCAATGACAAGGAAGAATTCGTTTGACGACCCTTCTGGCAAAGGATTGAAGTTTTTGCACAACTTCTGGAGCGCTTCCCCGGTGAAGTTCCCAGGGCATAAGCGCCCATCTGGTTTGAATTTGTACCGCCCATCACGAACCTGATGTTCCATGACCGTGAATGGGAAAGTACTATCATACTGTATCTTCGCCAGATCGGGATGACTGGCGTCGAATTTCTCTAAGCCAGGAACAGCATAGTTACCAGTTGCTGCAGATTCCTTTAGAGCTTGATATAGCAGAATGAGAGGCAAAGACTTGGATGGTATATTGAGACCAAAAGCAAGAGCGCGGCGTCGGAAAACTGTTTCATATACCGTGGAAAGCTGGTCCGCTCGAACACTGAGTGTTTGAGGTCCCATGGGGCCGACGTCGACCTGTGTATCTCCCTGACAACACGATAAACCATGGCAATCCCAAGATGTGGTAGGAACAGACGTACACACAAAGGGTAGAGGAAAACATTGAGTTTCATAGCGCCGGTTTTGTCAGGGTTCAAACTGGACGCCTTCTTGTTCTTGTTCTGAGGTAAAGAAGACATTTGGGAAATATTCCTGAGGTCCTTAGCTTTTTCAACTTTGGGTGTCCTTATACCAGAAAACGCAGTGATGGGAGGTGGGAGACTATGGAGAATAGAGGCTGTTGCGCTTCCTGGAGGGGGAGCCGCCTGCAACGATCGGGACTTGGGACCATCAGAGCTATACATCCATATTTATGAGATCATCGCTAGCAACCAGAATAAGAGACACACTTAGAGGTCCCAGGATGGGCCAGAGCAGAGCTACGAAGGAAGATAAACGAAGGGCATACGGTGGACGAAAGAAACACCCACGTTGTAGCCTTTTCGCTTTGTGGAGGTCGATCTGAGTCGTTGCTGGAGGAAAAGCATGCATAATCAATACATATAAACCAATTTGGAGACTTACTGATACGATGCGTGCGACCACCATTGGCCGCCACATACACAGACAGTATCAGGGCTCCAGGGAGTGCTAATTAAGGTCTGAGTCACTGTGAGCTACTGAAGTACAGAGGTATCCATGCATGCTAACTCACTGAAGCGTTCTCTGGAAAAAATCCCTGACATTTTGTGGTGGCTAGGCCACGTCTTCGGAATGGATATAGAGGATGGGAATCCGGAACGTCCTTGGAAACATGCGAGTGCCAGGGGTGATGACATGCAACGCATTGAAATCGCTTGAGATGAGTAGACCCAGGCGGAGCAGATTCGTTGTTGTAGAACTCCTCACAAAGGCAGGGTGGCAAGCATTGGAGACGAAGAGGAATAAAAGTACTCATCCTGACAGATAATACATAAGTTTTCACCGTTCATTTATATGGTGAAAATTCTGAGTAGCAGTGATGTCATGATACTCGAGAATTCCTTGAAACGAGTTTAGTGAAGCGGAACTTGATGTTCAGCGGAGATAATCCTGCCTTTCAAGGCTTATATTCCGAACACTGGCAGGAAACTTGAAGCAAAAGTTGCGAGACAGGGCGTGATGACAAGCAACGACGTGTTCAATTATTATGAAACTTTCAGGGATAGTATGGCTTCGTTTACTAGTAGACCTTTAAGCTTCGAGTCAATTGGGGTGTCAAAAGCAAGCCGAGAGTAAGCTGAATTCGTCACCTTTAGCTGAGCGAATGTCCCAAGCATTGACAGGCCCGGGCCTCAGACAGCTCCTGAATTTTTTTTGTTTCTAATCATCGAAAGTCACGGTTGTCACCATATCATCCTGAGTTGAATGGTCCTGCCAGCAACTTGAAGGGTAGGGTACGACAGTCAGGTTTGGGGCAGGCAGTTCGAAGTGCCGTTGAAGTGTCGCAAGTGTCGCTACACCGGCAACACGTGTTGTCACTGCTGTGATGTACTTTGTTTTGGACTCTTGACGAATCGGACCTTCGTATATGGTCAATATGTAACGCTCGCAACTAAGACTATCCTCCCTTTTGTAACTTTAGATACTACTAATAAGCCTCCAGTGACACCAAGAATACCACGTGGTATACCGATGCCAGTGAATGGGAGATTCACCTGCCAAGGTGGAAATTGCCAAAAAGGCTCCGGTATAGCCTCCAAATGGGAGTGTAATTTACTCTCTACTTGGTTCCGCTTTCTGTGAAGTGCTTGGCAATGACTGAAAGCTAGACTTAGCTACTTGAGCTCTGAGACTCACAACGTGTATATTATCTTGTGCGTCGAGGATGCTATCATGCAATCGTAAGGATCAAAGGAAGAACGAATACTTACGCAACTTGCGATCATACCCAGTAACCCTCGGATTACGATGTTTCTGAATCAAATCCCGAATATCTTGGCCTGCACTTCGCCTCGCGGCTTTGATCAACAAACTGTACCACTACTTAATTGCCGATCGATTCTATCATTTTCTATGGAAATAGCCATTCACTGGCAGGTCATCATCTGTTATGATCAATGGTGAACGTCACTCGGATACCCCTCTGAAAGACCCTTCCAGCCCTAGAAAGACGTGGTTTTGGGCGCCAGTACCTACCTAGTGAGTAAACGACAGAATCAGGGGCTCCATCTCCGTAAGCCACTTGCTTCATACGCAAAGAACCTAAAGGTGTTGCCAATCCAAGAGCTTTTGGTAGCGGCTACATGTACTGTATAATTACAATCACAGCGAATGACCTGTGACCTATGACACCCCTGGACCTTATCGAATGAACGAATATGGGCTGTGGGACTATGACATTCGTGAAAAGTCCAAATGATTTTCTTATCCGAATAGATTTTTAACCCGATATGCAACCAAAATTGGCATATCCTAAGGATGTAATAGCACAAAATGAGTAAAATAGGCCAAAAATAGAAAATTTTCACACTTTCTGCATAAATAAGGTAATTTTGGGAGTTGTGACCCTCAAACCTATCCGAATGAGGCCTTCGGACGTGTGACAGGTGGCTATTTTACGAATACGAATGAGGCCTCCGGACATGTGACATTCGTACTGAACGTAATTATACAGTATACCGGTTGTAATATTTGGCAATAACGCGGGGAATCCTCTGAAACACAGCTGTCGATTTAGTTTGGATTTAGTAGTAGTTTGGACCTAGCACTGCCAGTACGCTTCACTGATCCTTACAATTTTTTTGACAGGATAATTCAGCCTACAGAGCACCGTGGCCCTAATTTTTGCTGTGTTTAAGCGAGAGAAGTGCTACACCACACCTGTATTTCCATTCGTCAACATTTGACAGAACTGACAACATTTGACATCTCTGTTCACAAACTGGTGGCTGCCAATGAGAGTCGTAGGGCAGGTGGCTGTGGTGAATCTCTTGAATCTTGATGCGGAGTGCTGTACGATGGTTACGCCCTTCAATTACGGCGAGTCGTTGATAAATGCAATGTCAAACAGTTTGCCTTATCAACTATGTATTATGAGTTTGCTTTTACTTACTTGCTCGGATGCTTTCACTTGTAGAATATTTGTAACGGTAACGAGGAACAGTTGATTTTAGGGGGCACCATTGACATCGAAAACTTCAGTTTACGATACCATACAGCTTAGTGATGGCCTGGATCCGATCACAAGTTACTAATTTAATACAAGTTGATGAACTCATGACGTTACCTTGCTTGAAAAGAAGGTCTACCCATGGTGAGAGCCTTCCTTTTCTAGTATGGCCGATGCACCCGAAAACTGTAACTTCAGAAAATAATACAACCAAACACCAGCTCGTCAGTCAAGTTCACTCTCTCCCGAAAACTGTAACTTCCACAAATAATACTAACAAACACTTGTTCTGCTTTCCAATTGGTTGATGAGTGTCCGACCGATCGCACAAGTTTACAGAAAAATGCCCCCTAAGGGCATGAATAAAATTCATCTACCCATGCACCACGTGTATGAGCGGGAGGGAGATATTATGGTACATCATATAGTAAAGTAACAATGTCTGTAAGTCCGAGCAAGTATCTACATAGTCCGTGTAGTCCGATATGACAATATCGTCCATATAGTAAGATACAATGATGTCCATGATGTCCAGGGTGGGTGCAAAGACATGATGCTCTGTTGAGCACGAGATAAGCTAGTGAAAAAGAAACTACAGAAGATAATAAGAACGTACCTGGGGGTTCAGCGAGAGCAGCAAGCGTCCATGTTGAGACCCTCCAGGTACATATAGTCCAAATAATGAGAGACACAGGGAGGAAGCTGCGAGCCTGTTAGTTCCCATGAGTATTCAAGACAGTGGCGCGCACTCACGGATGAGATGGCCAAGACTCCCGGGGGGAGGCTCCCGTGGGGAGGCTGAGACCGCATACACTGGATATGGATGATTACGTGCGTTGGAGCGGCCGATGCCTGTGAAGAGGCATAAGGAAGGAGGGGGGATACGAAGGACTAGACCTCTTACCAATTAGACTTGTGTAAACACTTTTCTTTAAACCTGACAAAGTCTTTCATGCCTGATTTCGGTAACCTCAATAAAATACACAGCCAAATATTCGCCTTTCGCATCTACTTTCAGACTCTTAGTCTTGTTTGCCAACCACCAAATGTCCTCGTTTCTTTGTCATCACCCACCACATTGCTGTTGATTTGACTGCCTACTCATTCCCTATCACGACTCCTTCGGCAACCACCTTCTCATGCCTTAATTGCGCATGTGGCACAATTTTCTGTTTACTATACTTGGCCAATCATTGTCATTTGATAACTATTGGATGCACTGGTACCACTAAGGTGGATGGCTTATTTGTTCTGGGGACTGGAATTTGGAAGGCCGCTCACCATACAGATTCATCACGTATTGTTTATATTTTATCGGTATTCAACATCTTGGAATACCTGAACTGACCATTACCCACTATACGGCACCGTGCCATGCGTCATTCCAGCTCATTGTGTGCCCCCTTGTCTCTGATTTCCTCTACTTTACTAAGCCTTTTCTTCCCTGTCCTGTTCTCGTGCCCGGTTCCTAACACTTTCCAATTCTCCTCGACTCCTGCATCCGGCTCCACCATCCCTACTTCATCTCAGGACAAATTCTCCCCATTGGAGCTTCGCTTGCAGATTGATAGTCTCTGTACACCGTAGCTTCAGGCTCTGCAGGATCGCATTCAGTCCTTGACTGCCACCATCTCGATGTTACAACCGCCTGTGGGACATACGTGCCGACATTGCCAACCTTTAGAAGTGTGTCCCTGACATCTATGCCATCATCACTGGCCATTTCTTGGAACATCATACTGCCATTACGGATCTGACCGCATCTGCTGGCTCAGTTCCTTCTCTTGCGGACACTCTCAATTGAAGTTGATGCCGCATTGCTCACACAGCTTGAATGCATCCAGAAATTGTTTATTCGTCGTTTGCTCGACGTTGCCAACCATTCTCCAGTTGCCTTGTTATTCTCAGAGACAGGAATGTGGCCGGTTAGATATCGTCGTATTATACTCTCCCTGAAATATTGGCAGTACGCTCTCTCTCTTCTGGATGATCACTTTTTGTCCTACGCTATCGCCTGGTCTCTCGCCCTTGCTCATGCCAAGAAGTCGTCTTGACTCTGGATCTCTGACCTCACCCATGTCCTCCATCTCCTGCATTGCCCCATATCAATGGATCTGTCCCATCAGTGACTCCCGACTGATGTTGGTGATCTGATCACAGCGGTGGAACAATCATGTCTTGTGGATATTGAATCCTTCATCGCCGCATCATCTAAGACCCTCCTCCTGCACTTCCGCTCAGTTCATCAAACAGATCCTGAGAGTAACTCCCCCTGTAATATCCCAGTGGCATGGTTCCGCTCCTACCTGAATATACCTATTCCCACACATAGAAAGGCCTTAGTCCAATTGCTGACATCATTGCATACTCTCGCCGTAGAAGTCCTATGATAGGCTGAACACCGTCGTCCACCTGTTCCTCGTTCACAATGTTGCCGTTTCTGCCTATCTGAAATGAAGGATGATGCCCACACATTGTTGTACTGTGACAGATCACATTCCTTGGAAGATTTGTGATCTGATTTCTTTAAATCCATTTCCCTACTTGCTACCGGCCATTTTGCGGATTTGTCAAGATCAGCAGCGTCTGGTTACACGTCCTACTGGGAGCAGATGACAGGAAAATTGTTGAAGCTCTCGCTAAATATGTCTTCAATGTTTTCCGCATTTTGAGTACTGTATAGTTATATTATTCATAAATGACCGACTTTCTTTTGTACTCCATGAAGCATCTAGCTATTCCATGCGACACACTAGACAGCGTGATCAAAATGGTATGAGCCTTCATGGCCACAGCATCATGTCAAGGCTGTGGGCCTGACCATTCCTTATTGGGACCTTGTGCTGGCAACAACACCAACACCACCACTGTGCTACACCAAACAATGACCCAATCTCTAGACCAGCTACATTACTGACCGCTGGTAACGTGAGCATGCCTGACGTTGCTACTGCAAGTAATTGACATCTCATTGGTATATATTCACACTTTGGAAGGCCACAGAGCCCATTTCTCATGCCTCGCACCAAGAAACGTGGTGTGGTATCTCGAACTCCCATGATGTCCTCTCCTGGGCCTCAAGGCAAGCTCACGTCCACCGTCTTTAGGGCCATCCAGGCCATGAAATTGTTTTTTTGGTGGTACATTAAAATTCTATGCAGTTCACAAGCAAGGTCCCTGTCGCCGGCATCGCGGTGGGCCCTAGTACTAAAAATACGGGACAACAATCATTGTTCTGCGATATACAGCAGGAGGGAATTCTGGTGGATATAAATCAACGGGAGCATCCTTGTTTTTAACTTTTCTGGCCAGCAATTACATACACTGTCAGTGATGAGACTGAAACATTCAAAGGTTACCTTAGCATTCCGCAAATTTTGGGATTGACGATAGTTGTCTGCCAAATCTAGAGCATGGGAATTAGAATCTCCTTCCTTTTACGCCGCCACAACCTTTATCGTGTCGGCTATAGTGCAAATTTCAGCTGACTCATCACCGTGCTAAGGTTGCTGTTAGGGGGTATGGTGATGTTATTTCCATTAATATTCACGTCGCTAGCTGTATGGTCATTCTAGCAAAAATCGGCATCGAAGTGAATGTAGTGTCCTCTAGCAAATCAGGTCAGGAGCTATGACTGAACAAAATCTAACCATTGTGGGTCTAGCCATGCATGTGAAGAAAATTCAAAACACTGGTAGTAAAATCAGTGTCTCGGGATGTGTCAAGATATGTATTATCCAGCGGTCATTGTCTTCATGTTCTCATTGAATTCCTCGAGATTCAGAAATTGTGCTTTGTACAGAGGGTTGGGTGCAGTAGCTATTGGAAGCGTTGAGACATATAGAACAGGCGGGGGAGAGAATGATATGTAGAAATACCATAGCACTATAGTCTGTAAGAGAGCAATCGTAAATTTGGTCATCGCCTCGTTTATGAAAAAGAAACTTCAAATGGTGAAGCTCATCTCACATTCTTTGGATCATTGTTCTCGACACCATAGCTGCATCCCCGCATATTCCACCTTACGTATCTGCCAATCCACCAGTAGAGAGCCTGTGTCTTCCTACCCCTCGTCTGCACTGCTAACATATATGCAACTTGATCTTATCCCACTTAGGACATGTCTTGCATGCCTCCGGGTGGTAAGTCATGGGAAGGAACAGACCCTGCTGAAAGATGTTGTACGGTAGTGCTCGATGCGCAAGTGCCAAGCTACAGATAGGGAGGAATCCAGTAATGTATGTCCCAGGTGGAGGAAATCAAGGACATGGGTTCCTGTCAAACATTGTGGAGGGGAACAAAGTTTGGGAAGTACTGCCCCAGCCAAGAAAGGACGGAGAGATCGATAAGGTATACCTTGCTGCAGAGTATAAACATGACATATTTATCTATTCGTGGTTTTTTGATGACTCTGTCCTTCTTGGTATTCATGGGGGGGAAAAGACACCGGAATTATTCCTATCCCTCCATGTCAAAAATGGGGGAAGCGTGGAGATGGAAGTGATTATTCATAATGGGTTTGAGGCATGCGGTAAGTCTTGATATCGGTTGCTGGGAAGGAGAGGTAGCGGAAGTCTGCAGGGGCATCAGTGGCGATGGTACCGTCACTTTGGAGGTGTTCATCACATGCTCAAGTGTAGAGTGGGTGCCTGAAATAGAGTCGTCATTGTCACCATCGTCAGTGGATGTCGGATTTGCTCACAATCTCCAATTGGTCCTTGGTGCACCCCAATACTATGCTCACACACTCCATACCTTCCCAGATACAACTCCCTGACCTCCACATACACCACAGCCAGTGACCATTGTCATGGTCGAGCTCCTGGTTGGCATTCTGTGTGTGTGCATACAGCCTATACTCCCAGATAGCATTCGATTGTCGATTTTCTTGAGGTTTTGGCATTGTTCGTGATTTGTGGCGATTGAAACCGATCTTGACTCGCCAGAGGAGCACTATTCAAAACACGATCAGAGGCTCTTCAATGCAGCATCTGTTTAGGTTGTAAGTATTGTTGACCATAGGCATAACAAACATATAAAGATGACCTTTTACACTCAACCAAATGCAAGGTTCCAAATCTCACGTTGATAGATCAGCAAAGTCTTATGGAGTGTTGACCACCGATGACGTGAATGATGTTGTAGTACAGCTGTAGTCGATGCAAAGTAAGAGATGAGACCTGTAAGAGTACGTTCAAGATGTGGTACTTCTAGCTCTAGGCCGGACCACGATCCTGGATTAGTCAAGCGTTAGTGGATTAAGTATCAAGAAGTGAAGTGGCTTTACCTCATTCTGATATGATGTCAAGCTGATGTCTGAACTGGCATGGCACTGATGGCCTGGCCGAATTGTCCTAGTGCATTTTCAGGAGTTTCTGCAACCGGCCCATACAATGGGCTGCAATCAATGCTCTTTGGGCGACTCTTGTGAGCAGTGTAGCAGCTCATTGAGATCAGCAGGACATGTCGAGATGTTTGGATATTGCAGAGAAAGGAAGCGGCTGGTCGAGGATGCGACTCCATCCCAAGAATAAATGTGAGAGTCAACATTTTCAATGACGATCCTGCCGGACCCAATACCAGGTGCTGCATAGTGAGAGGAGGAGCTTTTGAGACCATTGAAAAAGGGCACAGAAAAGGGAAGTATGGTATCCAGGAAACTCGCTGGGCTGAGGAGCGATGGCCTGGTGACCAATGATGAAAATAGAAACTGAAAAAAATCAGTAAACACTGAAAAAAAAACATAACAGAGATGTATGAATAGACTTACAGGAATGTCAGAGCTTGGCTCAAGATAAGCCCCATCATCGGAACAGATGTTCCTGATTGTGGGATTGGCGACCACACTCACGTTGGGCAAACATGAGATCAGTGTCAGTGCTCGATTGGGCATTCTGATGCTTTCCCCCCTATATATTGGCTCCTGCTTAGACAAATGTTTGGCCTCTGAGTTGAGATAGGTGCATTTATCTTCATGGCGTGATAAATGTTTGACCACAACGACACCTAAGCATAGTGTTCTCATCGTCATCGTCATCTTGCGTGTCATCACGTCCTGGATGTTTGTAGTAAAGAAAAAGCAAAATGGTATTTTAGAGAATACTCACAACTCTTTGAAGATCCTCCAACTAATGACATCTTCATGTAAAGAACAGATAACTCTGATATTCCTAAGTCCTTCAGAATCTCATACTTGTGAAGCTCCGAGCGACGAGCATGCGGAAAGATAAACTGGTGTTGAACATGGATGAGATCTGGTATGAGATGACGTCTCTGTAGCTCGTTTTTGATGTCGCCAATAGAATGAAGGGAAGATATGTCTGAAAAAGCACAGGTAAGCATCCAAACTGCAATGATAAACTATTATGACTGACAAAGGAATACCGGTCGTGAAAACGGCCCAAGTACGGTTATATGTATCCATGTTGGTTTGCGGCTCCACTTGTCAGTGTCTTTCTGAGCCCTCAGAGGCTTATTCAAGGACATATCCTTGCCTTGAATCTGGGTATAGGAAGTGCGTAGCCTGTGTCATATAACTGGACCGACAGCAGTCTATAAAAGTGCTTGGGAATATGAAGATGAAAAACGTACCAATAAAGCCCAGGAGAAACACATAGGCTCTGAAGAGGAGCATTCCCAGGGAGCCTATTTTGCTCAGAGAAAAAGCAGCCCCACGGCAGCTCAATAATGCACATGAAACACCATATAACGCAAGGTAGCAGAGCACAGGAACAGTAAGATAGCAGATGGTCTGTTTGTGAAAGGCCCTGCAAATATCCCGTTTGTGACAGGCCCTTCACTGATAAAGGCGTCGGCGTCGTACATCCAAAAGCCTTTGAAATGACTTGGAACATGTCGATGGAACGTGTTGTGCGCTGCCATCGCATTTTATTGGTAGCTGTCAAGGTGGCGGATACTGAAGTACATTTGGCAGGGGCACAGTGGCAGAGATGAACCTCGCTATGATATTGTAGCATAATTACAGGAGGGCAATAACCTATGGTAAGGTCAACGACTATTGTTGGAGATTATGTTGCAAATGCGGGGGGGATACTGGTAGGGTCAAAAAGTTGGCCATTTTGAGACTCCGCTTGAAATTTCATAGAGAGAAAATCTCATTGCTCCGCCATTTTTACACCAGGAAGGTGTTAAGGAAGGAATGAGCACATTTGCTCACCTTCTTCAGGGATCGGTGCTGCTTTTGTATGTACTTCAGATATCTTGAAATACATTTAGCTTCAATTTCTGGTGAAATACAGAAGCCTTTGTTTCCCACAAAAACTTTTTTGCTACCGGGGTCCGGTATACCCCCAGGTACGAGTTCTGCGAGTATTTATAAAGCGGCTTGCCAGGCTAGATTAAAAGCTGAGTATCGGCACCGACAAGATAATACAGATATGGTTAAGATTATGATGCGAACCGCAGAGGTCAAGCAATCTTGCCACAAATGAAAGTCACAGTGGAATATATAGCGACACGCGTACAATACTACATAACATGCGCCTACGCCCCAATCCCTTAGGTCGACTTTGAGGTTTGACTGGTGAGCTCCTTTTCGAAAACCATTAGCACGTAAAGAGGGAAAGAGTGTAGAAACAAGTGCCCATGCAGCAAAATAACTAGTACCCTCCATGCACATTTTCTTTACTTCTTCTGGGTTCCCAGCGCTGAAAGGGATCCTCATCAATAAGAGGTTGGTTATAAACGTAGGCATTATATGGTGACCCTGTACGACATAGCGGACTGTAAAGTCACACAGACTCCTTGGCTATCGCAGCAGCAGGCAGAGATTTTCTAGATGAAGGCCCCATTGTACCAATACAGCTGCTCTGAGTGCTCTGGTTCAAAGGTACAGATGCCTGCAAGTTAACTTCCGATAAAACCTTGGCAGAATCTTCAACTTTGGATGTGTGTGACTTTGAGTCGAACCTCTGTAGGCCCATGTGAACCAGGTTGCCTGTCTGAGGTGTCCTGCACTGTAGTCCTATTCGGCCACCCTGGATCTCATTGAGATGTATTACTGGTGACCTGAGGCTGACTTCGAAGCCGAAGTAGCCTGGATATGCGATGCCATATGTCCTACACAGGTGTATAGCTGCCACCACAAAATCTGCAAAAATTAGAGATACCCCAGACTGCATATATTTGCCTAAGCAATGCAGAATACTAGTTGAAATGAAATACTTCACCTGTATAATCGCAGTTAGGTCCCTTGGAAGGGGAGCCGATCCATGAACCCAGAAGACAGCATGAATGATGCTAGTTGCCACCACGATTGTGAGACCACTAAGCAAAAGTAACAACAACCGTCTGCAATGGACACCAATAACTGAGCCTTCCATGATGCGAAACATTGGTGTAACGGCCATGACTACATTGCTGATGGTTTCGGCTGGTTGCGAAAGTCAAGTTTCAAAGAGGGTTATCTAGCTATGCACCTACAAGCAAGCACTGTAGCCGTAATGGTCTGACCTGCCAAGAAATCAGTCAGGGCATAGTCATGGATAGATGGTACAGAAGCTTACCCCAGAACTGCTGAGCCTTGTCCATCCCGGACGACATGTACCAACAATAATAGTATATTCTTTCTACCAGCAGCAATGCCCACATAAGAAGGAATAGCACGGATCCTAAGAACGGTAGCTTTCTGACTATTGAGAGTCTGCATGGTGAGATCCTGCTGAGGGAGAGCATAAAGCTCATTCGGCTCAGCCTAGCAAGACAATAGATTGATCGTGGTATAGGTTTCGGCGATGGTTAAGTAGTACATACCACATGACAGCTAAAGCTAAGATATCATCCATCCAGATAACAACACTCCCTGTGAATGCGGGTTGACCAAAGGGTACTGTTCCTGAGGAGAGCTTTGAAGATGATCAGAAGGTTGAAAAATTGCAGCCGACGCACCTAGCACATCCATGCGGACCCAAAAGCACACTAGCCAACCCAGAGATGATAACATGGCTACACCCACACACGCGTCATCTACCCAAAGGCAGGATTTGTGAGCATGGTATGTCAAACGCAAAGCAGTCGATATTTGTGCCACGCTATGGATGGCTGTAGCGATGACTTGAAAAAGAATTCATCAACTTTACGGTCATACACAATGGATCAAAAATGTGGGCGCACTCCTCAGTAAAACAATAGTGAGCATAACAAGGAAAAACAACAAGAATTGGTGGAAAGAGAGTTCACATAGGATGTACTACTTCAAAACCTGGAATCGAACAGAATTAGAAGCTGTCAAGATAAGGTCATAGCCGAAAATGGACAAGAACTTTCGAACAAATTTCATACGCAGAAAGGGCTGAGCCTTTTTGGTACAGGAAAGGCGTAGCAATTTTCTCTTACGTTTTCTGTGTCCCCGCCCCACCGAAGGAAATTAAAGCAAGATTTTTAAAACACCTTTGTCCGTCCTAAAAAGGACTCGGAACGGCCCAGCTTTCAAGATGGCATCTAGCTAAATTTTTCCCTGACCAAAAGAAGCCTTTGACCGAACTTCCTATAGAAAGTCTTTTCTTTGTCTTTTTAACCTCGCCGTAGGAAAACTAGGGTGGTTGTTACCCTACCTGTCTGGCTGTCGGATGACTTGGACCGTCATTTCTAACGCCACAGGGCTTGGAATGTCATGCAATCAAGACCGTAACTCCGCTTCATGGCCAACGGTTGCAGCCTACCAGTGGTTTAGCTCAGAAATTCCGTGAGATGTCAATCGCTACCACTGGATGTCATCGATTGATTCGAGTCGTTAGGCATCTTCCTAATGGTCAGTAGATAAGTCTACCGCTACATCAAAGAGACCCAATGACAGGCTGGAGGCGAGTTCTCCGAAGAACTCGGTGACCGCCTACTAGCTTTCCTAGACATGGTTACAGATTTACCAGGCTGTGGCCTGTATCCCTGACTCATACTCATTGCCAAATGCTATGTGCGGCATTGCGCTAGTGGTGCAACCCTAGGGGTTTTGCAGATGCTAAGGTATGATCAACTTTTCAAAAAGGCATCCGCCCTTATCCCAATACAGAATTCGAATTCGGTACATAGGGTCATTACAGTATTGTCTTCCAAACTTCGTCAGCTTACTTTTTTCGTTTTTCTTGGAGGAAGAGCTTTGGTGTTCCCTAGACCCTAGATTGGCTAGCGCCACATCTGCACGTTCGGAAATCGCGATATGCCAGGAGGGATTAGAATTTAGGCTATCTGTGGTACCCACATCTCGCTAGCTCGAGGATCACTGTACCACCATATGATGATCTGCATACTTTCCATTTGCGATCCTAAGGACTTGGCTGGGAGTGAGCGGTACATCCGATTGCGATTTCTCTTGTAGTCTGGGTCACGGCTTCTAGGGAATTTTGACCTCGGTAAAGCCATAAGGAAACCCGATGAATGGTCGAGAACCTCGCAGTCTAAAGCTATAACCTGTCAAACTATGACCGGAACTGAATTAAATGGATCTTGATTATGTTTTTCACCGCAGTTGCTATATTTTCATACGTGTTTTGCAGGATCATCCAAGGTGCCGAATTGCCTGAAGGTATATATACCGCCATTTATTTTTCACGCCTTCAGTCATGGCCAATAAACGAAAAAGACCCACGTCTAGTGCCTTCCAGCCTTCTCCACCGAAGAGAACCAAAAAACAAGTCGCTGCCACTGCTCCTTCAAAAGCCATTTTGACTCGCAGCCCCTCCACCCGCAACAAACGGACACCACGCCCTGCCGACGAACCGATCAGTTACGCCGATCACCTCAGCTCAGCGACCATCGGTAGGTTAGAATTTCTTTTTCTTCTAGCACCTATTCAACTTCCCTCAGAAGATCTGCTAAGCATCTCCACCGAAGGGACCAGCCGTCATACGTCGCCTGGTCTGAGCAGTAAGTACCGTTAACTTCAAATCTTCTGGAGCTAAAATTCTGTAGATTCTGTCGGGAACGCGGCGGAAATTACAACAGAAACAGATGTCGCTGAACTTTGTAGCCTCATCCTCAACCGCATCATCGAACTAGACGGTCAGTTAATTATGGGATCTATCAATCTGCGTCTCCAATCGGTATTTTGCAGGTGAAGAACCAGGAGCGCCCAAATCCCTTGAAGCACCCGTCCCTGAGACGTCTGATTCTGAAAGTGCAGATTCACTGGCCCCAGAAATTGGACCTACCCGTCTGGTTATGGTTAACATATTTGTGGATGCGGCTCATCGCGTTACCGAGTACACCGATACCACTCTTGCAGAGCGAAATCCGACTCTTGCCGCCCTTCTGGAGCCGATACTGTCGACAAGAAACCATATCTCCGAGCTGATCTTGGATGCCGTCCACAGGCACCCTGACGTTCAGTACGTCGTAGGTTCGTCTGCTGCCCCAGTGATCTGCCGTAAAAACTTCTTGAGACCAAAGACTTTCCGTCTACTGGGTCCCCTGTTACCTGACTCTTTATCGAAGGCTCCAGGTAGTAGAGTTCCCAGCTTTGCTTGCCCTCAGGATCTTCGCGATGAACTCAGGATCTCAGAGCCCATGGAGATGTTGACTCTAAGCGTCTTCCCTGAGGTGGGTGCTCCTGTTTTTTAAACATGGTCATCTCTAAATCTTCATCGGCAGCTCCTCACCGAAGAGCTCCTTGACCTGTCAATTTCCCAGCGCGCCTTGGTAGATGCGGAAGTTTTCCAGCCCTTGGGGCTCAACACCGAGGCGACCAAGTTACAGCACTCCCCGGCACCTCCATCCGAGCTTTTGACGATTTCTTCCTTGGGCGATCTTGCCACTGCAAGCCCCACCGTGACCACCACCCCACCTGTGGTGGAAAATCCAGCCCCCCCTCCCGACACAGGCAATCCTGCAACTCCATCTCCTCCTCCAGCAGACTGGTTGAATCATCTGCTCGAGGAAACTTTCGGGGAGAAAATAATGGCTTTCAAGCTTCGCCACAGCAGCCAGGGTTATCAAACCGCATACTTGGCACTCCTGGAGGACCAGTTGTTCAGGGAGATCTGCAAAGATCTGTTTGCGCCACGTCAGGTCGCCGGTTTGGTCGATTTCAAGGGGAGGAAATACCAGATATCCCTGCCGGATATTCGTGGCAGCATCTTGGGTAAAAACAGCAGCGGGAGCCGAAACCGTTCGACGCATATCGGGCATGCGCATCGGGCTCATCGTGCTTTACGATGTAATGAAAGCACTCTCACGCTGGCCGAGTCGCAGTTCATGCACGTTTTGAGTGCCATGTTTCGGCACCAACCTCTGGCTCCACAAGGTTCTCATCCCATCAACTCATTTGAGGATTTGGCGGTTACATTGACCCTGGCTGAAGTCAGGAGAATGTGCCGTCAGATTAGAACGAAATTCCCTGATCACTATTTGAAGTTAGAAAAAACGCAACGATAGAGCTCTTTCATTAGTCTATAGACTCTATACTGTAGACTATTGACATTGACATTTGTTAACTTTCGACAATAGGGGAATTCGAACCTGCTGATTTCGCATCGATTTCGATGGTCGATGGCTGATGTCGATGAAATAAAATTGAAGAAAAACCATCCAAGGTGAAATCGGATTTCACAAAGATTTTCGTTCAGTTCGGCAAATATACGGACAGTAAGATCTGAGTTTTAAACTTCGTTGACGGGCGCACGGCTTTCGCCCGGCAGCACATAGGCATTTGTTCATACATGGGCCGATTTGAAACTCCGAAGATTTGGCTTAAAAATCAGGGCGAAATTATTGTAGTAGGAAGAAGTGGTCTATCACAGTTCTTGGAGATGGGACATGGCATCATGCGAGGGTGGAGACCAATCAGAGACTAAGCAAAGGCGCCCCGCAGTTCTGGGTTCCAGTTGTGAAGAAGGGAACGGCAGAAGTCGGCCATAAGATCAGCACTTCAGTTGAGGCGTACTACAGGGTAGTCTGACAGCGAAGAAAGGCAGAAGCAGTGGGGTCCGGAGTACGTCGCGGTGGTCTGTGGAAAAAGATCTAAGACAGATTATTAAGGGTAATATCACGTACCGTGGTTGAATGTTAAATTAAACCTCGACACCCACCAAACGCCAGCAAGACATTTACCCAATAAACAGAAGAAACTCGGGTACGGCGAGTCACCGGGGGGCACACGCACGGCGAGGCGAAGCTCAGCCTAGGTCAGACGTCCGAAGACGCCATACTAACACGTCCGCGTGCTAGGCCGCGATGTCCCCAGAGGAAGAAAGATCAGAGGTAAGCCGCTTAAATACAGTGGGATAACAACTCACAACAACAACACACATCAGATCAACGTTGAGGCGCGTCGCGTTAGGGTCACGTTCACGGGCTCGCGAGTCGCGACTCGCCAGGCTAGTAGTACAAGGCAAAAGACGCAAAATCACGTAATCAAAGCGAAGACGGTCATTTCTGGATGCCGAGATGTTACCGTCGGGACGGAATGGTCCGTCCCGACGGTAACAGCGCCGGGGAAATTCCCATTGGGGCTGCAGCACATCATGTAAAAGAGCCACCGTCGATGGGCAGACCATCTTTTACCCCAGGGACGAAGACGCCTTTGGTCGGTTTGTTGAGCATATGATTACTAGTGTGACGGCCACCACATTTGTGTGGCATCACCGAGTCCTATACTCGAACATATTTTGCCTATTATTCTACAAGACTACTTACACTATGTGTATTCATTTTGTAATATAATCTCCGACAAGGAGAGCACATTCCGAAATGAACATATTCATGTATCTTTACGAAGTGTCAGGAGGCACCACAAGAAAGTGTCAGAGAAAACTCACGGAATCTTGACAGCGTCTGCACACCATATCCCATCTGCTACAGCCTACTGTATCGACTTGTAGAACCTAGCAAAGAATGTCACGACGGATCATTTGACATCGCACCCAGTACACCGTTGTCTACCACATTGCATCGAAAATCCCACAAAAGATGTAATACCACACTCTGCCGGCATATCTGTGATCATAGATATCCATTTCCTCCGTCTCTGGTGCGATGCTCCCACGTGCGCGCTGCCTTTGATAGAACTATCCCCCGATGTGGATGACGAAGACTATTAAGAGGACGGACCATCTGCGTGGGCGTGGATACAACGACTGATGGATTTATGGTCAAGGAGACCAATGAAATCGGACCCGATGATTTGGGAGATTGAGTAAGCCTCGGGCACAGATGTTGAAGACGGCGCCATTGAAGCCGCTGAATTCTGGATAAAATGAAAGCATCGGTTAGATAGATCCAGAGAAGGGGGCTGAATACTGACGCCATGTGTAGAACCATTTGAGAACAAAGAACGCAAGGAAGAGAAGGATGATCATTGGATCAGCCTTCAGTGTCACAAATAGACCTAACGTTTCGGTCTTCAAGGAGGCGCTTGGTACGCGGTCGTTTGCGCTATACCCAGGCACGTCCGAGGATTGATGGGAATACACTGCCCTACCCCGCGACACTCGACAAGGACACCCATGCAGAATTCATGCTTGGCAATGTGGGTACCTCATCCTTCTTTGACGCTGCCGGCTGCGCTGACGGCAGCCAAGTTGAGTTTCGAGACCCTGGTGGAGCACTGGTAGCGTATTTTGGAAAATGGTGGGGGTGATCCACCACAAACGTCGTCTGTCGATCTGGGTCGAAACATTAGGCGTCCGATACTGGTACACTGGCCACCTGCATACCGAGGGTATCCTCCCCTCCACATTCCCTGTGTGCCATCCTGTTCGATCCGAAAATCACCTCGAAAATCTTGGTGTGGGCTCGACATATTCGTGACAATGAGAAGGAAGGGTAAGGCCTGGGAGACGAGAAAGGATTTTAGCGCGGATTGAATTTGATTGTACAGTGAACACCTTACCCCAAACCCACTCCTCGTTCCTGCGTGTAGCAAACCATCCCGGAGCGGCCATCGTCTTGGCGTAATCGTGGTTCCATATATTGAGGCTAAGGCTGGATTGCATAGAAGAGATTGGAGCAGAATCCTGGGCAGATATGTGAATAAGCGTGAAGGACTCACCTAGATTTGATGCAAAACTGTTCGTCACGTCGCTGAGACAATTGAGCGTGTCTTCAGCAGAATGCTCGACTTTGTCATGCCTCGTGTATCACAAATTCTGTTCGATATTTCTTGGGTCACTTGTCGCAGTCTCACATGTGAATGCAGGAGAAATGTGCACCGTCCATGCGAGATGATGAGAGTAAGAGTTGAAGAAACGTGGGAGTAGGCCCGATCAACTCCGCGACGTCACCGTTCTCGAGTCTCCCTCCCGCCATTAGTTCAAGTGAGCGGCGGTGGACAGCGATATGGAATATTTAAAGTAGGAGGATGATATTACTGATGCTACTAGCGTACAAAAATTTCCAGGCTAGCAAGTATGAAACCAGAGAATAAAAAATTGTGGTTAAGGGTTCTGAAATGTTCATTCCAGGGAAAAGGCACAGCAGCCACAGTTGTAATCTCCTCGTTCCAAAGGTATACGCTGGTACTAGAGGGTAGATCTTCCCATTCGTGGTCGTGCATAGTCAGTCGAACTTGCTGCCAAAAAAGTCATGAGCCTCAAAGCTCGTGCAAACGAGTAACCCTCACTCTAGGTTCCCACTCTCCTGAATAGCGTCCAATTGATTTTTGCTCTCTCCCGCCTCTTTCACGGCCAACAGGGTATTCGTGGGGTTGGTTCTGCCTGTTCGAGCTCATAGAACCAAGTGAGAAGAAAACATCGTGTCTATTTCGAGACCCGGACACGTCTCGCTTCTTTTCTTTGAAGGGTAACCTCCGGCGAATGCGTGGATGGGATGCTTGCTTTGCTGTGTTCAGAGGGTATCTGTCATTGTCCTCTTAGGTGGGCATCAAAAAAGATTGATAGTTGAAAGACGTACCCAAGAAAGAAAGGCAAAGAATACCTTTGACAGGCGGTATGGAGGCTTCAGACGTCCTAGAAGCTAGTCTCAATCATAAGGTTCATCACCTGCCAGAGGATAACATGACTACACACACGGAAACTTCTTCGCAACGTCCAAGTCCTAGATGTAGGCACCATTACGAGACCATCGCCAAAGCGTAGCAATGGGTAGTGTCGTTCCTTCCTCGCTCGATGGAGAAGCTTCACGCTCTCCAGCAGACGGGCAATGGATCCAGGATCTGATGACGGTAGAGTTGTCGATTCTTTGAGAGTTTCTATCTGCACACTGATTCATGAGACTTGGATGGCGGGCCACATGGAATGGGAAAAATACACACCTGTACCGAGGTGGAAGTATTGAGAACACCATGGTTGTAGTATGCAACTCCCGACGACATCTGGTTCTCCAACACCCTCTTCAAACCGTGTGGCTGGATAGTCGCCAAGTTCCATTGCCATTGCACGAGTACATCGATTCCGAGAAAGACCGCGTGCGATGAGGTGGCTGACAAACATTGGAGGATGTGGCAGCATCACATTCAAGCTAAGCACCAGGTAAAGATGAAGGTGATGAAGGAAGTGTCGCTTGGATTAACGCGGAGAAGATGAGTTGGACGCAATTGCGAAAGGATGCGGATAGTCCATATGAGCTGAGTGGCCTTTGCATGGCGGCGATCCACCCCGCCAAACGGGGTGAAATAATTCAACGGTACACTTTGAATGACCGAGCAGCCGGAGGGGATCAAAAACTTCGATTATCGCTCTGGAGAAGGAGAGCTGCAGGAGAGCTGCGGGATGCGGACGTTTTGTCGAGATAGGCTATGGGACGATGGTACTGGTGCAGTCTCCTTGGATGATGGTCATGGAGAGACGCCATCGCGCTTCAAGCGGCCTCGTGAGTCTCTTGTAAAACGGAGGGTATGTCTGCACTTTCTCCAGAGAAAGAACGCTTCATTGTATGCTCTTCTGCGAGGCTGGATGAGTAGGTATGTTTATGCTAGAGAACGTTACGCACCAGCATCCGTTTCAGTGTCTCTTTGATCAGCGTCTTCGTATCTTGACCAGTACAAGTTACTCTTTTCACGAACGCCATAGGTCAGAATTGATTGCACGAAACTAGTGGGTATAAGTGACCGCACACATGCTGTGGAAATCGGGACGACCGCACTGCAATTGCTTCGAAGGTCCATCGACAACGTCTCAGCTCGCCGAAAGGGATACATTCATACCGGACGTCACTGTTTTCCTCTTTGTCCTACGACGGCTCCCAAGTAACCGGGTCGTCCAACTCTGATTAACATTGGACAATAGTGATGCAGGCAAAGTGTGGAGATCCTGAGGCTGCCATCTCGAATCTGAGATTGAGGGCAGGCTGTTGCTGGACGAAAGGTTCGAATGAATTGAGATTTATTAGAGGACGTAGCAGTCGCTAGACGTGCTGCCTATAGTCAGGTTAGCAAAAATTGGGACGAGAGAGTAGGGGACCTATGCGGCGTTCACACCTGATACCCTAATACATATACCCCTTCCCTGCCATGGAAAGCGAGACGATCGCCTGCATGGCACCGTGCATGTCTTCATCCTTCACCAACAGCCGGAGTTCATCGTGCCTATATAAAACTAGTCAGTCGCGAAATAAGGGAGGATGACGCTCATACTCACTTTTTTTTGCTCGGATATCAGCGCTCAGCGCGCAGCTACCAATCTGGCCAAAGAAAGCCCAATATTTGAGCTTTTCAACGTGGTGAACCTTGTCAAAGTGCACAAATAACGTCCAATATCCGCCCGTGTTGATGGCAGCACCCAGACTGCAGCGTTCCTCCACACTGGCGATCTCGCTGTCTTCCATGGAAGAGCCGTCGACCAAGTTTACCCTGACATTCAATTTGGTGATGGAATGTCGTGCGAGGTCCGTGGGGAACAAGTTTTGTCAAGGCGACGTATCATCATCCAGCGGAGAGCAGTCAAAGGTGCTGGCAGGCAGACGGGCACCATTATGTTCAAGTCATGGACACCGTCGTCAGCTCCTTCACACATGGGAGAGGCCATTGACGTCGCGTGTGTCTCCGCTATCATTCTCGACGTCGGAAAGGTGACGTTGGCGTTTACGACGTGAGCCTTGTTCCACAGAACTGGAGCCAGTGGCTTCAGCCTCGTTATCAGTGACATCGTCGGAGCGGATGCGCTTGGTCATAGGGCCGGTTTGTTTTGACCCTGCTGCGCTCTCAGAGGGTGCCATGGAGTTTAACGATAGTAGAGGACTCAGAACTCGCACATGGCTGAGTCTTTATAGCACCGCAGGAGAGGTAAAAGAACAAAGACATGCAAAGTAACCTTCTAAGAACACGGAAGAATATTGTAACAATGAGTGGCTGGAATTACGACAAAGTGAGACACATAGCACATTGTATTCAAAGAGAAAGGGTATACACAGCAGACGCGGCGAGATACGGCAGCACGCGTGTTCCGTGATAGAGCAGGCTTCTGTAACCTGGAATCGGCCATGTCGTGCCGTCAATGGACCCAGAACTGTTATATGTATCCATCGCCGGCGTTGCTGGCTAGGAGCTTGCATCACACTCCCACTGAGAGGGTTCAGCTTCGAAGACCTCCGGACTGGAAGCTGAGTATAGATAGCCAGCATCGAATCACTAGTCGAGTCCATTGTCAATTCAGGAAATATGAATGAGCAAGACCCATAAAGGGCGAACTCACTAATGAAGGAAAGAACTAATAAGTGTACTTCACATAGAACAGCTCCCATTGAAGACAGCTCACAAAGAAAGAGCCCTGAAAGACAGCAAAAATAATAGTACACGGCCGCAGAGAGTGCAGAGGAGAAGACTGCTGGAAGGACCAGATAGTGCAGTGTCTGCCTGTCAAATGCCTGATGAAGACCGCGTTTTTGACAGACTATCCATCTCTGAAATCATTGGCGTCGTACGTATAGTAGCCTCTGAAACGCTCTTGAACGCGTCAAATGACGCACGCGATCGCAACCCTGCCCACCAATGTCAGCATCACGTTGCGGCATCGATTCTTGACTACGGATCGATAGGGCCGTCGCCGGAGTTCAATGTGAGTTAGGGTCGACGGTAGTGCTTGAGTTCGGATGGCGCGGTCGGCTCGGTCTTGGGAGCATGGCCAAGGTTCCTGCCTTTCGGATGTAGACAGAAGGGGAGGAGTTTTTCAACTTGGCGAAGCTCTTCTAGTACTTGTAAATGTTGAGGGACGTTTCCGTGGCTGGAAAGGAAGCATGAATATAGTCCCAGAGATACGACAATGGGATTGTGACATACATGAAAGTCACTCGATGAATCAAGCGCTTTGGAACAGGTTTCGGGGGGAGAGCCGATGAAGAGGCAGTCTCTTCTTGGGAGGGTTCCGCGTCTCTATAATTTCTAATCATCGTTCATTTCTTTCTGTGACTGGTTTCACAATGCCTACATTTCTGGATCCTGCTTCAGCGCCTGTACGTGACCCTCTGTCTTGCTTTGTGTTTTCTTCACGTATCTTCGGAAGCAGATAAACGTATTCTGGGAGTTGCAGATCTAGCGGCCGTAAACATGTCGTTCGAATCTGATGGCGAGGATGTCGACGCGTTGGTTGGGTGTTAAGATGGAAAAAGGTTGACGGCCCGCCAGGACCGGCATCACGGATGACTAATCGGATGAACCCTTCCTCATGAACTATGAGGACATAAATACATCCAAGCACTCCCATTCTGACAGTGAGAGTTCCTCTTCCCTCCCCGCAAACGTTCTTCTCCCTCGTTGCTCCTCGATGAACGACCGAGCCGCGAAGATGTTGAGAGGATTGTCGAAGTCTATCTGACTCGTGGACCACACGATGGTCTTACAGAAGCCTTGTTGATGCAGGACAATCCTACGTCGAGATCGTTGCACATACCGATATTAGCGATCTTCACCGAACAACTGCTTAGATTTATAGGACCTTACAAGAAGGCTGAAATAGACTTTCTGAAAATCAGCAACAGTTCTTGATCAGCAAAGCATGCACCAGAATGTCCGCGATCTGTTCAGGCTTCGTGTGTATTCCTTTCATCAAATTTACTGTAAACTTGACTCAATATCATTTATAGGTCCTAGGCTACCTCAGCCGACGTATGAGTATCTGAAACGTACGTCCGGCTCTCTGTTTTATGTATCACAAGCTAACTTTGGCATTCATTCAAGACATTCGTAGCGGTGGAGGTAATCTAGCCAGCGCCGCCGTATTACCATGGAGCTCACCGTACATCGGCAAGTATCCTGCAACAATCATCGCAGAAATCGAGGATCATCTCGCAACTCCAAAACTAGACGGTTACGGATACATCGGTGCACTCATTCAAAGTTCAAGAGCAGGGAAATCGTGAACAATGCATGAAATAGCGGCGCACATTTTCACTATCCCGATCAACATCAGAAAGGACTCTGGTGGAGCTCGTACGTTTTACTTTCTGATTCATATCGTCGCGTTCCGACTTCGTCACAGCGTATCCGAACCCAGACGCCGAACTTAGCGACTGGTTGATTTTTCCTGGCTTAGATCCTCAATTTCAATACTTGTGTTTCTTGTGCGTCCTATTCCAGAAGGTTCGGGAAGTCCTCAAGATACCAGTCGGAGACGAACCTGGGGAGGACACAGCACTCCGCTGGCGAAGTTATCTAGATGAACCATCCATCCCGAACTTCTATATGGTACCATATACAGGGAGGCTCGAAGCGTAAGGTTCACCATTTACGCTGCGCCGTGTGAAAGGCTGACGTGCTCATAGTTAGAACTGAATGTGACATCTAGTGAAAAGGTGAAACTCACCAAGCGCACCAAGGATGCTTACCGAGATTTTATCAACACCTTGGCTGTCGATCCCAACAAGAAGTTGAAACTATTGATTTATATCGACGAAGCTCATACCCTGATGGAAAGAGGCATCATAGCGCAAAGTCACTATCTCTCTTTATGTTCAGCGATGGCCAACCTCGATGATCCCGACCACTTCATTTTGTTCATGTCGACGAGTGAGGCACTCAGCTTGCCCAAGTCCCACAATTTAATAGTCCGAGCGGCAACGTTGCCTGCGCCCTTCACCGTCCTCCCTTTTGACGTCTGTGCGAATGTCGAATACCACAACCCGGAACTGACGTTTGAACGCATACGGAGCACCCAGCATCTTGGTCGCTTTGGACGGCCGATGTAGGTTTTACGTTTTCCTAGCCTCCTTTGCACTGAATTCATATTAATACTTTTAGGTGGCATACGATGCTCCTCATTCACGTGCTCCCGCTTTGGAATATGGATCGATATGTACTTGTTACTTACTCGAGACCCTCTCTCTCTCTGTGTTTCTTGTCATTTTATGTCACGTAGTTCACTTTACATCTTATCATTCAAATAAAATGTATGTTACACTTAATAATCTATATTCTATCATAGCACCTGTGTCAGAACCTGTACTCGTACCTGTGGCATCCGGGTGGGCTTGTACCCAGGTGGAGGTGGGGGTGACGGATATAAGGTTGACCATGGGGGTCCTCCTAAAACGGGTCCGGGTATACCCGGGTCGGCAATCGTGCGACACATTACTTTAGGCGGGCGCCATTGTAACTGCAAATGAGCCTTCCCACCATCATCGATATTCTTGGGGTCCCGTTTCTTGACTCCCCTTCCCTTGAATCGTCTCTGAGAGTATCTTGCAAAGTCGCAGATTGATCAGGGAGACATTACTTTGATGGTTTGTGTGTAAATCATCCGGACGACATAAGTCTAAATTGGGGTAAGGATGGATTCCTTGGGCTTTCCCGCGCATGCTCTGCATATCTGAATCCTGGCATTCTACCCCAATCACCCGGACGTCGGAATCGACATTTATGACAAGACCCCACTCTCAAACACCAGATGCCTGCCTAGCAAGTAATCCCATATCCGTTTCTCTTCCAGATCTCACTCTGGCTGCCGATGGGTGTGAGACACATTGCATATTTGAGGCTGACCTTTTTCAAGATG
Organism: Armillaria nabsnona; assembly: GCA_030407065.1. Classification (NCBI taxonomy): domain Eukaryota; kingdom Fungi; phylum Basidiomycota; class Agaricomycetes; order Agaricales; family Physalacriaceae; genus Armillaria; species Armillaria nabsnona. The sequence continues at coordinate 297,207 of JAUDQA010000013.1, forward strand.
GAAGAAAAGCTTGGTGGGCTTCTGGGAGCCTGGATTCCATCAAATATACGGAACACTGGATATACATGCGTAATTATCTCTAGTCCTTCACAGAGCTAACCCTACACATTGCTCGCAATGAATCACACTTTGAGTATCATTCTCAAGTCGGTCAACCATTTGCTTTAGTTCCGTTGCGCCCACCGTTATGCTCATTGGTGCATTTGGGCGAGCATCCTTCGCAGGTGCGTTTATCGTCTACAAGCATTAAAATGAGTGTTCATATTTATAAGCCTAGGACACAACGGATGCCTACCCTGACACCCGCTACTTGATCTGCTTCGTTGGCCTCTTCAGAGAAAGTATCGTAGCATTTGGGAGTCGGAGATAGTATAGAACTGAGCGAACCCGGAGCCGCAATGAGAGCTGCCATGATCGAGATGGTATAGATGTGCGATAAGCAAAACTGTATAAGAAGACTGTAGATCTCTTAAGATTCCAACGTTCCGATTCAAGAGACAATCAGACCTCTTACCAATGCAGGATATAGCGTCTCATGGACAAGAACTGAAATAAACCCCATCAGAACGCGAGTGACCCTGACAATTGTGATGATCATACCAGCAAGAAATTGATCAGCGTCAGCACAGCCGGAAGAGTTTCGATCAAAAGATGGACACCGCGAGAAAGCACTAGATCTCATGAGGTTCAAAGGAAGATTAGATAGGCCATCATATTCTTATTCTTACCGGTGCCTGTGGACTCACGGTCTTCTTGACTTCTTCGAATCTGCACGATCCATGCACTGCTCAGGGCAATATTGGCGACGCCAGTCTAGCAATTCTGATATCAGAAAAGACCAGAAAAGAACCATAGAAAACATACGGCAAGTAGCCAAAGAGCGACAGGCAACCAAAGTTGCGACAAATAACTCAGACGTCTCTGGCGCATCAATAGCATTGAGACTCTACGGCCACAGTCAGAACCACCTTGATCTTTACGGCATGATCACGTACATGGCACCTGCAGCAAATGCAAAGAAAATGACTGGACTATTCATCAATTTCTGCAACTTAGAGGGCAGCCAGGCGTTTACCTGTTGATAACAAAAGAACCACTTTGCGCGCCTTTGTAAGCCGCCAGTACCTTTGAAAAGAAGCTTAATTAGAACAAGCACTCTGCCGGATACAGTGCAGATAAGCACAAAGCAAAGGACCAGGAATACGGTGACCTACCGCTCGGATACGAGCTGAGGATACGTCGATCTGGAGTTTGAAGACAGGTCGTTGACAACAGGTGGCTTACCTAATCAATGAGGCTACTTGAGCAATAAGGGCAACAGCTGCTGCAAGTGCGGGTTCGATGCAAAATATCCAGGTTTGGAAGTCAAGATACGTGACATCCCCGTAGTGGAGAACGACACTACGATAGATAGTGTAGCTGTGGGCCGTGTTAATTCATGATACAGATATGGAGAAACCGAAGGGGGAACGGAGCAGACTTACATATTGCACATGCCCAGAGACAGGTTCAAGGAGAGAAGGACGATGATAATCGTAAGGCACAGCCTGTTCTTTTCACCGCGGAAGCCAAGATAGCTGAGAAACTGGAACAAAATCACGCCCAAAAATATTTGGTGTGTACAGGCGCCTAGGACCAGAGGTCCTACCGTCAAGACTAGGTCTGCAGCCACACGTGAGGCGTCTGACATTGCAGATAGTAAAAGAGAGAATGATATACGGAAAGGACTGGTGTGGATGATAAGAGAAGAAAAGCGGAGAGATATGGGAGTACGAAATTTGGCGTGTGGGCTTAAAAATGGCAGCCTGCTAGTACGGGCCGGAGCATAGAATTGAAGCCAAACCACGGGACATCTCGTTAAAGGCAGAAACACTATTTTTCCCTGAGAACCAAATGTCAAAAGGCGCTCATCAGTGTTGCGCGGGTCGCGCGACAGTTGCCGAAGTCGCGACTGTTGCGAAGTCGTCACTGTCATGGTCACCAAATGACCGCGACTTTCCCCACGCCATCGCGACGTCGCCTACCCAGGGACCGGAAGGCCGACAAAACCATGACAAAGCAGTCGGGGTCGGAGACAAACGAATTAGTCCTAAACTACATCACATGTGGCTTCACAGCCACAGAGTCATCATTTGCGCGGCCGGCAACTGTCGCCCCGAAGTTTCGCAACCGGCAACCTTGACTTCGGTCCAAGGTCGGGCGACCGTACAACACTGGCGCTCATTACCAATTTGCATGCCAGAGTGAGTGTTGGATAGTAGCAACTACGAAGAAAGTCAACATATGTCCTCTGTCCGTCAGACGACTACGCTGTGTACATTCGCGTGCATCCCGGATCCTCGGAGTAGTCACATAGTGTCGCTGAAGTTTTTAAGAAGCACTGAAACCAACTGTAGTAAGTACGTACAAGTACCCTTCAAATTGAGTGGTGATCACTTACAAGTTACGGCCATACAGGGTCAAGGCCAACCAACGGCGATTGTCGACAGAGATTCTGTGACCAGTAGTAGTTTTAAACTGCTTTGAGGTCCTGCCAACGTCACGAATTCTTGCAGGTCTTCTACGCCGTGATTGCCACAGTCTATTACATTCCCTGCGCGACCACGTTGCCACATTGTGATTTACTGTCTGTGAGTTCTTCGGCTGGTAAACGAGCCTAAAATTCATGCCAGTGATCTCATATATTCGGACAGTTCGTGCTTGGCAGATGAATTTGGCCAGGCCCCAAGTATATTCAACATATCTGTGCTCGCTAACGCTTGCAATCACCGGATTGCTACACCGTATTAACGCCTCAGGCTCACTGAGTACCTTTTAGTGCCATGGCTTCGATAATTAATCAATCAAGGCTTGAATATCGACACCGAAAAATATTTAATCTTCAGACTTCGTCGATTTTCAGCCTGAAGTATTGAAGAAGTATTAAAATGGCCTTGGTGACAAGAATAAATCTCTTTCGAACAATATTTATCAGCTGCAGTAAAAAGCCTATTTTATCTATATTTACATTTTGCCTGCCGTGATTCAAGTTCAGGAGCGCCAGGAGCGGCTGATGTTGATAACGTCCCTCTGTAACTCTCGTCGTTATGTTTCTGTTAAGGAGCCACAACCAATAAAACTAACTTCCTTCCTGACATGCTGACACATTTTCAGATAGCGGGTGGACGGGAACACCGACCTCCTCAAGCTCTAGGAGTGGACATGATTCTTTCCTGGAGATTTGACGGGACATGTCATGTCATTTCTCTCATTCTTCTAACCCAAAGCTCTCGCTCCTAACCCCAAGTCCAGTACGCGACCGCCATCATGCTGGCCCTGTGGTTCTTGTGATGGGATACTGTTCAAGATCAAGACGTGAAGATTCACTATTCGACGGCAGTCTGGACGCTATGCTTTTCGGGCCCAGAGTGTTTAAATTGGGAAAACCTCCTGGGACGTACGCTTGGTCATTTCATCAACTCCCGTTTTTGTCCCTTCAACATGTCAGAGTCACCTATACTAGGCGTCAATATCTGGGTGACGCTAGGTCCTTTGGCAATTGCATGCCTGCTGCAGCAACTACTACTTGGCGTCATTCTCGGCCAATCTTTCCAATACTACGCCCATTCCTTTGTTGGAGATAGCTTCTTAAACCGATTCTTCATCACGTCGTTGCTCATTTTAAACCTCCTCATTGGTGGTATAGATATGTACGTGATCGCACCTACAGACTATTTTGACTTTTGCTGACCCTCATTGAATGCTAGGAGCGTTATATACTACATAGTCGCCAAACATTTCGGAGATCCTTCATACATCGATTTTCAGACTTCGCCGATGTGGATTGAACCCGCATTGACTGCTATAGTCGGTTTTATTGCTCATAGCTTTTCCTTGTTGCGGTAAGTGTTCTCTCCTCAGAACATTCTCTGACCCTAAAGTCTTCTTGTGATAAAGGTACTGGCACTTGACAAAGTTCCGAGCGATTGTTTTGATTCTGATCTTTTGTGAGTCCAATAGTCGGTTTTGTGAGGAATGAGAAGTAAAGGAATTTGATTTGCGAATGATATCAGTGGCTACTGTTTCCGTTGGATCAGGTTTAGCGTATGTTCCACAATTACCCTCGATTTAAAAGCTTATATCACTGCTACAGAGTATCTGGTTCATTTATTGTCGAAAGGTGCTTCAGCTCTTTCCCGAGATGCTCTACATCTATCATCCTGTGGTTGGTCTCGGTATGTGGGCCCGTCATGAACTCAATGCGCTCATTACCTTCCGGCGTTCCAGACATGTATCACAGACCTTACAATGTCTGGCGTCTTGATAGTCCACCTACGCAGCAAAGCCACTACCAAGAAAATAGGCACCGGTATTATTCTTTCCTTGTTATTTCTGCCCAGGATCTGAAAATTCTCAGTCATCAACCATCTGATTTTGATCTCCATTGAAACCAGTGGGTTCACAGCAGGTTTAGCTCTGGTCAATTTGCTCCTTGTATGGACCTTATAGGTTTGTCACCATGCCTAGGCTAACTTCACCCAACTAGTTTCTGTTGATGCAAGATTCGTACTTCCAGTGAGTCTTTGTCAGGCAATCCGCTAAGATCCTGCTAAAATTTGCAGTCTCTTAGCCCAGTTTTCTATCTCACGGGCATACACAATCAACGTCTTGCGGTCTTTGTCGATGCGAAGTCGTCTTTGTGAAGTTTTAGTCAACACTGATCATCTTCCTGTATCCGGGGAGCCTCGAGTGAGTTCAATTCGCACCATGCGCTGGGTTACAAGTCTTTCTCAATGTTGAAAGGGTAACCGCATCGACGCAGCTTGTAATGAGGATAGCGCCGCCGTCAACTTGGAACCACTTACGCCTGCATGAGGTCCCGAACATGCCTCGAGTGAAGCTTGATGCGCCGAGAAAGCTGGCATTTTGAATAGTAACCGGTGGACAAAAATAGAAGATCATAATTAGACAATTTACACCAGTCATTACCCAAAATTACCTTGATACCAGACGGGGTTTGCTGTACCTAGGCAAGGAGAACTGAATTAAGCTCGCTATGCCACACACGTGGGAGGGCATGAAGACTGCACGACGTTGATTCAATTGTACACGTACTCCCAGAGGCCCAAGTCATAGGTTTCTAATAGGTCTCTCTCGCAGTATCTTTCGTTGCCGCTGCCTTCCACGTCAACATTCGCACCTTCTCCCGCGCCAGCGATGTGCACGACGTCGAACTTCCAGCAATTTTAGACTAAGAGGATTTATCACCATCCGACGAGTGACGCGTGCGCTTTGTGAATGGACGGACATCCTCGTCGTACTTATCGGAGACAAAGGCAGAGGTAGGTATGGGATAGGGGCATATTTAGAGACAAGTAGGACGCTAAGTCCATGCACAACAACCTTGTTTCAGGGCTCCTCACCCTCTTCGTAGACATCTGGATCCTCTCTTGTGACTGACGCGACATCTGTCCCTCAAACCACGGCCTCGCGGAGCAGCGCAAAACGATGTGCCTACCCCGCGAGTTGTCGATGTTCATGAGCACAGTTTCTGCACTGTTAAGGACATGTGTTTTGTGTGCAAACGACATATCGTCGTCCTGCTCGGAGCAAGTTTTGGAGGGTGTTAAGGCAACGAGGTGAACGAGGCAAGAGCGGAGGGGAAGTAGCAGGAATTCCGAATGTCAACTGTTGGGACGGGAGTGGTCCGTTCCGACGGTAACAGTTCGGCACCCAGAAATGGCCGCCTTTCCATTGATCACGTGATTCTACCTCTTTGCCTTCAACTTTCTAGTCGTCTTTTATTATGTACCCGCAGAACTCGTATCTCCATATCAAATTTCAGAATCTGAGTGCGAGTAAAGATGCAGGCATAACTACAGCTGTAAAGCCCTTGGGCCTCCATCCACATTGATGGTGCGGATGCCCTTGTCTGGTCAGTACTTATATGGATGTGACCTCTGACAAAGAATATTCCGTGGACGGAGTCGGCCCTAACGCTGACCGCTTTATCTATAATGGCCAAGGAGAGCGGTTGTGACTATTGATACTTCTGTCCATCTGCCCCGACAGACTCGCTCTTTGTAGTTCTTGCTCAGCCAACGAGAAGGCAACTCAAGAGGACTTAGGAGATGAATGTGAATACTGTACTGTCGCGGGCGTTCACGATGTTCCGTCTGACGAAGTTGGTAACAATCTAGTGGTGATTTGACTTCATACGCTGCGCTTTGCCTGCTATCTTGATGGTTTCTCTAATATTGTGTGCGCACTTCGATCCTTCCTTAATCGCAAGCTGTGAGATCGTGTCAGATATCAATTCAAGTATCTCCAAGGAACTAAGCGAAGTCTCATTGAGGATTCTCCATCATTTGCTCAGAGTCCACCCCAAGCTGGAGTGACCTTACATGCATAGACAGGTGAGATTCCTTCAGATTTGTACATATTCGTGCCCTAATCAAACAATTCTTAGCTAATATACCTCTACATTTTTGCCGCCTCATTCTCGCGTTACGGTATCTTCGTTATCTCGTCGGGATTGTCAGATGATCACCTCACGACTCTCGCCTTGCGCAAGTTAATCGCTGTTCGTGGATCTGGTTTGCCTTTCTTGGTCCGGTGATTCACAGCACATCCTTTTCCGGTTAGCTCCTCCATTATTCTCAACCGACATGATCTCTCTGTCCCCTCAGCATCACCGGTGTTGAGGCCATCTATTCGCGGTTTCGACGTTGGACGATTCCGAAGCATATTCCCGCCTCCAACATTCCCATCACCGCTGGTGACGATAACGACCCCTGATCCCCATTCACGCGCATCCCGGACCTCCCAACCACCTTACGACCGCAAATGATTCTAGTCTCAATGCACCGTTGAATGTTGGTTGAACACAACGAACACACTGGTCACAAACATGTCACAGTCACACGTGTTGATGATGTGTTGATGCGTTGAACTTTGAACGTGTGTATTTTTTTGGCCTACTAGTAACGCATGCATGAAGTCCTGCAGGATGAGAAATCAGAACTTGATTGATATGCAAGTTATGTTTGGACTTACCTCTTATTTTTCTCTCGCAGAACGACATTTAGAGCCTTCTCTAAGGCACTATAACACACAAATGACATATATTCTAGTTCTGAGGCAAATTATCATGATGTTGACTGACAAACCGAGCGTTTACAGGAGGGTAAGTACGGCAATGTTCTAATCTGAAACGCACCAAACACCAAAAAAAAACCACCCAAAAAAAACCCCGCAAAAACGCATCGCAAAATAATGCGAAATTCTCCTGACCTAATGTAGTCGTCGCCCAACACGACGAGCAGCCATAATTATTACACCTAACGAGAATAGGAATTCTACCTAGTTATTGCGAAATTATGTTAATCATAGCAAATTATGTTATCCCTCACAGCGACGGGCACGAGATATGTATCTTGGTTGGCCTTTGTCGCAGTTTTTTTGAAATTATCGTCATTTTGTTACAAGCCATGACAATTATAGGCGTCTCAGCCGTGCTAATTTACATACGTTACTGGGCTAGGTAAGTGGACATAGAAGACGTAAGAGAGTTTCCTGTATCTATCTAAACATAATTCTGCTACCTGAACGGGTTGGGTTCGGATAGTGTCCCGGACTGCTCGTTCTGCTCTTCCTCGCCATGTCTTCTCCCACCAAACATCTGCCACTTAGGTCCGCGACTAGACACTGATCGCCGCGACAGAATCTTCTCATAGCCACGCTGCTCGCGAACCAGGGTCAGGGGCGATTTGATCGACTGTGGCTGACACTAATCATGCTTGTTTTAGATTCTGTCGCACTTGGTCATCCCGCTCTTCCATTGCTTGTCAATTCTCTGTCCGATCTGTTCTAGGCCTCTCTCCGTCCCTGACGATGATGAAGATGTTGGACCACCAACTTTCCTGTAGCGTAGCATAAAAATGATATCATACCATTGGTAAACGCCTCCTCCCCGAATCAGCTGTTCAATCCTTCAAGGCTCGATGGCGCTTAAGCAAGATTTTAAATTAAAGGGAAATGCTCTAGGTTGTGAATCATCAAGTAACGGGGTTGACGATTTGACGACCCCCGAGCTGGACTTACGTATGTCTTTTGTTTCGAGTATAGAATCAGTTGTTGATAAATAGCAGGGTTATCTCATCAATGAATTGTTCGTGAGTAGTCAAGCTTCAACGATTATTTCTTCATTAGTAATAAACGGTAGCCAATTTCAAATGAACTTGAGCAATTGATTCTCGGTGGGTAGCTACGACATTGATAATAAAATAAAATAACTCTCCAAGTTTAACAATGAATTCACAGTTTTCCATTGCCCATTTGTGACGCTATGGACCCCTTCGTCGACATTGTGACTCAGTTTCAGCGCTCATTCGACCTCAAGTGCGCCCTCTGTCATCGTGATCTCGATTTGCTTTCTACCGTAGACTATCGTACACCAGATGGTAAGACCATCGTTTTCGGCGATGCGTGGTCCTTAGAATGCGGACACGTCGTTGACTCCGACTGCGCCTATCAGCTCTTGGAGCACCGAACCATGCGGTCTCTACTCCCGCCAACGGGAATACGTACACACGCCTTTCCCGTCGCGAAGGTCTGGCGCTGTCCTGAGAGGTCATGTGTAGCGGTATACCGCAGTGTATACTCACATCGATCCCAGGGTTGGACGTTAGCGCCAGACTTCCAAGGGCATATCCGAGCTATGGTGCCATATGCCGTGCACCGGTTCTTGGGTCCTTTGGCGCCTCATATTGTGCCCGTTCGCGGCAATTTGGGGGATCTGGAGGACCTTGGAGTACCATTTGACTCCCTGTTTCAAGGCATCAGACGCAGATGGTATCCGCTGGCAGCACCGGTCTCAGTTGAATATGCGACGCCGCAGTACGTTGCAATTTTTTCGACAAAGAATTTCACTGACATTGACGGACTTCGCAGGTCCCTCACTTATGTTCCTCCCATCGTGGTCTCCATCTCCTCCATTGTCGCATCCCTTTCTGGCTCAGTCCTGAATGGGTATGTAATTGACGCCATTGTGGCTGAGACCTTGGCCAATCACTCGGCAATCGCACCTGAGTGGTAAGCACATTTGGCAGCTAGGATAAACACTGAGTTTTTTTTATCCAGGCCATCTCACCTTGATTCATTCCGTGAATCTCTGGGCGCCACTGATCTGTACAGCCAAAATTTGGTCCTGGTCGCCCCCGGTCCTGCGAACCTAGACCAGCCAGAAAGGTAGAAACATTTCCTTGTCCAATCTAACGTTACTTATGAGTCACTAGACATTGGTGGGACATACCACGAAATCAGCCTGCATCATCGCGAATAAGGGACACATCCACACCACCCTCCTCCTCGACGAATCCAAGCTATATCTCAGAGGAAGAGCACAGCCAGGCCCTCGACGTTGAGGCCGCACAGATATTGCTGTCATTGAATATTAATTTCCTCCCCAATAACACCGCCATGCCATGAATGCTTTTGACGAAAAAGAGGATGGGGGAAACCTGAAAGTCAAATATGTTAGTACATCTATCTACTCATGTCATTATCATCTGGAGAATCCATTCAAATTTTGAGGATACGCAGCAAAAAACACCAGTATTCTTGACTGCCCAATTTTGCTAGTTGCCTCCTCCAAGTTCAAACACATCTTCCGCAGCCTTGTGGAGGGTCTAGTACAGCATTGAACAAGGCATCATATGCATGAGATTCAGCCCAGTCAAAGTAGCGTATCACGGCAGAGGAGTAGCAGTAAAGGGAGGAGGCCCGTCAGTTCTATTTCGTCATATGAAGTCCGCTTCGGCTTCGATCAAGGAAAGCAAACTGTTGCTGTGCCGATTGAGCCGTCTTGCCTAAACATGTTGATCAACTCTTCGCCGTCTCAGATACATATCCTCTACACACGCAAACGTATTTATCGGACACGTCAGATTTTTCAATGGAACAGGGCAAACGATGCATACTACAGACATCGGTTGCATTGCTGCCAGAGAAATGTCAGAACACTGTTCGATGTCCTTCTTTGTGCAACACCCGCTGCACGTGAATCTAAGCAGCTATTTGAGGGTTGGAGATGGTCTGCTGAGCCGCGGGCACGGTTTACTGAGTAACGGTGATGGTCGGCTGGACATTGAGAGTCACGGTAGCGGTCGGCTGAGCCATGGGCGCAGTTTGCCGAGTGGAGTTGGGACGGCGTACCGAGGCCAGGCATATGACCCCCTTCGGTGTACGTTGGCTGTATCTATGATTTCCTACAGAAGGTATGCCATTCACCAGCTCGGATGTGAGAAGAAAGGAACCACCTTACTAGCAGGTGAGGGCCAGCTCGTATGAATGGCAATTCCGAGTCCTCTTTTTTTTTTTTCCTAACGGCAACAAGTGAAGCAGAGACCTACTACAGGGCTTTAGGTTGCATAGGGAATGGCGACAAAGGATGCTAAATCATCCTTAGGCTGCGGTCCATACTCATCAATTGCTGGACCATCGCGGCAGCTACAAATAGAGTGGGAAAAAAAGTCGGCCATCTCATAGTCTCAGGAAGTGGTGAAGACCGAAAGACGGCCCGCCAACCTGGGTAATCACAATGCTCCATCTCATTTATGACAACATGAGAAAAAGTACCGAATTAGCCTATCCCGATGAAACGGGCGGAGTGTCCCGAGAGATGTAAAACCTGATCATGATAACCAAAGACAATCATCCCGACGTTCACGCAGACAAAAGCAACTTTGGTGTAATTTACACGGTGAACTAGAGAATCTCAATGAGTACAGAATACTCTCCAACAAGAAAAGTCTCACTGGACCGCTCCTCATAAGCGTTCTCTGGCTCAACATTAAGAGCTAAGGTACTATCGGAGGGAATGAAGGAAGCGCTGACTGTTTGAGGATCGAGAGGGAGTTGGTGATGTACTGTAAGGATACGACCATAGCTGTGAAAGCGGCGTAAGTTAGAATGATAAAATAGGACCAATAAAACTCACATAGTTTAGCATCTTCACCATAGAGCTTGACAGACTTCAAATGTGCAACCATTACTTACGAATACTTTGTCATTCCGGGTGCATTTCTAGGAACTTCATAATTACATTGCGAAACAGCTGTCAAGATCGTATGAGAAACGGAAAATGGAGGTGAGGAGGGGCCTCACGTTGATACCGAACAGCAGAGACAGGGAGGTCAGCAATAGTCTTAGCCACTGCGGTAGCTGAAGGTCACTTGTCTAAGCTTCTCAAGTCAGTGCGATAAATTTAATAATGGGATGTGATTTTATTGGATCTGTTTCCGGGATGAGTCTTCCTGCCACTTGCATATGCAGTTCTCCAAAAGTATGTCGTTAGCGTACATCCGCTTGCAGTACCTATACTTACGTTACGTTACATCGATAGGTAGAGATCTGGGGATCAAGAACACTTTCTTCGATCCTGCGCCTGCCACCGCAGATGGTCGGTACCTGAAGCACGAGGTATCAACGTGCGAATTAGCAAGGGATACAACGTCCAGCAAAAGTATGGACATACATGAACCAAACATGAACGTCAACATGTAAGAAAAGCCATGACAAAATGGTCCTCGATGTGTTGGCACCTGAACCTACTTGAATAAAGAAGGATCGATAAGTCAATAAGCCAAGGAAAGGGAAATGGACGAGTATACCCTAAAACAGTGGGAAGGTGGGATTTTCACGAAGATGTCTCCCGGTGGCACAACCGTTTTTTCAGTAGGATTGGAGATTTTCGGTAGGATTACCTCTAGGGGGCACCGTCGAGTTGGTTAGATTCTCGGACCGCCGTGCGCTTATTTGGGCGCACTGACCGCCGCTCTCCTGGCCGTCTCGAACTCACCATAAGCAAAATTCGCATGGCTCATATACGAGAGCCACTCGTGAAGCTGAGTCGTGCGCGTGAGGGTCAAAAGCTTGAACTTCGAGGGTCAGCCGGCCAGGGGTTAAGCATGCGATTCAGAGAGGTGGAGGTCACGGAGGTCAGGGCGGATATGTTCAACGGGAGGCGGCCCAAGTGTGGCATCTGGACGTCGGAAAGTGCGATGCTTGCACCGAACTCAATCCCACCGGAAAACGGTGTCAATCCAGGAGAAAGCAATATTCCCACCAAAATACTCCAATCCTACCGAAAAACACATGCGATCTTATCCCACCTTCCCACCGTTTTGGGCGCCCCTCGAAATGGACATTATACTTACGAGACTTTGCAATGAGAGTGGCGAGGTGGACCATGACTTTTGCTTCTTTGCGAAGCTTCAGCGTCATGAGGATGAGCCGAGACGATGTCAGCGTACATTCACATAAAATCAATCGAACATACCGCCATGATCATCTTTCTTTCCTTGCAGGGTTCAGGTTAGGAACCATATGCTCCCGCTGAGTGAAAGTCGTCACGCCTTGGAAATACAAGTGCTCCACACTGTTGCGCTAAGCTCAAGCTACTGGGAGTAAGTGTTCACCATGTGACCGCGGACAGCTTTTAACTGAAAGCACGAAGTACTAAGAGATAAAATGTCAATATACGCAGTGTCACTATTACGGGTGGCACGACGTACAAAAACCGAACTTGTCGCAGGATATGCTTCATCCTCGGGATTCTGTAGGTGCTGTTCATGAGCGTCAAATGCATTTTCAAGGGACAGGGGTTGGTAATGAAGCCTTCGTCACGGAAGATCTGGTTCTTTTAGATGAACAGAGGCTTAAGCTGAGATGGGCCAACCCACAAGATGTGGGCACGACGATGGAAATCCCTTTTGAGGACGTCAGGGGTGACAGTTGGGGTGCACTTGGGAGCGGGAGGAGTGATGAGAGGCGGTGCGAAAGGTCGAGGTCAGGAGGGAGGGATATAGGTATGAGGTTAGTATAGTGCCGAGGGTGACCCACGTTGAGTACCTATGAGCAGCGCTGAGTCTCAGGCTGGTGATGAGCATGGAGATCGGATGAGTTTGGCCGAGGGGTATTAACAAAACTGCAGAGCATGCCACTCATCGTGCGACCAGCCAAATCCTCGACCAGCCCTCCAGCAGAAAGATTTTTCAACAACGAACCTATGCAAAAAAGCCCAGTCAACTTCTTCCCTAAAACCAGGCTCCCAGTAACCGCTCAGCAGTCAAATAACTTGATACTGTTGTTTCGAGATTGTACACACCGCTTGAGGCGGAACAGTTTCTGTGCTGAAAAATAAGACCTCAAAATGTTGCGACATTTCATTTGATCTTCTAATCGTAAAATCAGAGTGACGGGCGTAAAGGTGTTTCCGAAAACCGTGTGCAAGTTCTTGCACCTCAATGGAAAAGGTATTTCCGCGGTCAGAACGAAGAAAAGAGCTTTCGAAAAGTTGAGATTTTTGGTATGTGAAAGGAGTGTCAAACACGACCAGTATCTACAATCCGCACAGGGCAAACAAAGAGGAAAAGCGTGGGAATGGGCTGCGTGCCTACCAACACGCCCGGCACTTGCTACCGTCGGAACGGAGTGGTCCATTCCGACGGTAACAGCTCGGCATCCAGAAATAGACATCTTGCTATTGATCACGTGATGATGCCTCTTTACCTTCAACTTTCAGAATCTGAATACAGGTAACGACATAACGACAGCTGTAAACTAGCCTCGGCTTAGGATGCTTTAGTGAGTCTTGAACTTGGAAACGGTATAATATCTGCCATGGATTCACTCTTCTTCTCCGCTTCCTGTCACAGATACTTCACCCACATTACCTGACAACGGCAGCCAGCATATACAGCGAGCGCTTTGTTTTGGATACCATCTATTGACGGTCGAAAAGGACTAGCACTGAAGATCATAGCAAGGAGATACAGAATTCCAGGCACCAGCAGGGAAAACGTCCACAGGCTCACTCTAATATTCGCTCATTACATTGGATCTCGTGAGTTACTCCTGGTTGCTTTACCTATCCTCACACCACAGACAAAGAACAAAGGAAGCCCACTATCGAACAAATTTTCGGTCTCCAAGAAGCCAAATCTCCGAGGCATAGAATACATGCTTTTGACTGGCAGAATCACGCTGACGCTGCGGTGCTGAACCAGCGCGCCCTGACTCGGACTGAGGGAATGGCCTGAAGATATTTGTACGTCCCGTTATCATTATCATTTTCTTTGCTCGTTCCATACTAAATAGGGTGATAGCCATATGCGAATGGGCCCCTCGATCGCCTCTGATGAAAGGGCACCGGATAGTCGCACTAATTCAGCGGGAGCCGGAGCCATGCAAGTCGTCTATACTCCTTGAGACTGAAGCTGTTATCATCATTCAAGGATGCTGAAAACCCAAAGCACTCCTCCATATGCTGGCTTGGTCCTTATCGAGCCCACTATGATCACGGAGAATGTCCTCCGAGCTCACTCTGCCGAACGTATGGCGACGACGGAGGGTGCCATATGTGCAACGAGCATTCGGATGGGACCTTGCGAGAATCTTCCAAGTTTCAGCATGCTAGGCCTACGGCATGGGAAGAAATCGATGTTGGTACGTGCGTGCTAGCAGGGAGGAACCCAATAGAGGTAAATCGTTTCCATCTGATACCTCTGACATTTTACTAACAAAATATCTGTTAGTGGACTGAATAATGCTGTACTCAAAAGGGTTTTTTCATTACGGGGTCCAAGGTGCGTATGCTAATTATTTACCCTTTTTCTTTTGCTGACCTCCTTCCGTCTTAGCCAGAGCTTCTACCCTTACTCCCTCGAATGCGCCGTCGTCTTCCTTTGTCAACCAATGCGTCGGTGTCGCCTACCGAACCAGCAAGCCATCTCTCCTGATTACCGATTGAGCTGGCGCCAGCCATCAATAGACGGGAGTCGTGTCAGATGGCACACGATAAGGCCAACATTGAATTCGCCGACCCTCAAGCCAGGTTTGTACTACTCAGTAGGTCTTTCCACCAACGAGCCTTATTTTGAAGCTAATGTTTATTCTTCATTAGGCCGCGTATCTTCCATTCGAGCTCAGTTGAGGAGGGAACAGGTCAATTGGGGGGGATTTCACGGAACATTTGCTTACTTTTAGGCCGTTTTTCGTTGACGACTTGTGCTTGGGTAGGGTTTTCTTCAGTGGACGGTGAGAGATGGGGGCTTCATAGGTAAGGGTCTTTGTCTCGTTCCGTTACTTGATGTTGACGGTGCCCGTACAGCCAGAGACAGATACGTTGACAGAGCGATGGCAGCGACATGCAGCGAGGTAAGGGTGGTAGCATCACGGGTCTATCAAGATACTAATCCTTGATTTGTTGAATACAAGGTTTCTCGGTAAGTTGAGCTCGTTATCGAAACTAACGAGTCGCTAGTTGAATGTATTAGTTATTGTAATAGGTGAGGGATAATTCTTCGGCCGACATTCAGCTCGAGCTAACGCGTTCCCTCAGATAGCAAAATTGGATATATTTGTGAGTTTGTTTGGTTTACGCTACATGTATGTACGCTAATGGTATTAACCAGCTACATTTACAATGTCCCGTGCTGCCGTCAATATTACCTCGCCGGATACAAAAGAGGGTAAGAAACTCTTGCTCCACATAGCACAGGTACGTACACTCGATTCAGGTATTCAGGTCTGTGACCGACCTCAACGTCTGTAAAAGATCTCATGAACACGGTACGGTGGGGGAGAGTAATGTCGGCAGGAATGAGTAGCATGCGTAGCATACTCTTGTACAATTCGGGGAGGCGCGGAGGGATGTGGTTGTTATTCATGTCCAGAACCTAATTTTGCTGGCGGAATGATACCCTCGGTTGTACCACCGTTCGGTATGACGCGCTGGATGGCCCAGACGCACCGGAACTACGTGCCGAGGACGGCAATTCTGTGATTATTCACGGCTTTATTGGGACCTACCTACCTGCCATTTGGATAGGAGAGAGCGGGACGGTTGGTGTCGTACCAGGGCTGAGTTCCAGTGCAGACGGGAAGGTGAAGGCAATTTTGAAGAGCGAGGATTACGGAGAAGCGAAAGTTTTGGCGTCAGTCTGTACGAGTTTGAACTGGAGACCGACGACGGGGGGGGGGGCTAACATTTGGCAGCATCTAGGGTCGGACATTTTCGCTTCACATTCAAAATGGGTGCTGTGCGGCATCCGTATATCCTTCTGCAGTCCCGCGTCCCTTTGAGCTTCTTCAATCCACCCCGACGGCATCTTAACATCTCATATCCGGACCGTTGGACATGTATTTTCCCTGATCAAAACAGGATCTGTGGATACAATTCGGAGATGCAGGACTGGGTCATTGCTCCGATATCTAGTATGCAAGATGTCAAAAACAAACGATGGGGGAAGAGGACATGGTGGATTTAAGGGCTGGTTCTGCGCCGCTTTTGATCATGGATTTGTCGGTTACGGTGTAACGCAAGGCTCAGAGCAGAGACAGAGCACTTGAAGGGCTTGGAGAGGAAGTTGGTGCCTACACTCGATTTGAGTATCCGAGCGACCAGGAGCTGGTTGTTGACGTGCGGATAGCGGTTTCGTGATGAGCACACCCATGTCAATCTTCAAGAAGAAGTACCTTAAGGAATACCTTTTGAGATGACAGAACAGAAAACCAGAGCGGCGTGGGAGGAGAGATTGGACCGCGTAAAAGTGTAAGGTGGCAAGTTGGAGGACAGGTATGTCTTGATGACGAGTGTTTTCCATGCTCTTCAAGTAGGTGCATTTCGACACACCGTCGCTGTTGCTTATTCTGGCGTACAGTACCCATATGAACAGCAGGAGTATGGCAAGTATTACTCTGTGTACGACGGCGAGGTGCACAACGGGGATCATACAACGGTTATTCCATCTAGGTACACAGCAAAGAGAAAGACACAATGACAATATACATACGCTAGACATCGGAATCAGATTCTGGTGATCCTCTTTTCCATCGGGTACAATGGCTCTGCCCTTTTGTGAATGAATGGTCAATTGATAACCGGCAGTGGTGCTGTCAATATAGTGGCGTCTGTTGTCCTCCTCTCCCCCTGCGCACGATATAAAGTCCTCGACATCTGTTTCCACTTTCGCTTGTGGCTGCGATCGGCATTGACGAGGCTGCTTTTGCCATTATTTCCGAGTCGGATCTGTCGCCGCCTGGTTTCAGGAACCTCGGTTTTGCGGCTTGGGCTCCAATGTCCATTCTCTGGCATCAAGTTCATTCTCTTCTGCATCATCTGAATCTTCCGCTACTACGTGGAAATACGTGTCAGCAACAAGATATGTAGGAATATTCCTGTTCACAGTGGTCCGAGGAGTCGACACTTGAAAACCCGCACTTACGCGGTGAAGCTATACAGAACGCTAATGAGATCGGATAGCAAGGACGATACCCAGCATACCCATACTGGCAGAGTTCACTGCAGGAAAAAACGTCTTTTAAAAGAGGAAGATCATAGGCTTGATGTGATCACCCTTAGATGTCGGAGATACCAGTGGAGAGTGGACATCAAAATCCAGAGACGCTCGCCGGCGCTTGCGAAACGTACTAGGTGATGGTAGCTCGGCACCTGATGGACTTGTAAAGAAATCAAGCAGTACTATCCATAGCGCATAATTGGACTAGAACTGTCACGACGTTTTCCGAGTATGTAGACGGAGCCCAGCTCGCGGTGCCATTTAGAGGTACCTTGCGAGCTGGAGTCTGTATGCATGGATCTGAATCGAAGCCGTCACTAACATAAGATTTCGAGCCTTCCCCATCGCTTCCTTGGGTACTCTCTTGTGATACGTAAGACATAGGCGAGCACAAGCTATTCCGTAGAGCGTACTTCTGTGCTACTGCTCGCTTCGGATTCATCCGCAGCTTTGCAGCTTTCTTCCTCTTCGCGCTCCTCCTCGATGTCTCCATCGTCTGTCAAGGAGCCGTTTTCGTATTCATCGTCCTCCTCCTCTTCAAGATCCAAGTCATCTTCATATTCGGTTGCGCTGAGTTATTACCCAATGACTCAGGTCACGTTGTAACGTCGTATACGGGCAAGGGAAAACTCAGCCGTAAAGTAGATAGTATACTGGAGACGGATTAGTCGGACAGCACCACCCCAGAGACACCGACATACACCTTCTTGGTCAAGGACGGGTTTGTTGTCCATTGCATCCAAGCCTCATTTCAAGGCTTATCCCGGCACTGTGGGAGTCGCTTCCCTCCATGCTTCGTTCCAAAAGGTATCATTCTACTCCAGCGACTCTATGTAGAATGCATCGATGTTGAAGCCGGCGCCGCAATTAGAGCAGAAGGATAGAACCCTTTATCATCAGATCAGATTGACGTTCCAGGATTATTATTCATGAAAGCTCACTATCACGCGATGTCCCTTATAATTGGCAGCCCTCACATCATGTCATATGGCGAAGAGCCCCACCCATGTTGGAATCGCGGGGCTGGACTCAAACAAAGTGAGTAGCAAAAATGGTTTACATCTGTTGCAAACGCGACATGGGGGTTAACTACGAAATATACCAAGATGGCCATTTCTGGATGCCGAGTTGTTACTGTCGGGACGGAATGGTCCGTCCCGACAGTAGCAAGTGCCGGACGGCTTGATAGGCACACAGTCCTTTCTCACGCCTTTTCGCTTTTGTCTTGTTGCCACCATGTCAGTTTATACGCGTTAGCCTGGCTCGACTGTGAATACGAGACAAGTATACACCCCGCTGAACTCGATGAACCCTTGTTGCCGTGGCGAAATTCAGGCTTTCAAGACAATTGAAACCAAAAGATATATTGATTTAGATTGATGGCAGTCTCAACATCCACCAGGGTAAACAATCTATCCCGTTCAAACTTCATGTATTTTTGTACTGATCCCTTGCTTGTAGGCATTGCCCAAGCTCAATATGTTCATCAGTCTGGAAGCAGAGGAAGATTCAAGTTCAGATGAAGACATTTTGGCGGGAGAGCTTGAAGGTAAGTTCAGTTCAATAATAATCATATTGCTCAATGGAATAACGGTACCACAGACATCGACAATGATGTTGATGATGGCTTGTCCTCCCAGCAGGCTGAAGCACGTTCTCTCCGTCGAGATTTCTATGACGAAGAATACGAACAATGGCTCCAAGACCTCCTTGACCGATGTAGGATGCCAGCAACGCGAAATCCACCGGTTTTTCACGTGCAATCAGAACGTCGAGGTCTTTTACCAGAGGATTGGGATTTATGGAGGGTTAAATGTGTGGTACGTCTAATGCTTGTCTATCGAGATCACAATCTCACAGTTCAATTGCAGCTAGGTGAAGAAGAATTCGTGGTGGTAACGTTATTTGCCAACGCAAAACCTGAGCTGCCAATCCGCTCTGTCTTCCTGCCTCCAATCGCTCGCAGATGGGTATATCTTGAGGCCACCATGTCGGCCGAGCTGCAAGACATATTGAGGTCCATCCGCGGTGTCATCCAAATTCGCGGTTCTGGTGCTCTAGAACTGTTGCCTGTTCCACGGGAAGAGTGGATTGCAACACTTCGATGGAATAGAAAGGTCATTGAGAGCACCGTTGGCACATGGGTACGCCTAACCTTGGGGAAACTGAAAGGTGCAGTCGGGGTAGTATCTGGCTCTTATACCTGGGGTGTAACCGTGGTAGTCATACCACGCATCCATCATAATCCCGACTCCTACGTCATCACCGATAACAACAAGAAGAGAAAGCAAAGCCCGGCCCTTCCCCCTCTCTGTCTCTTTGATGTAGCTGGTATCCAAGTCAAATATGGACAGTCTTCTGTCAAACGACACTGGCGACTCCGCAATACCCGCTTCTTTCGCAAGGAACAGTATCACTATGATCTTTTGGTTGTCGACCGAGCTTTGACTGGTGTGGCAGTGGCTCGAACCATTTCATCTGAAATGGCTGGTTTGTTTCTGCAGAGTCGACATCCCTTGCTTGCGGTGGCCAAGAAAACCATGCCTCGTCCAGAGGAATGGCACTTCTATGACAATGAGGAAGTGTGTGTTCTTTCGTCGCAAGCAGAGGGGAAAATTTGGGAGACCACAGCAAACACAGTGGAAGTGGAATATAGTGACCAGTCT
Source organism: Armillaria nabsnona (assembly GCA_030407065.1). Taxonomy (NCBI): domain Eukaryota; kingdom Fungi; phylum Basidiomycota; class Agaricomycetes; order Agaricales; family Physalacriaceae; genus Armillaria; species Armillaria nabsnona. The sequence continues at coordinate 317,215 of JAUDQA010000013.1, forward strand.
GGTCTGCATACAGTTTCATATACCGACGTGCGAAAAATTTTTAGAGTCGGCGACTACGTGGAGGTCCAAGAGGGGTTGTATGCTGGTCGATCTGGATGGGTACAATATGTGGAATATGTAGGAGAGCCATCTGTCGATATCTTGGAGCAAACATACTGCAAGGATAAAGGTCTTCAAATCAACATAGGTGAGTCTGTCAGCTTTTGCCGCTACCTTCTAACATATCAATGACAGCATTTGAGTGTTCACGTTAATATGACCAAGAAAAGGCAACCTCCATTATTTCATCCCCAATCTGCAGAATCCCTCAACAAGTTGCCCTTTGATGTCCATTCTGGCCCTATCCCCTGGCAAGATGTTCGGGTTTTAGTAACAAAAAGGGGCCATCGACACCGCACACAGACAGGTAGAGTGACTGATGTGTTGTTACATCAATCAACCGCAAGTGGTCTGAGGATACAGATCATGTTTGATCATCTTTCTGCTGAAACTCCCTTCTCCCAAGAAACTTTTGACTACGACGACGTTGTCGAGTCTACGTATGGGCACTACTCAACTCTGTTCGGTAGTGAATACTGACTTTTGGGCATAGATCGACTTTGCCCCTGCTCGCATACCTTCCCTTGCGATATTCGCAGCATGCATTTCAACCCTCTAAGGGCTACCAGGACATGCGCCTGCGACCGGGTGCAATGCGACAACGAACTCGACCTGAACAATGGTCGGATGCCGCTTTTGTTGCTTTTCGGGATGCCCAGGATGAAGCTCGTGCCCGGGAAGAACAACGAGGGAAGACTCCTCCTCCTGATAACCATGAAGATGGCTACCTGTCTCCGGCGTGGGACCCTCACTCCGACATGCCGCGAGGTCATTTTACAAGCTCTTCATCAGTCGCTGTCGAGCAGCACTGGTCCCTTGATCCAAGATTGGAAGGTATTGCCATACGAGTTTACTTTGATAACAATCATGAAAAGAACCGGGATGTGATTGTGACGCCCGAGCTGTATGAAGGGCGGCTTCAGCTTCGAAAAAAGCAGCAAAGATCGCGGGTAACGGTTTCCCCGAGCCGCATCTCCCCTATGCATCCAAATACACGGGATTATGGTCGATGGGTGGTTATACAAGGTGAACATTGTGGCAAATATGTTCGTGCAACACAATTCAAGCATCTGAGCAAGGATATACTTCAATGGCAGCTGTTTGTTGTGGTCCCGTGCAAGAAAGAGGTGGATACAGTCACAGGGGAAGAAATTTTGGTAAATAGTGATGCACTGTGCTTGGTGCCAGAGTCGGCAGAGAGCAAAAAACTGAACAAGTCATTGTCGGAACGGCGCAAAGGGTCGCGGGACGCTTAGATATATATCAGCTAGTCTTTGAAGGCCATCACATTTGTGTGGCATTACCGAGTCCTATAGTCAGATATCATTGTCCATTATTACACAAACCACACTACATGTATTTTGTGGTATTTGTATCTCTTGCACTTTATTTTCCTTCAGCTGTGGTGTAGTCAAATCAGCTCAACCTTTGGTATACCTCACGGTCCTGGGCCATGCATGTCGCTCGAAAAAGATTCGCTCGGTGGCAACCTTCGGCCGCCACCAGCTCACATTTTCTCCAAGTCTCATGTCAAAACCCGTGAGAGAAGTACTCGGATTTCTATCCTGCTTCCAGTCTCATGTCTCGATGCCTCCTTCGCGCGGTTCTGACGGGGCAGATGTACAGTCTCAATAAAGGACGGCAGCTACGATTTCCTGGGAAACTCGCTGGCAAAATGGTATGTCTCTGAAGGGGTAGGGAGGAAGAAAATATGCGGAAAATGCTGGAGAAGTACCGGGCCGAGATGCTTGGAAGCTGGATCCACAGAAAACTTGGGATGTTTCCTCCTAGCAAGGTTGGCCAAGGATCCAGAGGTCAAACCGTGCATTAACTGACAGAGGCGAGAGAGCCAGGAGGCAGAGATGGAAAGACGAGGCACTGGCGTCATCAACTGGTACAAGATCCACATGCTCAAAATTCCCGATCTCGGCGACATTGACAAGCAGTTGGACGGTGTCAGCGACACGACGCACATCATCCACAATGCATGGCTGGTCAACTTTTCCCGAGGTTCTATGAACAGAGTAGCAAGTGAGTGACCACTTGACTGGTGTCGACGAGCCATTGGAGGTAACAGGCAAGGATTTGGTGCAACGAGATGTTTGTTGGGGGTTGACCTCAGGATCGCTCTCATGTATTGACATTTGACGCTGAGCAGGCTTGTTTCAGTCATTTAAATTTAAATTTATTTGGCGTCAAGGAGAGCGAACATCCTTTGAGTCCGAATCTGTCTACACACTAAGAACGAGTCAGTGTGAGTCTGCTTTGGGTAGCAAGGTCAGCAAAAACTGAAACGAGAAACTAGGAAGGACGTACCACATCGTCAAAGTCGCCCGTAGTTCTTATGTGCCCGGTAGATGAAGGCGACCTTCGCGGGGTAGCGCATGTCCCGTAATCAGCACAGTGAAGCAGGTGCGTGCAATTCCCTATGCGTCGGACTGGAAGGACCCAGCATTTGATGGGAAAACTGCGAAGCACAAAAGATCGTCAATATACTCGATATGTAAATGGACGTGTCCCGTAGATCAACTGATTTGCGGTATTTAGCTTGAGATCAGGCGGAGCAAACGAGGGAAAATGTACCATTGAACTTGACATCCAAAAGGAATACTGGATTCCGAGCGCGTGGCCTTGTAAGCCGTTTGCAACACGGAGGATATGTCTCTTCACTCTCTACCTTCATATCTTGACCAGTACAGCACACTCTTTCCAGGAACGTTACAAGTTGGAATGATTGTATGAAGCTAGCAGGCATCAGTAACCGCACATATGCTATGTAAATCAAGATGGCCACACTGCGATTGCTTCGAATGTCCATCGACAATGTCTCGGCTCACCAAAAGAGACGCGTTCATCATTAGGATTCGTCTGATATTGAAAAGTTAATAACTAAGAAGTGTATCAATGGAAAGAGGCGCACCAGGTCTCAAACTACTGGCTGTCTCCACCATGATCGGTCCATCGGAGAATCAAGCAACCATCTCATGACTCCGATATGTCAACTGAATCGCCTCCATCTCATTCTGCAACGTCAAAGGAAGCACGCCGAACCAATTCGGCATCACGTTCACGCTAGATTCTTCACCCAATTCATCAGTATACGTTATACAACAACCGAGAACCTCACTCACTCGTTTCACGGATCTGAATATCCAAGCTCCTCAATGACTTCGACACCGCATGCATATGGAAGACAGGTATTCGCCAGGGTACTTGATGCAAGCTCGCGGAGGGAATCGATGCACTTATACCGCTCGTAGCTCCCGCCGATGGATGAGAAAATCACGACGGAAACATGAATTGATAATTTCGAAAGTGAACTCGTGAGACTCCCAAGCTCTGTCATCAACAAGTGAGCAAGTGTAAGCCATGCAACTCCCTGTATTCCGTAATGGGCGCGCTGTCGATCCCATCGTCAGTGGGAAAGTTAACGTTGAGATCGCTAGAGTCTGCTCAAATGAAGTCTGCAAAGAAAGTGGTGTGTTAGCCAGAAGAAATCCTATAGTATAGGACTCACGCACTTCATGCAGTATCTTCTCTGCCCATGAACAGGACACAAACCCAAGAAAGCTAGCGTCTGGTCTTATTACATGCAATCAGATCAAATTAGTAAAGCAAGAAGAGCAGAACCGGAAGGTATCATGTACATTTCCATACACTACGGGAAAGAACCCCATCGCCGTCACGAACACTGCATAGCATTATCGTGGTACACACTACTCGGCCCAAGGTTAAAGGGATCTCATGCCACAATGCAGGCGTAGTCCGCAATGGTGCCGGGCCATGCTAAACTACCCGTTAGCTCGCGTTGTCCAGAGAAACACGGAGCACATACCTTACTTCCAAGGTCAGCAACAGGTACTTCCTATCCTCGAAGCACCTCCATTGATCAAACAAGGAATTCTCTCCACCACCTTCCTCCACAGTGCGTGCACACTTCCCTTCACACGTCATCCCCCCTTCCCGCGCGACACGAACAGCGATTAAAAGTGATGGTTAAAGTCAGTGATGGAGCCGATACGTACAAGGCAAAGATAGGCGGTGCTGGGGTCCATAGGAGCTCCATGACCTACGGCCGGTTGTTAGGGATGAGAAAATGTATTGAGGGAAGATCTTGTACCTTATTCCAGATGTGACGCTTATTCAAAGTGTCTGAGTGACGTCGCCAAGCGATTGCAGGGCGAATATCTTTGCACTTAGGTGCTTTTTGCAGGACGTGGCAAGCTCGACAATTCGAACCCTTCAAGAGTAAAGATATCAACGATGCAGGTAATAAATAACCGGCGACTTCCATACCTTATACATCCTACAATCTTTCTTCTTTCCTTGGCTGTTGAAGCGGCTTCAAAACAGCGTTGGGTGAGCCAATTTCAAAACCTGGCATAAAATTATTTATATCTATGAAGTATGCTCAGTAACTCGTGATTCTTCTCAAAGCTTCGAGCACAAATTGTGTCCGATCTTTACATGCTCGTTCAAATCAGCTGCAAGGAAAATCGAGGCCTGCTGATCTGATCCCTTGATGATCCGGGAAACAAGAGAATGGTATGGTGGTGTAGACGACGAGTGACGGAGTAACAGGAAGTTAATCGCCTGAATATATGTGCATCAGAGTAAGCAAATTTAAACTATTGAGTACGTACCTCGTGAGATGACTGTCCTTGAGGCCATGACGGCGACGATTGTGTATAAAAACGACGAACAAAGACTGGAGGAATGCTTCTCGATACTAGCACCTCCAGAGTTGATGCCAAAAGCATTAACCGTCACCTTTTCATCCGAACATACACTCAGTGTGTGGGGAAATGCTCCTGCATAGGCTGAACAGATGCCTGCGGTATAAATCACCAGAGCTGATGTGTCCGTGACTGGTGCCGACATTATTCGCTAAGACACAGTGATGGGACATTGGAGGCTGCGGGGAACTGATGAGCTGCGAGAGAATCTGGTCGGAAAGGGAAGCCGGATAGATGGAGTATGACGGCCGCGGGATGATATTGTCAGCGACAGCTGCAGGGTGATGATCGCAAGGTTTCGATTAGTAACGTAAAGAATGAAGTTGGCAAGGAACATAGATAAGGAATGCTCGTGGTTGGCATCTGCGAAGAGCTGAACGTCGGTGAATGAGATAATACGCCGTTATCCGAGATATGGTGGAGTCTCATCGGAGAACTGGGCTCGAATGGCAAGGAGGTCCGGGGAATACACCTGTCGGAATGTGGACCAGTAACCAACTCGTACGGAGACTGGAGCTGCTTGATATCGAAGGGTATAGTCAGAGAGAGGTCGATGAGAGTGAGAAGAGCAAAGAAAACAGATGCAGAGGAGAAGTCTGGGGATCCTGGCGCCGCCGCCTCAAAGCTGAGATTGAGGGCAGGTGTTTTCTGGCCAAAGGGGTCGAGTGTGTTGATATTCAGAGTACGTAGCGGCTGTTCGACGTAATCAGGTCAGCAAAAATCGAGACGATAAACCAAGAGAAAAAAACATACCGAGTCATCAAACTGGCCCGAAGGACTGTACTTTTTGTGTCCGACCCCGATAGCGCCAATCTCCTTCGCCCCTGCTGGACAAGCTATGCTTAAGTAAATCTTGAGCCTGTAGGAGCAATAATCAATGATAGCTTACCTTTGCTGCGTAGCCTGTGCTTATTGACTCGGATCAACGTGTACCAGCTCTGATACTCCCTTCGATATCAGGGAAGATAACCTGCACAACGTCAGAAACCAAGAAATGTTGAAGATGGGAGAGACTTACTGTTGTCGGGAAATCAGGGTAAGCGCCGCTAATCTGAACGCAGCCGTCCTTGAACAAAATAGATAGCTACTTGCATTGCAGCTATTGAGGGGGAAGAAAACTCAGCTTTCGAGAGGGTGAAAGATTAAGTACATACCTAGGGCAGAAACTGGCGATGAATTAATTAGCACAGGCAGCAACTGAATAGGGTGGTAGCTTACCACGGATGATGCGTAGGCTGGCGAAGAAAAGAGTAAGAAATACCGGAAATGATACCTCATAGAAGAAACGTACCTTTGTCCAATAAATTGTTGGCTGGCATCCGCTTGACGCGTTCTCTGCAGTTGAAGCTGCTGTCGTTGTGGGTACGAGAAATAGCCTAAGCAAGGTTAGAACGGAGTGGATCATGGAACAATGAAAGAGAGCTCACCGTTGTCAACACCGAGCTTAACGGCGTCATCATAGTCGAGGTCAAAGTGAAAAAAGCAGATCAAGCAGAGGCGATTGAGATTGCCGGATGCGCCAAAAGTATCTAAATTCAAGGTATGAGTAGCCTATATAAGAAATAGTAAAACATACCGTAAACCCATGAAAATGGATGACACGAACGAGGAGAGGGTAGGGAAAGGAGGGGGGACAGGAACGAAAAAGATGTTGCACAGCCACTCGATTGCCGTGCGGTCCGGAGGGAGCGGGAGATAGCACGTGACTGATAGGATCCTATAGGACCCCGGAACCTGCATTTATTTTGAAATATAAAATATTATTATTATTTATGTTATTATATATGCCCATAGCAACGGTTGGAGGAAACAGGCGGAAAGATGAGGAAAGGGAGTTTCGCCGCTCCGTCAATAGAGCAACCCAAAAGGGTGAAATGAACGTCAAATTCCTGGTCGGATGCCTTACGTTTCCGCGCATTTCCTCGCATTTCCTTGCGTTTCCTCACGTTTCCTCGCGTTTCCTCGCGTTTCCTTGTGTTTCCCTTGGTCTTGTGTGGAAAAAACTTGCAAACTTGATTTTTGTCCAGAAAACCACTTCATAAGAATGCGTACTTGATATGTCTACAACACTTTCAAAGGTCAGGACAAGGAGTTGAACTTCGGACTCGATCACTACGTCACGCTCGCAAATGATGTCACATTTTCAAACGCAAAACGCATTTGATCAAACGCATGCATATGAACGCAAATGCAAATGCAAATGGAAGCACGCAAGAGAACGCAAGCACGCAAGGGTAAAACGCAAAATTCTACGTGCCCCTGAAAAAGGGTTCACATTTCGAAGCCACGGCGAGCGTGACGAAGCCCCGTAGACCTTTTCCCTTTGGCTTGATTTCGCTCAACCTGGCTCGACCGACTTTTCACTGGGGTTGAACGTTGAACGACCGGTGTTGCATGGCTTTTGCATGGTGCTAAACTGAAGAAGCTCCGATTTTCAGGCTATTGCGTTCTACCTACCATTCTTTCCCGTTTACATTAACTCACGGCTTCCTTACAGGTACCATCAAAATTCTTCTGCGACCTACGCTGAATTTCCTATCCAACCTTACATCCCAGCGATCTGTATCACCAATGCTGCGTTTAGTGCACGTCTGCATTCGCGAAAGGTTCTCACCAAGTCTCGTGCTCATTCCGATCCCTCTTTCTATCCCAAACGTTCGGGCATCGGCACCACCAAGCCTTGTGTATGACCGTCGCATTTCGTGGCCCTACTCAAAGACTGGAACGTCACGACTTCCTAAGTCTGCATTGCCGTCGCCTAATTCACGTTCCAGGGAGACCTCTGCCATTTGCCATTGTCGATTCTTCCTATGGGTCATGACATTGCCCCTTGCCGCGGATCTATCATCGATTTTCCCTTGACACTCTCCCGCGTACATGAGGCCGAACTTCTGCGTGGACAGCGCTTGCCATATTTTTCAGGCGTCTTTTCTGTGGACCTTCTCAGTCATCGATGACAAGCTCGCCATGAAGAAGAGAGGTCGCCTCATCGATCCTTCGACTTTGTTGGATAGTCCGTCCGTGGCGCCAAATCGATCTGGGTGGATCGGGTTTGCTCCTCATGTTGTTCTATCGTGCGTCCTGTCTGGTCCATCTTCCTCCATTGCGCTAATTATCCTTATTCGATACAGGTGTCGTCCGTGAACCCTTTTGAACCTGTACCATCTGTACCACCCACTCGCTTTATACTCTGCAGCCCATATTGTGATCACTACGGTGCGACCCTTCGTGTCCATGGCACATGGTACACCATGCTAGGACCGCCTGTGGATCCGGCCGTTCCTTAACCTCCGAAACTCCGGCTCTCTCTTTTCTGAGATAAATAAATCGGAAGTGACTCACAAACGACATCCGGACATCCAACGTGATCATAGCGCCCAACATTGGGCCTCCGTGAACCGTTTTCTTTGTTAATTTCGCTAGATGCTGCCTTGATACCGTTGAGGATGTGATCAGGGGGCGGTTTCAAGCTGCCGAGTGCAGAGAAACGGTCAGTCAAATTTGTAGATGTTGCGCGAAGAACTGATTTGAACTTTGGTCTTGCAGGTTGGGTTAATCATCATGGTAGATTCCCCAGCGCTCTGTCTTGCCCTGTGTAATCGAGAGTATTTCAACTTTTCTGCAATAAGTAGCTGAATGCCGCCGCTCTGTCTGTCTGTACTCAACATGTCTGCAAATTTAAAATTTCTCAAGAATCTGATTCTTAAGTATGGAAGCCCTCCTCCTCAAACTTTACAACAGGACACCGGTAAAAAGGTATATGGGTAGCGTTCACTACATCTAGGTACGACGAAATCATTCAGGAATATACAGTGCAGGAATGGATTAGAGATATCAAGGGTTTTTCTTGTCTATCAGAAACAGACGAAGAGACGGACGTGTTGACTGGTGGAGAGGAATGATTAAACCCTCGGGGTAACCGCGTGGGTAGTGACAACTTGAACCGTAGAGGCGGTAGGGGCCGCAGAGGCTCCCTCAATAGTCAATTCCTGACTCCTAACCGGTGGAGTGAAAACCGGCGTGGCAACGGATGTAAATGTTTGTCCTGCCTCGCCAGTGCTGTTAGCATCTCCTGTAGCACTGTTTCCTCCAACACCTTGGCTTCCCACCGCGGCCGTAGTACCGACGGGTGTGAACAGAGGCGGGCTGAAAGCCTTGGATGTCATTGTGACTTGGGAAGCCAAGGGAAGGCCGATTGTACTGGATCCGATAGTGACAGTGGACTGTGCACCTGCGGCGATGTGAGCGCTTTGGCTCACGACCAGAGGTCCTGGTCCTCTGAGCTGTCGTCCATCAAGGACTACAGCGCCTTGGACCGAAACAGAGAGGATCCCTGCAAGAGTGGCTACACGGATAAGAGAAAGCATGATTGACCTGTTGATAATGAAGTATCGTCTTCCCAGTTAAATAATGGAGAATGCATCCTTACTAATAAGAGGAGGTAAGAAATGCATGTTTCAGAAAGAAGTTCGAATGAATGAAAATACGTAACGATTAGAAGATGGGTGACGCCAAGAAAGCAACCAATACAACTGAATACTATGCGCTTCTGTGTTTCTGAGACTGGACACTGACTAGAAGAGAGGCGACGCTAAGAAAGGCAACTAACTGAGAACTATGCCCGTCTGAGTTTCTGAGATATCGACCTTTATTCATCCAGGCTTTTCGTTGCACTATAATCCAACGAGACAGAGCGGCCCTTGCCAAAACCTGGTAAACGGGATCTAGTATTAGAACCGCAGCGATGTAAAGCCGACCGCCTGGGAATGATACCTAGTTCTATCAGTTGGTCTCCCTGTACCTATCAAGCAGCTGCACATGTATCTCAGTTCAAGAGAAAATTTAAGAACCCTCCTTGAGGAGTGGGTCGACCAGAAAGAGATCGGACAGCAGTTCGTACCCGAGATCATAGAACATCTCCATGTAGTTGTATTACATGATGAGTGGGTCCATCTAAAGAGCGTCCTCTTCATTCGGGGAGGGACGGGAGCGCTCCTTTAACGCCGCTCCGTCAAATTTAGAACTTAGCCGCGAGCAACAGGAAATCAAGGCCTGAAGATATGGGTATGCGGCACTACTAAAAATACTATGAGTCATGCATTATATTATTGGTGTGCTCTCACTGCAAACAGAAGTTCTGACATCTACCGCGCGGCCTTGGCATCAAATGGTCTTGTCGACCACAGTCCTTCTTGATTGCTCTCTTCAGATATTAAAGGTGGATATGCTGTGGTACGTGGACAATACCGCTCGTCATGGTTACCCCGCTCATTATATACTCCTAAAGTCAGCTTGAATTCTAGCGGCGTTGCCTTGGAAATCCGGCATTGATAGTCGTCTGACTGAGACTTCCCATCGTCAAGATGTGCGTCGCGTGAGCTGTTGGCGGGAAGGATTTATGGAGTTCTGGGGTGCGATCTTCAATCTTACTCTTGAGCTTGTTGAGCTCATGGATCAGTTATAGCTGCGATACAGTGCTTTCCATAACACTCGAGAGTCGAGGCCACGGTCCTTTCTCACCCATCCTGCGGCTTGTGCAATACGGTCCTTCTCGCTATACGTTTCTTCACATCTCGATGCCTTCATGATCGATGTCTCGAGTGTCCGTTCTTCAGTACCCAATCCGAGTGGGAATGGAAACACGTGCATAATCCTCTGTGATTTTAATTCCACCAGCCGAGACGTTTCTCCGTTCATGAAATTATCGTACCATCCGGAGTCTCGACATTGGTGTTGACGAACCACATCGTATCAAGACAGATAGATATCAGAGATGGAAAGTGCGGGTTACTCGGTCTGCCATTGGTTTCCTGGGATAGAATAACGTTCACGGTTTGGAACAGGTTTGGGAGATGGCGGGATGACGTCAGCAAGAAACGGGAATCGGACTAGGCCGGACGTTGCCGACGCGTCTGTTTTCTTCCACAACCATCATTCCTTCGTCAGTTGCTTTCAAAACTTCGAACATCCCCCGCCGACGTTCCTAACACTGTCAATTCATAGATGGTCTTTTTGTGGATAATTAGGTCTGTCGCGCATTGTCCCGTTTTCCAGCCAACTTGAACCTTGACATCGGCCGTTTTTTTAGGTCCAGGATGTCCATTCTGGAGGAATATCCTTGAAGAAGTTTTGCTGAGGCCCTTCTTGCTCATCGACACGGATATGCACATTTGTACCGTGGGCTTCGTCGCCTCAATTCTCGGGATCACTTCCATCTCGGCGTGATGACGATTCAGGAGGACAGTTGGATTTGTAATGGGAAGGTGGTATTGATGGCACACCCCAGTGAGTCGTTCAGTCCCGTCTTGTGTAGTGCAGCAGCTTACGGTTTTAACAGAACGTTCTCACTGCGTGGTGGGAACTGAAGGAACGGCAATCTTCCGTGGCGCAAGCTAGGCCGAGAAAGTTCCGGTTGGGGGCTCGCGAATTGTGCGTCCTATTGCCGTTCTGTAGTATTCGCCTCATTGTTTCCCGACAGATGGTCTCAAAATCCTTCGGTCTATTGCATGCATCGACTGTCCAGGGGATTCTTCTTCCACCTACTGTGAATCCCATCTTATATGCCGACTTCGCCATCGCATCCCAAAGGCCGTATCAACAATGTTCACATTCAGCTCACGTCGAAATTCATTGCAAGATACTCGTCGAGTCTCGTGCTCATGCCGACCATCTTCTGGCTCAGGCGTTTTGCCATCAGAGTCGTCACGCGTCAAGTCTTGTGTATGACTGTCGTCACGGTTTATGGCCATATGAATGACCCCTGGCGAAGGACTTGAGCGTCGACCCCCAGCTTCCCACGCCCTCCCTGACGTCAGTCAAACCACTTTCCAAGAGCGAACTTTGCTTTTTCCGGCTACTCGTTGTTGCTAGGAGGTGTCGTCGCGCCGGGCCGCTATCTCTTCACGTTCATGCGCATACGCCCAGACGAACCTCCGTGCAAGCAAAGCTTGTTCTACCAGATATCCTCCAGGCCTTTCTTACGCAGCAATATCGGTCTCATGAAACTTCTCAGTCGCTGATGATGGTTCACCGCGAAGGAGGGAGGACGCGCTATCGATGCTTCAACTTCGCCCGGTGGACCTTCCGTGACGTCCCATCTCAAACGTTGAAGGAGAGACGTATGTTAAGCTTTTTATTTGCTTCTTCTACGCTTGACCTTATGAGCTCTTTAGAATGGGGCTCGAACATTGTCTCGAGCGTTCCACCGAAAGGAGCAGTATACGCTACTAGTTCACGCGTTCTTCAAGCCATCATTTCCTCTGATGTTAGCGCTCGATGTGCAGCCCAGCTCATTGCCAGCTTTTTCATCTCGCTCAGTGGTCGCAGTCCAGGCCGTTACAAGACGTTTGTGGAGGACTGCGATGGCGAGCTACCGGTGCCAGCTGTATCTTGGCCGCTTCAGTGAGTGGTTCCGTCCCACACTGTAGTCGACGATTTACGATTTAAAGCAGACAATGGTCGGCATCAAGGCCGGGTCTAAGCTGTTGAGCGCTTGTGTAGTGCGTCGGGTAAAAGGTTGAGATGATACGTGGCGCAAGCGCAAGCGCTGGGAGCGGGTCAACTGTATGACCATCGTTCTATGTCATTTAGTTTGTGCTGATTGGTCTCTCACAGACGTCCAGCGCTGGGTATACTGGAGCTTTGTCGAAGATGGTGAGCTCGGTATTCAGTACTCGACAGTCAGGAGGATCACTAAACCCGCGATGTCAGTTGAGCTTCTTATTAGTGCCGGTCGTTGAAGATGTACCACGCAATCACCAATCATCAGGCATTTAGTAGCAGGCGTTCACCAGCCGCCCGAGGGGCGTTCGCACTCTGTTTATCACCAAAATTATCTATACCAGTTCCCGGTCTTAGCAACCATGCTACCATCCAGTTCGGTCACATCCTCATCAGCGTCGCTTTGAGTGACTGAAGTTCAGAGTCATTCATGCTAGCGGTACTTATTCATATGACTATCGTCAAGGTGGAGGGCATGCAGGGATGGCCAGGGTAGAGACATCCAGCCATGACAGGTTGGACAATGTGGTCGTCGGTGGGAAGCCTTTCCCCTATCTTCGATCTACTCTTTGGTGTTATGCTACCGAATGACAGTGCCATTCCAGTGTCGTCATTTTGCTGCTCCTAATGACCTGGAATTTCAGCGCGATGAGTTTCCAATGTCTCCGAGTCGTTGTAATGAATTCTCACATCCGCTGTTTCGAGCATCTTAGCGTTCAACACCACATCAACATTAGCATTCAGAAGCTGCAACATCTTACGTCTTTACATTCCTTCAAACTACTCTAATATCATGGTGCAATACCCACATAGAAATGCCGCGCCATATCCACTTTGACTGACGCGACGATGTGCATAGTGTACGGCGCCTTGGTTCTGAACAATCGTGCACGGGGCTCCCCGTTCGCAGGGAAATGCGCAGTGTAGGTCGTGGTCTGGGTGCCGAATTTACATCCATTGTTCTGGTATGCTGAAATACGCATCTTTCCCTCGCCGAGAAGGCTGCAAGGACACGCGTTTTAAAAGGGCGTCCACGGATGGAACTTTAGACACGTTAGATCTAGCCAAGCGCGATGTCATAGTCGACGCTCTCAATGACCATATCCTGAAAAGCGAAACTGAAGTACTCATCGGGATGGACATCTGCGCTGGGATGAAGGTTCCTCACTCGAGCGTTCGTCGTCGGGCGTGGGAAGACGACAACATTCGACGAAGGACAGACTGCGGAACTCATTCCCGTATGCCTGTCCTCTCATCAGACAAGGTGTCCTGCAGTGCTTCGGTATTTCAAGTGAAAACCGAGTTAAGTTTCAACGGCCAATGATTGACGCTATTCTTTCATACGCATATATTTACTGGACACTCTGTATTGTCGGTAACCAAAGAACTGGGAGGAATGAACCTTAAATACCCTTGATTCCAAGATCCTTTGCGATAATAAGCGCTGCTTTTTCGCCAATCGCAAGAGTGGCGGAGTAAGTGTTCTGCACAGGATCGAATTAGAGTCAGGTGCAAAGCCAACAAAAACCTTCCAGACTTACGCAGTTCACATTAGCAGGCGGGATAGAGAGATCTACAGGAAACGTAAGCATTTTATGAAAAACGGACAAGGATAAGTACTGACCAGCAATCTTCAATCCTGTAGTGCCGTAAACATCGAGGTTCTTGTCGACGACTCCACCTTGCTCTCTAGGCTTCATAGGACAAGTACCGAGCTACCACACGACGTCAGCATTACATTGCGACAAAACAATAATGATGTGACCCACGGAATGCCAAGTTGTTGCCACTGAGTGCGTGGTTTTTTGAATGATGAGAATCAGATTGCTGAGCCGGAACCCAAACTCACCAAAGTTCCTGATGTTCGCCTCGATCGCTTCGTCGTCTTCCTTGCTATAAGTGATTTTTGGCGCATCCAACGCAACAGGACCATTCTCAGCGAGGGCTGCAGCTGCAGCGCTACCCGCACCAAACTGGGGATGCGCGGGAGCAAGTGGCCCGCGATATACACCCAATCGGCGAACCAACTCCAGACCTTTCTTGTAGCCCCATCGAAGGGCCGCGACGTCGGCCGGACTGTAAGGAAAAGATAAGTTCAGGACACAGTGAGGAATCTTTTTTTTCTCCCCGTCACTCACTGGCTTAAAAATCCTGCGTCAAAATCAGGAGGGGCGTAGATATTATCGGAGGCAATGTGAAGATGTCCGCGAGAAGCGGGATATCCCTGCATGACAGATTCGGTAAGGTGCCTGGTGAAAGCTGACTATAAAACAGATGACGAACGAGGAAGCATGCCGACGACATGAATTTGATCGGAGGTAAAGCTGACTGGTCAGCAGGCAGGCTAGCCACACCGATGAGATTTAAATTGGAAGGTGTTGGATACGTTCAACATACCCAGCACAGGCACTCAACCAAAACAAAGGCTTATCCGGTTTGTTCGCAAAGCTCTTCATCCAATATTCTTGGAAATCGGGACCTAATTCCTCGAGTTCGTCCTCCCGAGGTCGCATTTTAATTGCCGCGTCCGCACCGCTGAGGAGAAACCGATCAGTGTTTTAAACATATTGGTAAAACGACGGAGTCATATACTTTCCACCCATTAGTCCAGAACCATCAGCTGCCCATTGTTTCAAGAGTTCTTCGAAGGGGATTGGGTCAGCGTGATTGATTCCCGCAGTCAGCGTCGACACTTTGACTTACTACCCCATTCTTCAGGCTCTCCACGGAAAAGAGCATCATATGTCTCGGCGTTGCTATCCGCAATATACGGTGTTACGAGGAACGGATGATCTGAGGGACATGATATAGGAATAATTCTTTCCAAAGCATGCCGCTAGCCACTTACCGTCGTAGTCCTTGCCCACGCCGGGGAGATCTACAATCTGCTTGATACCGATCTTTTCCAAGATCGGTGCAGCACCGATGCCTGACCGCTCTAGGATCAGGGGGGTGCCCATAGCCCCAGCAGAGACGACCACAAGCAGACTCGCATGAACCGTGTGCACAGTCTGCTCCGCGTCGGGATACACCTGTTTGTCGAAAACATATTCGACGCCGACTGCCTGGGTTCCCCTACAATTGGTCAGCTGTCATTCCCAAGGAGAACTCCGTAACGCACTTGAAAATGATACGTTTTACTCGTGTTCCGTCGAACACAGCGAGGTTCTTGCTCTCAGAATTGTAGAGGTAATGATGCTGTTCCCTTCGATGAGTATGCTGTGAAAGTCGAGTGTGATAAACATACGGCAGCATCCGATCGGCGTCCTTTGCTTGATATATATCTAACCAAGACGGAGATTAGGTCAGATTCGACAATTATCACGTTAGTATTCATACTTCGGCATTCTCTGTCAGGAAAGTCAGCGTGCCCTAGATGATAATCAACTGATCTATATCCACGAAAAAAACGTTGATCGATTCAGGATCAAGGTTGTTTCCCTCCTCAGATTCCGGTCGGTCCTTTTCGAACTTGGGACCAATCTCAAGGAACTGTTTAGGGATCTCCATCATCTCGGCATTGCCCCCGAAAGATGCCTTGATAGGCCCCGAGGAACCATGGGTCTTCCTTGTGGGGTCAACCTCATAAGTTTCAGCCTACCGTATGGAAAACTTTCATCAAGTGGATGGGCATAGGTCGTGTTTTCAGCGCACCTTCTGGAGTAGAGGGATGATATCCTTTGATCCCCAGCCTTCGTTCCCGAATTCGTTCTCCCAGCAGTCAAAGTCAGATGCCGCGGGGCGGTTATATAACATAAAGTTAACGGAAGAACCTTGATCGCGTTAAAGTTCAGCGCGTCTCTGCAATCATAACTATTTAATTGCTCACCTCCACCAATACAGCGACCAGAAGGGACGACTACAGCCCTGCCAGCGACGTGTTCACTAGGCTTGGACTCGTAGAACTGCATTGTCTTGCTGGTTGGCGCCAAGTGGGTAATGTATTGACCAGGCTGGATATGCTCTAATTTGTCCTTGGTAGTAGGTCCGGCCTCGAGAATGAGAATCTTGAGATTAGGGTCGGCCTTGGACAAACGGCCAGCGATAACACACGCTGTAGTTCCTCCTACACATTGACAGTAAGCAGACGGAAGATGCTACCAAGAGGCGCGCACCTCCAGCGAAGATAAGATCATAGTTCGATTCAATAGTATGAGGGGCCATTGTAGGTGATGCTCGAGAAGGAGTAGAGATTCTGGGGAAGAGAAACGAAGATTGGAAGATGAAATACGTGCTCTTCAAATGAAATTGGAGTCTCGAAGTTGATAGAAGACTGTTTACAATCAGGAACCAAGATCGAAGACAGAAGACTGAACGTGAGAGCAGGCGCCATAAGTACAGTGATTCAAGAGCAATAGACCCGGGTATACCGTGTGGTTGTGATTCTGGTCTTGATACAGTACTGTGGAAGTATTAGGCCACTGACGGAATGAGCGGTTACTGAACAAGTCACCTAGCCAATGAGCAACGGTCTCATAATAATGATATACAAATGTGTGCTGAAAACGATGTCAGCTGAGGCTGAAACAGGAAATCACTCCGACCAAACGTATATCACCATCATCACAAGACTACGACGAATTCTTCCATCAGTTCAACAGTGGTACTCAGATGGAACGGTAGAAGTTACTCACTTGGCTCGCCCAACAATCAGGTGTCACAGATAACCTATTTTAAAAGAGGAACTGATGATCATTCAACGCTCAGAAGTCACTCCCAACCAAGCCGCCTTGCCGAAGCGACTTACTCGTTGAATCTCTTCAAAAAGTACTGAGCGCTGGAACCCATTTGAAGATCACATCAGAATTGATGATAGTGCAGTGAGATGGAAACGGATCAGAAAACACCTAGTTGCGCAGTGCCGCTGAGCCCTTCTGCCACGATGAAGTCTAGTCCTCTACGACAGATTCAGTGCAGGTCTCCGAAGTTAATTTCGTGAAGTCTACCAACCCTGAAGATCAGCAGCGTGCAAGAAACCGGTCGATCGTCGGTCGCAGGTTGTCCAAGCGTTATCCAACCCCCAGATCTTGCTTGTAGATACGACCTTGAATGAACGAAAAGTCCGCATATCCATACAGTAGTAAATCTGAATCAAAGCATAAAAAAAAGTTCCCGTGTAAGGGCCTGGTCCTCGTTAAGGAACAATTGAATGGATTATCTGGAACAGCGGTCAGTTTTGATTGGTGAGCACCACCTTCAACCATTTTGCGATGCCAAGGCTTAGCTGAAGATGACGATTAAGACTGGCCAAGTTCACATACCTGTGCTTTCAGAGCGGAAAGCCTAGCAGTCTGTGAATCCGACAAGGCGAAAGAACAGGAAGAAGATTGTCTGTAGTGCAAAATGTAGTCCAGGCCAGAGAGGTGTTTGAAGGTGTCCGCGAAGTAGGTTGTTGAAAGATAGATCATCATCAGTTGAGCCGAGAACTATAAACAAACGCAATGAATTAAATCAGATCAGACAAGATAAGAAGACGACTAGGGGACGGGAATGATATCTGGGATGGATACTCGTTTGCATACCAGGTCCGACAGAGCAATTGACCTTGGGACCGGTAATTTGGCACGTATTTTCCTCCGTGGGTTTCGTGCCTTAATATTTTAATCCTGATTAAAATCTTGCACTAATCAGTTCAAAAGTGCATAAGAATAGAGCTCTCAGTAACTCAGACAGCCTATTCCATAGCGACATTGAGGGGGTCTTAGGTAGCATATTTTAAGCGTACGGCGGGCCAGTGAGAATTCTGCAGAACAGTGGTCTGGAAATAGTAGATCAATGAGGCGTGGTATGGTATCGAGTTTTGATACCAACGCTGGACTACTGTATAATTACGTTCAGTACGAATGTCACATGTCCAGCGGCCTCATTTGTATTCGTAAAATAACCACCTGTCACACGTCCGAAGGCCTCATTCGGATAGGTTTGGGGGGTCACAAGTCCCAAAAAGTACCTTATTTAGGCAAAAAGTGTCAAAGTTCTGTATTTTTGCCCTATTCTACTCTTTTTGTATCAGTACATCCTTAATATATGTCGATTTTCGGTTGCATATTAGGTAATAGTCTATTCGGATAAGAAAATCATTCGGACTTTTCACGAATGTCAGAGTCCCAATGCCCGCCCGCATTCGTTCATTCGATAAGGTCCAGGGGTGTCACAGGTCACAGGTCATTCGCTGTGATTGTAATTATACAGTATGGTTGGAGCTCGGAGGTTCTCGGAGAACAGCGTGAGAATCAGCGAATCCACGCGATGTGGACTCGGCAGATTTCGGCATAATGATGTCACCCAAACCATCGACCAGCTAATGTCCGCACCTTTCGGATACACTGTCGATCGGTGACCGGGCCGAGTCCTGATTGCCAGCAAAGGACATCACTAGCGAGTCGCTGGAAGGGGCCCAAATCCGGCGTGCACTGAGAAAGGCTCTGGTGTGTACGCATTTCTGCTTGTCATGTTTTATCTGCTCACTTATCACGGCCTTAAAAGGTCACAACGTTGCCATTGACAAGTCATTGAAGCGGCCATCCAGACACAGCTTTAGGAGCGTTTCACATACCCCTCCACTACATCTTTGTGTTTGATATTCGAGCTCACATCGTCACCAAGCGACGGTGCTGATCATTACCTGTCGAAGTGCTCCGAGTCATCTTACCAGTCGCCGCTTGTTAACGTCTTGTCATTGTTCTCTTATTAGTCGTACGTATTCGTTGCTTATACCCGCGGCCTTTAGTTAGAATTGTCGTATAAAAGGGCTGTACTCATGTAGTATACGCCATCTCGTTTGCAACAGATATTTACCCCCCTTTTATCGCTCATTCAGCTGTCTCGAGCCTCGCGATTCCAATACTTTGGACGTCGGATGCCTTAACCGAAGGACTGTGATTTTGCTCTTTGTGGCGCGAATATTCTCAGAACACTCGTCTGTTCTTCTCACACGCCACCTCTGTAAGCGCTCTGGTCCCGCTATGTCGCGGAACAGTGATTTGCAGCTCTTGAAATTTTTGATGCGCATCGAGACGCAGAGTAGGTGGCTGGTCGCCAAAGTATCCTTAGTACGTCCTATCCTTCATTACTTCTAATCACCTCTGCCCATAGACATCCAGCCGAATTTAGTTATGAAAACTGCGAGCGAGAGGTTTTCTTTCATTAATGAATCCTTATCTCTCAGAGCCTTCAAATTGCACGAACCAATCTGCCAGACTGCGTCTGTACCAAAGATATATCAGCGCTGACGGCGTCCTGGAACGCTGCTGTATTGGCCGCGTGACTCGACAACATTTCCATTTTGCAGTAAACCCTTTGTGAGACGAGGTACAACGGGCTCCCTTCTACCTTTCTCTTTCCCCAGCTTCACTAATCCCTCCACCAGTCTCATCTCTCCCGATTATCTTTCAATTTTAAACAGGGTGCGATCTGTACGTTTCCTGATGTTTTTCTCTAAACTACGCTCAGTGCTCGGTAGACATACTCCGGTTCCTTCATAGGTAATCCAACATACAATCCTCTTCGTTACTCTTCGTATCCAAGGGTACATTCTAGTCGTCCTTAGCTAGTATATGGTCTATACTACACCTCTTCTGAACAAATATGCCAAAAGCTGTTGAGTACGTTACGGAGTTCTCCTTGGGAATGCCAGCTGACCAAATGTAGGGGAACCCAGGTAGTCGGCATCGAATATGTTTTTGACAAACAGTTGTATCCCAATGCGGAGCAGACTGTGCACACGGTTCACGCGAGTCGGCTTGTGGTCGTCTCTGCTGGGGCTATGGGCACCCCCCTGATCCTAGAGCAATCGGGTAATGGTGCTACAAGGTGCTACACCGACCTTGGAAAAGATCGGTATCAAGCAGATTGTAGATCTGCCCGGCGTGGACACGGATTATGACGGTAAGTAGCCATGTTTTCGAAAGAATCTATCCCGCAGATCATC
Source organism: Armillaria nabsnona (assembly GCA_030407065.1). Lineage (NCBI taxonomy): Eukaryota > Fungi > Basidiomycota > Agaricomycetes > Agaricales > Physalacriaceae > Armillaria > Armillaria nabsnona. The sequence goes on from JAUDQA010000013.1 coordinate 337,480, forward strand.
CGTTCCTCGTTTGCCTGCTGACCAGTCAGCCTTATCTTCGATCAAATTCATGGCCTCGAGATGTTTCCTCGTTGGTCTTCTGTTGATAGTCAGCTTTCGCCAGGCACCTTACTGAATCTGTCCTGCAGTAAAATCCCGCATTTCGCGGACATCTTCATATTACCTCCGATGGTATCTACGCCCCTCCTGATTTTGACTCTGGAATTCTGAGTCAATGAGTGACGAGGAGAAAAAAAGTTCCCCGCTTTGTCCTCGCACCCGACGCCAGCGCATTTTAGCTGGTAAAGAACGAAGCCTTAAATGGTTTTGATTTAGTAATGCCTCTCTCGGTCTTGAAAACGCCATCAGTAAAACGGTTTGAAAAATTCGTCTTCCTTTGGAACAAAGGACTTGATGTACCTTTTCTTTTACAGCGAGCGAAAACAAGAGCGTAAAAACTGAAGCTGAAATTGAAACCATTTAAGGTCCCGTTTTAGGCTATTAAAAAGGCAGCAGTCTCTGCCTGATCTGATCTTTTGCTTACAGTCCGGCCGACGTTGCCGCCCTTCGATGAGGCTACAAGAAAGGTCGGGAGTTACTTCGGCGATTGGGTGTATATCGCGGTCCACTTGCTCCCACGCAGGTCCAGGTTGAGGCGGGTAGCCCTGCGGCTGCGGCCCTCGCTGAGAATGATCCTGTTGCGTTGGATGCGCCGGAAACCGCTTATGACAAGGAAGACGACGAAACGATTGCGGCGAACGTCAGGAACTTTGGTGAGTTTGAGTTTCGGCTCAGCAATCTGAATGTCATCATTCACACGTTCAATTGAAACCACATGGAATGCCGTGGGTCACATCTTTTTTTTTTTTTCGCAACGAAATGCTGACATCGCGCGGTAGCTCGGTACTTATCCTATGAAGCCAAGAGAGCAAGGTGGAATCGTCGACAAGGACATCAATGTTTACGCCACTACGGGATTGAAGATCACTGGTCAGTACTTGTCCTTGTCCATCTTTCATAAAATGTTGACGTTTCCTGTAGATCTCTCTATCTCGCCTCCCAATGTGAACTGCGCAAGCCGAGGTTGTTTTTGTTGGCTTTGCACCTGACTCTAATCCGGTTCTGTATAGAACACCTACTCTGCTACTCTGGCGATTGGGGAGAAAGCGGCCTTTATTATCGCATGTGATCCTGGAATTAATGGTGTTTAAGGTTCATTCCTCGCAGGGCCCTGGTTCCCAATAGTACAAAGCGTCAGGTAAAAATATCTCCGTGTAACATAAATTGATCATTCGTCGGTCGGATTTATATCCGTATTCACATCGAAATATCGAAGCACCGCATTACGCCCCTGAATCGCCTGTCTGATGGGAGGACGGGAAGAAAGTCTTTCGCGGGGGGATAGTCCCAAAAATCACAACCGCTGCAAAACACTGGACCGGTGTGGTGAGGCCAACGACTGGATCATTAAAGAGAAGCTGACTGCCTATATCATTTTTCAAAGATAAGCAGACCGGTATGTGAAAATCCTCGTCATGGGTGACTGGACATCATGTGCAGTTGCGACATTCTAAATATAAGTAGCGCTGTATTACTTGTATTACTTGGATCAGTGCTGTGCCACGTCTGATCTGTATGGACGGCTGTAAATATTCATCAAGACGGCATAGATGCCTAGAATGTCTTGTCGACCGCCACCTCAGAAACAGAGGATCACGAGTAAGAAGTACTAGGAAGTCGCCTAACAATGAAACATCCGGTATAGTGAATGATTGTATCAGTGATCAAAATCTGATACCTTTCGTCGAATGTAAACTTGAAGCTACCGAGAAGAGCGCATCGAATTGCATAAAGGGCTGTGGATGCAAGAGAACCACATCCATCTTCGGTACATACTACCATGGCTCCCGTAGAGGTTCCCGGCATCAACGTTCCCCTCCTGTGCGCTCTCAATTGCTTCCTGGATTTTATCGCCAAGGATACTAATATGTTTACGTAGCACCGGCCCCTTGGTATGTCGATTATGGCCCCAGGATTCGTCGCATTGAAAATATTTCAAAGGTCCTGGGGTATATGTGGGGGTATGGCCTCTTTGGTGTTCTTACCGTGCAAATGTGTGCGTATGAGCTCAACATATGTGTTGAAGTCATCCTGAGAGATCTTATAGATATTTATTATGTCTATTTCAATTCTAAAGACGACTGGAAGATGAGACTCTACGGTTCGTTCTACTGCCGTTTTGTTGATCATTCATCCTAAAAAAGACACAGTTTCGTTCATGTTCCTCCTGGAACTTATATTCACCATCTTTACAACTATTGCGGCATGGGATCAGTATGGTCCGGGGTGGGGTGATGTCGACTCCCTTATGTTCATCGATTGGTCTTGGGAACCGCTTGCGCAATTGAACGGAATAAGTCAGTTTTTGTCCGGTTCATCTGCAGTTGTGCTAATCTCATGGCATTTCAATAGTTTCGGCCATGGTCCAGAGTTTCTACGTGTGGAGAATATATAATCTAACGAAAAATTTCTGGGTTTCGTTGATAATTGAAGTGGTGAGTACTTGAATGCTTTTACTCGTTCCCGTCCTGAATTCCTTTTCCAGGTTGCTATTGTCCAATGTGTTTTCGCTTGGTATATCGGTTTCTCTGTATGAACTGCTCTTCGTATGTTCCTCTGCATTAGCTGAATCTGGGCAGGTCACGGTTCACGGGCGTGGCGTCGAGAAGCTCTTAGCCGTATCCCCTGAAGTCAGCGTGCGTGTTTATGCTTCTTCCAATTTTGACTCGGGCGTTTTCTGACTTGACTCCAGGTGTGGCTCGCCGGAAGTGCGGCCTGTGATGTGATGATTACATCAACGATTGTCTTCGTGGTGTGTGATCTAATCGAGTCTCGCTATTTCTCATGTTACTGAAGCCGACGATTAGCTGTATCGTGCAAGTTCGCGATCCGACTTCAGTCAGACAACGAGTGCTGTCACAAAAATCATCCGTTTCACAGTAGAGACCGGCCTGCTCACTTCTACTGCTGCTGTTGCAGAGTTGATTCTGTGGTTAACTCAATCCAAATACAATGTACATTTCATTGGGTAGGTAGTCTTCCCCACCTTCATTGCGAATAAATCGCCTAATTGACATATTCCCTTAGTTTCCTTGTTCTGGGGAAATTGTTCGTCACAGTTCCAGTCGTCTATCTCTAACTACTTACCGTTTGTCTTCACAGGTACTCTAACACCTTAGTTGCGACCTTGAATTCCAGAGCGGTCATATTTGGGTCTGTAAATACTAGCGCTTACACCAATTCGTCCGGATCCTCTGGTCTTCACACTTCGAACCTGTTCTGGGACGACAGATCGACGAGCCAAACTCACTCTACTGGCACACAATCTCAGGGAGTGCATGTCACCAGGACCACCAATGTCCAGGACGACGAATCCCACGAAATGATCGTGGTATCAGTGAGTCTTTGCCCATTTGGTGCTATAACCATCTGACGTATAATAGGATTTGAAGCGGGCAGCTGGCGAAGACCTGGAAATTGGATCTCGTGGTCATAATAATGATGAAGCTAAATATGGCAAACATCGTGTGCATCTGTGAAGGTGACAATAGCATGGGTGTCAGATTTACTTAATGCTATTTCTGTTTAATCTCCCAAGGAGATTGTGAAAGCTTGTTGACAACGAATACTCGTAGAGATGGATCAGATGTCGCTTACCGGCAATTCTCCTGATGCAGAAAAGCAAAGGCGTGCACAAAGACGGCGCCCGTTCATGGCGACCGGCCGTTATCATATGGTCGGGAGAGTAGGCTTAGGACTAAATCTTAGGATACTTGGAAATGAAGCATCTGTCAGTTCAACGTAAGAATGATATGAAGATAAACCCACTTTGACGGGTTTGACAAGCTCAAGCGGCCCCGGTGTCAGAATCACTGCAAGAAACAGCTGTCTACTCATAAACGCTCAGTCTTGGCAAGAAAAATCGTTTCCATGTGTTGTTCTCGAGTAGCTGTACGTGTTGGCGTTGTTCAGATATTCCAAAATCATAACAAGTGTCTTTATTTGATGTCTTCCTAAGTGTTCCGATGTCTCTGTGACAATATACAAGACGCAACAAAAACTCCTCCTACCCAAACGAAATGTGCGCACCCATTCTAGAACTCTGGGTGCCGAGTCCCCTTGCACGATCTTCCTGCGCAAAGACCCGTAGGTCATTACGCAACACCCTACAAGATAGGAAGACTCGCTGGTCAAGCAACAAAGCCACGGAGAATGCTCTGTAAATATACATTCTCCGTTAACTTCCTGAGTACTGGTCTCAAGATACTCAGAGATAAGTACCAGATGTGAGTGTCAGGCGAAGGACAAGATCCGCATGATATACGTTTAGTGAGCAGACTTCAAATTGAGAGTTGAAATTCCTGGCCGTAGTAGCACGAATCATGAAGCAAAAGATACGCCTGAGAGTCCAGCAGACATTAGCTGGTGTTGGCGTCGTTATGTCGCCGTTGAAGAGAAGGGAATCGGCTAATCCGTTCCGGCTTCCGATTTCTTTCCGTTGATTACCGGGGTTGCCGTTTTTGTCACGAGCACGCCCTCTCCCCACCAACGTCTACACTTCTTGGTGCCCAATCTATCTATCTCGACCGGGTATTTGCTTGTCTCGGAAAAAAAATTCTTTCAGTAATGATTCAGGGCTCTTTGACCCGATGCAAGGGTAACCTGAGGGCTTCATCCGGGGGTCGATGAAATTAGTCTTCTCAAACTTAACGCAGTTTCTGCTTTACTCATGACTACAAATTTCATGGGGCATTTTTTTTCCTGTGGATCCATTGCGTGTGCGCAAGGATTGCTTCATGGCATCCTTCCCTGGCTAATATCCATACCCATCTGAAGGTGTATGGTCCCGTTGCGCTTGCTTCTGTAAGAGTATTAACGGGAGTTAAGTGCAGATGCGTTAATTAAAGGGGAACACTTCCTACCATCGACATGGTTTTGGATCCTTATACTAGTGACTTGACGTTGTACAGGTATGTCGTCAGTCCGATTACAATCTTGATATATCACTAACACACCACATAGAATCACTTCAACGGAAGAATGCTTCCGTCGGACAGCACAAAGATCCAGGACGTGATCCCTACCAGAATTATTATGTTGCGCGAAATTTATCTCCATCAGATAAATAAACACAGACAATTGTCAATGACTAGCGCCATGCCGGCGTCTCTTACAGCTATTCCATCAAGGGCTGTGAAAAATGGTTCTTTTGACAGCATCTATCTCAAAATACGAGCATACCGCAGTGCATATTTGTATTCCGCACCGCCCCTACCACGCTCCACGCTCCTCCTCACCAACACTACAGCACAACACCATGTCCTTCCGTTCCTTCCTCTCGCTTGATTTCTTCGATCAGCTTCCTCTCATGTTCAACACCTCCTCCATCTCAGGTCATATAACTCTTGAAGCCGCGGGACTCCTCGTCCTCGCAGATCTTCCTGCTGTCGCCTCCAGGACGGCGCTAACTGGAGGAGCCTCATTCCTTGATGCACTCGTCCTCGTCCCAGGCATGCATAAGCAGCAGTGCGCCGATGAAATCAATAGAGGGGAATTTCCTACGACTGGCGCGATGAACAGCGGATATGTTTTTCGCGTCGAAAATCCCGCTACAGTGAGCTACTTGCAAACCATTGGTCAGGCCGGACATCTCGTTACTGCCCGGGTGTCCCAAAATCTCTCCCAAAACACTGATCTATCCATTCAAAATCGGGTACTCCAGTCGCTGTTCGTCGCTGGTGTTCCAGCGACTGTGCTGTACTTCCTATGCCCGATATCAACGATGGCTGTGTTCGCACTGTTGGGTATCATTGGAGATTGGTGGGGATTTGGAGCGCTAGGGATGCTCGCTTTGGCCAGATTGATCAACGTAGTCATCATCAGACGAAGAAGTCAACAAGGATGGAAGGGCGCGATTGAGGATGGGGACGGCGATCTCCTCATACTCCTCAGTCAGGATCGTTGGGTGCGCTTGCGGGGGTCGATAAACGATCTCAAGGCCGTGACAGCAGGCCAGTGGCTGCGAGATCTATCCGCCACGGAGAGCTTTGCCGTAATGTTCGCCACAACAACAGTCTACGCGTCCGCCATCCTCACGTTTAACGCGTCGACAGTGGGTAGCTTGCTTATCGGAGGCTTGCTACTTTTCTCTGTCGCCCTGTTGACTTTGTCCAATTCGTTAACTCAATGTTTGCAAATGTACGACTGTGTCGTGCAGAAGGAGGGAGAAGCAGTGTGGTATCGCCGGCGGCTAGAGATGGCAGGAAAACTGGTTGACGAGAGCAAGAGGGATGATTGGGCTATCGGGATGGGATTAGTTCTTCCCAAAGTTGGTTTCACGAGACCGGTTACTGTGTGATCTGTGAGTCTACTTTTACACGTTTTTATGAAACGAAATCCTAACACTTGACCAGGGTATGGCGAACAACCTTTGGAGCTTCTTCCACAAATTCCTCGTACCTTATATCGATAATCGGTATTCGTTCTACCTTTCCTTTCTGTTGTTTGGAAAATCTGTATTCAATGTTCACTCCGTTCTCCACTTTCACCTCGTTCCTCTTTCATTGTTTACTTGAGACTTCGTTACTACTTATTGTCATTCAGAAGCGCCGGCAGCTTAAAGCTAGCTTCGTTGAACAATATAACAGACCGTTGACCAACCGTTGACATCACAGTGGTCTGGACCTTACCTCGATGTCTCAATATGATGAACATGCTATTGACAACACCCAAACTCAGGTCGTCTTCATATACAGATCGATGACAGCGGGCTTCACGACTCACGAGAGGTGTAAGAGGTCACGAATTACATGTCCTGAACTATGACTGCTGTCGGTATCAAGACCAAAATCACAAGAAACAGCATCCACATTTATCGAGACTGCGAGGACAATAAACCGTCAGGAGAGAAAAACGGCTTCGGCAACATCTAAGCCAATCTCGAAAATAAAGATTGAATATGTGTTTGGGAGGTACAAGACAACCACTTTCTTATCGTGGTCTGTTTGGAAATGTGGATACCTCTGTGAGAATAAAACAGACATACGGGAGTTGGAGTCACGAACATGGTCTGTGATGACTGAGGAGCCAATTGAATATGGACGAGCAAAGCATATTTAATGTCGTATCTCTCGAGGTAGATGGAGTTCGTAGTTTTGCTTAAATTTCGGTCCCCAGTATGTTGATATTCTGTATTCGGGACTTCCATACCTATCGATAAAAACAGCAATACCGCAAGACACGGAGGGATGAAGAGAAAACACTTGGTCTCCTCAAAGTGATACGCGATGTTCACTACTGTGCGTATTATTCTCTATACTAGGAATCTCACGCTCACTCCAGATTCAATATCCAGAACACCGAAGAGTGCCTTCGTGTCGATGCAATCTCGCTTTACAGGCAAAGATCCAAAGCTGTTCTCCTCGATTTTCCGAGCCCTATGTATATAGGATTACTCGGTTATAATGCTGTCCTGAACGATCCGTGGGAAAATTCTATTCGACCTATCTTATCTTTCCGGAGATTGCCGAGCGTATCGTATTCGATGCCGATTTTTTCAACTCTGCTTCTTCTCTTATTTTCCTCTCGTATTCTGTCTTACTGCCCTGATTACGACTTCTCCGCATTCTTGAATGTCCTTCTTTTCTCTCTGCAATATTCCTTCTCTTTCAATTATTCTTTCTGGCTCATTTTCCTTTTACCTGATCGGTTCACCGATTTTCATCTCCGTGTTTCTCTTCTAGCTAGCGGGCACTTTCCATCATCCATCTGACGCTGCTTCTTTTGCTCTTCCTCACCTAATTCTAAGCTTACGTTGGCACTCTACAAATTTTGTCAGTGCTTTCCTCAATGTAGGCGATGCCATCCGGGTGGACGTCTTAGGTGCGTCTTGGCTGAATAGGGCGCTTGTTTCATACTTGACTCTGGGCGAGATCTGACGTATTTGTTTGACGACTCGATAGATTCGTCGCCTTGAAAATTCTCCGGCTGCCCCCTCTGGCGAAGTGACAAGTCCCATCAGCGGTCAGTGATGGTAACGGTTTCACTGAGAAATCCTGGCTCATATCGCATGCTCCCTACGATTGGCTTACGAGTGTGCTGTCTTGGGAAGTAACCAGTGGTGGAGTTCGGTTTTTATGCTCCAAACACTGCTGGGGCCGGTTCCTTTTCAGGATGGAAAAAGGAAATCTAAAGATGTTGTGACTTTTCGTTACCTTTGTATGCCGCAAAATCGGGATAAGGAAAACTCAATGAAAAACTGGTCCTTTTTAGCGCTCCTTTCGCATGCCAAAAATAGCTGCTTTTCTACGAATGAAAAGCGGTTTCCTTTGTTCTGACCGCGGGAAACACGTTTTACATTCCGTTTTTCGAAACCTTTTCCTTACCTTGAAAGAGTATGTAAATGATCCCGCCTTTCAACTTGTTTTTCTGATCTTGTTTCTACCTTTAGAAGATCAAATGAAATGTCACGACATTTTGAGGTCTCGTTCTTCAGATCGGAAAATGTATCGGCCCCAGCAGTGAAAGTGACCGCCGCCGTGAACGTCACCTCATTGATACTTTTACCCTTGTTGCGGCCATGGGTCGACTCCCACACTTATGATTCGTCGTTGAATATGAGTGTCCATGTGTAAGGGATTACGTCGACTTGAGATGAAGAAATATCAGCATCAGGCTATTCTGTTTTCCGTGTTGACCTTCATATTGATGTCTTTGGTGTTTCGGTCATTAGCGGTACAGCAATCTGAGCAGGTGCAGGATTCATCTCTGAGTGTACTTCTCCACTTGCCTCTAGGTGAATTTTTTTTTTGGAATTGTAAATCTTATTTTCCCCCTTGAATATTCAAAATGTGCGTTTCCATCTGTCCTATGATATCGTTGATATCTCCTGATACTCACCTGCGACCCTTCAATATACCACAAGCCCTCGTGTATAGAATAAACATAGGACTCGGTAATGCCACGCAGATGCGATGGCCCTCACCCGACTGGTCTCATGTCAAAATGATTCCCAATATCTTACAGACGATCCGTCGTATGGACTGGAAGAAGATGGTAATCTTATTAAGAAGAGCAAGAATGGTAAACTTCCGTCTGTCCGCGCAGTCGGACGCACTACCATAGTGAATAACACAGGTAAGAGGGCCATCGCTGACTGTTCATACTCAAAATACTTGATGTGAATTTCATTCAGTTCCACACTTTAATCCAGCTTCATCGATGGATTTCTTAAGTACAACTAACACGCCGTGAATCCAAAATCAAAATGGAAAAACGGCTTAGCAATGGAAAGATCTCTTTGCATCCCAATGTTGCTGTTCCATTTGACCGACGATATATGAGAAAAATGTGTGACTGTATCACTTCTTTGCATCTCCCTTGAACAACTCTCTTAAAATCTCGTGCTCCTAGATTTTCATGTAGTTCATTTTGTTCTCAGTTCACGGCGATGGTGCAGAGATAGAAAAGGTAAGCTGCCCGTGATTCATACTGTCCACTTGATTTGCGTTACTTTCAGTCTGGGTTCGTTCAGGGTTTCTCTCAATCGAAGCTAACACCTTGCCATTCTGGGATCACCGGTCATTCGCAGAAACGCATATATGAATAACACCCCACTTCTCAAGAAGTTTCGTCGCTTATACAACTTCCACCTCTGCTGTTGGGTACCGTAGGTACCCCACTAGGCTATTACTACTTCCTTACGGATTCTTCGTTAATGCCGCTGATATTTTTGGAGGACTCAGGGCTCTTGAATCTCAGTGGCCAGCGGAAGAAGAAGGAAGACGAGGTGATGAAAAGCATTGGTGCTAATGTCACCGGGACAATGAAGAGGGTTGCGAGAGCAGAGATCATAGGTTATTTGGTAGCAAGTATGAAACAGAAAATAAAATTCGAAAAGAATAACAAGTACATTGCATGTCTTTATGCCATGGGGTTGTGAGTCGTCACGATTATTGAATCTATACTATGTAAAGTCGTCACAAATGTACGCAGATCTCAGGCAAGATCGGTCTCGGCATCCGTAGCAATACCTAGATCATGCAGCCTCTTCACTTCGTCCCTGTCGGGGATCTGGAACACCGAGAATTTCTTAAACATATGCCCCGGTAATCTTTTCCCAATGACCCAGCATTGCTTTCGGAAAACCAGGTCAAAAATATCAAATGGTTCACTGCCTACCAGTGCATATGAGTCCTCCGGTATTGGACATTGGTGATAGGCGACGATCTTGAAAGTATGCTTTGTACCCGTGTTATCTTTGACGATCAACTCTCCCTGTCGGTAGCTTCCCTCCAGCGATCCTTGGGACAATCCCCGCACAGAACCTGACTCCATACAGGGTCCAAGACAACAATCAACACCTCTCTTCTTTGAATGATGAACGAATCCTTCCCAGCCACACCCAAGATCACTAAGGTGCGGTGGCGGCAGCGCCTCAGTCATGGCTTGCCTCCACGATGGAAGCCAAAACTTGTCTCCGCTCCCGGGTTGAGGATACAGGAAGAACATGTCCTCCCTAGGTGATCCAGCCATCTTGTCGACCAGATCCATCCAGGATTTCTCTTCAGACTGTGCCGCATAGTACGCCGGAATTTCTCTTGTCCGCAGCAGATAAGACAACCCTGCCACCCTGTCCAAAGGATTCGTCGACTCCCGCTTCTGCATCTCTGACAGGGCAGTAAACACAGGCATGTCCAGCCCACTGATACCCCGCTGCAGTGATGCCAGTCGATTCTCAACCCTCATCCGCATTTCCTTTTCTATAAATATGTCGTCGCCTGTATCCCCCCCAATGGTCATACCACGCCGGGTCTCCTGCAGCGTCCATGCCCGTCGGAACCAACATTTGTCACTCTCCAAGTCGTTCTCCTTCAAACTGAAAGGACGCCCCAGCCCACTGAGGTAGCACACCACCAGCCTACATGACATGTACACTCCTCCGATGGTGGGCACATCCACCTTCCACTCCTCTGCACGCAGATCCTCCCCACGTCCGCCCACCTGTCTCAAACAGAGCACATCTAACCACGCATACTCTGCACCGTGGTTCAGCATCTCGATGCGGATGAGATCGAGGTTAGCATCCCGCGGCATCGGCACAGGCCATTCGTGTCCGTTGATGGGTGTACGCATATCCACACGATCCTTTTCTTTGATCCACGCATGTGATATTGCCCATGGGTACTCGCGTGCAACCCACCATGGCGCCACGCGATTGCTGAACAGATCCCAGAGGCGTCGAGGGGGCAGTTCGTGACTGATTATCTTGTCATTTATGAGTACATCTTGCCTCATCTGCCGATCCCACGCCTCGCGGGTGCGTAGTGTGTCTTCGATGTCGGTCAAGTCTTTATACCAAAATGGGCGAAGATAACTAAAGGCGGTGCCAAAGTCGTAGTCCTTGATGATGTAGGCTTCAAGGAGAGAGCATAGGGAACACATTTCCAGGGTGTATGATGTGCCGAGGATAATGTTCAGCTTCTCTAAGATCCCAATAACACCGAGCTTGGAACAGAGAGTGTCGGCAACAGAGGAGGATATGATGGGTTTCCTGCCTGTGTAGGACTTCTGCTTTGGCACTGGAATAGATGGTTCTGGTTGACCAGTCTCAGTGAAGGTGGAGAGGGTCACCTCCGCGATACACTTATACTTCGGAGATATCTTTTCGAACCGAAGCACGTTATTTTCCACCTGTACTTTGGCGTTATTGGATGCTTACCCGCTCAAAATCAAGTCGCCTGTATTGGCTACTCAGTCCATAACGTCTGTCCCATTCGTTCTTATCCATTTTGACTTTCCCTAAGTCTTAGCGGAATGAGGATTCGAAGATGAATGGTTACATAGCAGCACGTACTATTGGACCTCCTCTTGGGATCAACTTGGTCTGGCACTAAAGCTGTACGTTCACTGAGCGGAGGATCGAGGCACCTTGTTCCCGCGGTGGGAATAGTTGGACTCATTGAAGTGTATCACAACCATCAACATTCGCGGAGATAGACACCCAAGAATTTGAATCCAGCCTCCCATGTGTATGCATCGGTAATCTACTCAGTCCGAGACTACGTTAGATTGATATAAGATACGTATCGTGTTAAAATACTGAGTGGGCTTACTTTTGCCCAGAGTATTTTCATCCTAGACAAGCTCCCGCAGTATCAATGTCGCTACCCGGCAGTAGAACTCGGCGAAAGAAGACATCTCGGGATGTGCATTCCTCTTACGACAGAGTGATGATAAGGTTGGAGCATTCATGCGTATTACCACGCTCACTTACTGCGAAGCTTGTATAATTCCGCTACGTCACCGAACCGCATTGCTAGTAATCGTTAGCGTATATTTACATCCCTTTGATGTAATATGAGAGAATGAAGGTACACATAGACATTTCCATCACATCATGGAGCGCTAGATCCACATTCAGTCCCGAAATATCCAGGCATGACACTCCTTTACGGTTGTCGACATTGAAGTCTTCGTTGAACACGACATATCTACCTGATGAGATGCAGGGAATGAGTCGCACCCTTAACATGACGAATGGGAAGAACGAACCACCAGCGATTTCACTGAGTAACAAGTGGGCGCTAAGTAAGGCTTTTTGACCTCTCCTTTCGTTAGGCTTCACGACCCGGTGCCGAGTTATTCTTGCTTGCGGTCGCCCCGAATGAATCTCGTTCACGTCACTCCATCCTGATGAACGCATCACGAGTTCGAAGGGTGATAATTCAAGAAGATAAATTGGGATGGTAATAGACGACGCTAGATTGACCGTACCTCCTCATTAGTCCTAACACCGAGTACCTATCAAGCGCCTATCAGCTGAACAGCATCCACGGAAGGAAAGGAACGCCGACATACATTTAACTTCTGTCATAAGATCGCATGCTTCACCATGCAATCATCGTGAGCGGGTAGGGTAGCCTAGATTATTTGGATCCAGTGAGGGATGTATGCGTGCAAAAGAGTACGGTGGCAAGTGGGCTTCATGTATCAGGGAAAGTCTTGACAGTGATTTTGAAAGCAGATAATGGGTGGGCTAGCACACAACAGGTCGCGAGCGCACGCGCCTGAGCGATGGCTACTATAAGGATTTATTACACAGAAATCGGAAATGTTGCCACGTACTTGTCTGTCCACGAATCTCAATTCATACCAGGCGACAGAAACCTCGAGTTAAATTTGTACGTATTCAGAGCGCGATGCATGTTCAGAGATAGCGGCAGGGATGCAAGGTCAATTGGCCTGGTTTCGGCCAAGGGGTTTCAAAAATTTCATGAATCCTACTTTTAAGCCCTCGTTGCCGCCGTCCGCCTAGGATATGCATTCCGCGACTGCATCGATATCTATCTTTGACATGACATATACACGGCATCCGCGTGCGGGTCTTTCGAACATGGCTGCCAACGCAATGCTATCGTTATCGGGAACATCCTCCTGCAATTTTGGCGAATCGTTCTGACAGCAGAATGAAAGACGACTCCCCACCACGCATCTGAGGTGTCATGATGGGCAGCGTTTCTACAGCTCTAGGACTGCATTGTTAGAGACGCAAGAGATCGCCGACAGGGAGGTACGAGGATTAGGATGTGAGCTGCCGATTGGTTGATTTGAGGATACGATAGCGGGCGATGGCGGCGCCGTTCGTCTGAGAGTCTCATGGATTACGTTCAAGAGAAGGGATCTGTGGCGGGAGGCGCCAGAGGAACGAAGACAATAGGAAAATACCGCAGAGCTTCACTTGAAGCTCGGAAGTTTCTGCGACGGGATGTCATTGTTAGAAAGGTATGAACTGGTGATGATACTAGGATAAACAATTATATCAAGTAGAAAAGACCATACAGAGGAAGACTAGGAGCAGGTTTTGAAATCTGAAGCGGGAGGCATTTGTCAGAGGACGTCTATCCATATGCGATGATTAGCAGCATAAAGAAAGGTCACACAAATATTACATACCATACAGCAACTTCAGGAGGGAAAATGATCGTTCTCACTTTACGCCACCAAGGTACCACTCCGAGAAGTCGAAGCATTGAAGACGCGATCTTTGTCCTTCGCAGTGAGCGTTCGAGAAGTTCCGCCGTATTGCCACAACAAAACAATTAAAGAAGACCCAGCAGGACGCATTGCAAACGTGAAGGTCATTTTCCTGGATGGGATCTGGGATCTGAGGGTCCAATCCTTGGCTGCGGGCCATGAAGCTGAAGTGCAACGGCGACGACAAAAATTACATACAGGGAGAAAGTCGAGGCTCGACGGTGCTGATAGCCAAAGGCTGAGATGAAGAAAGTTCGAAGTATGGTGATGGCCTTTCGTGTACACTAACGTGAATTGAACGCCAGTGCATAGAAATGGATGAAAGGGCACAGTGAAGGCGAGGTATCCTAGACGGTTCATCCATTTCTGAATTAGATTGAAGAAACCCGATACTTAGTATCTGTAACAAAGATATAAGCTCGAAAGTTTTGGGAATGAATGAAGAATAGGACACACGGTCAGCCAGTTTGAAAATCACAACATCTTTGCCGCAGCCTACGCCACCCGAAAGTTGTCATCCAACGGTCGAGACGTGCAATGGTGTTTGTCCAGAAAAATGACGATTTCTATCTAGACGCACAGAAAAATCAGCGGGTACATCTACTCAGAGTGAAAGGACGGCTTACGGTTAGCGGCACCCGTGTCGAAAACGGACTGACTCATAAGCACGTCTTGACGCCTTTGTCCTGATAAACGTGATAAACAACGGCGTCGTAGAAACTGCGATCGAGCGGCTCACCAAATCGCACCATCGTCAACACTGTCTCCCGGTTACTACTCAACGGGCCTCTTATATCATCGCGAGGATAATACTTGTCTGCGCAGTAGAAGATGACCAGTCACTAGGAGTCGGGATATCCATGGAAACGAGCGCGGCGCAACATCCATCTCGACGATTTTTGCAAAGGGGCCGGTGGTTTGGTATTTTGTCATAGACATCCTCGAAAATTCGGGCCGGCCGTCGCGTCCTACACCTGTTGATCCACAAAATGATACTTCAGAGAATGACAGAGAGAGAACATGGACTACAAGGCGACGACAGTAAATTTTGGAAGGAGGAGAAAAAGAGCCAAAGCAGAAATCGAGCCGATGAACACGCCACGGAAGTCGGACCGAATGGGCCGGTCTACTCGGACTTGGCAGGTTCTTCAACGCGACTCCCATCTTCGAACTCTTCGTCTGACGTTCTGGCCGGCATTCTCACGACCACTTCTGAGTATCACTGCTGTGAATTCTCTGCCGTACTCTTTTCTACGTCTTTCCGATGTCAACGACGCTCTGGCCCTCTCTGTTCTCTCACTCTGCAAACGCGTCGGTAGCGAGCCCTAATTCCAAAGCGGAGAAGCACTGCTACGACTCTTCCACATTACGCCGTATCTGGAGGAGATGATTTAGAGACATTGAAAATGGACGGCGGTCGACTCTGCCTGGGAGTTTTTGGTTAGTGATCTACGGGGCCCTTCTGTACGTTGCATCATCACTTACACATTCTAGGGTTCTGTACGCGCTCGAAAATGCTACTCTTCGGTTGTTTCTACGAGCGTACTTGGATTCAAAGATAGAGGGGCGCAATAATCCGTCAATAACTTTGTAGGAAGGCGACAAGGTATGGATATTTGATATCCTACTGTTTTCTCTCAACAAAGCGTGCTCAGGGCAATTGTTTTTATCGTGGATAGCACGCTTGCGTCTCGCGGAAGCTTTGATTCTATGTGACTAGGTGGAAGGAGGGAAGACATTACCTGGTGTTACGGGAATCAATGCAATCAGGCGTGCATTTTTGGAATTGTTAGTCGGCTCTTTGCTCTGCTTCGTATTCTCAGGTGAGATGAATGTTATTCTTTACAAGTGTTCGAAGACTAGCGATCAGGGTTTCTTGTTGTCGTCCTCAGGGTGCGCCGGTTGCGGTTGTCGGCATTCTGTCGCAAATCATACTAGGTTCTTATCTATCGCCGTACGCATCTCAACAACTTTGTAAAGCCAGGGATGGAAGTGCCAGTGGAGAACGGTGGATAGGTCGATTCCTTACAGCCAAAAACGCGCATACCCGGTCGGAAGAGTCTGCTGAAGAAGTTGTCTCAGGACTGAATTCCGTAATACGGCTGGGAGGGGTCGCATTCGTAGGTGTGTGCAAAGTCGGGTATTGCAGTACCCTTAGAAGGCTCAAACCAGCTGGTAGTGTCGGTGGTGAGAACGTAGAGAGCCGAGGAAGAGCCGAGGAACGATGCCCAGACGTCGAACGATGAGAATCACAAAGACGTCAAGCTTTTCAGGGGGGGAGGTCGTGCTACGAAATCTGGAACCGTGTACCGTTGGATTGAGTCTATCTTCATCTCTGTGAGGCGTCCGGCAGGTGTGTACCACTTCGTGTATTTCCTCTGTTATACTCATTGCCTCCCCTAGATATCAAGACAGCAGCTTTGTCGCGGTTTGAAGTTGTCTTTCTAGGACTCCGTCTTTGCGCAAGACGTTACGGGGGTAAGATGGTTGCGTTACCAGATCCATGGTGCAACGTACGTATGCCTAGTTCTGCTTAAACTCGTAAACCTGACTATATTATAGTCTGGACGGGGAGATTCCCCAACCCGTGTGCTACCATGTCTCTCACCGTTGGCAAACATACACGCCGTCGCATGTCCAAAAATTTCGATGTTGCAAACATCAACCGTCATTCGAATTCATGCCTCCGGGTTCATCTGCACACAGTCACTTTCCCAGAGTGACGATCGTTGATATCTTCAGTGACAATAGTCCCAAAGTATTGGGAGTAATGCGCGCTTCACACCTTAGGGTCTTGAACGAATCTATCAACAAGCCAGGAAGGCGAATCGATGGCAGATGATCTAAACTGATCAGCCTTTCGCGAACCTCTTCGGTCGTTCACCAGGTCCAAGCAGGTGAGTGACTTTATTTGCACCAGGACTAGGCAGTTGATATCTTCAAATAAGGTCTCCTTTAGATCCGCTACTTGAGCGTTTTCAGACGGTATTATGCTTTGCGCAGCCAGTATATAATGTTGCATACTGATCAAAGACGAAATACTAGGTGGGTGCTCGATTGGACTTCCCTGTACGTTCTCGTCCTGATATCTACGACGTTAGCCACGCCTTAGAAGTACAATATCTCCTTGGTGGTGATTGCGATAGTTGCCTTTCGTAGGAGGAGTGGTAGTATTGACATGGTACGGAGCTGGCCTGGAGATTCGTGAGTCATCGTCCATCGTTATTTGTTAATCGTGTTGACCTCATTCTTACAGACACACAGCGTCGAGGGATACCCGCTTTTCAAGTGGGATCGTTGTGTTTCCTGTGGTAGCCCTGGGTTGCTACCCTGGGTCAAAGAAGGCACAAGTGATCTCTAGGTTCAAAGCTCTCGATGAGAAATGCTTGATGGAGTGCGTTCCTTTCAATAATTCTGTTCCCTCGACTGACATCCTCTCCGTAGACCCCTTCGTCCTGCTGACTGACGATGTACATGGCTCGGATGTAATCATATTTATCCGCCCGTTTACATTCAGCATACGTGATCATTTTATAGATGGATATACTGAAGGGTCTGAAATGGAAGACGGATACTTCATTGCTTGCGAACAATAAAAAGTACATTGTACAGGTCGTCTTTCATCACGATGGCTTCCGATAGATGTGGATATTAAGCGCATACAGCGAGGTCATTCTCACCAGGAAGGTTTGTCCTCGCTATTCATAAAAGAAATGGATGTATTCACGTTGAGTTGGATAGGTGTCCAGCTTCATGGTAACGAGAAGACAACTGTGGCCGTTTTCTCACTCTCTCTCATGGAACATTTTGGGCGCCTATCTCTGAAGATGGTTTAGCGCTGGGAGGTACATCGGCAGTTCCTCGGCGCCACGATTTGTACTCATCATCTTCGCACAGGCCCCTCATCATGGACGATAGATGGACGTAGATTTGTTGTTCAAGGATTTACATGTACAAATTTGAGGAGAGTATGATTTCTTCCATCGTCGAGTACAAAAGATATCTTCATGCGACGTGGTCAGGGATCTGTGCTATGAAACAACTCCACAAGGATAAGTGCACCTCATACAAGAACAGTCTTAGTATTTATAGTAACCCCCAGTTCGTGTAGTCTCTCTACGTCCTCCTTGTTGGGGATCTGGAACACCGACCGTTTCTTGAACACCTCCCCCGGAAGTCTTTCCCCAACAACCCAGAATTGCCGCTCTTGGAGTGTCCCCTTAGAATCATATGGGTCACTGCCTACCAATGCATATGAGCCCTCCGGTATTGAGTATTGGTGATCGGCGACTATCTTGAACGTGTGTTTCGCGCCGGTGTTGTCTTCGACTTTCAACTCTCCCCATCGGAAGTCCCCCTGCGATCGTCTGGACAATCCCCCTACAGTAACAAGACCTGAGTCGATACAGGGTCCATCGCACAAGTCGTCACCTCCCTCCTCCAGCAAACAAACGTTCCCAGACCAGCCCCTACCATGGTCACTGAGGTGCGGCGGTGGCAGCGTCCCAGTCATGGCTTGCTCCCATGATGGCCGCCAAAACATGTTTCTGTTCCCGCGTTTAGGATACAGGAAGAACAAATGCCCCCTATATATCACATTCAATTCGTCGACCAGTGCGGTCCATGCGTCCTCCTCATCTTGTGCCTCAGAGTATGGCGGTATTTCAGCCGTTCGCAGAAGATAAGCCAACCCAGAAATTTTGTCCAAAGGACCCACTGACGCCCTCTTCCGCATCTTCGACAGGGCAGTAAACACAGGGATACCCATGCCACCCGCCTTGATGCTCTCCTCCAATGATGACAGTTCTTCATCAACCCACCTCCGCATTCCCATTCCCGTGGATCCCTCATCGCCTGTATTCCCACCAATGATCACAGCTTTGTTGACCTCCTGCAGCGTCCACGCCCGTCTGAACCAACATCTATCACTCTGCAAGTCATCCTCCTTCAAGCTAAAAGGACGACCCAGCCCACTGAGGTAGCACACCAGCTGGTTCTTATGTGCCATCTGATACACTCGTCCAATAGTGGACACGTCCACTGCCCACTCCACACGCCGATCCTCCCGCTCCGCATCCTTTTCTACACGCCGCCGCCCCGCATGCCGATCATGCCGCTCCGCACGCCGTTCCGCACGCCGCACCGCACGCCGTTCCTCCAGCCGTTCCTCCCATTTTCCCTCCTGTCTCAAACAGAGAACATCTAACCACACATATTCCGCGCCCTTGTTCAACATCTCAATGCGAATGAGGTCGAGGTCAGCATCCGTCGGCATCGGCACAGGCCATTCATATCCATTGATGGGCGTATGCGATCCTCTTCTTTCATCCACGCATGTGATATTGCCCATGGATACCGGCGTGCAACCCACCACGGAACGACCCGATTGCTGTAGAGATCCCAAACACGTCGTGGGGGTATTAGGGGACTGATGATCTTGTTACGGACGAGTACATCTCGCCTCATCTGCCGATCCCATTGTTCGCGAGCCTGTAGCTTGTATTTGATATCGGTCAAGCCAAGGTACCAAAATGGGCGGAGACGACCGTAGACAGTGCCGAAGTCATAGCCCTTCCCGATGTAGTCTTCAAGGAGGGTAGATAAGGAACAGGTTTCCACCGTGTACGACGTGCCGAGGATAACATTCAGCTTCCTTATGAGCCCTTTGACACTGAAGCTAGTGCAGGGAGTGTCTGCAAGAGAGGAGGATATGACAGGCTTTCCACCTGTGTAGGACCGCTGCTCCAGTACCGAAATGAATGATTCTCGTAGACCAGCCTCGGTGGAAGCTGAAAGAGTGACCTTGGGAAAACCTGCATAGTCCTTGAGACGAAGTATGTTATTTTATGCCTCTACATTCATATTATTATATGCTTACATGTCGAGGTCCTTCTCCAAGCGCATCGCACTTATAACGCTCCCGCCATTCTTGTCCATTCATTTCGAAATATAACTAGTATTAGAGAAATGGGGACATGGAAATGAACGGTTACACAGCAGCACGTACCACTGCAGCTCCTCTGGGAATCAGCTCGATGTATTGCTAGAGTTGTAGGTTCGCTGAACAGAGGATTGAGGTGCGTTGTCCTCGTAGTAGGAAGAAAGCAGTCGTCAGTGCACCGGGCCGATCCCATTGAAGTTTATCGCGACACGTTCGCCCAGTGCCAAGATCTTCGATTGTCGTGGCTTCAGATGGAATTTCGCTTCCGTTAACGTATCGTGAGTTCCAAGTATGATTGTCACCCTCACCCTCATCTTATTCATCAGATTGATTAGGATAACAAAATACCCGCTAGATCGTCCGATACCCTTCACCATATAAACATGCAGCAATCATCTGGCGCGTAATAACACCATTTCTGCTACTGTCAAACCAGGAACATCTACCTGATGGAAATTTCAAGCGCGCGCTTTGGGATGAGAAGAAGAGCTACGAACCTCCACTAAGAACGAGTTCATGAGAAGCGCAGTCAAGCTGACCGATAATAGGTCATATGACACCCAAGATATTACAGCAAGTCATATCTGCAGATGTTGCCAATTCGTATCTTCATAAATCACCGCGTTTATTTCTTTGAAGACGGCGAAGTATTGTTCGCTCCTGCTGACTTGTACCACCGCATAGGTGTTGGCGTGATCGCCGATCTCACATGTTTGAAGCCTTTGATTCTCTCCGTGTCTTGCGATGGAAAGATGCAACACTTCTGAGATGACACAGGGCCGGCTCGTTGCTGAGGAATTCTCCATGGTGGCGTCTCTCCTTACTACCCAAATGGAAGCGCCTTCTCATCACTTCTAGATCATTACCATCCCTTGTACGTGGAGGATGGATACAGTAGGTTCGGTGTGCGGCACCACACTACCCTTCTCGAGTTGGACCAGCTTCAACAATGATGACGCGCTACGATATCATCACCTCAGGCTTCGTGTGTGTCGATGGTTTGTTCGAGCTCGAAGATGCTAGCAGCGATGTACGATAGCATGGAATAGGGATCAGCCTAGCAATTTTCGATCTCACGGTCGAAGGAGATTGCAGCCGAGAGCAATTGAATTCCCTCATATCAGGTGCGGGGAGGCGCTATTAAGCTATATTCTGCAAGGAGATAAACCGTATTGAAAGGAACGTACAATACAATTCATGACAAGGAGACACAGGGTAGGTCTAGTACCTGTACTACGAGCATCAACTTCAATCACATTATAGAAAAAAAAACAGATCACGGACAGGGGTCATGGATGGAGTTTGTACCCTGTTTCATACGCAAAGATAACGAAGTAGCAGTGTTGTTAGAAGACCGTTATGATCCGCTGAACTTTCAAGCATTGAGCGCGAACACGAGAATGCGTACCACCGAAGAATAGGGAGATAAGACTTGGTGATTCTATGAGCATGTATATGAGTGGCAGGCCAGCTATGAGAGACTAGGCATACGCCACTCGGCGATAGAAACCCCGAATCCATCGCAACATGGATCCAAAAAATAATTAAGCGCTCGAGCCGTCGTAAGCCATAAAAGCGGGCAGGAAGTCATCATTCAGTGTGGCGGTACAACGGAGCAACCACGCAGTTCCCTACGTTCGACTCCATGAATGGAGTACCACTCTTATCGAGGACTGACGGGTCGGTACTGAGAATCTCAGCAGAGGGATAGTTGAGCAGCAATGCTGCAGAGAGTGATGCTGTATCGACGACGAGCTCGCTTCAGGCTAGCAACGTTTCTCTGCGGTGTACCTCAGGAAGACGGTACCGACTGTGAAGCTTCAGCATTCTGTGTGCCGTCCGGTCTTCCACCATTCTCATAATGATGCGAACGCTCCATCCCTCTCACTCGAATCCGTACACATCTGCAGAGACATGGTATGATCTTTATCTGCGTGCGTGCGGGCAGGAACACCAGCAGCGTGCAAACACGGTAGGGAAATAAAGAGTAGTTCTTGTTTCCGCATGAGACTGTCACCATCGCCATGCCTGAAGACTGCACTTGTCCTCTACCAGCATTCACGCCACGATGGTCAGGTAGCCCAAGCGTCCTGGAACCTGCGTAATTCGCCTGGCAAAACATTGGACGCAAAGACACGATGTAAGTGACGAGCCGCCCTGCAGAGTATCCATGCTGCACCCTGTGTAGCTACTGATTTACATAAGCCGGCCAGGGTCTCTCTGAAACCTGATCAGCGGTGACGGCGCCCTTCGACAGGACTCTTCTATCCATCGTTGATCAATGTAGCGTTCAAGAAAGATTTCAATGACGGGAAATAGCGCCTGGGAAGGATTGAGGCTCGAAAGGCCATCTGCGACAATGCGAAGAATTTGGCGTTGGTAGGATAAATGACTAGGCGTGATGCGGGTAGACCATCATGACAAATGAAGGTGATAAGCATTGGGGATTGTACAGGTCACGGCAGGGGTTTGGGCGAAAGGACCACCAATCTTGACTCATATAGACATGATTGTTGCATGACTATAAAAGGCAGATGAATTTGATGTTGTCATGATGGAATGGAACAGTACGCACGATGGACCAGCTTGAAGATCAAAAACATCTTACACCGTCCGTGTCAGCGCTTCAGCCTTGTACCAGCCAATCCCGCAACATCTCGGGTGAAAGGGGTATCGAGGTCGAATAGTCCTGGCAGCAAAAGAAATTTGAACCATGATCAAGCCGCTGTAATCGATATTTAGGGTCCACGGTCAACAGAGATAATGGAACAAACGAATATGACAGACAGGAAAGTATTCAATTCATCGGTGATTCCGTTACGGTTATTATGGAGCCAATCGACGTTCACGACATTTGAACACGTTAAGCGGAACCAATCCCTTCAGCGCATCCAGATCTTCAAAAACAGGTCAGGCAAAGGCCAAGCGTCAAATGGTGGAGTCAATACACGTACCTGTTCTTCCTCGAACGGACTGGATGAAATCACGTCACGCGTCCCGTTTTAGAGTCGCATTCTGATGGATGGAGGTTCCAGGACCGTGCCAAGCTATCTGAACCGATAACTTCAAGACGACCTTGTAGAAATTACGCTAAGCCGATAAAATAGAATCAGTAGCCTTGCGCATACCACATACCACGCTGCTCCTCCAGTTCAAAGTCCACCTGCTGCTGAGAATTATCCATGCATGACCTTCGTTTGTAATCCTCGCAAGACCGAGGGTATTTGAAAACTGTGTCTGGAAATCAAAACTGTGTCGGGAAACTGTTGTACTCAGCTAAATTTTGTTAATCGTACCAGAAAATGATGGGCTACGATTGGAGAGTAAAAGATGCCCATGGTCGTTGACGTTGCCGATGAAGTTGCTTCGGCAGTTCTCAGCAATGTGGGATTGAGAGTGAAGTCATAGTCAGTTTGTTGCATCCCATGACCTTGAAATGGTAGTAGGCTCATATAAAAGTCGAACGGTAGCGTTTTCGTACGAGAGCAAAGCCCTGGCATGTGTAAGTGATGATGCGATGTACAGAAGGGCCCGAGAGATCATTCACAAAACGCTCCCCGGCAGAGTCGACCGCCGTCTATTTTCAATGTCTCTAAATAATCTCCTCCAAAAGCGGCAGAATGTAGAATAGTCGCAATCGGCCCTAAATTCAAAGCGGAGAAGCACGCTACGTACACGTTTGCGAAGTGACAAAATCTGGACCAGAGGCTGAGTGTAGAGTGGGCCAGAGCATCGTTGGCATCGTAAAGATGCAGAAAACAATTGAGCAGAGGTTTCACAGCAGTGGTACTCGGAAGTGGACGTGGGAGTGACGGCCGGCACGTCAGATGGAGAGCTCGAAGATGGGAGTCGCGTTGAAGTCCGAGTAGGTCGGCGAGTTCGGTCCGACTTCCGTTTCGTGGTCATCGGTCCGATTTCGGCTTTGGTTCTCTTCCTCATCCTTCCAAGACTGCCACCGTCTTGTATTCCATGTTCTCTCTCGCTGTCATATTTTGAAGGATCATTTTGTGGATCAATGAATGTGGGAACCGACCGCCGGCCGGGCTTTTTTTAGGATTGTTTTGGCAAAATACCAAAACATCAGCTCTTTTGCAGAAATCGTCGAGATGAACGTTACGCCGTGTTCATTTTCCGACTCTCAGTGACTATGCATATTCTTCCACGCCGGCAAATGATGGCTTACTGACGAGGGCCATCGAGTAGAGGCCGAGAGATGGTTTGATACTGGTGGCCATAGCCGTTGTGGTCGATTTTGTGCGGCTCGGTCTAATCTTCTAGCACGCCGTAGCTTATCGTGTTTATCAGGAGAAAGACGTCAAGATATGCTCACGATCCAGTCCATTTTCAACACAGGTGCCGGTACCCTTAAGGTGTCCTTTCGCCCTGAGTAGATTCATCCCGCTGATTTTTCTGCGCGTCGTTATAGAAGCCACCTATTTTTCGGACAAGCAGCGCCATTGGACTTCACGACCGGTAGATGGTGATTTTGAAGTGGCATAGGCCAAGGAAATGACAGTCTGATTTTCAAACTGGTCGACCGTGCGTCGTATTCATCATTTCTTCTCAAATTTATCGAGCTAATTTCTTCGCTACAGATACTAAATATCAGGAATCTTCAGCTTCATTCAGCGATGGACGGACCGTGCTGGGTACCCCACCCTCACTATGCCATCTCATCCATCTCTACTACCGGCGTTCAATTCACATTAGCGTCTGCGAAACGCCTTCATCATGCTCTGCTCTCCCCCTCTTGGCAGCCTTTGGGCTATCAGCACCGTCGGGCTTCGACTTGGTCACTGCATATGGTTGTCGCCGTTGTCGCACTTGATGACCAGCAGCCAAGGACCCTTAGATGCCGACTTCCTACAACCCCCCCTCGTCGACCCGTCCTAGGATAAACCTCACCTTTTCCGATTACTGGTTTTCTATGATTATGCTCTTTCCGGGTGTTGCCAACCATCATCCCATCCTGCTCGTGCGCATACATGAAGACGAATCTCCGCATAGGCAAAGCATCCTGCCGGGTATTCTTCAGGTGCCTGTTTTCGTTGCGGAAACACCCTCTTGGCTCCTCCACTAGCCATGCATAGCCCACCCCAACGAGAAAGGTCGCAGCACCAATCCTACAAATTTTATGAGTGGTACTTCCGTGGCATTAAACTAATGTCGAGGGCTCAATTTTGATCTCTAGGTTGCTGTGTTGTACGTACTATCTACCTAATCTTTCTGTATAGTGCTGATCATATTTGTCCCGACAAGACAGATATTGCATCGTTCATACCAAGCTCGCGGGCGTCGCCGCCAAGGATATTCGGCGCTGAGCAACAATCATTCATCTGATACCCAAGCTAGACGTTGATTTAAGACGACATGGCACCGACGATGGTGTTTGTAGGAGCCTCTGATCAATTTGGTGAGTGGTTCAATCCCATGTTGTGGCAGGCCATCACTTATCACCGTTAGCAGAAGGTACCACTATGCACAGTCGTATCTAGTGATAATGAGCGAACGAGTTTTTATGATGGGTGAGGCATCATTTTGCACGGAGTACATTTCTTCTGCTAACATACCTGTGAAGAATCATTCGTCTTTTTCACGACGAGGCTATCGGAAACGGGCAATGCGTACGGAAGGATTGTGTGACGGGACCTAAGCACTAGCACTTGAATGACTGGTGACTAGTGATGCATGGCGTTTACGTGGCGCTAAGCCGACAAAGTTCCGATTTCAAGCTAGTGAGTTCCACCTACCATTCTTTCCCGTCCGTATCTAACTCATGGCTTCCTTACAGGTGCCCTCAAATTTCCTCCGTCTGGGATACCCTCTGCGACCTACCTTTCAGCTTCGTGCAGCTCGACAACGTCGCGCTACTTCAGCGGCGCATACACACACGCCTCATCTCGTATGATCGAATCACACGAAGAGTGCAAGACTCGGATGAGTCACCACCTTACTGACATTGGAGCCTACTTCGCCCGAGGCCCTAAACGGGAACGCTAGCTTATCCACTCCAAGCAACAACGCCCTTTTCTTCAATCCCTGACTGATATCTGCACCACCCTTCCTCACGCGATACCGGTAGCTGCACGGTGCCTCGCTTTCTTGCCTCCCGGATACGCAATTCTACTTCCAGCGCCCAGGCGCCTCTCTTCGATGTGTACCGCCCTCTGACCGAAAAACCCGTTGCTGCGAGGTGTGTGCCAGATGGCATCTGCTGGACTTTAGGTTCTCATTGAATGAAAGAGCAGTCGAAGCTGCAGTGACCTAGCACAGTGCTAGCTTCTTTTATCCGCTGTAGACGATCTCTCCATCCGTATTCGTGCCCTTCGGTACACGTGCCACCTCACTGGGCCTGGCGACGTACCCTAGTACATCCTAGGGTATTCCAGACTCTCGTTGGTCAGTGATTCGTTCATCAACCGTATCTGAAATTCATCCCCCTTTCAGGACTACCATATTCACTTCGTTGTAATTCCGGTCTATGACGACTCGGACGTGGCGACTCTGCGAAAGGACTCCTGGCGAAAGATCCCGGTAGCGGGTACGTCTTTTCCAAGAGCATTGAGAATGCTCGTTAGTGCAGGATCACCATCGAGCAACCCAGTCTCCTCTGGATGTCGATATGGGCATCACGATGGATGGTATTCCCATCTACAGTCCAGCTCACCTCGCCTTCGCTGAGCTTTCTGGGTGCGCCAAGCTCGCGGAAAATCGGACGGGTAGCCTCAAGGCCAGAAACCGGACCGAATTGGCCGACTTTTCTTCGGCACGACTCTCACCCTCGAGCAACCTCCGAGCTCTTTGTCTCACGCGCCGAGCGCTATTCTCGCCTTCACTTTCGAGTATTGCTGCTGTTAAATATCCGCTCCATTTTGTCAATGTTTTTCTAATGTCGACGATTCTCTGGCCCACTGATACCATTATTTTTGGAAGGTTCGGTGAGAAGTCTTGTTCCTTTCGAGACACGTAAGTTCATCGCCTGTTTCTTCGCTTTGAGATTAGCACTGAAGCCGGCTACTCCATGGTCTTCAGCGCTTGAGGAGCTTATTGTAGAACATTGTAGATGGGCGGCCGTCGACTTTGGACTCTGTCTAGAGGCTTTTCGTAGCCTGGTGAATAATCCTTATCTTTTGGGCTCGGAACTCAAAGAAAGATGCTAATCATCGGCTTTGGCTGTAGTTATACTACGATTGAAGAACCGAGGGACGCGATAAGCCGTATACAACATCCCAGGGAGGCGTCAAGGTGAGCAGTTCTGATATCTTCTGCTGTTTTCTCTAAACCAAACTTCTCATCAGAAGGAATTCTTTTGAGGGGTAATGGCGCTTCGGAATCTTTCTGCCGTTTTTAATTATTTTCTGTTAAGCGCGATGCCGCTCGAGGACGAGCGAACCGGAAGGAAGGAGGGCACGTTCCTAGGGACGGATGGTCCCAGCTGCAATCGGGAGAGTTGGAATTCTTGACAGCCCTCAAGGTTCGTCTTGCCCTTCTTCGTCTTCTCTCGCTGAACTGAGTTTCATGTACTTACAGACACTACAAGGTTGCACACTGACCCATACGTCTCGTTCCCATTGCACAGAATGGCCGTCGCACATGGCTCCCCATCGACATGCTTCAAAGTGGCAATTCTGGCACCGGCCTGCTCACAAATGTTCATATTCACGTCGAATTCCCATCTATAGCGTATCATCCTGGCATCAATGCTCTCCATAACGCTCTCGCATCTTATCTTTCCCCTGGATAACCTTTTCTTAACTTTGGGTCCCCGAGCTTCGGAAATATCCGGCTCGGTCCGATCTGACGATCATTTTTTGTTTTCCATCTCTCGAGTGTCCGTCACTTCCTCACGCCGGATTACCTTTGAAATCATCTCGGATGCCTCATACAGCTCTAGATACTGCTCGAGAAGTAAACACTCTCAATAAGTGATACTCCAACAAACGTCGTTTAGGTGAAGACTTTGGAACTTGCCGCACGATTTTGTTTTCAAGAGACTTGGTGTACAATCTGCTCTTTTCGTATAGCCTTTTCTCGTCAGATAATGTAAGTTCTAGGACTGGACGCACTCTTGTTCTCGGAATCACCGGCGCAGACTCTATAGATGCGGGAAAATACTCTCGGCAAGAAGGCCCTCATCTTGGGGATGGACTGAAGAGCAGCACGTAGTTCGAATATTGGACTACATCTCCGTTGATAGCTATATCGTGCTCGCAGAAACCTCGCTCTTGGCATCTTTGGCATGTCTTTAGAAGAGCTGACACCAAGGACTGTCGAACAGGCATCTTTTCCTGTACCTATGTGCAAACGAAACGAATTAATAGACGGCTTATAATTTCTTCTTCGTGAATGCGGGTTAGTTCAGACTGGTACCGTGGCATCACAGTGGCGTGTATTTCCCTCGTCTGAAGTAATTTCTGCATAGCCACATTCGACGAAAGGAACAATACCATAAGCCACGGGGAGGTGAACAGACTAAGCCAAGTCTCCTGCGGGTAATGCACGATCTTTATTACAGTGCCTATTATTCTCTCTTTCATGAATTCCACGCTTACTCCCAATTGGATTTCTAGAACGCCGAAGAGCGCCTTCGTATTGATTCAATATCACTTTACGGGCATAAATCCACAGTTATTTCCCTCAATTTCGGGTTCCAAAGTGATTCTCAATGTCTTACAGGAAATCCGTCATATTGAAGGGAAAGAGGAAGGAATTTTGATTAAGGAGAGCAAGAAATGGTGGACTTCTGTTGTCTACGCAGTCTGACGCTGCCATAGTTAAAAACGGTAAGAGGGCCGTCGCTGATTGTTTATACTCAAGGTACTTTCTATGAACTTCAGTTCCGCGCATTAATCCAGCTTCATCGATAGATTTATCAAACAGGACTAAAACGGCTTGGATCCAAAATCAACGCGGATCAATGATTCAGTAGTGGGTGTCTCTTCACTTCGAATATCGCTGTCATTTAACTTACGATATATGCCGAACGTGTCTGATCGAATTAATTCTCCGGATCTTCTTTGCGCCAACTTTGCACACTCTCTCGAAATCTCGTGCTCCTAGATTTTCGTGCAGTTCATTTTGTTCTCACTCAACAGCGCAGGGATATATAAGATACACTACCGGTGACTCATACAGTAGACTTGATTGGTACAGCATTTAGTTTCTATTCGTGTAGGACTTCTCTCAATCGAAGTTGATGCTACAAGGTGTCCTCGATCTCGAAGCTTCCGTCTGCATATACATTTACTTCGAATTATGAAGATAGCATGCTGCTATCCAGGGATCACGGATCACTCTTAGTGACATATGCGAACGTCATCATTTTTCCGAAGGATTTTCGTCGCTTATACAATTTCCGCCTTTGCTCTTAGTACCCTCCTTACGGACTCTTCGTTGATGTCACTGATATACTTGGAGAAACGAGGGCTCTTTAATCACGGTAGCCAGTGGAAGAAGAAGGAAGTTGAGGAGATGTAAATTATTAGTGAGCAGAGATTATGGGTGAATTCATAGCGAGTTTCAAACAGAGTATAAAATTCGAAAAGAACAACAAGTACATTGCATATCTTTATGCGATGGGGTTGTGAGTCGTTATGATTACTGAATTTGTACTATGTAAAGCCGTCACAAATGTACGTGCATCTCAGGCAAGAACGGTCTTGGCATTTGTAGCAATACCAAGATTGTGTAGCCTCTTCACGTCGTTCTTGTCGAGCATCTGGATCACCGAGACTTTCTTGAATGTGTCCCTCGGAAGTCTTTTCCCTATGACCCAACATTGCTTTTGGAAAGTCCACGGCAAAAACCAAGATGGAATACTGCCTACCAGCACATATGAGCCCTCCGGTATTTGGCATTGGTGATAGGCGACGATCTTGAACATGTGCGTCGTACCCATATCTTCGACGATCAGCTCTCCCTGTCGGAAGTTCCCCTCCAGCGATCCTTGGGACAATCCCCGCACATAACCTGATTCAATACAAGGTCCATCACACCAGTCGACACCTCCCTCCTTCGCATGCTGAACATGCCCATCCCAGCTGTGATTACGACGACTGACGTGCGGGGGTGGCAGCGCCTCAGTCATGGCTTGTTTCCATGATGGCCGCCAAAACTTGTTTCCGTTGCCGGGTTGAGGATATAGGAAGAACAGGTGCCCCCTATATGCTCCATCCATCTCGTCGACCAAAGCTATCCACGCTTGCTCTTCAGACTGTGCCGCATGGTATGCCGGTATTTCTTCTGTCCCTAGAAGATAAGACAACCCTGCGACTCTGTCCACATAATTCGTCGCCACCCGCTTCTGCATCTCTGACAAGGCAATAAACACAGGCATGCCAGTCCAATTCGCACTCTTCTCCAGAGATGCAAGTCGATTCTCAACCCTCATCCGCATTTTACGTTCTATAAATCTGTCGTCGCCTGTATCCCCACCAATTATCATATGATCTTGGGTTTCCTGCAGCGTCCACGCCCTTCTGAACCAGCATGTATCGCTTTTCAAGTCCTCTTCCTTCAAACCAAAAGGACGCCCCAGTCCGCTGAGGTAGCACACCACCCCGTGATGTGACATGGTGTACACTCGTCCGATGGTGGGCACATCCAGTTTCCACTCCTCCGCACGCAGATCCTCTCGCAGTCCCCCCGCTTGTCTCAGACAGAGAACATCCAACCAGACGTACTCTGCACCCAGATTCAGCATTTCAATGCGGATGAGGTCGAGGTTAGCCTCCCTCGGCATCGGCACGGGCCATTCGCATCTGTTGATGGGTGTACGCACATCCATCCGATCCTCTTCTTTCATCCACGCGTGTGATATTGCCATCGGATACTGGCGTACAACCCACCATGGCACCACCCGATTGCTGAATAGATCCCAGACTCGTCGAGGGGGTAGTGCATTGTTAATGATCTTGTTATCTGCGAGTACATCTTGCCTTATCTGCCGATCGCGTGCTTCGTGAGTCTGTAGTGTGTCTAGGATGTCAGTGAAGTCAAGGTACCCAAACTGGCGGAGATGACCGTAAACGGTACCAAAGTCATAGTCCTTCAAGATATAGCCTTCAAGGAGAGAAGATAGGGAACGTATTTCCACAGTGTATGATGTATCGAGGAGAGTGTTCAGCTTCCCTAAGAGCCCTTCGACACCAAGGCTGCTGCAGGGTGTGTTGGCAAGAGATGATGGTATGACGGGTTTTCTATCAGTGAAGGTCCGTTGCTTTAATACCGGAATGGATGATTCTAGTACACCGACCTCGGTGAACGCTGACAGGGTGACCTCAGGAAGACTTGCATACTTCAGACGCGTATTTTCGCCCTGAAGTACGTTGTTTTGAACCTGTATGTCGGGATTTTTATACACTTACATGTCTATACCCGCCTTGACCCCATCCACGCAAATCATGATTGTAATGTTCATACCATTCTGACCCATTCATTTCAAAATTTCCTAGGTTTTCGGGAAATAAGGACGCGGGGATGAATGGTTATGCAGCGGCACATAGTACTTACTACAATTCCTCTTTCAAGTAAAATAGAGTGATGACAACGCCGTAGGTTAACTGGCGAAGTTTTGAAGTGCCTTGTCCTCGTGGTAGAAAGAAAACAATGGTCGCTGTACCGGGCTACGCCCATCGAAGTGTATTACCACCGTCAGCATTCGCGAAGATAGACACCAAAGAGTTTACATTCAGCCTTCCACGAGTATGTAATGCTCTTCTGGTTATCTACTAACTCAATGACCACGTGAGACCGATGTAAGATACGTATCGCCTCAAAATATCAACGTGTCATCAAAATGCCAATCCGCGCATAGTTGAAGTAGATTCGTCCAACAGTGACTCTTTGAAGCACAGCTATACCGTTTCATCACATCATGCAGCGCTAGATTCCTATTCAGTCCCAACATATCCAGGAACGATCCTTCTTCATGTGTTTCGACATTGAAGTCTTCGTTGAACGAGGCCTATCTACATGCAAAGGATGAATAACACCCTATATAAGCCAAATCGGAAGAACGAACGACCAGCAATCTCATTGACCAACGAGTGGGCGCTATTCTTCGACTGTAAGTTGACCTCTTCTCTCGCCACGATTCACTACTGTGTGCCGACTTCTTTTTGCCTGCAGGCGCTCCGAGTGAATCTCATTCACGTTAGTCCATCCCGATGAAAGCACAGCGAGTTCGAAGGATGACCAGTGACCATTCAAGCAGATAGGTTGGGACGATAATAGACGACTCTAGATCGACTGTAACTCCTCACCAGTCCTAACACCGAGTATCTATCAAGCGCCCATCAGCTGAACGGTATCGACGGAAAGGAAGAAACGCTGACATATATTTAACTTCTGTCATAAGATCGTATGCTTCGTACTATGCGTCACAGTGCAACCATCTTGAGCGGGTAAGGTGGTCTGGATTATTTGGATCTAGCGAGGGATGTACGCGTGCAAAAGAGTATGACAAATGAAGGTTCGATACTTGATGACAAGTGCGCGTCGTGTATTGGGGAAATCTTGAGAGGACTTTTGAAAGCAGTTAATGACAGCCAAGGGGTTTTATAAATTTCGTTTTTGAGCCCTCGTTGCCGCCGTCCGCCTAAGATATGCAATTCGCAACTGGATCGATATCTCTCTATAACGTGACATGAACACACGGCGTGAGTGTGCGGGTTCCCCGAACATAGCTGCCGTCTCTTGCGCGCAACACAATCCCGTTATCAAGAACGCTCTCCGCTGCTCGACCTCATACAAGGTTCGCCAAAACCATCACCTGGAGTTTTAATCAAAGCCCACGCCCGTCGCCCTTTCCATCCTCCTACAGTTGCGCCGGATAGCTGCTACACCGTTCAGACAGCAGAATGAAAGACGATGCCCCCCCATGCATTTGAAACGTCACAATGGGCAACGTTTCTGTGGCTCGGGGATTGGATTACGAGAGATCCAAGAGATCGTCGCCAGGGAGGTATGAGAATTATTGGCGTGTGAGCCGCTAAATAGATTGATTCAATAATGACGATGGTAGCTGGCGATGGCAGCACCCTTCTTCAAACTACCTGGTAGCCAATACGTGGATCACATTGAAGGAGAAGGGAGACGTGGTGGGAGGTGACCGCGAGAGATAAAGCTGATAGGAAAATACAGGAGAGTTTCTCTTGAACTCGGCAGTTTCGGTGACGATACTGGGCTGGACGGAAGGTTAGGAGCGTGTGGTGCTGGAGGCTTTGAAATCTGAAGGGCGCGGTATGGAGTAGAGGACGTCTATATGGGACGATTAGCGCTATAAAGAAGGATCAGGCGAATAGTACGTACAATACGGCGACTTTATGAGCAAAAATAATCGCTTCCATTTGACGCCACTGAGGTACCAAGAAGTCGGAGCATTGACCTTTCTCCTTCGCAGTCAGCATGTGATTGTTGGCCGAGAAGTTTCATCCTGTTGCTTATTGCTATTACCGCTACAAAAGCACCTCAGGAAGACCCGGTAGGGCCCTTTGCCTGCGCGCAGAGATTCGTCTTCATGTATGCGCACGAGCCCATAGTCGGATGGGATAATGCTGGAGAGAGCATAACCATAGAGAAACTAGGAGTCGGAAAAGGTCAGGCTCGTCCTGGTATTGGACGACGAGACAGTTGTACGAAGTCGGGATCTGAGGGTCCAGTCTTTGGCTGCGGGCCATGAAGTGCGACGACAACGACAGTCATACAGTGACCAAGTCGAGGGTCGACGGGGCTGATGGCGAAATGTCTGAGATGAAGAGAGATCAGAGTATGCTAAAGACTTTTGGTGCACGCGAACGTGAACGGAACGCCGGTGAATGAGATGGCAGAGGGGATGGGAATTCCAAGATAGGTCGTGGTATCCTAGATGGTCCATTCATCGTTGAAAAAGTAAGATGACACTGCCTGTAAGGAAACGAGCTCAACACAGTAAAGAAAGAACGATGAATGGACGCACAGTCAGCCAGTTTGAGAACGGGACATCTTCGGCTTAGTCAGCACCACACCATCATCAGGAAATTTCCCGTGGCTGCGCGTCCAAAATTCACCCATTGGTGCTGCTTGCCTGCAAAATGTGCAGAATTCTATACTATCGTTACCGATACGCGAAAACGTCAGCAAGAGAAATTTTCTCAGCAAAAGGATAGCGTACCGGCATCCGTGTTGAAAATGGACCGGCTCTTGAGCACATCTTAGAGTCTTTCTCCTGCTCAACGCCATAAGCTATGGCGTGTCAGAAAATGGGATCGAGCGATTCACCAAATCGAGGACAACGGCTATGAGTACCACCATCAAAGCTATCTCCCTTCTCAACCGTCCTCCTGGATCGTCGTCAAGCCATTACTTGTCTGGGTAGCACAAGATAGACAATCTCTGAGGATCGGATATCCGTGGAAACGGGCGCAGCGCAAGGGTCATCTCGACGATATCTGCAGAAGGGCCGGTAGTTTGAGATTTTGCGAGAGACATCCTGAAAAAGCCAGGTCGGCCGTCGTGTTCCACACTAGTATATCCACACGTAGTTCCTTCAAGAATGACAACAAGAGAGAACGTGGACTACAAGACGACGGTAGTCTTGGAAGGAGGTGAA
Organism: Armillaria nabsnona; assembly: GCA_030407065.1. Lineage (NCBI taxonomy): Eukaryota > Fungi > Basidiomycota > Agaricomycetes > Agaricales > Physalacriaceae > Armillaria > Armillaria nabsnona. The sequence continues at coordinate 372,084 of JAUDQA010000013.1, forward strand.
AGAGAACCAAAGCCCCGAAGCCGAAATCGGACCGATGACCACGAACCGGAAGTCGGACCGAATTGGCCGGCTTGGGCTTGGCAAGTTCTTCAACGCGACTCCCATCTTCGAACTGTCCGTCTGACTCGTGCCGGCGCTCACGATCACGATCACTTCCGAGCACCACTGCTGTGAAACCTCTTCTCGACCTGTTTCTCCGTCTTTCCGATGTCAACGATACTCTGGCCCACCCTTTGTCACTTCGCAGACGCGTAGGTAGCGTGGTTCTCGGTTTGAAATTAAGGTTGAGTGCGGCTAGTCCACATTCTGCAGCTTTTTAAGGAGAGATGTTGAAATGGACAGCGGTCGACTCTTCCTGGAAGCTTTGGTGAGTCATCTCCCCGGCCCTTCTGTACGTTGCATTATCACTTACACACACTAGGGCTCTGGAATGGTATTAAAACGCCACCGTTGAATTTTTTGCATGGATGTACTACCATTTCAAGATCGAGGGACACCATAAACCGTAATTTCGTAGGAAGGCGCTAGGGTAAGAATTTTGAATGTCCTCTGCTGCATTCTCTCAATAAATTATAGCATATTCAGGCATTTGCACCGCAAATAACATGCTTGCTTCTCGCCAAACCATTTGTTTTATGCTGCTAGGCGTGCCGCTGCTAGAGGACGGGTGAGGGAAGGAGCATAAATCAAGTTACTGCAGTCAGGGGAGGTAGCATTTTGAAAACCGTCAATGTGCGTTTTTCTTTGCTTCCTCTTCTCACACCGAGCCGAATGCTATTCTTTGCAGGCAGTCGAAGACTATCGAAAAAGTTTGATTGTTGCCGTCTCAGAGCGTTGCAGCCGTTTGTCGGTATTCAATCATCATTCCTGTTCCTCGCCAACCCCTCGACAACAGCAACTCATACTGGGCCTCAGAAAAGTTCGCATCCATGTCTAATTCTGTCAAAGCGAAACAGTAATCCCTTACGTGTATCCACCATTCCTCCGTTTGTCTTTCGCTTGGACACCGTCTTCTCGATATCGCTGCACCCAGCCGGATACCAATTGTTTCCCATTCAATGTGATTTGCTGGCTTTAGTAATGCCTTGCAGCTGCGCGTTCCTATCTATCGACATACGCGGTTCCACAACTTTGTTACGCCTGTCATGGCAGTGCCGGTGGAGAATGGCGACTAGGACAAGTGCTTACAAACAAAACGCCACCGGGCGATGCGACAAAATGCAATTCGCTGTAGAAGTCTGCTATTGTGTCACCAGGCTGCCATTCCCATTTCGAAAGGATAATGGGCCTCGTCTCTTGTCGGAATTCCAACAGATTTTTGAGGTACGTCCATGTTTTGGAATTCATTTCAGTCTTGACTAAACCTTTTACTGCAGACTATTTCCCTCGAGTTTCTACTCGGTGGCCGTAAATCTGTCCACTCCAATGTTTGATCTTCTGCCTCTCTTCCTGGCGTCCTCAGTCGCTGCCATTTCCGTAGATCCTTGTGGTCCATGGGTCCATCAGGTCACGACGTACGAAGATTTCCTTTTCCTTGTCGAATCGTATCAGCTATCGATTCATCCAGGCGTCACCATACTCCAAGATTTCTGCAAACTTTTGTGCTTCTGCTTCGATGATGACCTACGAGGGGTGGGAGTCATTTACAGCGATAAGAAAGAGAGACGTGACAAGCCACAGAGAACGTAGTCCAGAAATATCACACAGCACTACGCGATTCTTCATGGACGAATTCACTTCTCGGGGTTCGTCCCTCCTATTTGATCTGGTTGAAAATTGGATGGCTGATTTGATCTTGATAGGAATCGTTTGGTACTGAGAAGTCTTCGGCGGTGGGTGTGCAACGCTGAAGATCAATGTGCTGTGGCGAACGGGTAAACAAACCTGTGGTTTTATTTTAACGTGCCAGGCAACTCTCATCTTCACAGAGCTTCATGTTGTGGTACGACGTTCTTCCCGTTAATGCTGCAAGCTCACGCCCACATACGATGGAACACTGTGCGACCACATTTTCTTCTTTTCTATGCAGCTGATCGGTACCTGACAGATCTTCAGTCCTGTGAATTATTCAGAAGCGACTATATCGTTAATGCAGGGTGGTCAGTTCATTCGCCTGAACACCATCACTGGAAGTCGTGATCACTCCGTCAGGATGGTATACAAGGGTTGAGACTCCCTTTGAGAAGCGAAAAGTTTTGTCGCCGGGAAGACGTCGAGGAACAGTGCGCGTTTGTTGGTTGATGACTTCACCGTCGGTGGTCCATTCTTTTCATAGAAGGTGCACCTTACGAGGAATAAGATACTGGTCTTTTGTATTACGAACCCTTCTGAGGTTACAATCATAATGAGATTGAACGTCTGTCTCTCGTGTAAATTTGGGTGACGTCTCATTGGAGGCAGTCATGATGTCATCGGAAGTTCGGAACTTAGTGCCGAGATCTACCGTCTTCGACATCTACGACGCCATGAGTCTCTGCCCCTCATTTCCAGTCACATCTAGAGTAAATCGATTCTGGACAAATACTGCCGAACACGATATTGAACGTTTGAACGACAGCTGTGTGTTTCAAACACGTCTAATAGGTTCATAGAGGCGCTCCCATCTGAGTGCTTGGATGCAGAATTATGCCTGCGAGACGACGACGATATCTCCTCTCTTCATAGAAGGCGGTTGCTCTGCGGAAGCTGCCTGGGGTGCGGATCGATCAAGGATATTATCACCACGCCAAGCCATGCAGGTACGTACAATTACTCGTCTATTTCCTCGTTTCTTCTCACCTCTGGTCCTTGATGTCAAGGCGGCAGCGTGATAAGAACTTTGCCACGGATTACCTTCTTTGCGCAAGACCTTATAGACGAGGCAGTTATGTGATCCGGCCTACGGTGCGTACACATCGTTCACGCTTAACCCCATGGGTCTCATTATATTATAGCGTGTACAACATGCTCTCTATCTCATATGATACCCTGTCACTATCCCTACATCTCACAGCCGTCGTCAGGTCCAAACATGTGGATCTTTCAGAATCTCATCCCATCTCCGTCAACTAAAGTCTGCGCGTACTGTCGGAGACAGCGCCGAGGTCGTTCGATTCCTTGCCTCCTACAGCGACAAGTCCCTTCCCTGTGGCGATGATCTACCAGGACCAGGACCTTACCATATACTGCCCATCCATCGATAGCACCATGCGCATCCTAGGTTATGGCTATACACAAATCTATCAACAAGCTTAGGAAGGTCTTCCACCTCACATAATCAGTGGATAACATCGTAGATTGGTCGACGGCAAAATACTCTGTGGGTGCTCAATTAGACTTCCTCGTACTTTCTCTTCTTGATATCTTCGACCTCAGTCTTGATGAGATTAAACCCTAGAGGTTCGGTATCTCCGTCGCAGCGAATGCAAGCGACGAACGTCAGTTTGAGATGGTCGCCGCGGGTAGGATAGAGGTTGGTGTGTGGTCGCATTGACATCGGCCAAAGGAAGTCTCCCTTCATCGTCATTGGTTAATCACGTTAACCTCGTCTCTTACAGACAACGTCAATGGATGCGCCCGTTTCAAACAACATCGATGTCTTTCCTCCTACGTGAAAGAAAGCTCAAGCAATATTTGGATACCAAGATCGCAATGAGGAAGCCCTGCTCGAGTACGTTCCCTTTCATACTTCTCTTCCCTTGACTGACGTCTTTTCCGTAGACCGTCATCGTCCTACTGATCGAACAATACAGGTTTAATCATGTTTGTCTGTCCATTTAGAGTCGGCGTACACTTTGGACCTGTATGCAAATGGGCGTCAAATCAATGATGGATCTATCAATGCTCGCCAACGAAGACAAGCCAATTGTGCAGGTCATCCTTCATGACGGTAGCTTCTGATAGATGGAAAATATTCGGCGCATATACCAAGGTGATTTATACCAGGAAAGTTTGTCATCTCCATTCATTTCTCACTGTCTCTCGGAACCTTTTGGGCACCTAACTGTGATGACGATATAGAGCTGGGAGGTATTAAGCCGGCAGTTCCGCGGCGCCGTAAATTGTACTCATCTTCTTTGCACAGGCCCCTCATCATAGACGATAGATGAACCCCAGTGAAAAGCCCGTGATTTGGGGGCGATTACCATAGATTATTTGTGATCGTAGTGGAAATAATCTACGTTTGTCCAAATACACGAAAAATTTCCATTTGTATCCATTATGTGCGCTTACGGTTACAGGCTTGAATTGGCCCCAATATACCAGGGCCCATGATAGTGTTTGGGAGCAATTGCAGTCGTTTCTGATCTATTGCTGTACACTACGGCACATTCTGTGGCTACATTCACTACCTACTGGGCAAATCCCTACTCCTCCGCTTGTCCCATCACGAGCTCGTCCCACCCGTAGTAATACTCCATATGGCCGCCGATACCTTTGGATGGTGCAGTCACTACACAGAAAATTAGACACAGGGTTTCGAAGAAGGACAGATTATCACGGACCACGTCGTCAGTTGGTGACAGAAGCGCAGGGAATTCCAATCTATTACGGTACGCGGTATGAGTATAGAAGGGGTTATTGAATCGAAAGCCAACTCAGTGAAGCTCAGTCGCGTGCACGCCCTACGCGCGAGGCGGACAGATTGTGAGTTGTTCATAGGAGATTCCTGGCGTGGTTTGTAACGATGTCCTGGCAAAGGGTTTCTGTTGAATGTGGGACGATAAATTGAACGAATCACACACCAATTAGCCAGGACCCATCCACATCGTGCCGCCTCTTCGCCAAAGCCGCATATATGCAGCATCAGCAGACCGGGAGGTCGCTTCGTCTACCTGGTGAAGTAGGTTTGGCAATGGCAAGGATCGTAAGGGAGCAGTACCCGAGTCGCCTTGAAGAACGCCAGATCAATGCGACTTTGCTGTTGTATGCGCAGCTGATTGATATTCGTAGAGACCGTCCATGGAGGCAGTGGAAGGGTACACGAGAGAAACGACGTGATGGTAAGGAAGAAAGGGCAGATGTCACATTTTGTGACACAGAATCAGAAACATGCGCAGCACATGGGAAAGGCCGGCATTCTGGTAGCAATATAAACGCGCGTTGACTTAGGTGAATGATGTAGAAACGCTTCTAGGAGTAGGCGCGCAAATGCACTTAGGGATCTTAGGGAATGCCTATGGCTTTGAGACGGGCCGCTTGACTAATTGGCAAGTTTCGGCAAGGTTTCGGCTGCTTTCGCCATTGTCAACTTGGTTCAAAGCAAACTCAATCTGCGTTTGTACACGATAGGAACCCACCGCACTGGATACCAATCGCCCCCAAATCACGGGCTTTTCACTGGGGATGAACTTGGACCTGTTGTTCAAGGATTTAATATGGTGGAGAGCATGGCGAAAAGCTATCCTATAATTGGTATGTTTTTGCTCATCTTTTCTCTAAAGTGTTGCTGATGGTAGGCAGGAAGCTACCTACCGCCGGCATGTAGTAGGCTAATTCTATCCTCATTACAGACTTTTCTTTCTTCGCTATCATTGTAATCTAATTTGGAAGCATGTGGATCTCATGACGTATGGCAACCAGTGAAGGGAAGGAATGTGAGATGAAGAGATGAAAACTATTAGTGCTGAAATCACCGAGATAACGAAGACATTTACAAAACTAGAGACCGAGATCGCATGTGATGATCGCGGCAAAAAGGATTGTATTTGAACAGGTTGTAAAACTTGATGAGAGTATTATTTCTTTCATTATCAACTATAAAAGATATCTTCATGCGACATGGTCAGGGATCTGTTGTATGAAATTTTTTTACAAAGATAAGTGCACCTCATACAAGAAAAGTTTTAGTATTTGTTGTAAGTCCCAGTTTGTATAGTCTCATTACATCCTTCCTGTTGGGGATCTGAAACACTGAGAATTTCTTAAATATCTGCCCCGGAAGTCTTTCCCCAACCACCCAGAATTGCCGATATTGGAATGTCCCCTGCCAGTGAGGAGCGCTTGGGTCACTGGCTACCAGTGCATATAAACCCTCCGGTATTGGGTATTGGTGATAGGCAACGATCATGAATGTGTGCTTTGCACCCATGATATCTTTGATGATCAACTCTCCCTGTCTGTAGCTTCCCTCCAGCGATCCTTGGGACAATCCCTGCACAGAACCTGATTCGATGCAGGGTCCACAATAACAGTCAACACCTCTCTCCTTTGAACACCTAACTGACCCTTCCCAGCAAACCCCAACTTCATTAATGTGTGGTGGCGGTAGCACCTCAGTCATGGCTTGCTTCCAAGATGGTCGCCAAAACATGTTTCCGTTCCCAGGTTGAGGATACAGGAAGAACAAGTTCAGCCTAGGTGGTATAGCCATCTTGTCGACCAGTGCATTCCACGCTTCCTCTTCAGACTGTTCCGCAAAGTACGCTGGTATTCCACCCATGCACAGCAGATAAGACAACCCTGCCACCTTATCCAAAGGATTCGTCGACACCCGCTTCTGCATCTCTGACAGCGCAATAAACGCAGGCATGGGCAGCATACTGGTACCCTTCTCCAGCAATGATAGTTGATTCTCAACCCTCATCCGCATTTCCTTTTCTATAAATCCCTCATCACCTGTATCCCCGCCAATGATCATACCACGTCGGGCCTCCTGCAGCGTCCACGCCCGTCTAAACCAACATGTATCACTCTCCAAGTCGTTCTCCTTCAAACTGAAAGGACACCCCAATCCGCTGAGATAGCACACCATCCGCCTATATGCCTTGGTGTACACTGCTCCGATGGTGGGCACGTCCACCTTCCACTCCTCCGCACGCAGATCCTCCCGCCATCCGCTGACCTGTCTCAAACAGAGCACATCTAACCACGCATACTCCGCGCCGCTGTTCAGCATCTCGATGCGGATGAGATCGAGGTTAGCATCCCGCGGCATCGGCACGGGCCATTCGTATCCGTTGATGGGTGTACGCGTATTCATGCGATCCTCTTCTTTCATCCACGCATGTGATATTGCCCATGGATGCTCACATGCAACCCACCACGGCACCACCCGATTGCTGTACAGATCCCAGACGCGTCGAGGGGGTAGTCGGGGATATATGATCTTGTTATTTGCGAGTACATCTTGCCTCATCTGCCGATCCCATCCTTCGCGAGTCTGCAGTGTATCTTTGATGTTGGTCAAGTCATTATACCCAAATGGGCGAAGATAACTAAAGGCGGTGCCAAAGTCATAGTCCTTGATGATGTAGGCTTCAAGGACAGAGCATAGGGAACACATTTCCAGGGTGTATGATGTGCCGAGGATAATGTTCAGCTTCTCTAAGAGCCCAACAACACCGAGGTTGGCACAGAGAGTGTCGGCGATAGAGGAGGATATGACGGGCTTCCTACCTATGTAGGACTTCTGCTTCGGCACTGGAATAGATGATTCTGGTTGACCTGTCTCGGTGAAGGCGGAGAGGGTCACCTTAGCGAGACCCTTATACTTGCGAGACAACCTTTCGTTCTAAAGCACGTTATTTTCTGCCTGTACTTTCGCGTTACTGTATGCTTACCCGCTCATAATCAGATCTCCTGTCTACGTCAGTCCGGTCATAACGTTCGTGCCATTGCTCCCTATCCATTTTGACTTTCCCTAAGTCTTAGCGGAATAAGGATGTGAAGATGAAGGGTTACACAGCATCACGTACTATTGGACCTCCTCTGGGGATCGACTTGGTGTAGCACTAAAGCTGTAGGTTCACTGAGCGGAAGATTGAGGCGCCTCGTCCCCGCGGTAGGAATAATTGGGCCCGTTGAAGTGTATCACAACCATCAACATTCGCGGAGATAGACGCCCAAGAATATGAATCACTCTTCCACGTGTATGCATTGTTCTTCCGGTAATCTACGAACTCCGTGATTACGTGTCAAATTGACGTGAAATATGTATCGTGTCAAAATATCAAGGCATCATACCGAGTAAGTTCACTTCTGGGCAGAGTATTCTCATCCTAGACGATCTCCCACAGTACCAATGTCGCTACCCGGCAGTAGAACTCGGCGGGGGATGTGCATTCCTCTGACGACAGAGTGATAAAAAGGTCGGAGCATGATGCGTAAACATACCCAGCACCGAGTATCTATCAAGCGTCCATCAGCTGAACAGCATCGACGGAAGGAAAAACACCGTATATTTAGCTTCTGTCGTAAGATTGTGTACTTCATACCATGTGTCACCACGCAACACTCTTGATTGAGCTAACGCTAGGTCATTTCGATCCAGCGAGGGATGTATGCGTGCAAGATATTATGACAAACGGAGGGTCGATACTTGGTGACAAGTGGGCGTTGCGTATGGGGGAAAGTCTTCAGAGTACATTTGAAAACAAATAACAAGATCCATCTATAACGCGACATAAACACACGGCGTCAGTGTGCGAGTCCCTCGAACATAGCCGCTGTCTCTTGCACGTAACACAATTCCACCGTAATCAGGATTACGCTCCACCGCTAGACTCATACAAGGTTCACCAAAACCATCACCTGCAACTTTAATCAATGCCTCCGGCTTTTGTTTTTTCCATCCTCCTGCATTTTTGCCGAATAGCTGCTGCTTGCGCTGCTCAGACAGCAGAACGAAAGGCTACTCCCCACCATGCATCTGAAAACGTCACGATAGGTAGCGTTTCTCGACACTAGGAGTGAATTACGACAGATGCAAGTGATCGTCGACAGGGAAGTACAGGGATTAGCGTGTGAGCTACCGGTTGGTTGATTCCAGAACGACAATGGTAGATGGCGGTGCCCTTCGTCAGAGTACCTGGCAGCCAATGCATGGGTCTTGTTCAAGGAGAAGGAAGCTGTGGTGGGAGGCGCCACTGAGGAATGAAGTCGATAGGAAAGACGACAGAGATTTACTTGAGCTCGGAAGTTTCTGGCGGAGTTATGACGTGGAGGTGAACATAGACCGGAAGGTTAGGAGCGCGCGGTACTAGAGGTTTTTAAATCTGAAGTGGACCGCATTTGGCAGAAGACGTCTATATAGGATGATTAGCGCTATGAAGAAAAATCACACAAATAGTGCGTACAATGCCGGAACTTCAGGAGTGAAAATGATCGCGATGATTCCATCTTTCTCCTTCGCAGTCCTAGTGAGCCTCTGAGAAGTTTCATCATATTGTATTGTTATTGCCGCAACAAAAACATCGAAAGAAGACCCGGAAGGATGTCTTGCCGGCGCAGAGATTCATATATGCGCACGGGCCGGACGGGATATTGGCTGACAGAGCCTGAAGAGAGTGTAACCACAGAAAAGCCGGTATTTGGAAAGGCTGAGGCTCGTCCTGGGATTGTAAGACGACAAGGCTTTTATAGGAAATCGGGATCTGAGGCCTGGCCCGGTCCTAAGTCGTGACTCGACGGTGCTGATAGCCAAATGGCTGAGATACAGAAAGATCGGAGTATACGTTTCGCGGAGGCAAACGTGAACTGAACGCCGGTGATAGATTAGATGAGATGGCAGAGGGAATGGGAATTCCAAAGTAGGTTGGGGTATCCTAGACAGTCCATTCATCATTGACATAGGCTGAAGGAAATTTGATAGTATCTGTAACGAAGAAATGAGCTCAGTGGAATACAGAAAGAACCATAAATAGGACGCACGGTCAATCGGAACGTCTTCGATTTAGCCTCCGCCAGATCAAAATCGCCATCAGCCGATTGCGAAGTCTACAGGTATTCCCCATGCTCCCGTTAGTACTGCTTGTCCGCAAAATGGGCAGAATTCTATATCATCTTTACCGACACGTGAAAACGTCAGAAAGAGAAATCCACTCAGAGTGAAAAGACAGCTTACCGGCACGCGTGTTGAAAACGGACTGGCTTGTGAGCACATCTTGGCATCTTTCTCCTGCTCAACATCATAAGCTAAGGCATGCCAGAAAATGGGATCGAGCGACTCACCAAATCGACGACAAGGGCTATGAGCACCACCATCGACACGATTTCTGCAGAAGGGATCTTTTACTGGAGACATCCTAAAGAAGCCAGGCAGGCCGTCATGTTCCACACTGGTATATCGACAAGAATTTGCTTCGAAAACGACAGCGAGAGAGAACGTGGACTACAAGACGACGGCAGTCTTGGAAGGAGGAGAAAGAGAGCCCAAACCCCGAAGCCGATATCAGACCCATGATCACGAACCGGAAGTCGGACCGAATTCACCAACCTACCCAACTTCTTCAACGCGACTACAAAGATGGTAGTCTACCATCTTCGAACTGTCCGTCTGACTCTTGCCGGCGCTCACTCTCACGTTCACTTCCGAGCGCCACTACTGTGAAACCTCTGCTCGACTTGTCTCTCCATCTTTCCGATGTCGACCGTCGACGATGCTCTGGCCCACCCTGCAGTTTTGTCACTTCGCAGACGCGTATGTAGCGTGCTTTTCGCTTTGAAATCAGGGCTAAATGCGGCTATTCCACATTCTGCAGCTTTTTGAGGAGACATTGAAATGGACGGCTGTCGACTCTGCCTGGAAACTTTTGGTGAGTGATCTCCCCGGCCCTTTTGTACGTCGCATTATCACTTACACAGGATAGGGTTCTAGAATCTTACAACAATGCTGCCCTTCATATCTTCTATATGAGTGCACCACCATTTCAAGATCGAGGGACGGTATGACTTCGTAGGAAGGCGCCAAGGTAAGGGTTTTTGATATCCTCTACTGTGTTCTCTCAAAAGAATTATGGCGTGCTCAGGACGATTATTCTATCGCCAGTAGCACACTGTCGTCTCACTGAAGCTTTCATTTCACGCGACTGGGAGGACTGAGAACGCATCACCTCATGTTAGGGGAGTCAGGGGAGGTGGATTATTGAAAGTTGTCGGTTTGTTATCGTATCAGAGCATGGCAATCACGGGTGTCGGTTTTCGTTCGCCGTTCCTGTCCCTTGCCAATCCTGACAACACCAACTCATACTGGGCCCTTGACAAAATTTCGCATACATATGTAATTCTCCATCAAAGCCAAAGAGTAATCCCAAGAATGCATATCCACAGCTCCTCCATTTTATTTTTCGCTTGGATAGCCTCTTGTCGATTTCGCGGCACTCAGCCTAACACGAATCGTGTTCCATTCAACCTGTATCTTCCAGCTACAGGACAGTATTTTTCAACGTTTTGCGGCCGCGTGTCCCTACCTGTGGACGTACGCATCTCCATAACTTTGTTTTAGGCCGGGAGTGGAAGCGCCGGAGGAGAAAAGAAAATAGGTCTATTCCCTCTTCGACATCCATGCCGCCCTGAGTCTCTGCCCCTCATGTCCAGTCACATTTAGAAGAAACCAACTCTGGCCAAATACTGCCGAACACGATGTTGAACGTTTGAACGACGGCTGTGTGTTTCAAACACGTCTCATAGGTTCATAGAAGCGCTCCCATCGGCAGGCTTGGTTGCAGAATTATGCCTGCGAGACGACGACGATATCTCCCATTTTCATAGAAGGTGACCACTCTGCGAAAGCCGCCTGGGTTGTGGATCGATCGAGCATATTATTAGCTCCACAAGCCATGCAGGTACGTACAATTATTCGTCTATTTCCTTGTTTCTGCTCACCTCCGGTCCTTGTTATCAGGACAGCAGCGTGATAAGAACTCTGCTGCAGACTACCTTGCTTGCACAAGACCTTACAGACGAGACAGTTACGTTACCCACCGGTCCATGGTGCACAGGTGTCATTCCTGCTTAACCCCATGGGTCTCATTATATTATAGTGTGTACAGCATGATCTCTAGTTCATATGATACCCTATCGCCTATCCCTACGTCGCACACTCATCGCCGAGTCCAAACGTGTCGATCTTGCAGAATCACAACCAATCTCCATCAACTAAAGTTTACTCGTACTGTCGGAGACGGCGGGGAGGTCATTCGATTCCTTTCCCTTGAATCAACAGCGACGAGCCATTTTCCCATAGCGACGATCAGCCATGACGACGACCTTACCATTGACTGCCCCTCCATCGGTAGCACCATGCGCGTCCCAGGTTATGGCCATACTCCATCAAGAAGCCTAGGAAGGCAGAGCACTGGGAGCAGATCGGGAGTGATCAACCCTTCCCGACCCTCCCGGTTTGTTTGCCAGGTTCAAGCACTCACAGCTACTTTTGCTGCTCAGGGACCAGCCGTTTGAAACTTCACTTAGAGTTCTCCTCTAGATCCGCTACTTAGGGCCTTCGTAACGGCACTCCACATCGCACAATCAGTGGATAATGCCGTAGAGCAAAATACTCCGTGGGGGCTCAATTCGACTTCCTCGTACGTTCCCTTCCTGATATCTAAGAATACGACCTGAGCCTTGATGGGACTATTCCCTAGAGGTTCAGTATCTCCGTCGCAATGAATACGAGCGACGAACGGTATGTTGAGATGGTCGCCGTGGGTAGGAGGGAGGTTGTTGTGCATGGGCGAAGTGGAGATTCATCAGTCTCCCTTCATCGTTATTGGTTAATCACGTTGACCTCGTCTCTTACAGACAATGTCAATGAATACGCCCTTTTCAAACCACATCGATGTCTTTCCCCCTACATGAAAGAAAGCTCAAGCAATATTCGGATACGAAGATCGCAATGAGGAAGCCCTGCTCGAGTACGTTCTTTTTCATATGTCTCTTCCCTCGATTGACGTCGTTTCCGTAGACCCTCTTCGTCCTACTGATTGACCAATATGGATGTAATCACGTTTGTCCGATCATTTAGAGTCGGTGTACCCTTTTGACCTATATGCAAATGGGCGTCAAATCAATGACGGATCTATCATTGCGGACCAACGAAGACAAGCCAATTGTGCAGGTCATCTTTTCGTCTTCTTTGCACAGGCCCTTCGTCATGGACAATAGATGAACTTAGACCTGTTGTTCGAGGATTTAGTATGGTGGAAAGCATGACAAAAAGCTATCCTATCTTTCAACGGTATGTTTTTGCTCATCTTTTCTCTAAAATGTTTCTGATGGTAGGCGGGAACCTACCTACCGCCGGCATGTACTAGACTAATACCATCCTCATTACGGACTCTTCTTCTTTGCTATCACTGTAAACAGATTCGGAAGCAGGTGGATCTCATGGCTTATGGCGATCAGTGGATGGAAGGGATGTGGGATGAAGAGATAAAAGCTATTAGTGCAGAAATCACTGAGATAACGAAGTCATCTACCAAATAGAGATCGAGGTCGCATGTGATGATCGCAGCAAAAAGGATTGTATTTGAACAGGTTGTAAAAATCGATGAGAGTATTATTTCTTTCATCATCGACTATAAAAGATATCTTTATGCGACGTGGTCAGGGATCTATTGTATGAATTTTTTTTTACAAAGATAAACGCACTTCATGCAAGAAAGGTTTCACTATTTGTAGTAACTCCCAGTTCGTGTAGTCTCTTTACGTCCTTCTCGTTGGGGATCTGGAACACCGACACTTTCTTAAACACCTCCCCCGGAAGTCTTTCCCCAACAACCCAGCATTGCCGCTCATAGAATGGCCCCGAATAACGCCATACTTCACTGCCTACCAGTACATATGAGGCCTCCGGTATTGGGCATTGGTGATAGGCGACGATCTTGAAGGTGTGCTTCGCGCCCGTGATATCTTCGACGATCAACTCTCCCTCTCGGAAGTTCCTCTCCAGCGATCCGTGGAACAAACCCCGTACATAACCTGATTCTATACAGGGTCCATCACACCTGTCAGCACTTTTCGCCTTCGTACGCTCAACGTATGCCCGCCAGCCCCTATCACGGTCAGTGAGGTGTGGCGGCGGTAGCACCCCATCCATGGCTTGCTTCCATGATGGTCGCCAAAACTTGTTTCCGTTCCCGGGTTGAGGATATAGGAAGAACAAGTCCTGTCTAGGTTGCCGATACATGTCGTCGACTAGTGCGTTCCATGCGTCCTCTTCAGACTGCGTCACATAGTACGCAGGTAGTTCTTCCGTCCACACCAGATAAGACAACCCTGCCACCCTATCCAAAGGATTCGTCGACACCCGCTTCCGCATCTCTGACAGGGTAAGAAACACAGGGATGTCAAGATATCTCGCACGCTCCTCCAGGGATGCAAGTTGATTCTCCACCCTCGTCCGCATTTCCTTTTCTATAAATCTGTCATCGCCTGTATCCCCGCCAACGATCACAGCATCGTGGACCTCCTGCAGCGTCCACGCCCGTCTGAACCAGCATGTATCACTCTCCAAGTCCTCCTCCTTCAAACTGAAAGGACGACCCAGCCCGCTGAGGTAGCACACCGCCATCCATGACATCTTGTACACGTTTCCGATGGTGGGCACGTCCACCTTCCACTCCTCCGCACGCAGATCCTCCCCCCGTCCGCCCACCTGTCTCAAACAGAGCACATCTAACCATGCATACTCCGCGCGGTGGTTCAGCATCTCGATGCGGATCAGATCGAGGTTAGCATCTCGCGGCATCGGCACGGGCCATTTGTATCCGTTGATAGGTGTATGCGCATCCACGCGATCCTCTTCTTTCATCCACGCATGTGATATTGCCCGTGGATACCTGCGTGCAACCCACCACGGCACCACCCGATTGCTGTACAGATCCCAGACGCGTCGAGGGGGCAACCAGCGACAGATGATCTTGTCATTTACGAGTACATCTTGCCTCATCTGCTGGTCCCGTGCTTCGCAAGTCTGTAGTGTGTCTTCGATGTCGGTCAAGTCATTATACCAAAATGGGCGAAGATAGCTAAAGGCAGTGCCAAAGTCATAGCCCTTGATGATGTAGGCTTCAAGGACAGAGCATAGGGAACACATTTCCTGGGTGTATGATGTGCCGAGGATGATGTTCAGCTTCTCTAAGAGTCCAACAACACCGAGATTGGCACAGAGAATATCGGCGACAGAGGAGGATATGATGGGCTTCCTGCCTGTGTAGGACTTCTGCTTCGGCACTGGAATAGACGGTTCTGGTTGACCAGTCTCGGTGAAGGCGGAGAGGGTGACCTCAGCGAGACTCTCATACTTGCGGGATATCTTTTCGTGCTAAAACACGTTATTTTCTGCCTGTACTTTCGCGTTATTGTATGCTTACCTGCTCATGATCAGATTTGTTGGATACGTCAGTGTCAGCATAACGATTGTACCATTCGTGCCCATCCATTTTGACTTTCCCTAAGTCTTAGCGGAATGCGGATGCGGATATGAATGGTTACACAGCATCACGTACTATTGGACCTCCTCTGGGGATCAACTTGGTGCAGCACTAAGGCTGTAGGTTCACTGAGCGGAGGATTGAGGCGCCTCGTCACCGCGATAGGAATAGTTGGGCCCGTTGCAGTGTATCACAACCATCAACATTCGCGGATGTAAACGCCCAAGAATTTGAATCCAGCCTTCCACATGTATGCATTGGTAATCTACTCACTCCATAACTACGATAGATTGATGTAAGATACGTATCATGTTGAAATACCGAGTGAGTTCACTTTTGCGCAGAGTATTCTCATCTTAGACGAGCTCCCGAAGTATCAATGTCGCTACCCGGCAGTAGAAGTCGGCGGAAGAAGACATCCCGGGATGTGCAATCCTCTGGCTACAGAGGGATGATAGGGTCGGAGCGTGATGTGTATTACCACGCTCACATTAGGATAATACCACGAAGCTTGTATACTTCGGCTACATCGCAGAACTGCATCAGATGATATATGAGAGAATGAAGGTACAGATATAAATTTCCATCACATCATAGAGCGCTAGATCCACATTCAGTCCCGAAATATCCAGCAATGATACTTCTTTACAGTTTTCGACATTGAAGTCCTCGTGGACGAGACATATCTACCTGATGAGATGCAGAGAATGAGTAGCACCCGTAACAACACGAATGGGAAGGAGGAACCACCAGCGATTTCACTGAGTAACAAGTGGGTGCTATTCTTCGGACGCTAAGTAAGGCTTTTTGACCTCTTCTTTCATCACACTTCACTACCCGGTGCCGACTTTTTTTTTGCTTGCGGTGACTCTACATGAATCTTGTTCATGTTACTCCATCATGAGTTCGAAGGATGATAATTCAAGCAGACAGATTGGAGTGATAATAGACCACACTAGATCGACCATAATTCCCCACGAGTCTCAATATACCCAGCACTGAGTATCTATCAAGCGCCCATCAGCTGAACAGCATCGACGGAGGGAAAAAAACGCCGACATATATTCATCGCCTCAGGAAATCAACGCGTCATCAAAACGTCAATCCGTGCATAGGTGAAGTGGTGAAGTTTTTCATTTGTATTTGTCCCAAAGTGAATTGAAGCACAGGTATACCTTTCCATCAATCATGTAGCGTTGGATTACAATTCTGTCCCAAAATATCCAAGAATGATACTTCTTCACGTTTTTCGACATAGAAGTGCTCATGGAACGAGACATATCTACATGCAAATAATGAATCGCACCCTTTCCAACACAAGTGGGAAGAACGAACCACCAGTGATTTTGTTGATCAATCGGTGGGCGCAATTCTTCGAGCGCTAAGTTGACGTCTTCTCTCATCATAGTTCACTACCCTGAGCCGAGTTCTTTTTGCTTGCAAACGCTCCAAATGAATTTCGTCCATGGTACTCCCGCCTGATGAACACATCACGAGTTCGAAGGATCATAATTCAAGCAGACAGATTGGGATGATAATAGGTCACACTAGATCGACCGCAACTCCCCATGAGTCAACGGGTACGCTAGCAAACAGCAGGTTGCAAGCGTACAGTTCTGAGCGATGGCTACTTTTGGATTCGCCACACAGCTATCGGAAATGGTGCTACGTACTTATCTGTCCACAAAGCTCAATCCATACCCGGCGACAGAAGCCTTGAGATAAAGCCATACGTATTCAGAGAGAGATGAATGTTCACAGAGATAATGGCAGGGATGCGAGGTAAGTTGGCGTGGCTTCGGCCGAAGGGTTTCAAAAATTTCAGGAATTTTGCTTTTAAGCCCTTGTTGCCGCGGTCCGCCTAGGATATGCAATCTGCGACTGCATCGATATTTGTCTTTGACGCGACATAAGTACACGGCATCGGCATGCGGGTTCCTCGAACATGGCTGCCAACACAATGCTATCGTTATCAAGAACATCCTCCGGCAATTTTGCCGAATAACGACTCCCCGCCATGCACCGGAAACGTCACAATGGGCAGCATTTCTGCGGCACTAGGACTGGATTACGAGAGCCGGAAGAGATCCTAGACACGGAGGTACGGGTTTTAGCGTGGAGCTTCCGATTGAGTGATTCGAGGATATGATAGCTGGCGATGGCGGCGTCCGTCGTCAGAGTACCTGGCAGTCAATGCATGAAAGTGTATGGATCGCATTCAAGGAGAAGGGCGGCATGGTGGGAGGTGACAGAGAGGAGCGAAGCCGGTAAGAACATACGGGAGAGAACTCGGTAGCTTTAGTGACGATCGCCCGATAGGGCTGGACGACTGGAGGCTTTGACATTTGAAACGGGCAATATTTGGCAGACCACGTCTATATGGGAAGATTAACACTATAAACAAAGATTAAAGCAGATAGTACGTACGATGCAGGAGCTTGGCGACCAAAGCCGATCCCTCGACAGTGGTTTGACGCCACGAAAGTACCACTGGGGAAAAATCGAAGGATTGAAGAAGCAACCTCTCTCCTTTGCGGTGAGCTCTTCATCGCTAGCCGAGGAGGTCGCCTAAAGAATATCCGGCCGGAAGCCTTGCCTACGCGGAGATTTGTCTTCATGTATGCGCACGAGCAGGATGGGATAGTGGCTCACAGAGCCTGGAGAGAGCATAAGCATAGAAAAAGCAAGGCTCGTCCTCGGATTGCACGACGAGGAGGTGGTTGTAGGAAGTGGGAATCTGAGGGTCCAATCCTGGCTACGGGCAATGCAGGCATGAAATGCGACGAGGACGAAAGTTATACACAGTGATCAAGTCCAGGTCCGACGGTGCTGATGGCCGAACAGTGAGATGGAGAAAGCCCCAAGTTTGGTGAAAGCTTTTCGCGACCCGAACGTCGGCGATAGAGATGGGTGAGATGGTATAGTGAGGCCGGGGTATCCTAGACGGATCGTCCATCGCTGCATTAGGTTGAAAAAATTTGATTCTTACTGTCTGTACCCAAGAAATAAGCTCGATAAATTTGAGAAAGAATGAATAGGACGCACGACGAGCCAGTTTGAAAATCAGAACGTATGTGCCTGAGCCTGCGCCACCTGAAAACCGCCATCCGCCGGTCGCGAAGTCCATCACAAAGTGGACGATTCTATGCCATCTTTACGCGCCGAAAAATCAGCGGGATAGATCTACTCAGAGCGAAAGGACATCTTACCGTTACCGGCACCCGTGTTGAAAGCGGACATGGTCGTGAGTATGTCTTGTCATCTTTCTCATGCTTAACATGATAAGCTACGGCGTGCTAGAAGATCGTAACGAGTGACTCACCAAATCGACCACAGTGGCTATCATAATATGAGCACCACCATCTCCCGGTGACTACTCGACGCTGGTGCTCCTAAATCGTCATCAAGCCATTACTTGTCTGCGTATCAGAGTATGAGTAATCACTGAGCGTCGGATATCCGTGGAAACGAGCACGGCGCAGCCTCGACGAATTCTGCAGAAGGGCCGGTGGTTTGGTATCTTACCAGACATCCTAAAAAGCCAGGCCAGCCGAGGTATGCAGCTCTCGTTGATCCACACAAGGTTCCTTCAGAAAATGGCAACGAGAGAGAGCACGGACTACAAGGCGATGGCAGTCTTGGAAGAAGGAGAAAAGAGCCAAAGCCGAAATCGGACCGATGACCACGAACTGGAAGTCGGACCGAATTGGCCGGCTTGGGCTTGGCAACTTCTTCAACGCGACTCCCATCTTCGAACTCTTTGTCTGACGTGTCGGCCGTCACTCTCCCGTTCACTTCCTGCTGTGAAACATCCGCTCAACTCGTCTCCGCGTCTTTCTAATGTCAACAGTGCTCTTGCCCACTGTTTTCTCACTTTGCAGACGCGTAAGTAGCGTGCTTCTCGCTTTGAAATTAGGGCTGAGTGCGACTATTCCACATTCTGCAGTTTTTAGAGGAGAGACATTGAAATGGACGGCGGTAGACTCTGCTTGGAAGCTTCTGGTGAGTGATCTCCCCGGCCCTTCTGTACGTCGCATTATCACTTACACACGCTAGGGTTCTGGAATCTTACGAAAACGCTACCCTTTGAATTGTTTATACCAATGTACTATTATTTCAAGATCGAGGGGCAGTATAACTTCGTAGGAGGGCGCCAAGGTAGGAATCTTTCATTTCCTCTGTTGTTTTCTCTCAACAAAGTAATGGCATGCACAGAGCGATTATTTTTCTATCGTGAACAGCGCGCTTGCGTCTTCATGAAGCCGTGTTCTTATGCGACTAGATAGAAGGAGGGAGAATGTATCACATAGTCTACGGGGATTCACTGCAGTCAGGGGAGGTGAATTTTTGAAATTTTTCGGTGTACGCTTTGCTCTGCTTCATCTTCTCTCGCCAAGCTAAATGGTCTTCTTTCCAGGAGATCGAAGACCAACGGGAAAGCTTGCCTATTATCGTCTCAAAGCGTGCCAGTCATAGTTCTCAATATTCAATCATCATTGCTTCCCCTCGCCAATCTCTCGACGACACCGACACATACCAGGCCCTTCGAAACAATTAGCATCCATGTCTCATTCTCCGTCGTTGCCAAACCATAATTCTATGAACGCGTATCCACACGCCCCAATTTTATCTTTCGCTTGGATAGCCTCGTATCGATTTCGCGGAACCTAGCTCGATACAAATCGTATTCCATTCAATGTGATCTGCCGGATGTGGCAATTTTTTGCGGCCTCGTGCTCCTATGTGTCGACGTACGCGTCTCCACAACTTTGTTACGCAAGGGATGGAATTGCCAGTGGAGAACGGCGAATAGGTGGATTCTTTTCAACCCAAACGTCGTCGCCGTAGACGTCTGATATCGCGTCGGCAAGGCTAACTCTGAGTACCGCCATTGTCATTTCTCAAGGATGGTGCGCCTTGTCTCTCATCAAAATTCAGAGAAATGTTCGAGGTACGTTCATGTTTATAATTCGTTTCAGCCTTGACTAAACCTTGTACTGCAGACTATCTCCTTTGGATTCCTTTTCGGTAACCGCAAGTCTGTCCACTCCGACGTTTGCTCCTCAGCTTCTCTTCCTGGCGTCCTCGTTTCCCGTGGATCCTCGCGCTCGGCTTATCCATGAGGTCCGACAGGACACGATACACGAAGATTTCCCTTATCGCATCGTCTCAGTTATCGATTTCCCGGACCTCGTAGCATCAATATGCTCCAAGATTGCTGCTTCTGCTCCGATGCTGTCATAAGGGTGACGTACAAAGGGTGGGAGTCGTTTACAGTGATGAAAAGCAGAGACTTGAAGAGTTGCTGAGAGCATAGTCCGGAACTATCACGCTACCTACTGTGCGATTCTTCACGGATGAATTGACCTCTGGAGGTCTGTATCTCCTACCTGATTTCGTTGAAAATGGGATGACTGATTTGATCTACATAGGAATCGTTCGGTGAGCGCTGAGAAGTCTTCAGAGGATGGGTGGAGCGCTGCATTCATCGATTCGGGACGGAGAAGCGCCAAGAATATTAATAACGCGAAGCAAGATCTGTTCGATCAGAACAATGTCTATGTCGGAATTGTTTGAGGCTCTATCATCGTCCCAGGTCTTCCTCCGAAGCTATTGCAGCGCCATCAAGGGTTGTTATCGCCTCACGGTATTACCTCGAAGCGCCGTACACACATCATTACATAGCTGGATCCTTGACGCGCCAGTTAGTCTCAGACAATCAAAGCCTCCTCCCTACCACTGTACTATTCCAATGTTTCCCCGCTCAGAATCCATGAAGCGATATATCATATTTATCAATGGCATTTAGTGATGTCCGGGTCGGGCCGGGCCGGGTTTTTCGGGCTTGGGCCGGGCTTTGAAGGGTCAGGCCTTTACAAAGTGTGAGCCCGAGCCCTGAGCCCGCCAAAGCCTGCCTCAGGGTCAGGCTTGGGTCGGGCTGGGCTTGGGCTTTTTGCCGGGCTTTGGACATCTATAAGCATGAGATAAGGTGAAGCTGACATCCTAATGCTAAGTTCTACTGTAAGTCACTATATTAATGCTTTAACATGAAAAAGAAACCACACTCACCCTCTAAAAAGCTGGTATTAGGACACTTCCAGAACTGACCAGGGCTTGGGCTTTCAATAGCTTGAGCCCGAGCCCTGAGCTCGCCAAAGCCCTCTACCAGGGCCGGGCTTTTTAGGGTTGGGTTGGGCTGGGTTGCGGGCTTTAAGCCTGACCCGGACATCACTAATGGCATTTATTACGGGACACGCATCTATCTCACTAGTGCCATACTTAAGCGCGCATCTTTTACAATTCAGAGTCTGTGACTTGTTCATCTGACAGCTCCATTCTGCTGTGGTGGATTCCCTGACTCCGCGCTGTCCCTTCGAACCTCTCTAAACCAACCTGAACAGCGCACCACCGTGACCTCCTTTCCCTTGCTCTCGCTCGATTTCTTCAAACAGCTTCCTCTCATGTTCAGCACTTCCTCCATCTCAGGTCCTATAACCCTGGAAGCCGCGGGGCCCCTGGTCCTCGCAGATCTCCCCGCTGTCGCTTCCAGGACAGCACGAACTGGAGGAGCCTCATTCCTCGATGCACTCGTCCTCGTCCCAGGCATGCATAAGCAGCAGTGTGCCGATAAATTAATAGGGGAGAATCTCCTACGACCGGCGCGATGAATAGCAGATACATTTTTCGCGTTGAAAAGCCCGCTGCCGTGAGCTACCTGCAAACCATTGGTCAGGCAGGACATCTCGTTACTACACGGGTGTCTGAAAATCCTTCCCAAAACACCGATCTATCCCTTCAAAATCATCCAATCGTTGTTCATTGCTGGTGTTCCAGCGACTGTGCTGTACTTCCTATGTCTGATATCAACGATGGCTGTGCTCGCACTTTTGGGTGTCATAGGTGACTGGTGGGGATTTGGAGTGCTAGGGATGCTCGCTTTCGCCAGATTGATCAACGTAGTCATCATCAGGCGAAGAAGTCAGCAAGGATGAAAAGGCGCGATTGGTGTCGTGGTTGGTATACAGAAAACCCATAGAAGAGAACTTGGCAGGGGCCGTGATCGAAAGGGAGATCGTGGGTGCAAGAATTTCTTCACAGATTGCATGCCCTGAGTGGACGCTGAACGCTAATATCAGTATTGAGTCAAAAATCTAAAACGTCGCCACGTACATCAATCCAAGAAAAAATTAATTCCTGTTCGAACCCTTGGGGCAAAGGGGCAAGCCGACGTCGTCTGTCTTATGAGCAGGACATTAAACAATACCAGTCGAGTAAGCGGCCTACGGCTTTGGGTGACTTTTGAGTGATCACTGTCGTAGGTGTGCCTCGCGACTTAGAACTCATTGTATAGGAACGCATATTGGGACACGGAATTAGCGAAAGACAGACGTCGTAGAATTTCGTTGCGATCAGCTGCCTATACCATCGAAAGAAGGTGCAAAGTGAACATTTTGTATACATTCTACTCTTTTGTTCTCAGAAAATCACGGCACTTTTAGGACAATGGATTTTGACTTAAAACGGCTGACAGGATCCCGCTGGGAATTAACTTTAGGCGACCGGTTGTAATGCCAGTCACCTATACTGCGTGTACAGTAACTCCTCCCGATGCCCGTTTACCAGGCTTCAGCGCTCAGCATTATGGAGATGGACGGTGGCAACGGGAGTTGGAACAGGTAGATTTATGGAAGGCTTTCCATCGCGGGTTTAGGTCCTCCCATAATGCATGGATTGAGCTGGGCCAGGAGAAATTTACGAGCGAATGCGAAAGTCTCGTTATCACACAGTTCATGACTAATCGATAATCAGTGATTTTGGGCTTTGCAGTACCGCACCAACAGAATGTCCAGTGATGTCCCCTTAATCTATCAGATCTGTCTTGAACAATGCGATCTTAGCAATGAAAACTTCACGTACATATTTGATCCAACATCGATTCAGAAGGATCCGCTCCTCTGTTCTAATGCCACATTGCCGTGCTAGACTGATCCATGGGATAACAGCTGGCCATTGGTATGAAAACCGCTCAGCGTCATAGGAAATATTAACTTTGGAATCTTGCCGGAGGCGTGATGAAGATCTGACAGGTCAAGAAGCTCCTCTAAGCACTCAGTTGGTAGCGTGCTTGTCGGCTGTCAAATCTGGTGCTACAGTGAGTTCCTCCTCGCCTTTGTTCGTGTCATTCCGTTGCGATCATCCATCCTCGGCAGAACCAAGAACGTCGAATCCCCCTTTCAGAAGTTTCCCAGAGTTAACAGGTAGCCGGGATGACGGGGATTGGAGTAGTCATACTTCTACATTTCCGATTTCTAGTCAACATTCCATGACGCTACTATTACAGACCTGTTCTTAACTTCGACGACGTATTCAGAGGCATAAGGAGAGGTGGAGTCAGTGGAAGTAACGTACATTTGCGATGCTATAACACAGGGAGACACATCATGGTCGATTTCACTCGTGGATGATTGCGAGGGATGATAGCCCACTGGGTGACTTGCTAGTAATTATTGAACTTGAAGAGGGATGAAATGGAAGAGAATACATTGGGTATTATCATTCTACGTGGTTGAGTGACAGTCAGATCTCTACCATTATAAAAGTGTTCCATCAGAGAATCCCATATCAAGCAAGGTATATCTTCTTCGCAATAGCAATACCCAGCTTTCCCAGCCTCTTCACTTCCTCCAAGTCACGCATCCGGAATACTGACACTTTCTTGAACATTTGCTCCGGAAGTCTTTCTCCGACTACCCAGTACTGATCTTGGATCTGATCGTGGGGATCGGGCAGTATGCTTCCCACTAATGTGTATGAGCCGTCCAGTATTGGATATTGGTGGTCAGCAACAATCTTGAACAAATGCCTCGTCCCAGTGGTATCATCGATGACTAACTCTCCCTGTCGGCGCTTCCCTTCCGGCAATCCTAGTCCGCTCACATAACCAGATTCAATGTAGGGTCCCCTATAATACCAGTTATTAGCTGTCTTCTTCGTCCGCTGAACCCACCCAATGATGCCACGACGAGGACAGTGTGACGGTAGCACCTCTTGCATGACCTGCCTCCATGTTGGTCGCCATCGGTCGTTTCCATTACCAGGTCTGGGATACAGGAAGAAGATTTTTCCTAGAGTCCCGTCGTACATGACATCCATCAGTGATGTCCAGGCATCTTCTTCAGACTGCGTCTCACAGTATGCCGGTATCCCATACGACAACCCCAGAAGATATCCCAGACCTGCGACCTTATCCATATGATTTGTCGAAACCCGCCTCTGCATCTCTGACAATGCCATAAACACATGGCCATCCCAGATCGTCTCAAGGGAAGATAATCGATCCTCGAGCATGGCTTTCGCATTTGCATCCAACGCATCAACATCATTTGTAACCCCGCCAATGATTGGATTGTGGCAGATCTCCTGTAGTGTCCAGGCTCGTCTGAACCAGGATCGCTCACTCCCAAAGTCGCCTGCCTTCAAATTAAGAGGTCGTCCCAGTCCGTTCAGGTAGTATATCGCCCTCCCCCCACGGCAGCCACCCTCTTTATACACCCATCCAATAGTGGGCACATCCACCTTCCACTCCTCCTTGCGCAGATCTTCCTTTTCTTTCCACTCCTTGTTCACTTGCCTCAGACAGAGCACATCCAACCATGTATACTCCGCACCCAAATTGAGCATCTCGATGTGGATAAGGTCAAGATTGGTGTCCTTTGGGATAGGAACGGGCCATTCATATCCGTTGATTGGTGTCATCACATTTTCACGATCCTTCTCATCCATGCATGCATGTGATATTGGACTTTTCCATTTACGGGCAATCCACCATGGCACTACCCGGTTGCTGTATAGATCCCACACCCGCCGAGGGGGTACCCAATCACTGATAGTCTTGTTGTTGACGAATACATCCTCCTGCATCTTCCGGTCAAGTTCTTTACGTGTTCGTAGTTTGTCTTCGACATCGGCCAGGTCATCGTACCAAATTGGGCGGAGATAGGCATATGCAATCCCAAAGTTGGAGCCGTTGGTGATGAAGTTTCCAAGAAGTGAGTATATCCATGGAGTGAATAGTGTGTACGATGTTCCGAGTGTAGCATTGAGCTTTTCTAACATTCCAGAAACACCAAGCGCTGTGCAGGGTACATTTGCAACGGAGGATGGTATCACCAGATTTCCACCACTGTAGGAGCGCTGGTTGGGGACCAGAATGGACGATTCCGCTTGGCCTGTTTCAGTGTAGGCGGAGAGGGTTTCCTCGGGAATATTTTCATACTCAAACCATATCTATTGTATCAGCACAACGTTACTAGTTTTCCCTGTATTTGTGGCTTTACTTCTTACACACTCATCCTCTTCCGTGTAGCATCCCATTATAATATCGCTGTGATTCTCGAACCATTCATTCTCGTCCATTTTGTGTTCTCCTAGTCACTGTCAAGTGAGACTTGAAGCATAGACCATTGCGCAGTGGGACATACTGATACTCCTCCAGGCAGTCAATGTTTTGCAAAGCTTTGGTGCTATACTGCTGCACTGGGCAGGTTGTTGGGATAAACCCAGAGGATCTGGAGACTAGGGTGCCTTGTCCTTGTGGTGGGAAGAGAAAGTAGCTGCCGTAGGCTAGTTCTGAATGCTATCAATCAATCAACAATTGATAAGTACGTGCATTTCCTCCAGGAGCTATGTGATGAAGACTGTTATCATGTATATAGCATTATAAAGTGGCTAATTTACTTTTTCTTCTTCATGTCATGGTGTGTCCGACCTTTGAGAGGCTGCACACTGAAGCATCTACCATTGGAGTGCCGAGTTCTACTTGGGACACACGATCTGATGAACCGTCAACAATTAGTCGGTTGAAACAGAGATAGTAGATCCGAGAAAGAATATGCTGATAAGATACAGCCATAAGTATCGTGTGGTTCAGTAGTGAGGCCAGAGTAGCCGACAGACGAAGAGGTTGAAGATGAGAGTCCGAGTAGCTTGAGAAGAGCCTGGAAGAAGGGTGTCAGCTAAGCCGGTCCGGCTTCCGGCCTCCACCAGCCTCGCCGCTCCTCTTTCTGCCACCATCCTGTCATCCAACCGTCATCACTTTGCCCTTGTTCCAAGTTTTCTTATGCCGGAACCGAATCCACCATTGTATAGGACACGAAATATAGTTTGACAGACCATCAATGACTCTAATCGCTGCGGAAAATCGACGAGATACATATTGGCAACATATTGGACAACTTCATCAATGAGAATATCCGGCTCGCAACACTTGTCGTCCCTTCCCTACCCACACCAGTGATGGCTGGATTATGGCTCATTAAGAGGCTGTTTCTTGTAATGCAAAGATAGCATTGACAGTGGTGCTCATGGTGATTTCAGCCGTTTTGGGCGAGTGATTCAATACACTGTTGTTTTGCACTCTGGCTTATAACCTGCAGCGGAAGACACACAAATTTCAAGATAAGCTTGTGAGCCACAGTGCTGAAGCATGGTCGTGCTCACTTTATTTCTCCTTCTGAGGTTTCTGCTTGTCAAAGGAATAGCGCCAAAGATTCAGCTCCTCGGTGTCAATAAAATAAACCACTGATGAGCTCAACACAATAGAAAGGGTGAATGATGTACACAACTCATCATTCATCTCCTCGGACTTCGGAGGTCCTTTGACCTTTGAGTCGTTCCAACTTCATGGAGACACTGCAAAGATCAAAGATTCCATCTCATATTGTACTGGTTAGGAGAGAACACGTAGCTCCCCGATATCTACAAATTACACCCAGAGATCACCAAAATCCAGGAGAATGGCGATCGTAAGCCTGCATGTATGTAGGTCAACGAGGCATATTTCACGATGTGGTAGCCATGCCATTCACAAACGACACGGTTGGCATGGAACCGTGCTTTCGGTGACGAGAAAAGAAAGGACGCTGAGCCGAGGGGGGGTGATAGTGATATCTGATGGGAGACTGCGAGCTCGACATTTTAAGATGGGAACTATAGCTCTGAATGAGAAGTGGGTGAATAGCGATTGAAACCATCGAGGTAGGAGCCTTCAGATGAGAGTGCCACATGGAGCCGTCTCTTCATAAAACTATGCCGAATAAATCGAGTGTGGAGCTTGAACCATCTGGGAACACAGTAAGCTTGATGTTGGTTTGAGTAAAGGTAATTTGAATACACATGATAAAGTGACTCCGAACTTTAGCTCCTGGACTTAGCGCACGCAAAATACAAACAACATCCTCAAAGTGTCACCGGACACCCGATAAATCACTCAGTGGAATTCATCAAAACCTGCACGTATTGATCCTCCCGTCATCTATGGGTGGATGGAAGGAGAACGGCTTCTGTCAAGGGGTTCCAATAAATGCCCCTGCCATTCGCATTTTCCATCCTCCTACACTTTTGCAGAATAGCCACTACACCGTTTAGACAACAGAATGAAAGACTGCTCCCCCACCATGCAATGGAAAGATCACGATGGGCAGCACTTCTGCGGCTCCAGGGCTGCATTTATGGGAGACACAAGAGATTGTCGACAGAGGTACAGAATTCAGTGTGTCAGCTGATAATTGATTGATTCGAGGATGACAAAGGTAGCTCATGATGGCAGCACATCAGTATCCCTGGTAACCAATGCACGGATCATGGAGCTTTGGTGGGAGACACCAGTGAGGAATGAAACAGATAGAAAAAAACGGCAGAGTTTGATTTGAGTTTGGCAGTTTCTGGGACACAAGGAAAGGTATAAACAGATGACAATACTGGGGTGGACGGAGATACAAAGTAGAGGAGGAGCACGTGGTGCTGGAGGTTTTGAAATCTGTAGCGGGCCATATTTAGCATATGTCTGTCTATATGGGATGATTGGCATGATAAAGAAAGATCAAACAATAGTGTGTACAATGCAGCAGCTTCAGGAGTGAAAATAATCGCTCCCATCATATGACACCGGGGTACCACTCCGAAAAGTCAAAGCCTTGAAGACGTGATCTTTCTCCTTCACAGTGAACCTGTGATATCTGGCTAAGAAGTTATGAGTCCGGAGTTTACGAAGGATTTGTTCTTGTCTGTAGAATCAAATAAGGTTTAAGCGCTGGCATCTGATCCTAACATATGTCAACAAAGGACTTTCAGCATGTATGTCTTCCTTGTTTCTCACTCTTTTCAGTATATTTTTTGAATGGAATATAATCTTTTCATCATCTTTTATGCATCTGTCACATTTGGTGTCCATTCAAAGGTAAGTGGATGGAGTCAAAATATTTGTCTTGTGCCACTGCCTTGCTGAGGCCTGATGGACCATCAATATGGACAAACAAAGAGGGCCTCTGGGATATATCTATTTTCACCACTTTCACATCTTAATATACATGGTTTCTTGCTACAAATGTTTGTTTTAGGTCCTTAGGTATTAAATGGTAATACAATTGGTGAGGTATTGTGATGTCTAGCTTGCCCAGGACACATTTCTCCTTATCCATGGGCTTCTACAATTAACATGCACAAACAACAATGTGGCTTTCCAGTGGTGTATGACATTCTTGTTCTACTCAGTCATTCTGCTAATGACATCATCCTTTCATCTGCTGATGGAAGATACCAATAACTTGCTGATGGCTTCTATATTTGCAAGCATTGTTGTCAGGCATGGGTTTTCCTTTCTCTGTCTTTTACCTTCATGATCTTGACTGCATATATACAAGTTCATGTATTTTGAGTTTTAATATGCAGCTCATTCATGCAATATTAGTTTTTTCTTCTGAGAGTATGGCTTGCCTCACTGAGAACTTGTGAGAAAATGATGTTCTGAGTCTGTCAAGTGCATAACAAGATCAGCTGCTTGTTGCAAGACAGTGGTGAATGCATGTAAGTCTAAGTCAATAGTGTTTTCTCATCTCACAACAGCTGCAAATTCTGCTTTGCTCATACTGTGCATTGTATGCAAGGTTGGTGCCTGGAGGAAAGGCCAAACATGTCAACTGTGCCAAAGAGCCCATTGTAAGCATCACAGGCTTGAACAAGACATCAAGAATGTATATTAATCATATGCACCAAGAACTATTACAAGTCCTATGAACAATATGTACTGCATAAGCTTTCTTCCTACACCCATCCCAAGAAATACAACAGTTCAATACCACCACAGCCCACACTCAACGTGATTTTTCACATGGAAAAATATGTGGTCATCGATTCCATTGTCCACTCTGCCCATATTCCTCTGGTTATCGAATAATTCGTCGGGCACCAAAAAGCCACCATAGTGCAGGCATAAGGCCTGCTCCCCAGTGTATGCATCAAATGCTTTCACCATCTTGTGCAATGAAGTGTGGAAAGTATGGGAGTGTCCTTGCCATCTATGAAACTCTGTTGTATCTTGTTGATTGACTGAAAGGTGATACTCACCTCACTACCCAGTGAATGCATCTTCCCTTCAGCCTCACCTTAATGTCTCTTTTCTGTCACCATAATGCCAATAATAATGTCCTTGCCTCCTGCCAATAATTTACCACTGTCTTGCCATGCTGTCAATGACACCACACACAGTCAAAACCAAAATATCTTAGTGCTATCATGTGAAGTCTCCAATGAGAGCATACCAGAAGTTAGATAGCTTATATATTGTAGATGATATTTACTCCTTGCTTCAGTACAAAAGAGATTCAGATTTCGCTACCCTGCCAATAGTAATTGATACTAGGACAACCTCAAAGTTCACAAGACATGCTTGTTGTCAACAAAACATTCATGTAGATACCATTGACTTCAATGATGTCACTATCAAAACAACTATTACAGTCAATGATGTTATTGCCAGACCCAGGTACCAGCTACTACTCCACCCATATGTCAACACAGACATCAACAAAAAGTGAGACATTTCCTTTTATGACATGGCCTTGTGAACTGCTAATCTGATGGGTGACTCTAAATACTATTGATTGGCAAGTTCATATAAAACTAAAAATAATTTTCTATTATTGACTTTCTTGCAGCCAAGATGCCCTCTTACAGACAAAGAACATAAGAAGATTGCCAGAGAGAGGAAAGCAGCTCAATAGTACTGTGTACAATTCTCAATGTTGTTTAAAAGACAAGTTAACCATTAATTCATAGGGCTTCTGCAAAGGCACATAACATCAATTGGAGTCTGTCTGACAGTTTGTCCAGTATACCAGAACCAAAACTGAATACCAAAAAACAATGTGTGAATGTAGCACCAGCCAACATTCAATTCGTGAAACAAATCACTACAGACAGTAGGGATGGTTCATGTTAGACTCAAACTCCGATCTAGAGAGTAGATAACGGCTGTCTCGTGTTTGGGCAATCACTGTTAATTCTCTTTGACAAAAGGAGCTAAGACTAGGAACTAGCAGTCAGCAGAATTAGATAACGAAGTTTGATATAGATTAAACATTAGCTCAAAGCTGGGGTATATACAGTGAGAGCTATGCCTTAAATACTGTGAGTTGTGAGTCTATACATAAGTTGTCCGTGAGAGATAGAAACAGATAGAAACGTAGCATGCAATAGCGAAGCGAGAGTGTGTGGCAGGTGTTCAGTTACCCCTGTGATAGACGGTCTGGGTGGCCCAGTGAGATAAGATAAGGAAAAAAGTGAATAAATCATAACATTACCCCCTTCTTAAGGCAGGTGTCCCGACTGCTGTTAAGGTATCTCTTGTGGCTCCCAGGGTGATTTTGTGTCTGTCAATGGATCATCATGTCCTCCTAGCCAGTCCCAATCTCCGTTGTCGAAGTGTTCATCATACCATTCCTGATACCACAGTTGTTCTCCAGTGACCGGGTTGGTGTGACATCGTAAAGGTCTTGTTGCTATCGCATCAATGTTCTCATGTAGGAATTCTTCGACCAATTCATTGGCGTCCATGTCACTCTCCCATACCCAACTGTTTGATTCTGGTCCGTAGCCCTTCCATTTTACGAAGTAGTCTGTTACTCTGTTTGGAGGCTCTCCTCATCTTCCCCTGACAGTTCGCTGTCTGCTGTTCAGGATTTTTTCAACCTCGTAATGTTCTTCACCGTCAATAAGATCTGGTGGCGGTGGAGGTGGTTGTTCCTGATTGGAGAAGGCTGGAGGAATGTATGGAGTAAGTAATGATTCGTTGAAGGTGGGGTGAATCTTCCAGTTGGTCGGTAGCTTTAACGTATATGCCGAGGCACCTTTCTTGTCCTTGATTTCGAAAGGGCCCGTTCGTTTGTCGTCGAGTTTCTTTTTTGGTCGAGGAAGATGGAGATTAGTCGTGTCGAGCCAGACTTTGTCTCCTATCTTGTATTCGATTGCTGGACGTTTTGACTTGTTGTACTGCATTTTCATTTGCAGGGCCGCCTTTTCGAGTGATTTCTTGGCAGTGGCATGGATTTCCTGCATTTTTGAGACAAACACGTCAGAGGAAGGGGTGTGGAATGGAGCAGTGGACTTTGCTCCTGATAAGACGGCTGGATTATATCCATAATTAACTTCGAATGGACTTTTACCGGTGGAGAAATGAGTGCAGTTGTTATGTGCAAACGTGGTGAGGGAGAGCCATTCTGCCCAGTCCGTTTGAAGGTGATTGACGAACATCCGAAGGTATTTTTCAATTTCTTGATTGACTTGTTCAGTTTGTCCGTCTGTCTGAGGGTGATAGGCGGTGGAGGTGTTGCTTTTGATCTGTAGGAGGTCGTAGAGGTCCTTCATGAACTTTGATATGAATACGGTTCCCCTGTCAGAGATGGCGATCTGAGGCATTCCATGTTTGGAATAAACCTCATTGCATAGGATCTTTGCCCATCCCTCCAATGACAGTTCTGTGGAGCATGCTACCGGGATGATTTCCTTGGAGAAGCGGTGGAGAAGGGGTCAACGATTACGATGATCGCGTCATGTCCATTGCTCTTGGGTAAACCCATTACCATGTCTACCGAGATATGAGTCCAAGGTCGGGACGGTATCTCATTAGGATGGAGTGGTGCCACCTTGGCCTGTGTGCTGGCCTTTGTTCGCTGGCATACCTCACAGGCTCTGACATAGGTTTCAATATTCTTTTTCATCTTTGGCCACCAGAACTCTCGTAATACGAGTTCTTTGGTTTTCTTGATACCAGGATGTCCAGCAGTGACGTGATCGTGAGATCGAGCAATGATTTCCCCTCTCAGGGTGTGGTCTCGAGGAATATAGATCCTGCCGTCATACCAGATAAGTCCATCGGTTATCTTCATCCTGCGATCATGGTTAAGAGAACCAGTAACCGTGGTATCCCAGAGATGAATGTTTTTGGTGGTGGTCTTTACGCTCTGGTGAGTTTCCTCAACTGTTGGCATGATCATGGCACGAAAGTGTTCAGGGGACAGAACTACTACTTGATCGTTGTCATCCTGTCCCTGATTGTGATCGGCTTGTCTAGATAAGAGGTCTGCTTTCTTGTTAGCGGTGCTGGCTTTGTGATGATGGGTGAAGTGATATTCGGTGAGCTCGGTGATCCATCGGGCTTGGCGTCGATTTACTTTCTGGGGCTTCCGGAAATATTGGAGGTTTTGGTGATCTGTCCAGATCTCAAAATCTTGATAAGCACCCATGAGGTAATGTCTCCATTCTTTGAGGGCAAGCATGATCGCTAGGAGTTCCTTGTCATAAATCTCATAGTTACGTTCAGTAACTGAGAGAGACTTTGATAGGAATGATACAGGTCTCCACTTGCTGTCCTGTTCTTGGGATAGGACCGCACCAATGGCTCCTTTGCTAGCGTCTGCCTCTACTCGAAATCTTCCTTCGTTGGTTGGTATCGCAAGTACCACGTCCTCCGCCAACTGCTTCTTTAGCTGTTCAAAAGCTTTCTGCTGAGCTTTGCCCCACTTCCATGCGTCATTCCCCATCAGCTGAGTCATAGGCTTCACAATTTTGCTGTAGTCTTTTATGAAACGCCGATAGAAGTTTGTGAACCCTAAGAAGGATTGGAGTTCCTTCTTTTTTGTAGGTGCCGGCCAGTCAATGATGCTTTTGATCTTTACTGGATCCATGCGGATACTGCCTTCGCTGATGATGACTCCTAGGTATTCCATCTCTAGGACTTCGAATTCGCATTTTTCGGCTTTAAGGAACAATTTGTGCCTTCGTAACGTGGCCAAGACTTCCCATGTGATTCGACGATGTTCTTCTTTGGTCTTTGACATAATAAGGATGTCATCGAGGTAGATGGTTACTTTCCCTGATGCGATAAGGTCCTTGAAGATATCGTTCATCATCCATTGGAAGGTAGCGGGCGAATTTGTGAGGCTGAAGAACATAACCATGGGTTCATACAGGCCACGGTTAGTTCTGAACGCTGCTTTCCACTCGTCTCCAGTTTTAATGCGAACGTTATTGTATTCCCAGCGAACGTCGAGCTTGGAAAAGTATTTAGCACTGCCCAATTTGTCCATAAGTTCTGAGATTAGAGGAAGTGGATAACGGTTTTTAATCATCATCTCATTGAGCTTCCGATAATCTTGGACAGGCCTTAGCTTTCCATCCTTCTTTTTGATGAAGAAGAACGGCGAGGCCATGGGCGACTTGGAGGGGCGTATCCTTCCACTAGATAAGTTCTCGTCGAGAAACTTGTCTAGTTCTTCCTGCTCTGCTCGATTGAGTGGATAGACCTTACAGTCGAGATTGGTGTTGGCATTCGGAATGAGTTCAATGGCATGGTCCCAAGGTTTAGGTTCGGGGAGTTCATTGAAGTTCTCTTTGTCAAAGAGATCTCAAAAGTCCCTGCACCATTCGGGAACCATTTCCTTGAATGTTTTGGTTTTCTTTCCTGCATTTGCCTGGGCTGCTAGGTCATTGGCCACGTGCCGCATTGCTCTGATGTGAATAGCCTCTTCAAAGCTTATCGCAAGAATGGTTTCTCCTTCCTCAAGCTCCTCATCCCACTTGTCATACAGATCTGCATCTGGTAACGGTATTGGAATATGATGGCATTGACATCGGGCGAATGTCATCTTCCCGGTTTGCCAATTGATTAGCGGATTGTGCCTAGCCAGCCAGTCATGCCCCAGGAATATGTCACGATCCTTCAGATCAGTGATGGCGAGGTCAAGGCGTTCAGCATGATCTCCGATAATGATGCATACTTCTGCAAAGGCGGTGATCTGTCTGGCACTATTTTTTGATCTGTCCGCATTATAAACGGTGATGGGTGCCGCAGTTGCTCGGCAAGGGATGTTGTGTTTCTCGACAAAGGCCTGGCTGATGGCACTACTGGTGCAACCGCTGTCAATGAGAGCCGTAGAGGCAATAGAGGTACGGTTTTCTAGGGTCTCAACCCAGACATCAGTAGTCAAGGCCTTATCACTTCCGCTTAGCCGACAAATGTAGTGTCTAGGCTGTCGCAGTTCCTCCATCCATTCCAGCGCGTTAATGCGCATGGCTCTCTGTAGGCCTTCAAGTAATCCGTCCACTACTTCCTCTGCTTGTGCCCTGTGAATCCAGTTTTTTAAGATGGCTTTTGCCTCTGCCTCCGTTTTAGCTTCTTTAATCCCCCACAACGTCCATTCGGCACTGAATGGCTTGAGCCACTCGGATGGGACCTTCTCAGCCTTCGCACCGGAACCTATTGGTTCAGCTACCATCGGCTGGGTCACCTCGGGAACTATACGGGGTTTCTGGTTAGCATTCTGACTTTGTCAGAAACTAGTATCGTCTTCGTCATCTGGAATCTCCTCCAACTGTACCTGATGCCCCCTTTTCACCGCCTGGGCACTAGCAGCTTCCGGTCCCTCGGCCGCCTTGGTTGGGGCTGTTGTGCATCCAACGGCTCTTGGTCCAGAGTCGGTCAGACGTGGGGTGCATTTCCTGAAGGCATCGTTCCCTACGGGAACAATGGGCGCAGTCTGTGTCGTTTCAGACGGTGAAGAGTCACTCAAGTCATGATGGACATTGCTGGCTGCCTTTGAGCCTGAGTTCAAAGTCAGGTCCCCCGTTACTTTTGGCATCTCGGATCGCCCTTTGTCTCGACGAGCATCCATGCTCTGGGGGCACTTATCCTGTAACCGGCCCTTGTCCTCGGTCTGGTCTTTTCTCACTGAGATTGGTTCCTTTACGCTGCTTGGGAGGCAGGAGTTCCGTGAAGGCACGTCTTCCGACGCTGCATGAGATGTCCCATGGTCGTATGGTGGTCTCTTATCAGAATGGGCACTAAGTGCTTCATCTGTCCCCTCCGGTCATGCCTGAGGCAACGCCATTGAAAGGAGTATCACTGTGGTAGGTGACTTTTCGTTCCCAGCTTTCGCTCGCAATGAGCTACTTGCTGAACGCTTAGCCGGTTGTGCAGTCTTGGGGTCAGCGGCCCCGACTGCCTGTTTCAATTCTTCCTTAGGTTTTGATCCGGTGGTGAAGTCGCAAATGGGTATATTCGAATCCATTTGTTCAACTACAAAAGTACAATAAGCCTGACTAGTGGGCGATGAGAACGTACCGGATTAAACTAGGTCCTTGGCCAAGTCAGTCAAATCATTTACTGCTTGGCCTCCTCTTTTACCTCTTCAATCTTTGAGTCGGTCTTTTCCTCTGTGGTGACATGGTCCCAATACCAATTGAGTCGCCGTATCGCCTCTTCTTTCGTTTTCTGGGATTTGGGGCAATCCTGTTTGAAGTGTCCAATTTCGCTGCATCGGAAACACTTCGCTTTGGCGTGTATTCTGTCAAGATCCATTGGCGTGCCTGTTCCTCCATATGTTGTGCCCGTTCCCGTTTTCTTCTCCAGGACACTGGCCTGCTGCTGTTGACTGCCTTTTAACGAAGTATTCGTCTTCGCCTGCTGCTTCCATTCTGTTAACTTGGCTCCTGCCCCCAATTCCGCCTTCCGCGTTCGCCAATTATGATCAATCCGAAGTATTCATCGTTTCCATTCTTGGTAGGTAGTCAGGACATCTCCGTCTGACGCGTAGATGGTGTCTTTGGCGGAGGATCGACATGCCTTTTTGACTTGTGCCATCATCATCTGGTCGATCCCGATAACACCTGCTTCAAACACGAGTGACTCGAATTGTTGAAAGAATAGATCACCATCGGCGAAGTTACTCTGTCGAAGTCTCTCTCACTGTGCGAATTTGATCTCAGCATTGGCGTCCTTCCAGAATCGTTGCCTAACCTCTTCAACAAACTGCTCGTAAGCCGGATACAGCTGGTCCCCATTGATATTCCTTCCCAATTCCCTTGCACATAATTCCCACCAGACCTGAGCATCCTTGCGGAAGCGGGAGGTGCAAAAGATGACCTTATGAGGATGGTCACGGAAATATTGATTGTAAGAGGAGAAGTACATGTTGCACTGTGAGAAGAACCGAGCGATGTCGTTGGAGTCGCTGTGGAAATCCTCAGGTACCTTAACCATTTCAGGTTTTAGTGCCGCCCATGGTCCTTGATTAGTTGCCGTGAGGAGCCATGGAAGAGGTGGGTCAGGTGGCTTGGGCGGTGACAGGAAGCGAGGAGGGGCCCACCTCTGAGGAATAGCAGGTGGTACTGGCAGCCTGCTCAGTCCGGGTGGTCTGGTCGGAGGCTGGGGTTTATCCAGTGGTTGGTTGGATGATCCCACGCCTTCGGTAGTGGCGGCAAAGAGCCTGGATGGTCCTTGTGACCCAGGCGGTCCATATCCCCAAGGGTATGCATAGCTAGGTACCGCATACATGTAGCTCGGTGCCGCGTACGTATAGTTTGACACGGTAATAGAAGCAGATTGAAGCAAAACAACTAAACTCTCAGAATATACGATACACACGCATAGTGATAGTGCTCGTAGGGTATCTAGATCTCTCTAAGTCCAAAGGCTTTTCTAACAAGAGGAGTGACAGATGTCACTGGGCCTCAAGGCAAGGTGTACTACAATACACAACTTGTCACCACACACCAACAAAACCCTCAGTAAGTCTTGCACGACACACACAGGTGACCACAAAGAACTTAAACACACCCTAAACACGACTCAAAGCTTGCGCTCTAAGCAGAAACCCTTCACAAAACGTCCACTCAAGCCACAGGACTTGAACCTACACGCTCAAGCTTCCAAACCGATTGTAGACCCACAGGGTTCAAACCTATGTGATCCAGAGACACAATAACCAAATAAACCTTGTCTGACAAACCAAAGGGTTTGAACCTCTGCCACTTGCAGAAATGAGAACCCTCAAGCATGTGCTAATCAGACCACAGGGTTTGAACCTGTGCTGCCTGTAACACCACACATTACAAAGAAAGTCTCTGCATGAACACTAACCAGACCAAAGGGTTTGAACCTCTGCTGCCTGTAACACGATGTGTCACAAGAAAACCTCAAAACTCAAGAGTGCATCCACAATGACACAAATTTCTTATTCTCAGGTTAGAGCGCAAGTCACCCAATCACTCAAACAGTACACAAGTCCCGCATTAGCTTTCTACGCCTCACACGCTACTCAAGTCACTCAGATGTTATCAATAAATGGTCTATTCTCTCACTCGAAGCTACAAACTAATACTGAAGCTAGAGCGCTAAGCTGAGGCTTTTGTGCTCCAACAAGGGGGGTCCGAAGCTTCCCTACTATTACCATACTATGGTATTTATATACACTGCGCTCTACCAATTAATACAACCTTAAATAGTAACTCTTGGCTTGCAGAACTTCCTTTCCTGGGTGCTGTGCATGTTGCCATAATCATGCCATTGCTTGGCACTTACTCAGAGCTCCAGCTTGGGGCCAGATCCTGGTTTCTCAGTTGCACGACATTGGTTAGCCGCACTATCCACATGTACTGATGTTGCCTAGTATCTCCTCGGAGTTGTAGCCTAGTGTGCAACTCGTCTTTACAGTAATAATATCTTCTAGTGATTTCCATGGTCTTCTAGTCTAGGCCTTGTGCATATTGGCCAAGTCAGAGACATTGGTCTTACTTCAATTCTACACATTCTGAGGTCTAGAGCGCTAGCTCCCAGCATGGCAGTGCCTTATGCATCATAGATCAAGGTTGCGCAAAGTATTAATTATCTCCTGAGCTTCGCTGGTTCTATTCTTAGTGCGCATCTTCTGTGCATTGTCAGTGTACTCAGTGTCAAGTGCTGGGGCTTTAGACTTAGCGTGACCCTTATGGTATCACTCTGCAGTTAAGCCATGCACTCCACCAAACATCACTCAAGGTATTGCATTGCCTGCACTTAAGACATTGCGCTCTAAGGTATATCTCATTTCCTTGGTATCTAGCTTTTATAAAATGTATGTATTGATACATTTCACAAAATTACATGTGTGAACGCTTTTCAAGCATGTCACCGTCATTTACTAAGGCTGTTACTTTGCCAAGACCTCAAGAAAACGTTGCCTCACGCATATTCCTCAGCATGACGACTATCACCCAGGAATCCACAGCTAAACAGCACTAGTGATCTGCTCATCACTCAGTAAAACCATACAGTTCTTGTCCATACAAGGCGACATTGACAAGTTGCTGTTACTTTAGAAGACAAAGGACCATATGTTTCCTATGATTTTTACAAAGCCAAGGCTTTACAGCCTTACTAAGTCTCACATATTTACTCTATTTATAAATTTGTACTTGTAGTATAAAAACTAGCCAGAAAACATAGTTCAGCAGTTCACTTCTAGTTGACCAGTCTACGTCAATTCTCATCACACTCTAGTCTAGCAACAGTAAACCACGTTTATTCACCGTTCTATGGCAATATACCATTTACCCCACATATTCTCGATTGCATGTCAACTCTTGAAGCTCACCAGAGTTATTCCATGGTTTTTAACTGTGAAGAGTCTCTTGACACTTGCTCTTCACTCTTAACACTATTGGTACACAGCTCATATTGTGCCAATATGTGATTGCCGTGCCATACCTCACCCATGTTATCTTTTATAGGCCATCATCATTTCACTTTCACACCATTGGAGTTTTTACAGTTTCTCTTTTGCCATCGTTATTGTCGCCCACTTGGGTAGTCTCCAAGTAGACTTAGGATCAGTATAGAACCAGTTTCAGCAAGTTTTGTATAGTATCAGTCCCTCGAGTGGACTTGAAGGTTAGTTTGACATAGGATAGGATTGTTTCAGTACCAGATCAGTTTCAACATCAACTTCAGCATTATTGCATCGTATAGGACCAGTTTCATCATCAGTTTTCGTAGCCCTATGTTTTCTCTTGACATTCCACCCTCAGTACCTTGTTCACCACTTTCTTTCGACACACGTCATCTCCACTATGTTTTCTCATCACCTCGTTCACCCATAGACTATTGCTGACCGTTTAGTCTATCTCCCATTGTTCACCCCACTTGGATTACTGTCGAGCGATGTTTTCTAGTCTCGTCGCATGTTTTCTCCTATGGATTCGTGGTAGTCATGTCATACCTGCTTCTGTTCCCTCTTGTTTCGAGAGATCCCTACCGGCTTATAGCCATTGCATCTAGTACTCGACTACCAAGCAGTACTACTTCACAGACTTAAAGTCGTAGTGTATACTTGCATATAGAGGAATTGATTTACTGCACGGAGGTGCCCCGAACCCACTCGCACACAAAGCCACCTTGATTGCCATGTCACTATGTTAATTATCCAATCTCATTTCGAGTTGGTATTGCCTTTGCCATGGAAGTCTAGGCTCATCATTTCTGGAGCCCACCATGAGGGTTCAGTTCACCATCAATTTCTCCACCGCATTTTGCACCCATTCCTCACTTTTCCCTGTTGCAGTCACATTGATTGCCACTTGTATTCCCTCGTTCATCCTCAGACCATCATCCGATTTACGCACACTCTGTCCCACATTGCCATTCCCCTATCAGAGCCTATTATCTCATTTATACTCCCACCGTCTATTGTCATTCCTGCCAAGATGGCACATCTTATGCCGTTGATGAGCCTCCAGGCTCTGTACGCTCAGAATTTGTGGATTTTATCTGCTAATTAATGCTACTAGCCCTCCAACAGCCTCTCAGTAAACCAATAATTCCACACACAGCAATACCACTTTCACCCTATGGCAACTACTCGTTGTGCACTTTGCTAATCCATTCCATCTTGCCACGCATCATAATTGCCATATTCCATCACGACGTGGCTCCTTCGATCACAAATTGTCCTAAAACGGAATTAGCGCATCACTTCTCATAGCCTCATGGAAGCACCAATCAATCACTTAATGAAATGATGTGATTGCCGTGGCCACTCATCTGTCCAAGATATTTTGAGCACACAGCAACTACAGACCACGTTTTACTAAGGCTGTTACCTCGCCAAGACCTTGAAACGACATAGACCCAAGCGTGCACCTCAGTATAAAAACCATACCTCACCAGTCCGCAGCTAAACAGCACTGTGCGATCCGTTCATCACTCCATGAAACCATACGGGTTCGCGACCATACGTGGCAATGTTGACAAGTTGCTGTTACTTTAGAAGACAAAGTACCATATGTTTCCTATGGATTCTAATAAGCCATGGCCTTACAGCCTGACTAAGTCGCGCATGATTACTCTATTTATAATTTCGTACTTGTAGTATAAAAACTAACTAGAAAACGTAGTTATGGCAGTTCATCTCTAGTTGACCAGACTACGTCAATACTCATCACACTCTAGTCTAGCGACTGTAAACTATGTCTATTCACCGTTCTACGGCAATACACCGTTTGCCCCGCATATTCTCGATTGCACATCAACTCTTGAAAGCTCACCAGAGTTATTCACATGGTTTTTAACTGTGAAGAGTCCTTTCCGTTACGCGCTCTTTGCTCTTAACACTATTGGTGCACGCTCATATTGTGCCAATACGTGACCACCGCACTATACCTTGCCTCTGTTATCTTTTATAGGCTGACATCGTTTCACTTTCACACCATTGGAGTTTCTACAGTTTCACTTTCACCATCGTTATTGCCACCCACTTGGGTAGTCTCCAAGCAGACTTAGGATCAGTTTAGGACCAGTTTCAGCAAGTTTCGTATAGTATCAGTCCCTCGAGTGGGCTTGAAGGTTAGTTTGACATAGGATAGGATCGTTTCAGCACCAGACCAGTTTTCAACATCGACACAGTACTCTCGCATCATATAGGATCAGTTTCATCGCCAGTTTTCATAGTCCCACATTTTCTCTCAACAGTCTACCCCAGCACATCGTTTAACGTTTTCTCTCACCACACATTATCTCTACTACATTTTCCCATCGCCTCATTCACCCATAGACTATTGCCGACCGTTTAGTCTCTCTACCATTGTTCACCCAGCCCAGATTAACATCCCACGACGTTTTCTAGTCTCGTCGCACGTTTTCTCATATGGATTCGTGGTATTCACGTCATACCTGTCTTCGTTCCCTCTCACTTCGAGAGATCCCTACCGGCTTATAGCCATTGCATCTAGTACTTGACTACCAAGCAGTACTACTTCACTGACTTAAAGTCGCAGTGTATACTTGCGTATTAGAGGAATTGATTTACTGCATGGAGGTGCCCCAAACCCACTCGCAAACACAATCACCTTGATTGCTGTACTACTATGTTAATTATCCAATCTCGTTCCGAGTTGGTGTTGCCATTGCCACGGAAGTCTAGGCTCATCACTGTTCCGCAAGGAAAAGAGTGCACCCATCATTATTGATGAAGTCAATCCAGGACGAGAATTATTCCATTACATCACCGATGTGGAGCAGCTCTTTACTCGTCATTGTGTTACTACAGATGATGAGAAAAAGAAATGGTTCATCTATTATCCTGGCATTGATATTGCTGAGTTTTGGGAGTCTCTTCCAGAATATTCGCAGACCTACACCGAGTTCAAAACTGCAGTTACCAAGGATTATCCTGATGCTGATCCTGATCGGAAGTATGATCGTCAGGATCTCAATTGCATTATTGGGCAATATGCCAGTGAGATTGACTCGCTTGCAGAACTAGCCGCCTATTACAGGGATTTCTACCCTAAGGCAAAGCATCTAGTTGCCAAGAACCATTTATCCATCCATGAAACTGGCCATCTATCCAGTAAAGGCTTTACTCCACATGTTTGGGACTCCATTTTCCCCCATCTCCAGATCAAACTACCTGATCATCACCCAGCAGACCCTTACGATGTCAGCAACATTTATTCTGCTGCCCAGTTCATTTTACAAGGCACCAATAAATGTAGCAGCCATGAAAATTCCCCTCTTGATTATAGAAATGGAGTTGCCGTACCTACTAGACCACCAGATCCATATCTGTCTTCAATTGCTGTCCCTATCCCTTCCACCCCAGTTAATGTTGAACAGACAGAGCCCCAAGTCAAACTCAAGCATATTAATGGCCTTATTAAACTCAGCGAGACTCTATTCCAATTGCATGCCAATTGTCAATTCCAGCAAGCAGCACAGGTGTCTCACAAAGTATTTGTGCAGTCTCGTTCCATCCATAGTTGTCAATTTTGTGGCAAACCAGGCCATCGATTCCATGATTGCCATCAAATAGAGATCACGAACAAGGCAGGAAAGTGCTGTTGGAACCACAAAAACAAGATCATTCTTCCTACTGGTGCTTATATTCCTCGCAATCTTCCAGGAACCTGTCTCCAGGATCATATTAATGCATGGCATAGTCAGCTTGCCATTAAACCTGTATTGGCTCCTATTCAAAACCCCATTCTGTCTTCCAATCCCATGACATCTCCCATTTCCATTCCCACTCCCGTTTCCGCTAGCCACCAATTACCATCTTCACCATCATTGCCGCCAGGATTATTAAAACCGCAGCCTCCAGTACCAGACAATAAGCAACATCTCAAAGAGCTTATAGCCAGGTCGCAGTCTATAATCACAGAAATTCAAAGGCTACAGAGTGATATGAATGCAGTAATGCTAGAGCATAACCTTAATTCAAGTGACCCATTGATCAAGCCGACACCGTCCTTTTCCATTTCACTATGAGAGTTAGCTCCTGAAACAGCCAATGTCACAGAATCAGTCAGACCAGTTGCCGCAGTATCCAATAACACTGTCCCATGTTATCTTGAACCATTATCAGAAGATGCCATGACCCCCAGGATTTCTGAAGGAGTTGCCACAGAATTTAAAGATGCAGAAACGGCATCTACTACGAAATTAGATGAAGTCATTCATTCAGAAACCATACCTCCTATCCCCATATTTTATCCGCCATCCATTCATCCCCAAGAACCAGTAATCGCTCCCAAGTCAGCACCAGAACCAGTTCTGATATGTGCCATCCATCCCATCATTAATCACCAGTTTAAAGTTGAATGCATTGTTGACTCTGGCTCACAAATTATTTCAATGTCAGAAGACACTTGTCACTGGTTAGGCCTAGCCTACGATTGAACCACAACAATAGAAATGCAGGCAGCTAACAATACCGTGAACCGGTCTCTCGGACTAGTCCAGGATGTTCCCATTCTCATTGGCAATATTACCCTTCATCTACAAATTCATGTCTTCTGTGAATCAGGCCCATGTATTCTTTTAGGACAACTGTTTGATATACTTACGCAAAGTATGATTTGTAATTATGCCAATGGATCTCAGACCATCAGTATCCATGATCTGAATACCAGCAAGACAGCAGTAATACCCACAGTTCCCGGAGATTTAGGACTCACCCCTTTGCATTACAGGTCCTCTAGAAAGTCTCACCATCGAGCCCGATGCAAAAAGAAGCAGAAATAGCCTAATTTTGCACCCAATCCATGATTACCCCTTTTCCCATATCATTCAGCACCATCATTCCCATTCAACCACGTTTTCTCAATACATTTGGTCAAGAGATTGTCTCTCTTACCCCCCACTGTCCTTACTGGTTACCCCTTTTTATCCTGCAACTTTGAACCCACAAAAACACCAGCATTGTGCTATAAAAAGACAATAACATGGAATTCATGTCTCAAATCTCAGACATTACCACAATCATTTGACTTCCAGAAAGGGAATGGCTTTGCTATGACCTCATTTCTGGCAAAGTTCTGAAAAGCTAGCCTGCGATGACATCATTGCTTTCTACCCAGACCGTGGGAGAAATCTCACTTTAGGATTCATGAAGTGACAGTTCATGGAGCCTAACTGTGGCAATAGGCATATGATTTTGGCCATGCTAAAAACTATGGCAATTGCACAGATTGAACTGGCAACTTGCAAAACACAGACAATTCAACCACTAGACCAAGCAGGCATTAAAGAAAAGGATTATAGTGGACAGATAGTCCTACTCTACAAATCTCAAATCATTGTTCCAAACATCTCCAGCTCCTAACAGACCATGCAATACTCCAAAAACAAATTGAAGTTA
This sequence comes from Armillaria nabsnona, assembly GCA_030407065.1. Lineage (NCBI taxonomy): Eukaryota > Fungi > Basidiomycota > Agaricomycetes > Agaricales > Physalacriaceae > Armillaria > Armillaria nabsnona. The sequence continues at coordinate 416,503 of JAUDQA010000013.1, forward strand.
GGGGGGATGATGAGCCTCCAGGCTCTGTATGCTCAGAATTCATGGATTTACCCATTTATTGCCCAATACCTTCAAAACGACTCCATTATAATCTCCACCCACTTCATAATACTGCCAACACTCGATAATACCATGAATTTTCACAGTATAGGCCACCCACACACAGATACAATCCTAAAACTGTGCCCTCCATACTCCTTCAATGCTCTGTTATCCTTCCCAGCTTGCCATGCATCATAATTACCATACTCCATCACAGCAAGGCACTACTGATCACCAATCATCCCAATATAGAGTTGCCACATCACTCAGAAGCACCTAGTTGATCTATGATAATTACAGCCATGGCAACTACAGACTGTGTTTACTAAGGCAGTTACAGTGCCAAGACCTTGCATTACCATTGCCACAAGTGTACACCTCAGTATGGCAACTGCAGCTCAGAAATCTGCAGCTAAACAGCATCTCATGATCCACTCATCACTCAATAAAACCACACGGTTATCATCTATACATGGCAATGTTGAAGAGTTGCTGTTACTTTAGAACCACAGATTCCATATGTTTACCATGGCTATTACAAAGCCAAGGACTTACAGCCTTACTAAGGCTCTGATGAATATTCTATTTATAAAAACCGGACTTGTAGTATAAAAACTAGGTAGATACCACATTTTTAGAGCTAGTTCTTACCCAGTTGACCAGACTATGGCATTTCCAGTCAGCTATGGTTACTCAAAGTTATCCCTCACTGCTTGCTTTACTTTTAACATTGTTGGTTCACTTTGTATATTGCACCAATACACGGAATCTCGCATCAATAACTTGCTTTTGTCTTTAATGCCACAACACCGCTTCACCCCCACCACATAGGATTGTTTCATTGCTTTCACCTTCTACATCACCATCGTTTTCATTGCCCAGTTCAGTATTGCCTCTGTGTAGGCCCAGTTCAGCACCGTTATCCATAGGATCCCCCTCGTCTTGGTCATCATTCAGAGTTGCCATGCATCTATTGCCACAACACCCCACTCAGCACCACAGTTGCTTTGTTTTCTTCCATTTCCAAGGCAGTTTCCGCACATTAATTGCTATTGTTTCGACTCAGCATCACAGTACACCATCAGGACATGTTTTCTAGTCCTTCCCCACAATTTCTAGCTCATTGCTACAATTTCTAGTGCATTGCCATGGTTACTAGAGCTATTTTCGTGCTCTTTAGCCCATCCCCATGTTTTCTAGACTGTTTTTACAGTTTCTACCACAGTTTCTTGGTATTTGTGTCATACCAGATTCCTTCCCATCTCATTTATTGAGATCCTTCCTGGCTTACAGCCAATGTCTATTAGTACTCATTGACAAAGAGTACTACTTCACTGACTGAAAAGTTGCAGTGTATCTTGCATTATTGAGGAATTGACCGCACGGAGGTGCACTGAACCACTCACACAGACTTTGCCTTGAATACTGTGTCGCTACGTTAATTGCCTAAGCTCTCCCTGAGTTTTGGGTGTTGCTGTTGCCATGGAAGTCTAGGCTCATCACCATGGTAGACTCTGCCTGGGAGCCCTACTCTACATCACATCATCACTTACATGTACATCCTATCGTGAATAGCACACTTGCATCTCGCTGAAGCTTTGATTTTATATGACTAGGCAAAAAGAGGGAGGATGCATCCCCTGGTGCTATGGGGACTCACTACAGTCAGGGAAGGTTACTTTTTTGAACACTTCAGTGTGCACTTTGCTCTGGTCCATCTTCTCACACAGAGTTGAATGTTATTCTTTACAGGAGGTGGAAGACCAATGAGAAATCTTGATTGTTGCCATCTCAGAGCATGGCAGTTACGGTTGTCAATATTCCTGTCCCTTGCCAATCCCTCAACAACAGCAACTCATTCTGGGCCTTGACAAAAGTTTACATCCATGTCTAATTCTCCATCAAAGGCAAACAGTGATCCCATGAATGCATATCCACAGTTTCTCCATTTTTATTTTGCCTGGATAGCCTCATGTCGATTTTGCAGTACCCCATCCAATACCAATTGTGTTTCATTCAGTGGGACCCACCAGCTGTAGCAATTTTTTTTTGCTTCTGTGCATTCATATCTATCGATGCATGCATCTCTACAACTTTGTTCTGCCTGGGATGGCAGTGCCAGTGGAGAATGATGAATAGGACAATTCTTTTCAAATGAAACACTGTTGGGCAATGTGACCAAAAACACTACTATTGTGTGAGCCAGGCTGCCATTCCCATTTCCAAAGGATGATGCGCCTCATTTCTCATCAGAATTCCAAAAAGTTTACAAGTACATTCATATTTATAATTTGTTTCAGTCTTGACTAGACTTTGTACTGCAGACCATCTCCTTCAGAGTCCTATTCGGGTGTCCCTGGCTCCTGTCTACCTCTTCCTGGCATCCTCGGACACTGCCATTCCCATGGATCCTCATGCTCAGCATATTCATGAAGATTTCCCTTCTTCCATTCATGGTGTGGTGTTGGTGTTGTTACTGGTTGTGTGAGCAATGCTGAAAGAATTTCAATGACAACATCAAAGACTATTGGCATCTCCTAATACTGCTCTTCAATCTCAGCCCATCATTTTCTGGTACAAGTAACAAAATCCAGCTGAGTACAACAGTTTCACGACTCACTTTCGATATCCAAGCTTGATGGAGACACAGTTTTCAAATACCCTCCAAGGATTACAAGTGAAGGACCTGCATGCATAGTTCTCAGCAGCATGGTCTGATATGCAGCAAGGCTACTGATCCTGTTTTATCTGCTTAACACAATCCTACAGGGATGTCTTAAAGCTATCTGGCCAACCTCCATCCATCAAGACACGACTCTACCATGGGACACATGACGTTATATCAGCCAAGGTCCATTTCAGGAAGAACAGGTATGTACTCTGCCATTTGATGCCTAGGCATAAGGCCTTTACCTGACCTTTTCATTCAAGATTTTGATGCACTGAAGGAAAATCACTGCTGAAGGCATTGTATCTGGTTGCCATCATCAGATGTCACGAACGTTAATTGTCCCTGGTGATATGCTTGGTATCAGGCTACATGTAAATTTTGCGATTTTCTACCAAATAACACAGTCTACAAGCAGTACAGAGAGCTATAGTGAAGGCTTTACACTAATAGCTAGAATACTACATAAGATAGTGAGCAATACAGTATAAGAATGGACTTAGAAGCAACATCTAGATGAGTCAACTCTATAAGCCTTCAATACTGAATGCTATTCCCTGCCCAAAACAAAGACTATTTAAAAAGTCAGAACCAAGGGACACACCAAGATGAGTTACAAACATAAAAGCAGAACACAGAAGGACCAGATTACTCATCATCTCAATGACTTGAATGAACCTAGAAAAGAATTGCTAAGTCTACAACAGTTCACAATGTGAAATGAACTTAGTCTAGAACATGAAATAACCCTGGAATAACTGAATAACCGACACTTGGTGCTGAGATAGTTAAAGATCATGCAGTGATCAAAGCAAATACAATCTCGGTCCGACAATTGATCATGATTGGTGGTTACATCCTTGAGATACAATGCACTCTGTAGTATTAAATAGGGATCCATGCGGCAAGGCATGAAGGAATAGTGAGGAGTTCCTACGGACCATTAGGGCACTCCTCAGCAATAGAATGATCACTAGTCATTCCGCCCAACTGAATAGGAATCTCAGAATGGCACAATCCTTGTAAATTAATTACTCATTGTTTGTATTGATACCCAAAGCTCATACCATAGTTACTTTTAGATACAAGCTCCTATACCTAGGCTAGAAATCGTATAAATTAGCAGCAACTAGATGCATAATGGAAGGAAAGCATTCCCACCACATTTGTGCTAGTAGCCTTATAGCTACTTAATCAATCACTGGTTTTAATTGCATATCCTTGACTGAAGTGAATTAAGTTTACCAAGTTAACCCCAAAAGGGTGGCTATAAGTAATCTAGAAGAACTAAGTAGGAAGAAGAGTCATCCCTGCATTTGTGCCTTGCTAGTTAATTGAACTGCTCTGCATACAAAGGCCTCATGCTCCATCACTGACTAAAGTGATCTAGACATGCTAAGTCAACCACAGACTGAAGACATTGCCTAGTTGAAGTGAAATAAGTCCTAGAACACTTTAAGTTTGAACAGTTAATGAGTCAGTGTACTCTTTGCAAGTCTCATACTTGAAGCCAGGACCTGTGTGTTCTTTGTAGAGTCTGTGTACTCTTTGTAGAACTTCGGTTCTTTGTTGCAAGTGCATGTGCTTGTGTTGTAATTGAGTCCATGTACTTCAGAGCAATTATGCTCTTTGTAGACCTCTAGGTCTTTGATTGTTTGATTGTTAAAGCTTCCATAGTTAAAGCCTTACCAGCTCTTCTAGACAAAGTCATTGTGAGTCTAAACCACTCAAATTATACCTTGCTGTCATGATTAGTGTATCTCGTGTAAACACTTCTAGAACTTGAATTGAAGTTGTTTTGAAGCAAACCCAATTGATTATTGATATATAAGTACACCATAAGTGCTTCTACTATACTCACCCTTGAACTTAACATTGGTGATTGTGTGTGTGTGTGTGATTTAGTATCGAGATTAATGATCTAGACACTTGTTGCATTTGCACACTGCCTGTTACCGAGCACATCAATGTCCTCCGCTAGTTGTTTCTTTACCTGGTCAAACACCTCTTGTTGTTTTGCCCCCCACTTTCATGGTTCATTCCCCATCAATTGTGTCATTGGCTTCACAATTTTGCTGTAGTTTTTTATAAAGCATCAGTAGAAATTGGTGAAGCCAAGGAATGATTGTAACTCCTTCTTTTTCATCAGTGTTGGCCATTCCATAATTCCTTTGACTTTGACAGGATCCATGTGAATGCTCCCTTCACTTATGATGACTCCTAGGTACTCCATTGAAGAGACCCTGTGCGCACAAGCTAGAAATGCAACAGCGTCAAAGACACTGATCACACCCACACCCAACACTACACACACAAACCCTCAAGTTCGTGGGGGATTCTGATGCGATAGAAGCAGATAGAAACAAGGCAAGGCAACTCTCAGAATATAGGATACAAATGTATAGCAATAGCGCATGTCTATTATCTAGATCTCTCTAAGTCCAAAGGGCTTTTAATAACAAGAGGAGTGACAGTTGTCGCTGGGCCTCAAGGCAAGGTGTAGTACAATACACGCAACATCGAGCGACGTACACAAAACCCTCACTAAGTCTAGAGCAACACACAGAACGGCCTCAAACGACTTAAAACACACAACACACGACTCAAAGCTTCGTGCTCCAAGCAGAAACACTTCACCAAACCATCCACCAAAGCCACAGGATTCAAACCTATGCGCTTGAGCTTCCAAACTGATCGTAGATCCACAGGGTTCTAACCTATGCGATCCAGAGACACAAAAACCTTATAACACCGTCCAACAAGCCAAAGGGTTTGAACCTCTGCCACCTGTAGTGCCTTGCATCACAATAAACCCTCAAAGCACAAGAGCGCGTCCTCAATAACACTATACTCTTCTTTTCAGGTTAGAGTGCAAGTCACCCAACCAATTAACAGTCACACAAGCACCGCGTTAGCTTTCTATGCCTCGGGCGCAACTCAATTCACTTGGTATGATATCAATTCTAGGTTTATTCTCTTGCTCAAAGTTACAAACTAGTCCAGAAGCTACGGTGTCAAGCTGGAGGCTTGCGCACAACTACAATGGGGGTCCGAAAACTTGTACACTACGGTTACACTACGCTATTTATCTATTCTATGTTCTACAAATTAGTATCACCAAATATAGTATCATTGAGGTTGCCGAGCTCCTTCGCCTGCGTCCTGTGTATGTTGCCATTATCACACCATAGCTTGGCGCTGACTCAGGAGTCCAGCTCGGGGCCAGATCCTGTCTCTGAGTGTTGCGACGTCGGTTACCAGCTCTATTACACGTGTATTGACGTCGGTTGTTATCTCCTTGGAGTTGCAGCCTAGTGTGTGACTCTTATTTCGCTTAAAATATTCGCTTAGGGAATTCTCTTGTAGTGAAGGCAATGGGCTCCTTGTCTGGGCCTCGCACGCTTCGGCCAAATTCAGAGACTTCGGATTTACTTGAGTTCTGACATCACAAAGCCTAGAGCTCTAAGTTCTGGATCTGCCGGGCCTTGCGCGTCAGAGATCAATGTTGCATGAAGTTTTAATTATCTCACAAGCGTGTCTTGCTCTATTCTTAGTGTGTGTGTCTTATGCCCTGTCAGAGCACTTAGTGTCAAGCACTGGGACTTTATACCTAGTGCAGCCTTTCTAGTACCGTTCTTAGGTTAAGTCATGCGCTCCACCCAGCTTTACTCAGGTAATCTTATTACTGGTGTTATACACCTTGCGCTCTAGTGTGTTTCTTAGTGCCTTAGTATCTGGACATTGTAGCCTGTACTCATTTGTACAAATTGCAAAATTACACGCGTAAACGCTTGCAGAGCGTGTCACCATTTCCAAGACCTTGAATTCGCACTTCTCAGCTTTAAGGAACAGCTTGTATTTCCTTAACACTTTTAAGACTTCTCATGTGATGCACTGGTGCTCCTCCTTCATTTTTGACAAGATAAGGATATTGTCAAGGTAAATGGTTACTGCCCCTGATGCAATAAGGTCTTTAAAGATGTTGTTCATCATCCATTGAAAGGTGGTGGGTGAGTTTGTAAGTCCGAAGAACATAACTGTTGGCTCATACAGGCCTCGGTTTGTTCAGAACGCTGCTTTCCACTTGTCTCCAGTTTTGATACAAACATTGTTATAGCCCCATTGTACATCAAGTTTTGAGAAGTATCTTGCACCTTGCAATTTGTCCATGAGTTTGGAGATTAGAGGAAGTGGATATCAGTTTTTGATCATCATCTCGTTCGACTTCCTGTAATCTTGGACAGGTCTGAGTTGGCCATCCTTCTTTTTTACAAAGAAGAAGGGCAAGGCCATGGGAGATTTAGAGGGACATATCCTTCCACTGGAGAGATTTTCATCAAGAAATTTATTGAGCTCTTCTTGTTTGGCACGGTTGAGCGGGTAGACCTTGCAGTCGAGATTGGTGTTTGCATTAGGAATGAGTTCAATGGCGTGATCTCAGGGTTTTGGTTCAGGTAGTTCATCAAAGTTGTCTTTGTCGAACAGATCTTTGAAATCCCTACACCAGTCAGGAACCACTTCCTCAAATGTTTTTACTTTCTTTTCTGCATTTGCTTTTGCCACTAGATCATTAGCCACGTGTCACATTGTTCGAACTCGAATCACTTCCTCAAAACTTATGGCCAGGATTGTGTCTCCCTCCTCTAGCTCCTCGTCCCACTTGTCATATGGATCTGTGTCTGGTAACGCAATCAGGGTGTGACGACAATTGCACCTGCCGAAGATTATCTTCCCAGTCTTCCAGTTGATTGAGGGATTGTGTCTTATCAACCAATCATGACCAAGAAAGATATTGCGGTCTTTTAGGTCTGTGACTGCGAGATCTATTTGTTTGGCATGATCCCCAATTGCAATGTGTAGTTCTGTGAATGCTGTGATTTGTCCTGAGCTATTTTTGGTACTGTCAGCATTATAGACCATGATCAGAACAGTGGTGGTGTGGATTGGGATATTATGCTTCTCAACAAAGCTCTGACTGATGGTGCTGCTAGTACAGCCACTGTTGATTAAGGCAGAGGTTGAGATTCGGGTTCGGTTTTCGAGCGTCTCAATCTGGATGTTGGTGACTAAATCTTTGCCTCCTCCACTGACACGCTCTGCAAGCTCTTACATGTGTAATTTTGCAATTTCTACAAAGGAATACATGCTACAGGGTCTAGATACTAAGGCACAAGGAAACACAACAGAGTGCAATGATTATAATGCTGGTAATGGGATTTACAGAGTAAAGCTGGGTGGAGCACATGACTTAACCTAAGAACGGTACCAGACAGGCTGTACTAGGTATAAAGTCTCAGTACTTGACACTGAGTGCTCTGACAAGGCATGGCACACACGCACTGTGAATAGAGCAGGACACACTTGTGAGATAATTAAAACTTCCTGCAACATTGATCTATGATGCACACAGCACGGATGACCTGGCACTTAGAGCTCTAGACCTTATGATGTCAGAATTTGAGTAAACCCAAAGTCACTGACTTCAGCTGAAGTGCGCAAGGCCTAGATAAGAAACTAGTTGCCTTCACGACCATAGAATTCCCTGGAAGAACATTATGAAGAGAAATGAGAGTTGCATGCTAGGCTGCAACTCCAAGGAGATAGTAGCTGATGCCAATACACATGGAATAGCACTACTAACTGATGTTGTGACACTGGGAAACAGGATCTGGCCCTGAGCTGGACTTCTGAGTCAGTGCCAAGCTATGGCATGATGATTGCAACATGCGTGGGATGCAGGTGAGTGAACCCCACAACCAAAATGATACTATATTTGTTGGTACTAATTTGTAGGCCATAGAATAGATAAATAGTGCAGTATAATCGTAGTGTACAAGTTTTGGACCCCATTGTAGTCACGCTGACACACTCTGAAAGTGTTTACATGTGTAATTTTTTCAATGTCCAGATACTAAGGCACTAAGAAACACACTAGAGCGCAATGTTTATAATGCCAGTAATAAGATTACCTGAGTAAAGCTGGGTGGAGTGCATGACTTAACCTAAGAACGGTACTAGAAAGGCTGCCCTAGGTATAAAGTCCCAGTGCTTGACACTAAGTGCTCTGACAGGGCATAGGACACACATGCTAAGAATAGAGCAGGACATGCTTGTGAGATAATTAAGACTTCATGCAACATTGATCTATGATGTGCTGAAGAGACTCTGTGCACGCAAGCTAGAAATGCAACAGCATTGAAGACACTAATCACACCCACACCCAACACTACACACACAAACCCTCAAGTTCGTGGGGGATTCTGATGCGATAGAAGCAGAATGAATTAGGACAACCAAACCCTCAGAATATACGATACACACGTATAGCAATAGTGCACAGTACCTATCTAGATCTCTCAAAGTCTGAAGGCTTTTAATAACAAGAGGAGTAATATTTGTTGCTGGCCCTCAAGGCAAGGTGCAATACAATACACGCAATGTCGAGAGACATACACAAAACCCTCAAGAAGTCTCAAGCGACACACAGGGTGACCTCAAATGACTCAAAACACACTATACACAACTCAAAGCTTCGCGCTCTAAGCAGAAACACTTCACAAAACCATCCACTAAAGCCACAGGGTTCTAACCTATGCGATCCAGAGACACACAAAAACCTTATAACACCGTCCGACAAGCCAAAGGGTTTGAACCTCTGCCACCTGTAGTGCCTCGCATCACAAGAAACCCTCAAAGCACAAGAGCGCATCCTCAATGAAACTAAACTCCTCTTCTCAGGTTAGAGCTCAAGTCACCCAACTAATTAACAGTCACACAAGTGCTGTGTTAGCTTTCTATGCCTCACATGTGACTCAATTCACTCAATATGATATCAATCCTAGGTATATTCTCTTGTTTGAAGTTACAAACTAATCCTGATGCTATGGTGTCAAGCTGGGGGCTTGCGTGCGACTACAACAGGGGTCCAAAACTTGTACACTACGATTACACTGCGCTGATGAGCCTCCAGGCTCTGTACGCTCTGAAATCATGGACACCACTTACAATTTATCACCTATCTACTTTATGTGGCCTTTCACTAAATCAAACATTGCAAGTCCGGCACAGGTTGAATCATATTAAATCTCCCACTCCACGTGAACTTTCACTTCAATATCTATGAGTCATTGTGCCTCAAGGCACATTGATTGGCAATCCTTCCACAGTAAATTAAACACACGTCATTATTCTAGGCCTTTGCATGTGGATAGAGCCATACAGTCACGCGGTTTAACTATGCATAGGCTATGGATAGCTACGGATTCACAAGAAACCATATGGGTACACCTCTACGGCTTAGCAATATAGCAGGGATTAGTGAGCTATTAACTACAAGCCTATGCCCCATGTCTTTGTCACGATTGCCGGACCCTCATACCTCGGGTCCCGGCAACCTGACTGCGACACAGGACTTTGGCTTGTTGGGGCCCACCCCAAACCTGGCTTTTTACTAAGATATGTTGTTGAATCTCTGTTATCAGTTTGGAACCATTGCAATGGAGCACAATGGTTTTTATAAGTGCCATAAAGCTTTGTGCTGTTACTTCGGTAGTAAGCCTTGTAATGGACAGGTAGGGACTCCCATGATTTGGGTGATCATTGTTAATAGCTGTCACTACATAGGATTGACACAGGAGGGCAGGAGAGATATGTATTCTGGTTCTTATGTCCCTTACTTGGATATCTGACATGGTGGGCTACCATGGTCACCATTGGAGCTCTGATGATTTCTATAAGACTTACATCCATTGACATTCAATGCTCATTGCTCAATGTTCATTGCTTGTTGCTTGATACTTGCTTTGTTGCTATAGCGTGCATAAGTAGTCTAAGTTGAAGCTCAATTAGTATCACAATGGCTGTTTATGACATGGTAACTGGGTAAGCCTGTGATAGCTGAATTGTTGAAGTCCAATCCCTCTTAGGGATCCACCATACTGTATACAGTTATGGCTGTAAGCCATATGGCAAAAGGGTCTTGACAGTATGGTATGGGTTTGGCCCATATATTGTACCGTACTGATTCTGTATATCATATATGGGTGGTATTTAGAAGCATAGTGACCTATCTTGGGTGAGATTTGTGGTTAAAATATTATATTTCATTAATTGCACTCACTACACATGCAAAGAATAGGCATAGAACCCAATTTGACCTACCCAATACCCGTACAAATACAGCTGTAAAAATCCAATTCCAGAGTGCTGATGGTACAGGTACAGGTCCATATATATGGTACCCATATACACTGTATGTATGGGTATGGTGGGCACCCCTAATCCCTCTGTAGCACCTTGCATACTGTCCTCTCATCTTTATGCTTGTCATTGCAATGATTCACTTCTTTGATATTATGACTGTTAGTTCATTTCCATGTTTTAGTCAGTACTTACATTCCCTTGCCTGCTCAGACTTTAGAGGACTGTTCAATTTTGACTATAGCTTCATGGGGTGGTATATGTTATGCTTTATAGGCAAATTGTTATAGCTTCATCCACTGAAATATGATAGGAAGTTATCATATATAATGTCTCTGGCATCAGCCAGCTGCCAAAAATTCACAAATTTGACTAATACTGCCTCTCAGAAGGGCTTGCTATGTGTTAATGAATTACTGGGAGCTTCACTTTACAGGGTCCTGTTATGTGTTACATGAATTAACAGTCAAAATTGAACAGTAGTATATATACCTCATATTTTGTATCTGTCACCTCAGCTTGTTGCTCTACATGGACAGAGAAAGGCTGAGCATAGCTCATATTCTTACATGAATAATCTCCTTGCCATTTCTACCTGCTGGGGGGAAGGCTTGTAATAAGTAAATTATGACATAGTCAGTACATGTATAACTATAGTATATGCATCACCTGTCCTTAAATGGTCTCCTGGCCCCTAATTCTACCTGCTAATTTTTCATTTGATGTTTGTTGTTCACTCATTGCTTTGTTTAATACTTGTTTTGGAGCCTACAGTGTCCTGTTGACTCCTGTCAGCATGCATAGTTGGTCAATAATATATTTTCAGTGAGTACTGGGTGTCAGCCATGCCAATGATGTGTCATGAGGGAATTGCAGAGGCAGCAACACAGCAAAATTGAAGCTCATCACCATAGAGAAGCAGCAGTGATGGCAGTACAATGAAATTGAAACTCAGCCAGAATAAGCCGTGGTCTGGCAATGGCCGGAAATTCAAACTCAGCTTATTATGTCAGCTTTGATGCTACCTCTCTTAATATATAGATATATAGATGGATGAGTAAGTAGTAAGTAGATTAGTAAACCTTCCAGAGTTTTATTAGGCTATGCGAACTCTTAATAAGCATGCACAGTAGAATAGCACATAGTATAGTGAACTACAGTCACGAATAGTTTGCTATGCTCACTAATCGTGTGCTGCGGTTATCAAGACAAAGCAAAAGTTCGCTTACTTAGTAGATACAATTCTGTAGTATAAAAAGATGATGGCCAGTAGATAGAAAAACAACAATCCCCTAGAGGATAAATACAACACACATATCACCCCGTACACACGAACTAAAGTTAATATCTCTACGTTCTTGAGAGATACAACACTTTGCAAACTTTCTAAAGGCTTGCCACTTACCAAGTGTTCAATAACTTAATTCACGTCCTCTCGTTCAAAAACCAAGCAAGGATATCGTATAAAGACTACCCTGTTTGTCATCCTCTCATCATAAAATTGCATACTTGAAGACTTCAAAAGGGTAATCTGTAGCTAGGGTTCCAAACTTTTAGTCTCTAACATCAACAGCCTACTGTTCCTATTAGGAACGATACTAATTCAAGTTTCTTTAGTTAAGCCAGCTCCATCTCTGCGTTTCTTAGAAAGTACAAGAGTATAGGAAAATATATTCTACTGGAACTATAGCCAGGATTCTGACACCACATAGTTCGCGCTGTATCTAGGTCACCCCCGCTCAGCATACACCCACGTTTATGCATTCCTTCCCTTCCAGGAAAGTTCGCGTACATACCTTGAGTCTCTGAACAGCCTTCAGAGAATAATAACAAAGTGTAGCAATACTTCACTACACCACCAGGAAGCTATAGTCACCGCACAGAGGTGCAAGACTAGACTCACTAGAACCTGCCTTCAGATTCTGTGTTTGACTACACTCGCCATTACAGGTCTTGTGTTTTCTGCCCACAGGAGTCCCTAGGTTCATCAGCACTATTTATCTATTTTACATTCTACAAATTAGTGTTACCCAATATAGTATTATTTAAACTGTGGGGCACCTTTGCCTGCATCCTGTGCGTGTTGCAATTATCATGCCATAGCTTGGTGCTGACTCAGGAGTCCGGCCCAGGGCCAGATCCTGTCTCTGAGTGTCACGACGTGGGTTACCAATGCTATCACACATGTATTGACATCAGTTGCCATATCCTCGGAGTTATAGCCTTCCCTGTGACTCTTATTTTGCTTCCTAGTATCCTCATGGGGAATTCTATTGTAGTGAGGGCAACATGCTCCTTGTCTAGGTCCCACATGCCTCGGCTGAAGTCAGGAACTTTGGATTTACTTGAGTTCTGACATCACAAAGTCTAGAACTCTAGGCTCCGGGCCTGCTGTGCCTTGCGTGTCATAGATCACTGTTATGTGAAGTCTTAATTATCACACATGCGTGTCCTGCTCTATTCTTAGTGCGCGTATGCTTTGCCTTGTCAGAGCACTTAGTGTCAAGCACTGGGACTTCATACCTAATACGGCCTTTCTAGTACCATCCTCAGGTTAAGCCATGTGCTCCACCCAGCTTTACCCTGGTAATATCATTACTGGCATTATAATTACTGTGCTCTGTTGCTTTTCTCATTGTCTTAGAATCTGGGCATTGTAGCCTGTACTTATTTCTACAAATCGCCAAATTACACGCGTGAATGGTCATAGAGCATGTCAGCACAAGGCCTGGCAGATCCGGAACTTAGAGCTCTAGACTTTGTGATGTCAGAACTCAAGTAAATCCGAAGTATCTGACTTCGGCCGAAGCGTGCGAGGCCCAGACAAGGAGCCCCTTGCCTTCACTATGAGAGAATTCCCTAAGGAAATATTATAAAGTGAAATAAGAGTTGTGCGCTAAGCTGCAACTCCAAGGAGATAGCAACCAACGTCGATACACGTGTAAAAGAGCTGGTAACCGACGTTGCAACACTCAGAGACAGGATCTGGCCCCGAGCTGGACTCCTGAGTTAGCGCCAAGCTATGGCGTGATAATGGTGACATGCACAGGATGCAGGCAAAGGAACTCGGCAACCTCAATGATACTATATTTGGTGATACTAATTTGTAGAACGTAGAATAGATAAATAGCACAGTGTACCCGTAGTGTACAAGTTTTCGGACCCCCATTGTAGTCGTGCGCAAGCCTCCAGCTTGACACCGTAGCATCAGGATTAGTTTGTAACTTCAAGCAAGAGAATATACCTAGAATTGATATCATATTGAGTTAATTGAGTGGTGCGCAAGGCATAGAAAGCTAACGCGGCACTTGTGTGACTGTTAATTGGTTGGGTGACTTGAGCTCTAACCTGAGAAGAGGTGTTTGGTGTCATTGTGGACACGCTCTTGTGCCTTGAGGGTTTCTTGTGACACGAGGCACTACAGGTGGCAGAGGTTCAAACCTTTTGGTTTGATTAGTGCTTGCTTGAGGGTATATATTTCCCAAGTGGCATAGGTTCAAACCCTGTGGCTTGCAGACAGTGTGTTATAAGGTTTTGTGTCTCTGGATCGCATAGGTTAGAACACTGTGGATCTACGATCAGTTTGGAAGCTCAAGCACATAGGTTTGAATCCTGTGGCTTTAGTGGACGGCTTTGTGAAGTGTTTCTGCTTAGAGTGCAAAGCTTTGAGTTGTGTGTAGTGTGTTTTGAGTCATTTGAGGTCATTCCGTGTGTTGCTCTAGACTTCATGAGGGTTTTGTGTACATCTCTCGACATTGCGTGTATTGTACTACACCTTGCCTTGAGGCCCAGCAACAACTGTCACTCCTCTTGTTATTTAAAAGCCTTTGGACTTAGAGAGATCTAGATACTTGACGCGCGCTATCACTGTACTTGTGTATCTTATATTTTGAGAGTTTGGTTCTCATGTTTCTATCTGCTTCTATCGCATCAGAATCCCCCATGAACTTGAGGGTTTGTGTGTGTAGTGTTGGGTGTGGGTGTGATCAGTGTCTTTGATGCTGTTGCATTTCTAGCTTGCACACACAGAGTCTCTTCACTGCTTAGTCGGCAGACATACGTTCTGGGCCTTTGTAACTTGTTCAGCCACCACAAGGCCCTGATTCGGTCTGCCTTCCTCATTCCCTTGATTAACTCGTCAACGACCTCTTCAACATGTGTCTTATGAATCCAATTTTTTAGAATTGCCTTCACTTCTGACTCTGTCCATTGACATGCTTTGCAAGTGTTTATGCATGTAATTTTGCAATTCCTACAAAGGAATACACACTACAGTGTCTGGATACTAAGGAACTAAGAAACCCAACAGAGCGCATGGATTATAATGCCAGTATTAGGAATAACAGAGTAAAGCTGGGTGGAATGCATGGCTTAACCTAAGAACAGTACTTGTTACGATTTATTCATTTTCTTTACCTTAGCACCTCTTATCTTATCTTATCTTCAGCACTTATCTTATCTTATCCAGATCCGCGACTCCACGGAGCCATGACATCGCAATATAGTCACCGTTGCTCACCTTGTGATATTTCTGCTTCTTTCTTGCAACGGTGCACTTATTATTAGACCCCTTACTTTAGTATATAAGTACTGTAGCTCAAGCTGTATATTCCCTAGCTTTGAGCTAAAGTTAGTCTATACCAAAACACATTCTCTCTCGCTAAGCACTAAAGACTTAGTCCAAAACTTCCTTTCATCACGAGACACAATGGTGACTGTACAAACACAATACAGCTGTTGTTTACTCTTGATTGGAAAATTGGGTCTAACAGTACTGGAAAGGCTGTACTAGGTATAAAGTCTCAGTACTTGACACTGAGTGCTCTGACAAGACATGGCACACATGCGCTGTGAATAGAGCAGGACACACTTGTGAGATAATTAAAGACTTCACGCAACATTGATCTATGATGCACATGGCATGGATGACCCGACGCTTGGAGCTCTAGACCAGATGATGTCAGAATTTGAAGTAAACCCAAAATCACTGACTTCGGCTGAAGCGTGCAAGATCTAGACAAGGAGCTTGTTGCCTTCACTACTATAGATTTCCTAAAGAGAATATAATGAAGCAAAATAAGAGTCATGTGCTAGGCTGCAAATCTGAGGAGATAGCAACTGATGTCAGTACACGTGTAATAGCGATGTTAACTGACGTCGCAACACTCAGAGACAGGATCTGGCCCTGAGCCGGACTTCTAAGTCAGTGCCAAGCTATGGCATGATAAGTGCGACATGCACGGGATGCAGACAAGTGAGCCCTGCAACCAAACTAATACTATATATGGTTGTACTAATTTGTAGAATGTAGAATAGATAAATAGTGCAGTGTAATTGTAATGTACAAGTTTTGGACCCCCTGTTGTAGTCGCGCACAAGCCCTCAGCTTGATGCCATAGCATCAGGATTAGTTTGTAACTTCAAGTGAGAGAATAGACCTAGAAATGATATCATATCAAGTGAATTGAGTCACATGCAAGGCATAGAAAGCTAACGCGGCACTTGTGTGACTGTTAATTGGTTGGGTGACTTGAGCTCTAACCTGAGAAGAGGAGTTTAGTTTCATTAAGGACGTGCTCCTGTGCTTTGAGGGTTTCTTGTGATGTGCGGTGCTACAGGCAGCACAGGTTCAAACCCTGTGGTCTGATTAGCACATGCTTGAGGGTTCTCATTTCCACAAGCAGCAGAGGTTCAAACCCTTTGGCTTGTCGGACGGGGTTTATTTGGTTATTGTCTCTCTGGATCACATAGGTTCGAACCCTGTGGGTCTACAATCAGTTTGGAAGCTTGAGTGCATAGGTTCAAATCCTGTAGCTTGAGTGGATATTTTGTGAAGGGTTTCTGCTTAGAGTGCAAGCTTTGAGTCGTGTTTAGGGTGTGTTTAAGTTCTTTGTGGTCACCTGTGTGTGTCGTGCAAGACTTATTGAGGGTTTTGTTGGTGTGTGGTGACAAGTTGTGTATTGTAGTACACCTTGCCTTGAGGCCCAGTGACATCTGTCACTCCTCTTGTTAGAAAAGCCTTTGGACTTAGAGAGATCTAGATACCCTATGAGCACTATCACTATACATGTGTATCATATATTCTGAGAGTTTAGTTGTTTTGCTTCAATCTGCTTCTATTGCATAATATTCCCCCAAGAACTTGAGAGTTTGTGTGTTTAGTGTTGGGTGTGGTGTGATCAGTGTCTTCAACACTGTTGCATTTCTAGCTTCCATGCACAGAGTCTCTTCACCATGCCTCCACAATTCTGCATAACATCCATTCAGCACCGAAAGGTTTTAGCCATTCAGATAGGACCTTCTCAGTCTTTGCACCAGAACTCATAGGTTTGGCTACTGTTGACTGGTCACCTCAGGCACTAAAGAGGGCATAATGTTAGCTTTCTCCCATCTTTGGAAACTCATGTCATCCTCCTTGTCAGGGACTTCTACCATATGTACCTTGGGCCTCTCTGACCCTCTTGTGACCGGGCTCCTGGCATTAGGGTCTTGCATCCCATCACTTAAGCTCGGTGTCCCCTTCGAGGGTTCTTCCACTGTTGAGTTTTCCACCAGAGCCTCCCATTGTAAGGGAGATTTAGTGTTAGACCCAAGCTCTGATCAAGAGTAGATAACGGCTGTCTCATGTTCAGGCATTCCCCGTTAAGTCTCTTTAATTGAAAGGAGTTAAGGCTAGGCACTAGTCCTTAGCAGATTAGATAACGGAGTTTGGTATAGATTAAACATTAGCTCAAAGCTGGGGTACATACAGTGAGAGCTACATCTTTAAGTATCGTGAGTGAGGGTCTATACATAGGTTGTCTGTGAGAGATAGAAACCAAAGCACGCAATAGCGAAGCAAAAGCACATAGTAGCAAAGTGATAACATGCAGCTATGATGTAGTTTGTTTGGTTGCCCCTGTGATGAACGGTCCGGTTGGCCCAGTAAGATAAGATAAAGGAAAAAAGTAAATAAACTGTAACATTACCCCCTCCTTAAGGCAGGCGTCCTGACTGCTGTTAAGGAATCTCGTCAGGTTCGAAAGGTGATTTTGTATCCATTGATGGATCATCATGCCCTCCTAGCCAGTCCCAGTCTTCGTTGTTATCCCAATGGTGTTTATACCACAGTCATTCCCCAGTGAGTGGATCGATATAGCATTGCCATACTGGTGGGTGATGAGTTGATATAGCGTTGACATGTTCAGCGAGGAATTCTTTGATTAATTCTTCAGTGTCCATGTTGTTTTCCCATACCCAACTGTTTGATTCCAGTCCATATCCCTTCCACTTGATGAAGTAGTCAGTCATCGTCCTTGGTGGTTCTCCTTGCCTCCCTCGAACTCTTCATTGTCTACTGTTTAGGACTTTTTCAACTTTATAGTGTTCTTTGCTGTCTATAAGATCTGGCAGAGGCAGAGGTGGTTGCTCTTGGTTGGGAAAAGCCAGGGGAACATACAGAGTGAGTAGTGACTCGTTAAAAGTAGGGTGAATCTTCCAGTTGGTTGGGAGCTTCAATGTGTACACTGAGGCACCCTTCTTGTCCTTGATCTCGAAGGGGCCTGTTTGTTTATCATTGAGCTTTTTCTTTGGTCGAGGGAGATGGAGATTTGTCATGTTGAGCCAGACCTTGTCGCCTATTTTGTACTCAATGGCTGGGCGTTTTGACTTGTCATATTGCGCCTTCATTTGTAAGGCAGCCTTTTCGAGCGACTTTTGGGCGGTAGCATGAATTTCCTGTAATTTTGAAACAAAGGTATTGGAAGCTGGGGTGTGGAAAGGGGTGGTGTGGTGTGTTCCTGGTAGTATGGCAGGATTGTAACCATAGTTAACCTCAAATGGGCTTTTACCAGTGGAGGAGTGTGTGCAATTGTTATGTGCAAATGTGGTGAGGGATAACCATTCTGCCCAGTCTGTTTGGAGGTGGTTGACAAACATGCAAAGGTATTTTTTGATTTCTTGATTGACATGTTCGGTTTGTCCATCCATCTGGGGGTGGTAGGTGGTTGAGGCATTGCCTTTAATCAGCAGGAGTTCATAGAGGTCCTTCATGAATTTTGAAACAAATACGGTCCCCCTGTCCGAGATGACGACTTGAGGCATTCTGTGTTTGGAGTACACCTCGTCGTGTAGGATCTTTGCCCACCCTTCTGATGATAGCTCTGTGGAACACGCGACAGGGATGATTTCCTTTGAGAAACAGTCAACTATTACAAGGATTGCATTGTAGCCATTGCTTTTGGGCAGTCCTGTTACCATGTCTACCAAAATGTGAGTCCATGGTCAGGACGGTATCTCGTTGGGATGGAGTGGCACGGCCTTGGCTTGGTTGCTACTTTTCATTTGTTGGCACACTTTGCAGGCTCGAACGTATGCTTCAATATCCTTTTTCATCTTTGGCCACCAGAACTCCCGTAGCATGAGCTCCTTGGTTTTCTCGATGCCTGGGCATCCAGCGGTGACGTGGTTGTGAGATCGAGCAATGATTTCTCCTCGCAAAGAGTGGTCTCAGGAACATAGATTCTGCCATCATACCAGATGAGTCTGCTGCTCATCTTTATGCCATGATCATGATTAAGAGAGCCGGTGACAGTGTTGTCCCAAAGGTGAATGTTTCTGGTGGCGATTTTCATGCTCTGATGGGTTTCTTCAATTGTCGGCATGATCATGGCGTTGAAATGTTCAGGGGATAAGACTACTACTTGATTGTTGTCATCCTGCCCCTGGTCATGATCAACTCACCTCAATAGAAGGTCTGCCTTCTTGTTGGCGGTACCGTCCTTGTGATGAAGGGTGAAGTGATACTCGTCCTCTGCTAAATGCTTCTTGAGCTGTTTGAAAGCCTCCTGCTGAGCTCTACCCCACTTCCACACATCGTTTCCCATCAGCTGGGTCATGGGCTTCACAATTTTGCTGTAGTTCTTTATGAAGCACCGATAAAAATTGGTAAACCCGAGGAAAGATTGGAGTTCTTTCTTTTTGATAGGCTTCGGCCAATTGAGAATGCCTTTGATTTTCACCGGATCCATGCGGATACTTCCTTCACTGATGATGACCTCTAGGTACTCCATCTCTAGGACCTCGAATTTGCACTTTTTGGCTTTAAGGAATAATTTGTGTCTTTATAGGGTGGCTAAGACTTCCCACGTGACCTGACAGTGTTCCTCCTTGGTTTTGGATAAGATAAGGATGTCGTCGAGGTAGATGGTCACTTTTCCTGACGCGATGAGGTCTTTAAAGATATTGTTCATCATCCACTGGAAGGTGGCGGGCAAATTCGTGAGGCCAAAAAACATGACCGTGGGCTCGTACAGGCCACAGTTGGTCCTGCATGCTGCCTTCCACTCGTCTCCAGTTTTGATGTGAATGTTGTTGTATCCCCAGCAGACATTGAGCTTGGAAAAGTATTTGGTGCCATGCAATTTATCCATGAGTTCTGAGATTAAAGGAAGTGGATAGCGGATTTTAATCATCATCTCATTGAGCTTCCGATAATCCTGAACAGGCCTTAGTTTTCCATCCTTCTTTTTGACAAAGAAGAATGGTGAGGCCATGGGTGATTTGGAGGGACATATTCTGCCACTCGACAAGTTTTCATCAAGGAACTTGTCGAGCTCTTCTTGTTCTGCCCAATTGAGTGGGTAGACTTTACAGTCGAGATTGGCGTTGGTGTTTGGAATAAGTTCAATGGTGTGGTCCCATGGTTTAGGCTCAGGGAGTTCATCAAAGTTCTCCTTGTCAAAGAGATCTTTGAAGTCTCTACACCATTCAGGAACCATTTCTTAGAATGTTTTGACTTTCTTTCCCTCGTTGGCCTTTGCTGCTAGGTTGTTCGCTACATGTCGCATTGCCCTAATGCGAATGGCTTCTTCAAAGCTTATTGCAAGGATGGTCTCCCCTTCCTCCAGCTCCTCATCCCACTTGTCATATGGATCTGCATCCGGTAGTGGTATCAGGATGTGATGACATTGGCATCAGGCAAAGGTCATCTTCCCTGTTTGCCAGTTGATTAGCGGATTGTGCCTTGCTAACCAGTTGTGCCCTAGGAATATGTCTCAGTCTTTTAGGTCAGTGATGGCTAGATCAATGCATTCGGCATGATCTCCGATAGTGATGCGTACTTCAGCAAAGGTGGTGATCTGCCCTGTGCTATTTTTTGATCCGTCCACATTGTAAATGGTGATAGGTGCCACTGTTGCACAAGTGGGAATGTTATGTTTTTTGACAAATGTTCAGCTAATAGTGCTACTAGTGCAGTCACTGTCAATCAGCGCTGAAGAGGCAATGCGGGTATGATTTTCTAGTGTTTTGACTTGGACATTGGTTGTCAAGGCTTTGTCGCTCCCGCTTAGTCAGCAAATATAGTGCCTAGGTTGTCATAGTTCCTCCATCCACTCCAAGGTGTTAATGTGTGTGGCTCCTCATCATTCCTCGAGCATCTTGTCGACTACCTCTTCGGCCCATGCCTTATGAATCCAATTCTTTAGGATTGCTTTAGCTTCTGACTCTGTTTTGGCTTCCTTAATCCCTCGTAATGTCCATTCAGCTCTGAACAGTTTAAGCCATTCCGGTGGGACCTTCTCAGCCTTTGCGCTGCGACCTATCGGTTTGGCTACCATTGGCTGGGTCACCTCAGGAACTATGGAAGGGTTTTGGTTAGCTTTCTGACTTTGCTGGAAGCTGGTATCATCTTCATCGTCTGGAATCTCCTCCATTTGTACATGAGGCCCCCTTTTTACTGCCTGGGTGCTAGCAGCTTCCTGTCCTTCAGCAGTTGGGGCCGTTGCACATCCAATGGTTCTTGTTTCGCGAGTTTTATCAGGATCACCCAGAGGAGTATTGGTTTGTAGCAGCAAGTTCAACTGGATCTCGGAGCCATTCAGAACGTCGCAGGGACGATCAGGAGCAGTGGGCTCGACTTGCGCTGAATGAATGGTCTTACCAGCCGGCCTTTTTCCTCAGGACTTAGCAAATTGTTCTGCTCTCCTTTCCTGGGGCCTCTGCCAACCTGATGCCAACCATTGTCTTGCTGTTGGCTAGCACTCCTGGGACTTTTGCTCAGCTGCTCGTCTTTGGACCATGCCATTGGTCCGCTGTGCATGGTTTTGTCATTGTTCTTCGTTGAAGCCTCTGTCTTGCTAGGAGATTTAAACTTCGATGCCCTTATGTGAGGCTCTGTTACTGGGAGAGGTTTTGCCGTGGCTATTCCCTCTGAACTACCCATGAGGCAGGAGCCCCGTGGAGTCACTTCACCATCGGGTCAAGCCGCTTCATCAGAGTCGATGCGACGTGTCTTGTCTGTCCCCTCTGGTTGTGCTTTTGTCACTGCGCGTACTCCAATGGAGTCGCTCAACTGGAGCAGCACTGTTGTAAGAGGTGTCACTATGGTGGGTGACTTTTCATTTCCAGCATTCACTCATGGTGAGTTACTTGCCAAACATTTAGCCAGTTGCACAATCCTGGGGGCGGCGGCCCCGGTTGCCTGTTTCAATTCTTCCTTAGTTTCTGCCCTGGTTAAGTCGCGATCAGGTATATTCGAATGCATGTTTTCAACTACAGAAGTACAATGAGCCTGACTAGTGGGCAACGAGGGTGTACCAGATGAAACTAAGTCCTTGGCCAAGTCAGTCGAATTGTTTACTGCTCGGCCCCGTCTTTTACCTCTTCAATCTTTGAGTTCATCTTTTCCTGCATAGCAACGTGATCCCAGTAATAATTGAGTTGTCATAGCACTTCTTCTTTCTTTTTCAGGGACTTAGGACAATCCTGTTTGAAGTGTCTGAGCTCACCACATCAGTAGCACTTTGCTTTGGCGCGCATCCTGTCAACTTCCATTGGCATGCTGTTACGATTTATTCATTTTCCTTATCTAAGCGCCTCTTATCTTATCTTATCTTCGGCGCTTATCTTATCTCATCTTTAGATCCGCGACTCCACGGAGCCTTCGTAAATCTTCACATCATCACATTGTCACCGCATGTCATCGCGTCGTCATACTTACTCCAGACTTACTCTGCGTGTGTTTTATCTCGCTCACCGTGTATTCCGCTTATTCACTTTCTAACACGGTGTACCTATTATTGAACCTTCGTTCTAGTATATAAGTAGTCTACTCAAAGCTGTATATTCCCTAGCTTTGAGCTAACGTTTAATCACACCGAAACATTCCACTTCTCGCTAAGCGCTAAAGCCTTAGTCTTGACACTTGAACTCTCCGGGACTTACCTTGATCGTATCAACTCGTTACACTCGTGTACTTACCCTTGTTCAGACGTCGGGTCTAACAATTAGCTCAAAGCTTTTCTTTAGATCCTTAACCAGATCTTCCATGTCTACCGGTACCGCCCAAGAACTAGCCATTGCTCTTGGAATCCCCAGCGCTACCCTCGTCTCTATCGTTCTCATCATCGCGCTCAGGACTCTCTGCAGGCCGCCGCGAAGGGTTGCGAACACATCACCCGTCATCCCAACAATCCCCGTCACTTCCACAGTCTCTACCACCCCCACTCTCTCTGACAATGTCAATGCCATTCCGCTCGGGCAGCACTCACCCCGAATCTTCGCACCCGTACCATTCCGACCGATCCCACTCGACGAGCTCGCTCGGGGAGGGGTCGCAGAAGAAGAGGAAGTCGTTCCTGAGTCGATTCATCCCATCGTCTCGGAAAGAGCAGCTGCTCCCCCTGCCGGAGGAGCTACGTTCATCCACCCCGCCATCCCTCCCTCACCCAAATATATCCCCTATGTCCCTCATACCCCCTCTCCCGGCACGTACGCCCGATTCGCCGCACGAGTCGGGGAATTCGACATGGGCCGCAACACAAGACCTGTCGCCCCCGTCACCAATTACGATACTTGGGCAGATAGATACCCAACTCCACCACCCGCGGCCGGTATCCCTTCAGAGGAGTTTTGGGACAATGTCGATATCCCCTACAGCGCCTTCTTCCCTGATCCCCGCCCAGACTCGCCAGACCACCGATCCACCCCCCCGTCCGGATACGGGACTCAGTACAGACACTGGGACCAGCACGTCCAGAATCAGCCGTACTCGCCCCCAGCCCCCGAAGAGCCCGTCGCTGGTCCCTCCTCCCATCTCTATCCTCCAGCACGCCGAGGGCAGCGGAGCCGGGACACGCACTGGCAACGACTCGCCCGCCGCTTCCAGGACTTCCAGCAGCAGCGGCAGCAGGAGCTCGAGTCGAGCGCCGGTGAGACCGTCGTCGAGCCGCAGCGTCCACCCTGAGTCGCAACCCCATTCCCGATCATCAGGATCGATGGAAGGCCTCAGTCGCCCACCGAGTTGTCGGGCGAGCACACGCCCCAGCCTCCCTCCGATGAGACTAGCAGACGCGATTAGGTTCTATGAGGAGACGCTGGAGGACCCAAATATAAGTATACCAGCCGCGTTAAGACAAGCTAATTATGAAGAGATCTTTACGTATTTTGCCTATGAACTCCCTTTTGACCGAACCTGGGGACAATCCCAGGCTGGGAACGATTATTTTATGAAGAAAAACAGAGAACTCCCAGCTGACGACATACTCCAATACGAGGCAGAGCGAGTCGCTCGCCTCCTATGGAACGATATACATCGGGACGCTGCCATGGAGGAGCTCCCTGATTACGAAGAAGAAGCCACCGAGATCGAGATCCCGGAACTACCGCCACCCACGCCAATCGCACCATCTTATACAGGATCGACCTTCTCCTACACTAGGGGATCGATAGCGTCGGAGGCCTACCGCACTGGCTACCTACCATTCAGACAGCCATTTGCTGGTGGCGGCCATGGAGCTGCCGCTGCTGCTGGAGGAGGTGGCGGCGCACAGCCACCACAACCCCCCGCTGCACCAGCCCAACCAGTAACGTACGCACTCCCGCTCTTTCCCGCTCCACCACCTCTCCCCGATCTGCCAGTACCTTGGCAACTAGTCGACGGAGCCGTCGCCCCCTATGACGAGTTTAAACCAAAACTCCTCAAAGAGGTCGAAGACTTCACAGGTGATTCTACCGACATCACCCGATTCTTCCTAAAGTGCGAGTTGCACTTCGAAGCGTTCAATCGACACTTCCGCCACTCCCCCCATAAAGTCCTTTTCTGCGTCTCTCGACTTGCAGGAGACGCCGAAACATGGTGGGAGTTAGGCGCACAAGTGATAGGAAGGGATCAAGCAACGGGAGCCCAGCTCTATCCATCCTACGACGATTTCAAGAAGGAGCTACGGGCAAGGTTCTGGAAGGATGCAGATGCACAGCTAAAGTATGCGAAGTGGGAGAAGCTTAGGCAGTCGGAGAACAAGGACGGCGACAAGTTCTTCCAAGAGTTTGAAGAACTAGCCTACCACGCCGGAGTACGCGACAACGAGCAAGTCATGCTCCACCAAATCAAGAAGGCCGCCCGCCAGTCGAGTAAAAATACTATATACTCGGCCGACGCGGAAGTGCCCACTACGTACGAAGGCTGGAAGACTCGCCTCCTCCGCATCGACTACAACTGGCGCCTAAGACAGGCAGAAGGATCTACGGCGGTACCCGCGAAAACATCGCCACAGAAGATGACCACACCTACTAAGGGTGGTCAAACAGCAGTTCCTACGCCGTCAACGAAGACAGCGTCGGGAACGACTTACGGGGGGCGCGGCGCGCCAATGGATGTTGACGCAGCCAGGGCAGCGTCAGTATGCTTTCGTTGTGGCAAAAAGGGCCACTTCAAGCGCGACTGCCCCAATGCGCCCAAATCACGGGAGGAAGCCTTGCGACGCGCCAATGCATATTGGGATTCCCAGGAAACGCCGCTTGCCTCAATCGAAGAAGTAAAAGAGAGCGCCGAGAAGTAAATGATTCGACTTACTCGGCAAAGGACTTAGTTTTGGCTGGTACGCCCATCGCGACTTATCAATGTACTTATATACCTGCTGTAGTTACCCCCGCGCATTCGAATATACCCGCGACTTCGCAATCAGACCAGAAACTAAGCAAGAATCAACACTCTCTCCCAGTACCACCGGATGTCGTGGTAGTTAGACTACTGACGACTAAGCGTTCGGCAAGTAACCCATTGCGGGCGAAAGCATCGAACGATAAGTCACCTACCATAGTGACACCCCTTTTAACGGCGATGCACCAGTCGAGGTCCTCCGACTTCTCCTACGCTGATGGCACAGCTCGAGATGAGACCGTAGTGGCGAATGCTCGACCGGAGGGGACGGACGAGGCACTTAGTGCTGACTCTGCAAACGCCGCCTCACACGACCGTGAGACGACTCTACGGAGCACCAGCCTCGCTGGATGTTTAGAGGGAATAGCAACCGCGAAACCTCCTCCGGTAAAAGAGTGGTTCGTAAGGATGCCAAAGTCTAAATCCCTCACACCAGGGGCTTTGGTCGACCAGAAAGCCGCGGACCAGGAAGCTGCTAGCGCCCAGGCAGTGCAAAGGGGGCATCAGGTAGCTTTCATTGAAGAAATACCTGACGACAAGGACATTACCAGTTTCATGATGAACAAGAAGGCTAAATTATCCCCTTTAGAAACTGCGGTGACCTCGCCAACGGTAGTCGAGCCCTCACGGGTCGACGCGAAGGCTAAGGAGGTCCCGCAACTCTCGCGCACTTACATTAGTGGTGAGACCTACAGCGAGTGGTGGCTTAAACCATTCGAGGCTGAGTGGACTCTGCGTGGCATAGTACAAGCCAAGACAGAGGAAGAAGCGAAGGCGATCTTAATGAATTGGATTCATAAGACACGTACAGGAGAAGTAGTCGACACAATGCTCGAGGAGATGAGGGGGATGGAACGAAGCAATGCACTCGAATGGCTCGAAGAACTACGACAGCCAAAGCGGTACATCAGCGCATTAAGTAACGAAGGGAAGGACCTGGTTCTACCCATCGAAATCGGGATACCAGGAACTCTTACCCGAATTGCTACAAAGGCGCTGGTAGACAGCGGGTGCACCAGCAGTGCTATCAATAAAACGTTCGTCGAAAAGTACAAGATCCCGACTCACGCCACAGCCGCACCAATCCCAGTCTATAATGCCGACGGAACCAGGAACCAGGGAGGATCGATCACTGAATACGCCGAGATCAGTCTAAAAATCGGAGATCATTCAGAACGAATCGATCTAGCCGTAACAGATCTCGATGATAAAGCAATCTTCCTCGGCCACGATTGGTTAGCCCGGCATAATCCGATCATCAATTGGAAGACAGGAGGGTTAACGTTTGCACGGTGCGAATGCCGCAAAACCCGATTCATACTACCCGACGCGGATCCCGATGACAGGTGGGACGAAGAGCTGGAGGAGGGAGATACAATTCTTGCAATAGACTTCACGCGGGCTATACTCATACGCGCTCATCACGCCAATGACTTAGCTGCCGCGGCCAACGCAGACAAGAAAACGAAGACGTTCGAAGAAATGGTCCCAGAATGGTGTCGGGATTTCAGCGATCTATTTGACAAAGATAGTTTCGATGAACTCCCTGAACCGAAGACATGGGACCACACGATCGAGCTTATTCCAAATGCGAACGCCAATCTCGACTGCAAGGTCTACCCTCTCAATCGGAACGAACAGGCTGAACTCGACAAGTTCCTAGACGAGAACCTCTCAAGTGGACGAATAAGGCCCTCAAAGTCGCCCATGGCTTCGCCTTTCTTCTTCGTCAAAAAGAAGGATGGCAAGCTACGACCAGTACAAGATTACCGTAAGCTCAACAAGATGACGATCAAGAATCGATACCCGCTTCCACTCATCTCGGAGCTGATGGATAAACTACGAGGTGCCAAGTACTTTTCCAAACTTGACATTCGATGGGGATACAACAACGTGCATATCAAGACTGGGGACGAGTGGAAGGCGGCATTTAGAACTAATCGAGGGTTGTTTGAACCCACGGTTATGTTCTTCGGGCTCACCAATTCGCCCGCCACCTTCCAGTGGATGATGAATGATATTTTCAAAAACCTCATTGCATCAGGCGCCGTCACCGTTTACCTCAATGATATCTTAATCATGTCCAAAACCAAGGCAGAACATTGTCGCATTACGCGCGAGGTTCTCAAGGTCCTACGAGAGAACAAGCTATTCCTTAAAGCGGAAAAATGCGAGTTCGAGACCTTAGAAACTGAGTACCTTGGGGTTATCATCAGTGAGGGAAGCATTCGCATGGACCCAGTCAAAATCGCAGGAATAGCGGAGTGGCCCGTTCCAACCAAGAAGAAGCAGCTACAGTCATTCCTAGGCTTTACCAACTTCTACAGACGTTTCATCAAGGGATATAGCAAAGTTGTCAAGCCTATGACACAGCTAACAGGAAACGATCCGTGGAAGTGGGGAAAGGCGCAGCAGGACGCATTCCAAGAGTTGAAGAGACTACTAGCCGAAGAAGTGGTACTGGCAATACCCACAGAAGGAGGCAAGTTCCGCGTAGAGGCGGACGCAAGCAAGGGAGCGATCGGCGCTGTATTGTCGCAAGAGCAGGATGGAAAATGGCACCCAGTCGCATTTCTGTCCAAGTCCCTAACGGTTACAGAACGAAATTACGAAATATACGACAAAGAGCTGCTGGCCATCATGCTAGCCCTGGACGAGTGGAGACACTATCTGATGGGAGCGGCGCAGGACTTCGAGATATGGACAGATCATCAGAATCTGCAATATTTCCGAAAGCCTCAGAAACTCAACCGATGTCAAGCACGTTGGGTAACTGAGCTCGCCGAATACCATTTCTCGCTACATCACAAGCCAGGGACAGCAAACAAGAAAGCCGACTTACTCAGTCGACGAGCAGATCACGAGCAGGGACAGGAGGACAACGATGAGGTTATCGTCCTCAAACCCGAGCATTTCCGGGCAATGGTCATGCCCACAATCGAGGAAATCCATACCAAAATCAAGCAAGCCACGCTTGACCACCACCAATGGGACAAGAACGTATCCGCGTCTCTCAACCATGACCGAGGGATGTCTCTAGATGACGGTTTGATCTTCTATGATCACCGTATCTATATTCCCCAAGATCATGCGTTACGAGGGGAAATCATCGCGATGCATCACGACCATAGGACAGTGGGACACCCTGGCATTGAGAAGACCAAAGAGCTCGTTTTACGAGAATACTGGTGGCCCAAGATGAAGAAAGACATAGAGGCCTATGTCCGTGCTTGCGAGACGTGCCAACGAACCAAGTCGAGCACTCAAGCAAAGGCGGCGCCTCTCCATCCAAACGCCATACCCTCCCGACCATGGACTCATATTTCCGTCGACATGGTCACTGGTTTACCGAAGTGCAACGGTCAAGACGCTATCTTAATGATCGTCGATCGATTCTCTAAGGAAATCATACCGATAGCATGTACGACAGAGCTGTCATCGGAAGGGTGGGCCAAAATCTTATGCGACGAAGTTTATGCCAAGCATGGAATGCCTCAGGTAGTCATCTCTGACCGAGGTTCCGTGTTTGTCTCCAAGTTCATGAAAGACCTCTATGACTTGTTACAGATCAAGGCAAACGTATCTACCGCCTATCACCCACAGACAGATGGACAGACAGAACGCGTCAATCAAGAGGTTGAAAAATACCTTCGCATCTTCGTCAACCATCTCCAAGACGACTGGGTAGAATGGCTTTCTCTCGCAGCTTTCGCTCACAATAACCGCGTCCACTCCGCTACGGGCAAAAGCCCCTTCGAGGTTAACTACGGCTATAACGCTGACCTCCTCCCTGGCGCAAAACCCCGAGCACCCTTTAGAACACCGGCCTCAACCACTTTCGTTTCACAGATGCAAAAAATCCACGCTGAAGCCAAGCTAGCTCTGGAAAAAGCCGCCGCCCAAATGAAAGCCCAATACGACAAAAAGAAACGACCTGCAGTCGAGTACCAAGTAGGAGACAAGGTGTGGCTCGACACGACCAACCTTTCTTTACCACGTCCCAAGAAGAAACTCGCAGACAAACGAACAGGTCCCTTCTCGATCGTCACTAAAGTCGGAGCCTCAGCGTATAAACTAAAGCTCCCACTGGGCTGGCGCATTCATCCAGTATTCAACGAATCACTCCTCACCCCATACGTACCACCAGCATTCCCAAACCAAGAACAACCACCTGCGCCGCCGCCAGATCTCATCGATGGCGAAGAACATTATGAAGTCGAACAAGTCCTCGATCATAGAGAACGTAAAGTCAGGGGAAAAGCAGGGGAACCCGCACATTGGGTCACGGATTACTTCGTCAAATGGAAGGGCTACGGACCAGAGTCAAACAGCTGGGTAAAAGAAAACGACATGGCCTCGGACGAGTTAATAGACGATTACCTCGCCGAGCGACTAAACAGAACGGACACGCCGCAATTCGAAGATTGGCAATCTTACACAGACCCATTCACGGGACGCAAAGTCTGGTACGACCAAGAATTACTCTGGGACACCTTTGGAGGGCGCGATAGCCCTTCACAAGACACCAAAGGACCGGACGATCCAACAGAATTCCCTTGAAAAGGGGAAGACCAAGGTCTACTAGCAGTTGGGACACCTGCCCTAAAGGGGGGGTAATGTTACGATTTATTCATTTTCCTTATCTAAGCACCTCTTATCTTATCTTATCTTCGGCACTTATCTTATCTCATCTTTAGATCCGCGACTCCACGGAGCCTTCGTAAATCTTCACATCATCACATTGTCACCGCATGTCATCGCGTCGTCATACTTACTCCAGACTTACTCTGCGTGTGTTTTATCTCGCTCACCGTGTATTCCGCTTATTCACTTTCTAACACGGTGTACCTATTATTGAACCTTCGTTCTAGTATATAAGTAGTCTACTCAAAGCTGTATATTCCCTAGCTTTGAGCTAACGTTTAATCACACCGAAACATTCCACTTCTCGCTAAGCGCTAAAGCCTTAGTCTTGACACTTGAACTCTCCGGGACTTACCTTGATCGTATCAACTCGTTACACTCGTGTACTTACCCTTGTTCAGACGTCGGGTCTAACACATGCCCTGTCCTCCGTATACTGTGCCAGTTCCCGTTTTCTTCTCCAGGATATTGGTCTGTTGCTGCTGGTTTCCCTTCGGCGAGGGGTTCGTTTTTGCCTGCTGCTTCCACTCTGTTACTTTGGCTCCTGCTCCTGTCTCGGCCTTCCACGTTCTCCAGTTATGATCGATTCGGAGGATTTGTCATTTCCACTCTTGATAGGTGGTCGGGATGTCCCCATCTGAGGTGTAGATGATATCTTTGGTGGAGGACTGACACACCTTCTTGACCTGTGCCATCATCATCTGGTCAATGCCAAGGATTCTGGCTTCGAATGCAAGTGACTCAAACTGTTGGAAGAATAAATCACCATTGGGGAAGCTGCTCTGTCAGAGCCTTTCCCACTGTGCAAATTTTATCTCGGCATTGGTGTCCTTCCAGAATCGGCACCTGACTTCTTCCACAAATTGCTCATATGCCGGATACACCTGGTCCCCATTGATATTCCTTCCTAGTTCCCTTGTGCATAGTTCCCACCATACTTGGGCATCTTTGCTGAAGTGTGAGGCACAGAAGATGTCCTTATGAGGGTGATGCCAGAAGTACTGATTGAAAAGGAGAAATACATGTCGCACTGTGAGAAGAATCGGGCGATATCATTAGAGCCGCCATTAAAGCTCTCAGGTTCCTTGACCATATTGGGTTTCAGTGCCGCCCATGGTCCCTGATCGCCTATTGTGAGAACCCATGGGTTAGGTGGATCTGGTGGTTTGGGCAGTGATGGATAGCGAGGTGGTGCCCACCTCTGTGGAACAATGGGTGGTACTGGCAAGTGGGGGGGTCCGGATGGAAGTGGTGGTTTATTCTGTGTCTGTGGCTGAGGTTGACTGGATGACCCCATGCCATCGTCGGCGGTGGCGAAGAGCATGGAGGTTCCTTGCGAGCCTGGTGGTCCAGATCCCTGCAGATATGCATAGCTTGGCATTGCGTACACGTAGATGGGTATGGCAGCCTGCTGTGGTGGTACTGGCAGTTCATCCTGCATTGGTTCGGGTGTGTCTGTGATCGGGGGTAGATTGATCTCTGGTCATTGATAATGATTGGGGATCAGGACAGGACTGTCCAGATGAATCATATTGTAAGCCTGGCTTCTTCCTTTAGGATATAGCTATATCTGTAATAAGTATAGTCAATTCCGGCCAGCATTCTGGCCCAATCTCGATCTGCTACTAGCTCTTCAAGAAAATGATTAAATAAGTTGATCAAGGGGGTGCAAAGGAGTATATTGGGGATCCTGGTGAGTTTACCTGTCGCTAGGAGGTACAGCACCTGGGAGATGGTTATTGGGGTGATTGGCCAGGAGGATATTGGGGATTGCCAGGGTTGGTATTGGGGATGGAGATGGGCTCCTCCATCTTCTGATTCCATTGATGTGCTCTGCTCTGGGGAGGGCCTCAGTATTGGTACTGCCATCGAAATAATATATGGTTTCCCCTCGACTGTTGATTCTGACACTGGGTTGTTGCTCATTGATTTCTCTGAACGCAACTGCTCGTGCTCGCTCTGCCTCTCTTCTGTCCCTATCACTCTGGTTGAGCTCCTCTGTACTGGTGTTGCTCTGGTGGATTCCTGAGCTTCATCGCAGAGGGGCGAGTCTAGCTTGCGACCTTGTCGCTGGTCGGGGCTCAAACTCTGGCAATGAGTCTCTTGTTGGGGTGGGAGGTTGCTCGGCAATCTGTACAGGCTGGTCCCAGTGGATGATGGGGAAGTTGGGGTCGGGGATCCACTCTGGGGTTCTGGTGCAATAGGGATTGTGTTGTCGGGGAAAGAAGGCTGTATGAGGGAGGTTGAGATTATCCCAGAGAACGTCGAGCTCGAACACAGACCCAGTTGGGGTATTTGATGCCCTGATACTCCCAGAACGATGGAGGGTAGGTTGCTCTGTTGCTGGAGATCCTCGTGGGCCTGTCTCACCCAGCCCAAGTCATACAAGGTGCCTTGCCAGGGCTGCAATATTGTTGGGAGGAAGGGGTCGTGCTGCAGAGGGGGTATGGTCGGTGGCATTCATGGACTGGGAAGGGTTGGTAGAAAGCTGGATAAAAGAGAGCCTTGCTCCGGTAATACTTCCATTGCTTTCTTTTTGAATGCCGACTTCCATCTCCCTAGGAAGGTTTTCTTCGTTTCCCCCATGGAAGCGAGGGTACTTGTCAAGTGCCGATGCTTGGCGTGAGGGTATGGGTGTCCTGAGGTGGATTGATGGTGGCTGCTGTGGGAGGACATGGTTTATGGTGGGATGATCATTGTACTGATCGATGTGGGTGTGAGGATATATCCTGTAGTAATGTAGGACTGCTAGTACGATGGTTACAGCGAAGAGGGCAATGCTAACACGAAAGAAGATGGAAAGGAGGACTGTTTCAAGTGTTGTCAACATGTAGGCTCCAGTTAAGGAGCAAAGGGAAGCTTCGAGCTAATTGTCAGACCCAAGCTCTGATCAAGAGTAGATAACGGCTGTCTCATGTTCGGGCAGTCACCATTAAGTCTCTTTAATTGAAAGGAGTTAAGGCTAGGCACTAGTCCTTAGCAGATTAGATAACGGAGTTTGGTATAGATTAAACATTAGCTCAAAGCTGGGGTACATACAGTGAGAGCTACATCTTTAAGTATCGTGAGTGAGGGTCTATACATAGGTTGTCTGTGAGAGATAGAAACCAAAGCACGCAATAGCGAAGCGAAAGCACATAGTAGCAAAATGATAACATGCAGCTATGATGTAGTTTGTTTGGTTGCCCCTGTGATGAACGGTCCGGTTAGCCCAGTAAGATAAAATAAAGGAAAAAAGTAAATAAACCGTAACATTTAGACTCTAGCAACTCTGCAGTATTCTCCATTCCTAGAGGAGATTTTGCTGTAGCTATTCCCTCAAAACTCCTAGTGAGGCTGGAACTCCATGGAGCCGCTTCATCAAGGGGGGCAATAAGCACTTGTTCCCTTGCCCCATCTGATCGCACCATTCCAGTTAGTTCAGCACTGGGCTGTTACGATTTCAAGTGCGTTGTTATGATAGGTGTCACTATGGTGGGTGACTTCTCATTCGATGCTTTCACTCACGATGAGTTACTTGCCAAATGTTTAGCCAGTCATGTTGCTGGGTTTGACCCCACTTTGGCATGCTTTTTCGATTCTTACTTAGTTTCATTTCTGGAAGTCATAATCACGGGTATATTTGAATGCACATTGATAACTACAGAAGTACTATAAGTCCGACTAGCAGGCAATGAGAGTGTACTAGATGAAACTAAGTCCTTAGCTGAGCCAGTCGAATTGCTTACTGCTCGGCACTGTCTTTTACCTCCTCAACCTTCAACTCCATTGGTTGTTCCTGCATCAGCTGCCTGTCCCAATAGTCATTGAGTTGCCGCATTGCTTCTTCCCTGGTTTTCAGGCCATCAGAGCAGTCACGTTTGAAGTGACCAAGTTTGCTGCTTCGGAAACACTTCACCTTGGTGTGCATCCTGTCAATATCCATGGGCATGCCCTGTCCTCCATAAGTGGTCCCAGTTCCTGTCTTTTTCTCCGGTGTTCCTGTCAATTGTTGACTACCCCTCTGGGGCATAGTTGTCTTCTGTGCCTGGGGTCTGAGATCCCCCATCCATCCAGAGGTGGAATTCTCTGCCTTCTTCAGACACCAATTGTAGTCAATGTGAAGGAGGTGGTCCTTCCACTCCTGGTATGTGGTAGGTACCATTCCATCACTGGCATATATGGTATTTTTGCTGGTTTCGTGGGCCACCTTTTTTACCTGGACGCACATCATTCGTTCGTTGTTGGATATTCCGGCTTCGAACACAAGGGACTCTAACTTCTGGAAGAACAAGTCACCGTTGGAAAAGTTCATCTAGCAAAGCTTTTCCCATTGGGCATACTTGATATCAGCATCTGAATCCTTCCAGAATCACTTCCTGACTTCCGTCTTGAAATTGATATAGGTGGGGTACTGCTGCTCTCCGTTGGCATTTTCTCCAAGCATTTTGGCTGATCCTTCCCACCAATTCTGAGCTTCATCTTCGAATCTGAATGTGCAAAAGACTACTTTGTGGGGGTGATGTCAGAAGAATTGATTGAAGATGGAGAAGTACATCTCGCATTGACAGAAGAAATGTGCAATGTCACCGGATCCTCCTTTAAACAGGTTTGGTTCCCTAGCGATCTTTGGTTTAAGATCTGGCCAAGGTCCTGGTATGGCAGTAGTTAGTACCCAGGGTCATAGAGGGGTGGGTGGTTTCAGTGGTGAGGGATATCGAGGCATTGTCCATAACAGTGGTGTGGTAGGTGGATTAGGTGGTTGCATCAGTGGCTGATCAGGTGGTCCTGATGGTCCTGCCCCTGCTCCTGCAAAGAGCCTCCCCTGTTGATAGGATCTTGGGGCTGCATCTCCATGCCTGATGGAAAATGCCGAGACTGGTGCATGCCATGGTGGTACAGGGGGTTCATCTGGCATTGGTTCCAGCAAGGAAACAATCGGAGATGGGGCCTTTTCAAGCCTCCTATAGGGAAGCCTCTCCAGTAGTTGTACTTCAGGATGGATCTGATTGTACATCCAATCTGCATACCTCTTGGCTTCTCCTTCCAGGATGTATGTGACGTTAAAGTTTTGATTCGACATATAGAAATAGTTGTATCCCACTTCTGTATCTCCCCAGGCAGGATCCGCTAGTAACTTGTTCTGAAAGTGCATAAATAATTTGTCATAACTGGCATTAAACAATATCTCTGGTGTCCTGACCAGCTTGCTGGTTGCAAAGAGATAGATGGCCCTAGGCAGAGTTATTGGGCTCGGAGGTAGTATGTCATGAGGGAGTGGGAGTGGGACATTGCGATGGGGTGCCAGACCAGTTGGTGTGAACTCTGTGAATTCTGTTAAGGTACTCTATGGTGGAAAGGAGCTCAGTGGTATTGGTAGTGGTTGAGGTTTCACTTGGCCACTGATCTCTGATCCTTCTTCCAACTTTGGTTCCTTTGACAACAATGATTCCTCGCTGCGGGGGTTGGGATGGTCCGGCGATGGGTTCAGGGGTTGGTTCCTGACTGTAGGGCTCAGGGGCACCGCTCTCATCAAAGGGGATTCACTCATACTGGGAGCCTAGTATGGGCTGATCCCAGTTGAGGACGCTTGGGTACTCAGGGTCTTCAACACAGATCTCGGAGGTTCGCTCCCTGGGTGGTATGAAGGTGTTGACAGATAGGAAGGTGCTTAGGGTGATGGCATCCCAAAGGGTATCTGGGTCAAAGGCTGCGGGTGTTGTAGCTGCATTATTATCCCTAGTACTGTTGCTGGCTGCAGCAGGGTGGGGAGTGGGTGGCCTTCTGATGCTTGTTTGGACCATCTGGAATCTGTGGAGCCACTCAGCAAGGTCTGCAGTGGGTAAGGGAGAGGGGGTTCGAATGACATAGGGGGTAGAGCTGGTGGTTGTGGAGAGGACAATGATAGGGGTTCCTGAATGGCTAGTAATCCTGTCTTCTGAAATGGCTCCTTCACTCATTTGAATCATGTTTTCCTCTCACTGGCTGCTGAGGCAAGGGAGCTTGTGGATCTCTGTCAGTTCACAGTTGTGTATGGGTGTGCAATCTCTGGCTTCTGGTGGCTGCTGCAGGAGGACATAGTTTACGACAGGGTGGGCATTGTACTGGTTGATATACTGGGGCTGTCGGGGTCTCCTGTAGTGGAACTGGATGGCTCTTACACAGGGTGCTCTAAAGAGGGCACTGCTGACACCTATGTAAATGGAGAGAAGGATGGTTTCAAGTGTGCTCAACATGAAGGCTCTGGTGAAGGAGCAGTAAGAAGCTTCGAGCTAATTGTTAGACCCATGTCCAATCAAGAATAAACAATGGCTGTCTCGCATTTGAGCAATCACCGTTGAGTCTCTTTTAAGTGACCAGAGATAGGGCTAATGTCTCAGTATCTTAGCAAGGATATTAGTGAGAGTGGTTTGGTATAGATAAACTTTAGCTTGAAGCTGGAGAATATACAGTGAGAGCTACACTACTTATATACTAAAAGTGAGGGTCTGAATATAAGCCTCTGGTGAGAGAAAGAAGTGATAACACATGCAAAGTGAACAACAGCCATGAGATGCTTGATCAGTTGACCCAGGCATCTAAACATAAGATGAGATAAGGCAAGTGTTGGAGATAAGATAAAAGAAACGAATAAATCGTAACACAATCCAATATCCTTTCATCATCGCCACCGACTTCAACAAGAACCTATATCTTGGGTGCCAGATATACCACCCTTGGTATGGTGATGGCCAAATCGCAGAGCTGCCATATGTCACAGCAAAATATATCATTTTCAATGGCCGGTTCATGAGCTTTGGATATCATGCAGGACCGTTCCATGCCACCTTCATAACCCACCGCAGCATGTCCACCCTACCCCCACCACCACCTGTGCCAGCCAGCACCGCAGCCATGTACACCTGGTGGAGGGCGTTGAAAAGCTATCTTCGCCCCACTTCACATGCTGAGCATGAAGCTGGAGTGCCAAAGGAGTTGGAACTGCTGCCGATAAACAGGGAAATGGTCAGGCAAGCAGAAATGGAACCATTCTCATCCATCATCTATTCATACATATACTCTTCTCAAATGCCTGAAATCTCTCCATCTTTCTGAGTACATAGTGTTTCTCCACATTTTATTTTAATGTAGAATTACATACACATTTTTTTTTCAATTCTTTCCATTTAAAAAACTTTACATTAAATTATAGGACTATTGAACAATGGGATAACCAGGGATGGTTATATTTCTTCATTCCCCGTGGATGTCAGGTCTGGTAACAGACCAGCAGAAAACTGGCAGAGTAGTGCCGTGCCACGTCATTCCACATGGCAACACATCATCTAATCAGTCCATGTGGTGACACGTCATTGACACGTAGTTAGAATTACAGTATATAAACCCCCACAAGAAATGAATAGGCAGCTTTTACCCACTTACAGATTATATCAAATTTTACTTGAGTACCTCTGAATACCTATTCAGACATCTCACGTGAGTCACAACTGAGTCACTCACACGCAACATATCAACTTGAACCCGCTTATCAATGCCATCACTGCCGAGAATGGCCATCAGCCTCATATCATTTCACACCTTCACACCATCACATCACCCCATTGAGCTTCGAAATTGACGCTTGATCACATTCTATCGCATCAATGCAACTACTATCTACTCTGAGCTTCAACTTATGGGTTCCATACCACCAAAAAACTACCAAACTCGTCTCACCCACACAAAGCTTTAGCCAAACCATAGCATTCGTGCTCTCCCCCATCGAACTAACATCAACGCACTGAATCATATCTGTGCATGGAATTCACCTAACCCCAACTTCTGCTGACATCAGCCATCACTCTCCCATTCACTTCCTGCTGTGAAACATCTGCTCAACTTGTCTCCTCATTTTTCTGACATCAACAGTGCTCTGGTCAACTGTTTTGTCACTCTGCAGATGTGTAAGTAGTGTGCTTCTCACTTTGGAATTGGGGCTAAGTGTGACTATTCCACATTCTGCAGTTTTTGAGGAGAGACATTGAAATGGACGACGGTCGACTCTACTTGGAAGCTTTTGGTGAGTGATCTCCCCGGCCCTTCTGTATGTCACATTATCAATTACACACAGTAGGCTTCTGGAATCTTATGAAAATGTTACCCTTCGAAATGTTTATATGAATGTACTACCATTCCAAGATCGAGGGATGCCATAACCTCATAGGATGGCACCAAGGTAAGAAACTTTGATTTCCTCTATTGTTTTCTCTCAGCAAAGTAATGGCATTCTCAGAGTGATTGTTTTTTATTGTGAACAGCACACTTGTGTCTTCAAGAAGCCGTGATTTTATGTGACCAGACGGAAGAAGGGAGGATGTATCACAGTCTGCACAGATTCAGGGGAGGTGATTTTTTTGAAAGCTTTCAGTGTACACTTCGCTGTGTTTCATCTTCTCTCCCCGAGCTGAATCTCATTCTTTACAGGTGGTCAAAAACCAACGAGCAAGCATGCTTATTATCATCTGAAAGTGTGGCAGTCATGGTTCTCAATATTCAATCATCATTGCTTTCCCTCGCCAATCTCTCAACAACACCGACTCATACCATGCCCTTCGAAACAATTCACATCCATGTCTCATTCTCCATCGTTGCCAAACCATAATCCTATGAATGCACGCCCCAAATTTATCTTTCGCTTGGATAGCTTCGTGTCGATTTGGCCTGATACAAATTGTATTCCATTCAATGTGATCTGCTGGATGTGGCAATTTCTTGCGGCCTCACGTTCCTATGCATTGACATAGGCATCTCCATAACTTTGTTATGCAAGGGATGGAATTGCCGGTGGAGAACGGTGAATAGGTCGACTCTTTCCAACAGAAACCCTGTTGCCGTAGACGTCTGACATCATGTCGGCAAGGCTGACTCTGAGTATCACCAATTGCCATTTCTCAAGGATGGTGCACCTTGTCTCTCATCAAAATTCAGAGAAATGTTCAAGGTACATTCATGTTTATAATTCGTTTCAATCTTGACTAAACCTTGTACTGCAGATGGATTCCTTTTTGGTAACTGCAAATCTGTCCACTCCAACGTTTGCTCCTCTTTCTCTCTTCCTGGTGTCCTTGAACACTGGATCCTCATGCTCAGCTTATCCATGGGTTCATCATGTTATAATACATGAAGATTTCCCTTATCACGTTGATGAGCCTCCAGGCTCTGTACGCTCAGAATTCGTGGATTCACCCATCCATCACCCAATATCTTCGAAACGACACCATTATAATCCCCACACACTCCATAATACTCCCAACACTCGATAATACCACGGATTTTCGCAGTATAAATCACTCAAACACAGATACAATCCTAAAACCGTGCCCTTCATACTCCTTCAATGCTCCGTTATCCTTCCCAGCTCGCCTCGCATCACAATTACCGTACCCCATCATGGCAAGGCACCTTTGATTGCCAATCATCCAAAACGGGGTTGCTACATCACTCAGAAGCACCTAGTTGATGTGCCCATCAATCATTTAATTAAAGGACTGATTGACACGAATACACTTCCAGCTACGATAATTACAGCCACGGCAACTACAGACCGCGTTTACTAAGGCTGTTACAGTGCCAAGACCTCGAATTATCGTTGACCCAAGTGTACACCTCAGCACGGCAACTGCAGCTCAGTAATCCGCAGCTAAACAGCACCTCATGATCTGCTCATCGCTCAATAAAACCACATGGTTCGCATCCATACACGGCAACGTCGAGGACTTGCTGTTACTTTAGAACCACAGATTCCATATGTTTACTACGGCTATTACAAAAGCCAAGGACTTACAGCCTTACTAAGGCTCCGAAGAATATTCTATTTATAAAATCGTACTTGTAGTATAAAAACTAGGTAGATACCGCATTTTTAGAGCTAGTTCTTACCCAGTTGACGAGACTATGGCATTCTAGTCAGCTATGGTGAAGAGACTCTGTGCACGCAAGCTAGAAATGCGACAGCGTCGAAGACACTGATCACACCCACACCCAACACTACACACACAAACCCTCAAGTTCGTGGGGGATTCTGATGCGATAGAAGCAGAATGAATTAGAACAACGGGACTCTCAGAATATATGATACACGCGTATAGCGGTAGCGTGCAGTACTTATCTAAATCTCTCAAAGTCTGAAGGCTTTTAATAACAAGAGGAGCGACGTTCGTCGCTGGGCCTCAAGGCAAGGTGCAATACAATACATGCAATGTCGAGCGACGTACACAAAACCCTCAATAAGTCTCGAGCAACACGTGGGGTACCCTCAAATGACTCAAAACACACTACACACGACTCAAAGCTTCGCGCTCTAAGCAGAAACACTTCACAAAACCGTCCACCAAATCCACAGGATTCAAACCTACGCGCTCAAGCTTCCAAACCGATCGTAGATCCACAGGGTTCTAACCTATGCGATCCAGAGACACAAAAACCTTATAACACCGTCCGACAAGCCAAAGGATTTGAACCTCTGCCACTTGCAGAAATATATATCCTCAAGCAAGCACTAATCAAGCCAAAGGGTTTGAACCTCTGCCACCTGTAGTGCCTCGCGTCACAAGAAACCCTCAAAGCACAAGAGCGCGTCCTCAACAACACTATACTCTTCTTTTCAGGTTAGAGCGCAAGTCACCCAACCAATTAACAGTCACACAAGTGCCACGTTAGCTTTCTATGCCTCGCGCGCGACTCAATTCACTCGGTATGATATCAATTCTAGGTTTATTCTCTTGCTCGAAGTTACAAACTAGTCCAGAAGCTATGGCGTCAAGCTGGAGGCTTGCGTGCGACTACAACGGGGGTCCAAAACTTGTACACTACATTTACACTGCGCTATTTATCTATTTTACGTTCTACAAATTAGTACCACCAAATATAGTATTATTTAAGCTGCGGGGTACCTTCGCCTGTGACCCGCGCATGTTGCAATCATCCTGCCGTAGCTTGGCGCCGTCTCAGGAGTCTGGCCTGGGGCCAGATCCTGTCTCTGAGTGTCACGGCGTCGGTTACCAAGGCTATTACCCGTGTATTGACATCGGTTGCCATCCCCTCGGAGTTATAGCCTACCCCACGACTCGTATCTCGCTTCCTGGTATTCTCATAGGGAATTCTATTGTAGTGAGGGCAACGTGCTTCTTGTCTAAGCCTCGCACGCTTCGGCCGAAGCCTGGAACTTCGGATTTACTTGAGTTCTGACATCACCAAGTCTAGAACTCTAAGTTCCGGGCCTGCTGTGCCTTGTGCATCATAGATCACTGTTACGCGAAGTCTTAATTATCTCCCAAGCGTGTCCTGCTCTATTATTAGCGCACGTATGCTTTGCCTTGTCAGAGCACTCGGTGTCAAGCACTGGGACTCTATACCTAGTATGGCCTTTCTAGTACCATTCTCAAGTTAAGTCATGCACTCCACCCAGCTTTACCCTGGTAATATCATTACCAGCATTATAAACACTGTGCTCTGTTGTTTTTCTTATCGCCTTAATATCTGGACATTATTGCCTGTACTCATTGGTACAATTCGCAAAATTATACACGTGAATGCACATAGAGCATGTCAACGGTTACTCCAAGTTATCCCTTACCACTTGCTTTACTCTTAACGTTGTTGGTTCGCTTTGTATATTGCACCAATACACAGAATCTTGCATCAATAACTTGCTTTTGTCTTTTAATGCCGCAACATCGCTTCACCTTCACCACATAGGATTGTTTTATCGCTTTCACCTTCTACGTCACCATCGTTTTCATTGTCCAGTTCAGTATTGCCTCCGTGTAGGCCCAGTTCAGCACCACTCTCCATAGGATCGCCCTCGTCTTTATCATTGTTCAGAGTTGCCATACATCTATTGCTGCAACACCCCACTCAGCACCCCAGTTGCTACGATTTCTTCCATTTCCAAGGCAGTTTCCGCATGTTAATTGCCATTGTTTCGACTCAGCATCATCACAGTACACCTTCAGGACATGTTTTCTAGTCCTTCCCCACATTTTCTAGTCCGTCGCTACGATTTCTCGAGCATTGCCACGGTTACTAGAGTTATTTTTGTGCTCTTTAGCCCATCCCCACGTTTTCTAGATTGTTTTATCGGTTTCTACCACGGTTTCTTGGTATTTGCATCATACCAGATTCCATTCCATCTCGTTTATCGAGATCCTTCCCGGCTTACAGCCAACGTCTATTAGTACTCATTGACCAAGAGTACTACTTCGCTGACTGAAAAGTCGCAGTGTATCTTGTGTTATAGAGGAATTGACCGCACTAAGGTGCACCAAACCACTCGCAAACACATTGCCTTGATTGCTGTGTTGCTACATTAATTGCCTAAGCTCTCCCTGAGTTTTGGGTGTTGCCGTTGCCACGGAAGTCTAGGCTCATCAGCGTTGTCTCGACGATGGTGTTTGTAGGCGCCTCTGATCAATTTGGTGAGTGGTTCAATCGCACATTGTGCCAGGCCATCACTTATCATCGTTAGCAGAAGAAAGGTACCACTATGCACAGTTGTATCTAGTGCTAATGAGCGAATGAGTGTTTATGACAGGTAAGGCATCATTATGCACTGAGTATATTTCTTCTGCTAACATACCTGTGAAGAACCATTCATCATTTTTATGACGATGCTATCGGAGACAGGCAATGCATATGGAAGGATTGTGTGCTGGGACCTGAGCACGAGCACTTGAACAACTAGTGATGCATGGTGTTTACATGGGTGAACTCCACCTACCATTCTTTCCCGTTTGTATTTAACTCATGGGCTTCCTTACAGATGCCCTCAAGGTTCTTCTGTCTGGATACCCATCTGTGACCTACCTTTCAGCTTCAGTTCCCATCCACTCTTACATCTCTTTGATCTGTATCACCAACATTGCATTCAGTACATGTCTGCATACATGAAAAGTCTTCACCAAGTCTCGTCCTCATTCCGATTCCTCTTTCTATCCCAAGAATTCAGGCATTGGCGCCGCCAGGCCTTCTGTATTACTGTTGTCGCACTTTGTGGCCCTAGTCGAAAACCT
Source organism: Armillaria nabsnona (assembly GCA_030407065.1). Classification (NCBI taxonomy): domain Eukaryota; kingdom Fungi; phylum Basidiomycota; class Agaricomycetes; order Agaricales; family Physalacriaceae; genus Armillaria; species Armillaria nabsnona. The sequence continues at coordinate 460,004 of JAUDQA010000013.1, forward strand.
GAACCTCACAGCCTCCTATGTCTGCATTGATGTCACTTAATTCACTTTCCAAGCTGCTATTTGCCATTGTCAATTCTTTTTATGGGATATGTCCTTGCCCCTTGCCGCAGGTCTATCATTGATTCTCCCTTGGTATTTGTGCACATATATGAGGGCGAGCGTCTCTATGGAATACAAGACTGGTATGCTCTATTTCAAATGCATCTGTGCCTTAATACCCTGGATACTGCTGTATTACCAAATATAAATATGAATTCTTTATAAATATAATAAATACAACTATTTTGGGGAAACATTTTTAGTACTGTAGCTCCATGTTGGCTCCATGTATGGAAGCAATAAAGGTAAGGCATAGAAGAGGATTGATTGTGTTGCTTATAATTGGAAGGAGTGGTCAGTTGCTTAAATTAGAGTTGTAGACATTAGCCATATCTAAAAATTTTAATGATGTCTAGTCAGGCCAAGGGAGGGAGGGGGGAGGGGTCTGAGTTAAACACAAAAGTGACATACACTTTGCATGTCCTATTTTAGGCCATATGATACTCTAGGACTTACCTGGTGGTCCAATATAGCTTATTTCAATGGCTTCATGTGAGTAGAGATTGTTTAGTGCTAAAAGACTCATCTTAGATGTATTCCTTGCCAAAGTGAAATAGAGTAGCCACCCGGCAACTATTGGCACTCAACTGGCAAATACCAGCATCTCTCCAGTAACTAAGATTAAATTACTAAGCCATCTTAATATATATATATATTATTGCCATATATAGCAGGAGAGGGGGAGGGGGGGTCCAGGCCATCCTTAAATGCAAAAATGTATACCATTGTCATGCGAATTTATGTATGACAAGAAATTACTGTGCAACAAATTATCATATGATAAGATTAGCTCGGGGAGGTCAGCATGAATGTTATGGCATAGGTTGACTTCAAGTTGGGGTTTCATGAGGGAATCTGCTGTCTTGGGTTCAGAGAACTCGGTCTCTGTGTGTGTTAGGTAACTTGTTTCGTGGTGTTGACTGTATGGTCGTCGACGGCTGCTGCTGGTAACTGACATGGTTTGTAGCTGTAATAACTGTTTATCACAGAATCCTGAAGATCATGTGATGCTGGGAACACTTGCGGGTACAGTCGCGCTTATGTCCTAAAACTGATTGGGGTCAGGAAAGTTCTTTTTCATTCATTTCTTCGGTCTTTTATACATACTGACCAGTCTATAAATAGGTTCATTTGGGCATATGCATTGCCGGCATTTTGGTGCCTAGGACCTGGCAAGTTGGGTTGGGAGCACCCAGGTAGGGAGCCATGCAACTCTTTATCTTCTGTCAATCATAGCAAATTTGAAGCTGAAATACCTATATTGAACAAACCTGTACTGTACCTGTATTTTTTCTGAATCTCACATCTCTATACAGTACAGTTACAGTACCCATATGAGCCATCCCATGCAAGACTATACAAACAAGCAATGATGTATCTATCATTTAATAATTCATCTAAATGTATATGAAATAAAAGAATAATAATTTTAAGTTTTATATTTTATAATAATAAAAGCCCAGCTCGATGACTATTATATATGACTAAGCAGGCATCAGGCTCGATGCATGACAGGTCACATGATGTGACAAAGAGCTTTATCTAGCTAGATGATATGTGACTATAGTCACAGTCACAATTTTATTTACTGATTTAATAAGATCTAGAGATAAGTCACAGTTCAGTTTATTTGCTTCAGTTGCTATTTATCATAGACCTATCACATTATATCTCTCATTATCTGACCAATCTTAAAACATATTTTATATTGCCATAAGCACATAATAGTCATGGGCTTTTGTCAGGACAAAGAAGTTGAAGCAAGTTCAAATTTTAGAAATACTGGAAAAATATAACAAGTGCAAATATCATTCTGGTATATATAAAATAGATTTCAAATAATAATGAGTATGTGCAGGGGTCTACTAATTTATGCTTTGTCAGTGATTTCAATATGACTGTCACTTGAAGTAATAGTAGCAGTCAGAGTTAGCAATTATGGATGATTATGAGTCTGATTACAGGTTCAATTATGGCTCATAATCACCATCATAATTGTCCTGACTTTGACCATGTGCAGCTGTGTACAGTGTGCTCTGCCATGTCGATTGTGCCAAATGATTATATCCCTCCTACCTGTACACCTTGGCTCTGAATTATGGAATATATTTTCATCATTCTTCAAGTTCTCCCATCAAGCTCAGAAACACAGTCCTATGGCAAAGGCCACTCATGCAGACAGGGCACAAGCCCTCATGAGCAACTATGTCACATTCAACAAGACGGGCCGAAAGTGATCTTCCCTTTTGCATCTGGTAGAGTGGGTCAGATGGGAACTAAATCTTTCTGGTACCATGTTTTACCATAGTACAACAAGCAGTCAGGAAATGAAAATAAAGCTGAAAATCATGTAAGACTAAGGATCCATAATCAACATGACATGGATAACTGTGGCCATAATCGTAAAAGCAACTCTAGAGGTGCTGCTCCGATTATGCTCAATTCTGGTTATTCCCACGATTATGGTCTTCATAATCATTTCTATAATCATTCTCATAATCATGTCATGATCGTCTACTCTGACTATGCCTAATGTCTCAGGGTTCTGTTGTCATATGAGCTGACCATTCTTTTGAAAGTTTCAAGATTTGACTAATTAAACATTCCCTTGGAGTCTTAACTTTTTTGACTTGTCAGACAGTTTCTGTCAGTTTTAAGGTGTGAAACTGAATAAAATCAAGCCAACTGAGATGAGAAGAGAAAAATGAAGATCTGCCATATAAATGCCAATATTTAAGCACAGTCACAGATGCATGCATCTTAGTCACAATTGATATTCTTTCTATATATGTATTAATATAGCAAAATCAATGTGTCTGAGGTCCTACTACTATATATAGTAAGAACAAACATATGCATACACCGGCTATACATATAACCGGAGCATACCAGTCCTGTATTCCATACGTCTCCGTGGGCAAGGCTTGTCTTGCTGGATCTCTTCTAGCTATCTTTTGCAGCAATAGCAACATAATGCACCTTCTCACTCAGGACCCTCAAAGTCCCGCTGCTATCAACAGAGATCTCGTGGCTCTCGCCTGGTATTTCCTGCATGCCAGAAAGTACATGCGGGTGTACCGTTCGGTTCCTGTGGTAATCAATATCAAATCTTCCTCCAGTGGCGCTTCGACGTTCACATTGGAGGTGAATGGGAAACCCTCCTGTCGACTACAAACTCGGTCGCCCATGCAGACCGCTGCTTCCGTATCAATACTACGGATTACCTGAAATATACGCTCCTCGTGTACATGAACGACATCCAGAATCCCACAAGGATCGACCTCCTCGATGAAGAGCCGAATATCAACAAGCCGCCATCCCGGAGACGCTTTGACTATTGCAAAGTATTATTCAACTGCAGTTTCATTGGGACACACAACTTCTTCTTTGTGCAACTCGACGACATCGCACTCCTTCAGCGGCGCATACACGGATACACCTCATCTCGCATGATGAAATCACATGAAGAGAGCAAGACTCAGATGATTCACCATGTCACTGACATTGGACCCTACCTCCCCCGAGGTCCGAAACGGGAACCCTAGCTTATCCACTCCAAGCAACGACGCCGTTTGCTTCAACTCCTGACTAATATCTGCGCCGCCCTTTCTCACATGATACTGGTAGCCGTACGGTGCCTCGCTTTCTTGCCTCCCGGATGCGAAATTCTACTTCCAGCCCCCAGGCGCCTCTCTTCGACGTGTACCGCCCTCTGACAGAAAAGCCCATTGCTGCAAGGCGTGTACCTGATGGCATCTGCTGGACTTTAGGTTCTCATTAAATGAAAGAGCAGTCGAAGCTGCACAGTGACCGTGTTAGCTTCTTTATCCGCTATACACGATCTCTCCATCCGTATTTGTGCCCTTCGGTACACGTCTTACCTCACTGGGCCTTGCGACGTACCCTAGTACATCCTAGGGTATTCCAAACTCTCATCGGTCAGTGATTCATTCATCAACTGTATCTGAAATTCATCCCCCCTCCAGGACTACCATATTCACTTCGTTGTAATCTTCATCTCTGCGAGGCATCTGGCAGGTGTGTACCACTTCGTGTACTTCCTCAGTTACACCCATCGCATCCCCTAGATATCAAGACAGCAGCTTTATCGCAGTTCGAAGTTGTCTTTTCTAGTACTCCGTCTTTGTGCAAGATGTTATGAGGGTAGGAGGGTTGCGTTACCAGGTCCATGGGGCAATGTACGTATGCATAGTTCCTGCTTAAACTCGTGAACCTGAATATGTTATGGTTTGGACGGCGATATTCCCTAACTCATGTGTTACTATCTCTCCCACCGTTGGCAAACATACCCATCGTCACATGTTCAAATTTTTCGACGTTGCAAATATCAACCATCCTCAGACCATCCTACTTAACTCTCCTTATACCGTCACATGCAGCAGTGAGGTCATTCAAATTCAGGCCTCAGGATTCATCTGCATAGTCATTTCCCCAGGGTGACAATCATTGATATCTTCAGCGACAACGGTCCCAAAGTATTGGGAATAATGCGCGCTTCACACCTTAGGGTCTTGAACGAATCTATCAACAAGCCAGGAGGGCGAATCGATGGGAGATGATCTAGACTGATCAGCCTTTCGCAAACCTCTTCTGCCATTCGCCAGGTGAGTGACTTCATCTGCACCGGGACCAGGCAGTTGATATCTTCAAATGAAGTTCGCCTTTAGATCCGCTACTTGGGCGTTTTCAGACGGTATTAGGCTTTGCGCAGCCAGTATATAATGTTGTATACTGATCAAAGACAAAATACTAGGTGAGTGCTCGATTGGACTTCCGTGTACGTTCTCGTCCTGATATCTACGACCTTGGCAATGCCTTAGAAGTACAATATCTCCTTTTCGGTGAATGCAAGAGACAAACATCAGTCTGAGATAGTTGTCTTTCATAGGAGGAGTGGTAGTGTTGACATGGTACAGAGCGGGCCTGGAGATCTGTGAGTCATCGTCCATCGTTATTTGTTAATTGTGTTGACCTCATTCTTACAGACACACAGCGTCGAGGGATACTCGCTTTTCAAGTGGGATCGTTGTGCTTCCTGTGGTGGCCCGGGGTTGCTACTCTGGGTTAAAGAAGGCACAAATGATCTCTAGGTACAAAGCTCTCGACGAAAGATCCCTGATCGAGTGTGTTCCTTTCTATAATTCTGTTCCCTCGACTGTGATCCTCTCCATAGACCCCTTCATCCTGCTGACTGACGATATATATGGCTCAGATGTAATCATATTTATGCCCATTTACATTCAGCATACGTGATCACTTTATAGATGGATATACTGAAGGGTCTGAAATCAAAGATGGATAGTTCATTGCTCGAACAGTAAAAAGTACATTGTACAGGTCATCTTTCATCACGATGGCTTCCGATAGATGAGGCTATTAGGGGCATACAACGAGTTCATTCTCACCAGGAAGGTTTGTCCACGCTATTCATGAAAAAAATGAATGTATTCACGTTGAAATGGATAGGTGTCCAGCTTTATGGCAACTAGAAGACAACTATGGCCGTTTTCTCACTGTCTCTCATGGAACATTTTGGGCGCCTAACTCTGATGATTGTTTAGCGCTGGGAGGTACGTCGGCAGTTCCACGGCGCCACGATTTGTACTCATCATCTTTGCACAGGCCCCTCATCATGGACGATAGATGAACGTAGATTTGTTGTTCAAGGATTTACATGTACAAATTTGAGGAGAGTATGATTTCTTCTATCGTCGAGTACAAAAGATATCTTCATGCAACGTGGTCAGGGATCTGTGCTATGAAACACTTCACAAGGATAAGCGCACCTCATGCAAGAAACGTTTCAGTATCTGTAGTAACCCCTAGTTCGTATAGTCTCTTTACGTCCTTCTTGTTGGGGATCTGGAACACTGACAATTTCTTGAACGTCTGCCCCGGAAGTCTTTCCCCAACAACCCAAAATTGTCGCTCATAGAGTGTCCCTTGAAAATTAGATGGGTCACTACCTACCAGTGCATATGAGCCCTCAGGTATTTGGTATTGGTGATCGGCGACTATCTTGAACGTGTGTTGTCTTCGATGATCAACTCTCCCTGACGGTAGTTCCCCTCCAGCGATCCTTGGGACAATCCCTGCACATGACCTGATTTGATACAGGGTCCACGACAACAGCCAACACCTCTCTCCTTTGAACGCTGAACGAACCCTCCCCAGCCACGATTAGAGTCACTAAGGTGCAGAGGTGGCAGCACCTCAGTCATGGCTTGCCTCCATGATGGTCGCCAAAACTCGTTTCCGTTCCCGGGTTTAGGATGGAGGAAGAACATTTGCCCCCTGTATGTTCTCACCATCTCGTTAACCAGTGCCATCCAGGCTTCCTCTTCAGACTGTGTAGCATAGTACGCCGGTATTCCATCCGTCCACAGAAGATAAGACATCCCTGCAACTCTGTCCACAGGATTTGTCGACACTCGGTTTTGCATCTCTGCCAGGGCAATAAACACAGGGGTGCCCAGCCCACCGACACTGACACCCTTTCCCAGCAACGACAGTCAATTCTCAACCGTCGTCCGCATTTCCTTTTCTGTAAATCTGTCATCGCCTGTATCCCCACCAATGATCATGCGATGTCGGGTTTCCTGCAGTGTCCATGCCCGTCTGAACCAACATCTATCACTTTCCAAGTCGTCCTCCTTCAGACTAAAAGGACGACCCAGCCCGCTGAGGTAGCACACCAACGCACCATGTGACATGGTGTACACTCGTCCAATGGTGGGCACGTCTATCTTCCACTCTTCTGCACGCAGATCCTCCCCCCGTCCGCGCTCCTGTCTCAAGCAGAGCACATCTAACCACGCGTATTCTGTGCCCTCATTGAGCATCTCGATGCGAATGAGATCGAGGTCAGCATCCTTCAGCATCGGCACAGGCCATTTGCATCTGTTGATGGGTGTATGCGCATCCTTGCGATCCTCTTCTTTCATCCATGCATGTGATATTGCCCACGGATACCTGCATGCAACCCACCACGGCACCACCCGATTGCTGCACAGATCCCAGATGCGTCAAGGCAGCAGCAGGTGGCTAATGATCTTGTCATTTACGAGTACATCTTGCCTCATCTGCCGATCCCATGCTTCACGAGTCTGTAGTGTGTCTTCGATGTCGGTCAAGTCAAGGTACCAAAATGGGTGGAGACGGCCGTAAACGGTGCCGAAGTCATAGTCCTTCATGATGTATCCTTTAAGGAGGGAAGATAGGGAACGTATTTCCGCCGTGTATGATGTGTTGAGGATAATGTTCAGCTTCCCTAAGAGCACTTCGACACTGAGGGTGCTGCATGGGGTGTTGGCAAGTGAGGATGGTATTACAGGATTTCTACCAGTGTAAGACTGCTGTTTCGGCACTTGAATTGATGATTCTTGCTGACCAGTCTTGGTGAAAGCTGAGAGGGTGACCTCAGGAAGACAAGCATACTTGAGACGCATCTTTTCGAACTGAAGTATGTTAATTTCTACCTGTACGCCCGTGTTCTTATATGCTTACATGTTCACATCCGTCTTGACCCCTTCCATGCACATCATGGCTGTAATAGTCCCACCATTCTTTCCCATTCATTTCAACAATTCCTAGGTTTTAGAGAAATGAGGACGCGGAGATGAACAATTATGCAGCAGCACATACTGCTTACTACAGCTCCTCTGAGGATTGACTTAGTGTGGTTACACGGTCGTAGGTTTACTGGTGGAGGACTGAGGCACCTTGTCCTCGTAGTAGGAAGAAAACAATTGCTGTGCCGCGCCGGCATTCGCGAAATAGACGTCGAAGAATCTGCATTCAGCCTTCCACGCGTATGTATTGCTCTTCCGGAAATCTACTAACTCCGTGGCTATGTGAGACCAATGTAAGTTCAAAATATCAACGCGTCATCAAAACACCAATCTAGATATCCACGCATGATACTTCTTCGTGTATTTTCGACATTTAAATACTCATTGAATGAGACATATCTAGATGCAAAGAATGACTCGCATTCTTTCCAACAGGAATGGGAAGAACGAACCACCAGCAATCTCATTAATCAACAAGTGGCTGCTATTCTTCGGGCGTTAGGTTTCTCTCATCATCATGCTTCACTACCCGGTGCCGAGTTCATTTTGCCTGCAGGCTTTACAAATGAATCTCGTTCATGTTAGTCCATCCTGATGAACACATCACGAGTTCGAGGGGTGTTAATTCAAGTAGATAGATTGGGATGAGACTAAATCGACCGTAACACCGCCCGAGTCCTAATATACCCAGCACCGAGTATTTACCAAGCGCCCATCAGCTGAACAACATCGATGGAAGGAAAGAAATGTCATACATTTAGCTTCTCTCATAACATCGTGTACTTCGTACTATGTGTCGCCACGCAACAATCTTCATTGAGTTAATGCGGCCTAGATTACTTGGATCCAGCGAGGGATGTATGCGCGCAAGATACTATGACAAATGAGGGTCAATACTCGGTGACAAGTGGGCGTCGCGTATCGGGGAAAGTCTTGAGTGTACGTTTGAAAGCAGATAACGAGATCTGTCTACAACGCGACATAAACACACGGCGTCAGTGTGCGGTCCCTCGAACATAGATGCCGTATTTTGCATGTAACACAATGCCGCTGTAATCAGGACCACGCTCCGCTGCTCGACTCATACAAGGTTCACCAAAACCATCACCTGCAACTTTAATGAATGCCTTCGGCTTTTCCATTCTCCTGCATTTTTGCCGGATAGCTGATCCTTGCACAGTTCAGACAGCAGAAAGAAAGGCTACTCCCCATCATGCATCTGAAACGTGTTTTTTGACACTGGGACTGGATTCCAAGAGATGGAAGCGATCGTCGGGAGGGAGGGACAGGGATTAGCGTGTGAGCTGCCAGTCGGTTGATTGTGGATCAACAATGGTAGATGGGGGTGCCCTTCATCAGAGTACCTGGTAGCCAATGCATGGATCTTGTTCAAGGAGAAGGGATATGTGGTGGGAGGTGCCACTGAGGAATGAAGTCAATAGGAAAAGACAGCAGAGATTTACTTGAACTCGGAAATTTCTGCTGGAGATATATGGTAGGGGTGAACATTAGTGTTGCCGCCGCTCGGCTCAGCTCAGCTTCAGTCAGCTTTTCTTGAGCTATGCCCATATGTAGCTCTTAGCTGAGCAGAGCTGGAATAAAATTGATTCGCTCGGCTCAGCTTGCGCTTGGCTCACGCTTAGCGGCCAGCTAAAGGCCAAAATAGGTAATAAGAATATATAATTTAGTTTCCAGCACGTAGCTCCTCGATAAAAGTTAAGATATCTTCCGGTACACTATCCTGGTCAGCTAGCATAGCTTCTAAATCACTTATCTCAGCTTCTTTTGATGTGCCGGCAGTGAAGTCCAGAAATTGGCCCCGTTTGAAGGCAAATTTTAGCATCTGCAGAGCCTCCATTAGATCTGGTGCAAGTCGGTTCCATTGCTGAGTTGCTGTCTCTTTCCCCAATGAAAATACGTGCTCGCAAGGTACAGATGTCCCTTGGATTGGAAGGATGTCCATGGCCATCATGAATATTGTTGGGTAAACATGTTGGTTATCCTTGGAGTAACCATTTCAGATTCATAAAGAAGCAGCTCAAGGCCTACTTACCTGCCAATACTTTACAATATCATGGCTAGTCTTAATGTCAGACAGGTATGCTTCAACTTCAGCTTCAAGACTTTGCGGTGATGAGCCTCCAGGCTCTGTACGCTCAGAATTCATGGATTTTATGCATTAAATGCCATCCCTGTCCACCCAACGGACTTTCAGTAAACCAAAGATTGCACACTTGCTCATACCACTTTCATACTATGGCAACCACTCCTCACGTGCTTTGTTATCCATCCCATCTCATTACGCATCATAATTGCTGTACTCCTCACGGTAATACACCTTCAATCGCAAATCATCCTAAAATGGAACTATCACATCACTTCCCATAGCCTCATGGAAGCGCCAATCAATCACTTGATGAAATGATGTGATTGCCGCGGCCACTCATCCATCCAAGATATTTCAAGCACACAGCAACTACAGACCACATTTTACTAAGGCTGTTACCTTGCCAAGACCTTGAAACGACATAGACCCAAGCGCGCACCTCAGTATAAAAACCATACCTCACCAGTCCGCAGCTAAACAGCACCTTGCGATCCATTCATCGCTCCATGAAACCATACAGGTTCGCACCCATACATGGCAACATCGACGAGTTGCTGTTACTTTAGAAGTCAAACGACCATATGTTTCCTACGAATTTTACTAAGCCACGGCCTTACAGCCTGACTAAGTTGCGCATGATTACTCTATTTATAATTTCATACTTGTAGTATAAAAACTAACTAGAAAACGTAGTTACAGTTCAGTTCATCTCTAGTTGACCAGTCTACGTCAATTCGTGTCACACTCTAGTCTATCGCCAGTAACCACGTTTATTCACCATTCTATGGCAATATACCGTTTAACCAGCATATTCTCAATTGCACGTCAACTCTTGAGCTCACCAGAGTTACTCCACGGTTCTTAACTGAGAAGAGTCTCTTGACATTCGCTCTTTGCTCTTAACACTATTGGTACATGCTCATATTGTGCCAATACATGATCACCGTGCTCTACCTCACCCACGTTATCTTTTATAGGCCGTCATCGTTTCACTTTCACACCATTGGAGTTTTTACAGTTTCACTTTCACCATCGTTATCATTGCCCACTTGGGTAGTCTCCAAGTAGACTTAGGATCAGTATAGGACCAGTTTCAGCCAGTTTTTGTATAGTATCAGTCCCTCGAGTGGACTTGAAGGTTAGTTTGACATAGGATAGGATTGTTTCAGCACCAGACCAGTTTCGACATCAACTTCAGCATTATCACACCATATAGGATCAGCAGCACCACTAGTTTTTGTAGCCCCATGTTTTCTCTCGACACTCCACCCTCAGCACCTCGCTTCACGTTTTCTTTAGACACATGCCATCTCCACAATGTTTTCTCATCGCCTCGTTCAACCATAGACTATTGCCGACCGTTTAGTCTCTCTACCATCATTTGCCCCACACAGATTAACGTCCAGTGACATTTTCTAGTCTCATCGCACATTTTCTCATACGGATTCATGGTATTCACATCATACCCATCTTCATTCCCTCTCACTTTGAGAGATCCCTACCGGCTTATAGCCATTGCATCTAGTACTCGACTACCAAGCAGTACTACTTTGCAGACTTAAAGTCGCAGTGTATACTTGCATATAGAGGAATTGATTTACTGCATGGAGGTGCCCCGAACCCACTCGCACACACAATCACCTTGATTGCCATGCTACTATGTTAATTACCCAATCTCGTTCCAAGTTGGTGTTGCCGTTGCCACGGAAGTCTAGGCTCATCAGCGGATGAATTGTCATATCAAAAAGGTTATCACCAAGAAGGTCATCAGCCCAGTGGTTACAGTGAGGATCGGATATGGTGTTTCATGCAGGTGTGGGTGGAATTGATGCAGCGGAACGATAATCACGCAACTATGTTGTATATCTCAGCTTTCAAACAAGAGCAAGATCAATTATCAAAGAAGAATACCTTATTCAAAAATAGCTGTCGAGTGTCTGCCTCCTCTCCCAGCATGTAGCGATGGTACCAGCATAGTTTTGCATCTATATATTAAGACAGGTCGATGATGACATAATAAGGCGGACTTTGAATTTTCCGGCCATTGCCATACCCTGGCCAATTCCGGCTGAGTTTCAATTTGCCATCACTGCCGCCTCTCTACAGCGACAAGCTTCAATTTCACTGCCTTTGTCATACCTCTACCAATGTTCTGTCCTCCCTGGCATGTCTGGCATCTGTATTAGTACAAATTTGATACATATTCACTGATTATGCATGTTGTAGGCTACAGAGTATTGAGCAACAAGCCATCAAATGACAAATTAGCAGGTAGGATTAGGGGCCAGGAGACCATTCAAGGATAGGTAACACATATACATGTACTTAATATGCTATAATTTGTTTATTATGAGGCTTTGACAAGGCTCAAACCTTCTCTCAGCAGTTAGAAACAGCAAGGAGACCATTTATGCAAGAATACATGCTATGCTCAGCCTTTCTCTGTCTGTGTAGAGCAATAAGCTGATGATATTACCTGCAAGAATATATGCTATGCTATGAGATGTAAGTAAGGCAATAAATACAAGAAATACAGTCATCTCACTGCTCAGCCTTTCTCTGTCCATATACAGCAACAAGCTGAGGTGACAAGTACAAATATAAGGTATACATACTAATTTAAAATCTGAGGAAGCAAGGAACATAAGTAGGGATGTGTACCATACCTGTAGTATGGTGGTTATGTATGGTGTATATGGATATGGGTCTGTACTATGCCTGACTTTAATAACATAAAATACAGCCGTATTCATATGGTTTGAATATGGTCATTGAGGGAGGGACAGATGACTATCTTATGCCATAAAGGTTAGTACCTATGACCTAAAAGAAGCATATAATACTCACCCTTTGGCACCAGATATCCATATATAAATAACTGTATGGACATGATATGGATATGATATCAACCATATCATACCATGGCCAATAATTTTTACATGGTCTACAGTTGCATTGCTACAGTCATATCTGTAATGGTATGATGCACATCTCTAAACATAATAATTAAAACATGGAAATGAACGAATAGTCATAATGTCCAAGAAGGGAATTGTGTTAGAATAATAACAGCTCAGTCAGTCACACATAGTTGTAGTGAACAACTGTATTAGATATGCTACCTGTTAGAATAATAACAGCTATAAGACATAGTGTAAGAAACAAGTAGTTATGGATAATAGAAACAATATACGCACCTCAGTCAGTCACACATAGTCATAGTGAACAGCTGAGGTGCAAAGAGGGATGAAACAAAAGGTATATGTGATGGTACCAGGGGTAACATTCTAAATATAGCAGGTAAGATTGAAGCAAGTAAGAACAAGTACCAGTTGGGGTAGGCTGAATCCTCAATAGATTGTTGCAATGACAAGCAAGAAGATGGGATGACAGCATGTGAGGTGCTCCAGAGGGCTTTGACTTTGATAGTTCAACTATGACATGCTCTCCCAGTTACCATGTCATAAACAGCCATTGCCATACCGTGACCACAGTGCAAGTCAGGTAAGTTTCAATTTTGCTGCCTCTACCAAGCCTTTACTGTGATGGTACTGTGATGGGTAGTCGGCAGTAAAGGCCCAGCAGTAACAGCACACAAGAGGGTAAATGAAGCAAAGTTGAAGTCAGATGAGAAAAGACCAGGTGAAAGAATGTTGATTAGAGTAGTTCTCCCCATGTAACATACTTTTGTGGTCTTATATACAGTAAATAAAGGAGTATTACTATAATAGAGTAAGGCATGATAAGTAATAGAAAAGCAGAACAATGAGTAGAAAGGTGGGATCCCCACAGTACAGTAAAGGTTAGAGTAAATAAAAAAATAAAAAGGAAATGGGAGTACTGACACAATGTAGCCAGTATGAATCTTCTATATTTACTCTCCTCACAGCACATCATTGGTATGACTGGCTCCTAACTGAGCTTCAACTGAGACTACTTATCCATGCTATAGCAACAAAGTGAGTAGGGATCGGCACCATGTCCATATATGGATATGACCATCAAATATACAGGTTGACCTGTACTGTCACTGTATAGGCTGAAACCATTGATGGTACAGGTTGTAACCATACCCATCAACCATATTTATGGTGATGCTGAGTGACTCTAAGATTTTTTTGGACCAAATTTGTTTTAGATACACAAATAAGGTTAGTATCTGTCAGATCACAGTAAATTATAGATAAAATTATCTATATTGAGTGAACCTGTACAGGACCTGTATTTTTTCTGGATCCCAAAATTGCATACAGTACCTGTATGAACTGTCCCATAATTCTGTAAATATGGGTACAGTGTGGATCCCTAAAAGTGAGTATCAATAAGCAATGAATGTCAATAGATGTAAGTCTTATAGAAATTATCAGAGTTCAAATGACGACCATGGCAGCCCACCATGTCAGATATCTGAGTCAGGGACATAAGAACCAGATTATATAGCTCTCCCTCTCTCCTGCCAGTAGTGACAGCTATTAACAATGATTGCCTAAATCATGGGAGTCCCAGCTACCCATCCATTACATGGCTTACAGAAGTAACAGAACAAAGCTTTATGGCACTCATAAAAAGCATTTTGCTCTGCTGCAATGGCTCCAAAGAAATAACAGAGTTTCAACAAGATATCATAGTAATAAGCCGGGTTTGGGGTGGGCCCCAACAAGCCGAAGTCCCATGTCATAGTCAGGTTGCCAGGACCCGAGGTACGAGGGTTTGGCAATCATGACGAAGACATGGGGCATAGGCTTGTTAGGATTGAGAACTTACATCATGCACAATTAGTAAAGATAGCACAACATTTGTCAAATTTGCTCACTGGTTGCTAAAGTATATGCTGGAACAACATCCAGGCATTCCCAATATGTTGCTAGCTTCTCAAGGCCCTCATCAAGAGCTGGCACTGCGTCTGAAAAGGTGATCTTGAGGCCCTGCCAAAGTTGGATCATTGCTGGAAACTTGGAATTGCCAAAGAAAGAGTTGGTGTCTTGTCAGCAGATAGCTTCTGTTGGAAAGCATGTGGTACCTACATATATCAGTAGGTAAAGTTGGCTTTTTGAATACATAAACATACCACTAATATCTGGTGTATTATTTCTAATGCTTTCCACTCATCTTCTGAAAGTTTGTGTTTACGAAGATCAGCAAAGTCCCGTTTGTTGAGGAATAGCTCAATCCCCTGATAGCAAATCAGTATGTCAATGATAGAATCAAATAAGATGTACATTACCTCACGCAGTTCAATTGCCCGCTCAATCATTATATCTGTTGAAGACCACCGAATGTCAACATCAAGGACCAATTGAAGTACCTTCTTATCAAGCATTTTGAGCACAGATGAAAAGCCATGCCGATGGAATGAGGATCCACGAATCTATGAAATACTAAGCTTATGTTGATAACATCACAAATGAAATCCTACCGCACGTACAAGGGCCCGTACAGCTGCTACTGGGTCTCAGGTGATGTCTAACATATCTGTATATCATAGTGAGATTGTGATTAATGTATGAAGACATACATACCTCCAAGGAGGACAGCATTCAAAGCTGTAACAGCAGATATAACAGCCTTTGCAGCCAGATTGACAATATGAGCGAAACATCTGGACAATAACATCATTCACATCACCAGCCTACAGCAATGGAAAGCTTACTGTATCCGCCACTCAGTAGCACAAAAGGTGAACCCATGGCGTATGAGGTCATGCTCCAAAAATACCATAAAAGTTCCATTGTTTGTGGCATTGTCCATAGTTATCCAACCAAGCTGCAATCAAAGAATTGTTAAAGATGTCTTTACATGATTCACACAATGATTTCATACCTTTAATGGACACCTCACATCTTTACTTGTTATACCAACTTGATCAGTAATATGGAGAATCGCAGCAGCTAAGTGCTCGCCATCATGATGACCAGGAACACAGTGGTACCCAATAAGATCAGACTGCAGGCGAACAATTGTCTGACCATCAGCATCAGTTCCCACAGCTTCCATCCAGTGTGCTGTCACAGCCATGTAGTTCATCAAATTCAGGTCACTGGACAAGTCCATAGTGAGTGAAATGCTACCCATGGCATGCTGAAATCACATTAGAATATGAGAAAACAGGTGAACAAAAACATACCTCAAGCTCTCCACTTAATGTCTGGATATATCTCTCCCATGTCTCAATCACTCGTCCTCTGATGTAGGTGCAATCCAGGATATCTGAATCATTTAGCTCCTCCCAAAGCATGAGAAATATGCAACGTAATTGTGGAGACTCAATCACATTGATTGACTTAGTAGCATCAGTACATTATATACAATAAGAGTGACAAAATTCCAAACCTGATCATCAGCAATGATCCATTCAATGATGGCATTGATAAATGCTTCTTGAGAGAATTGAGGCACAAAAGTCGAGGTGGATGTTTTGGGAGGTGTTGCAGCAGTCACCATACCATTAGCTCACTGAAACTGTTCTGCAGGCTTTGTTCCATTCCCCTTGATCAACACGTTAAGTCGATCACAAGCGATGACCCATAATTTGAGATGTTCCCTTAGGAGATGGTGACGAAGGGGTGTAGTTCCTGTACTCATCTGATATGTCTTATCCTTTGCATTTTTCCGTTTATCGCCTGTGCTGACAGTAAGGATGAGCACAAATGAAAGATGTGGTCATTGGCGGCTTACCAGCAAAATTTACAGATATGGTGACCACCTTCTTCCACGTAAAAGGGCCAGATATCATCAGCATTACAATTATCTCGTGGAGTTGATGGCAGTGAAGTGAACGATAGAGCTGGAGAGTGCAATGATGATGGTGATGAGGGAGGTGAAGACGGTGATGGTGGGTCAACTGACAGTACTTCAAAGTGGACAAACTGGTATGTCCTTGCTTCATTTTGACACTGGTCAGGGGTAGGAAGATCATCAGGACCTTCAAGAATATGCAGTGATTGAGGGGGAAGTGTCCAAAGGGAGGGTGCGAATGGATTTTCTTCTTTCTCGTCATCATTTTCAGCTACCGTTGTCACACCTACCATAAATTTTTAGGTATCGAGGGTAAACAAATATATATCATTCAGCTTACACTGGAGCTGCAGCCGTGGAGAGACCACCACCACAGATGGATCAGCTTGGCAGTGCAGCTGGTCCCAACGTGGACTACGTTCATCCTCACCTCTTGTTGTGGGTGCAGATGGCTTTGATCTTGTCTTACAGCCAGTCTTTTTGGCTCCACAGGCATGCTTGCAAACTTCTGCTATCGTTACAGACTAGACTGCTTCTGAGAATCTAAATGTGCACTTACCTGGTTGATCCTGGTCATTAAGAGCTTGTAATGACGTTGTCATTGTTATGGGACCTTGAGGAGTGGGCAAAGTGGCACCCCGCAATGGTTGTTGTGATTTTGCTGGAGGAATATAAGCACAACACTTCTGTGTGAATAGAGATAGACAAAACTCACCTTGTTTAGCGGCACCTCACATTACTCTCCGATTTTGCACAGGACCCACCTTGTTGATGCCTGAGAATGAAACTCGAGTTAGCAGAAGCAATCTCCGACTATTATACATACCTTCAATCTCAAACCCTTCAATCTCAAACCCTTCAACCTCAAGTACACCACCATGAGGGTATGCCATTTCTGCTTCTACATTGGTGCGATGTGGAGCCATTGAGGATTGGCATGAAGTCGAAAGGTGGATTGAAGCCCTAGCTGGATGTACAATGGTTTAATATACAGATATGTAAGTATGTGTACATGCTATAAATGAGCATGTACACATATATTGTTGCTAGCAATGTCAGCCACAGCAGCTCGTTCAAGGGATGATGCTGCTGACAACAATCCATAAGCAAGAAGAAAACAAAAGCAGACAACACACACACCAAATGGAAGCCACAGACTGAACAATATCCTACCACTTGTCACCGTCCTCAATGTTGCTCACACAGTTCTCCAGAAATGTTATGGGGGACAATGACTTGGCAGTAGGGCAAAATGAAGTCTTGTCACTCAGAGTAGCAGGGAAATAAGATTATATTGGCATATGTGGAAGAAAAGAGGCATAGGATGTTCTGGGAGATAGACTGGGCAGTAGATGATGGAATAAGATACAGCATTAGGGTGAGGGGAGTGTTGGGGGAGTGAGAGCAATTGCGATTGCGAAAGTGGATGCATCAGCATCCAAATTAGGAAGGAGCTGATAGCTCAACCTGCTTGAGCCAGATTCCAGCCGCTAAATTGATAAGCCGAGTGGCAGCAAGCTGTGAGCTAACAGTCTGAGCTCAGCTCAGGATTTACCAGCTCAGCTCAGCTAGCTCGGCAGCTCAAGCCGGACCAGCAGCAACACTAGTGAACATAGACCAGAAAGTTAGGAGTGCGTGGTATTAGAGGTTTTGAAATCTGAAGTGGCCCACATTTAGCAGAGGACATCTATATAGGATGATTAGCGCTATAAAGAAAGATCACACAAATAGTACATACAATGCAGGAACTTCAGCTTCAGGGGCGGAGATGATTGCGGTGATTCCATCTTTCTCCTCCGCAGTGTGAGTGAGCCTCTGAGAAGTTTCGTCATATTGTATTGTTATTGCTGCAGCAAAAATATCGAAAGAAGACCCAGAAGGACCTCTGGCATACATGGAGAGTCATATATTCACATGAGCCAGACAGGATAATAGCTGACAGTGCCTGAAGAGAGTATAATCACAGAAAATCCAGTATTCAGAAATGGTAAGGCTCGTCCTGGGATTGTAAGACAATGAGACAGTTATAGGAAATCGGGATCTGAGGCCTGGTCCGGTCCTAAATAGAGACTCAATGGTGCTGATAGCCAAAAGGCTGAGATGCAGAAAGGTCGGAGTATACGTTTTGCAGAGGCCAACGTGAATTGAATGTCAGTGATAGATATAGATGAGATGGCAGAGGGAATGGGAACTCCAAAGTAGGTCAGGGTATCCTAGACAATCCATTCATCCTTGACATAGGCTGAAGTAAATTTGTTAGTATCTGTAATGTAGAAATGAGCTCTGAGAGTGGTAGTTACTGTTGCCACTGATGAGCCTAGACTTCCATGGCAACAGCAATACCAACTCGGAACGAGATTGGGTAATTAACGTAGTAGCACGGCAATCAAGGTGATCGTGTGTGCGAGTGGGTTCAGGGCACCTCCATGCAGTAAATCAATTCCTCTATACGCAAGTATACACTGCGACTTTAAGTCTGCAAAGTAGTACTGCTTGGTAGTCGAGTACTAGATGCAATGGCTATAAGCCGGTAGGGATCTCTCAAAGTGAGAGGGAACAAAGATGGGTATGACGTGAATACCACGAATCGATATGAGAAAATGTGCGATGAGACTAGAAAATGTCACTGGACGTTAATCTGTGTGGGGCAAATGATGGTAGAGAGACTAAACGGTCGGCAATAGTCTATGGTTGAACGAGGCGATGAGAAAACATTGTGGAGATGGCATGTGTCTAAAGAAAACGTGAAGCGAGGTGCTGAGGGTGGAGTGTCGAGAGAAAACATGGGGCTACAAAAACTAGTGGTGCTGCTGATCCTATATGGTGTGATAATGCTGAAGTTGATGTCGAAACTGGTCTGGTGCTGAAACAATCCTATCCTATGTCAAACTAACCTTCAAGTCCACTCGAGGGACTGATACTATACAAAAACTGGCTGAAACTAGTCCTATACTGATCCTAAGTCTACTTGGAGACTACCCAAGTGGGCAATGATAACGATGGTGAAAGTGAAACTGTAAAAACTCCAATGGTGTGAAAGTGAAACGATGACGGCCTATAAAAGATAACGTGGGTGAGGTAGAGCACAGTGATCACGTATTGGCACAATATGAGCATGTACCAATAGTGTTAAGAGCAAAGAGCGAATGTCAAGAGACTCTTCTCAGTTAAGAACCGTGGAATAACTCTGGTGAGCTCAAGAGTTGACATGCAATTGAGAATATGCTGGTTAAACGGTATATTGCCGTAGAATGGCAAATAAATGTGGTTACTGGCAATAGACTAGAGTGTGACACGAATTGACGTAGACTGGTCAACTAGAGATGAACTGAACTGTAACTACGTTTTCTAGTTAGTTTTTATACTACAAGTATGAAATTATAAATAGAGTAATCATGCGCAACTTAGTCAGGCTGTAAGGCCGTGGCTTAGTAAAATCCATAGGAAACATGTGGTACTTTGTCTTCTAAAGTAACAGCAACTTGTCGACGTTGCCGTGTATGGACGCGAACCTATATGGTTTCATGGAGCGATGAATGGATCGCAAGGTGCTGTTTAGCTGTGGACTGGTGAGGTATGGCTTTTGTACCGAGGTGTATGCTTGGGTCTACATCGTTTTGAGGTCTTGGCGAGGTAACAGCCTTAGTAAAACGCGGTCTGTAGTTGCCGTGTGCTCGGAATATCTTGGATGGATGAGTGGCCATGGCAATCACGTTATTTCATTAAGTGATTGATTGGCGCTTCCATGAGGCTATGAGAAGTGATGCGACAATTCTGTTTTAGGACGATTTGTGATTGAAGGAGCCACGTTGCGATGGAATATGGCAATTATGATGCGTGGCAAGATGGAATGGATTAACAAAGTGCGCGAAGAGTAGTTGCCATAGGGTGAAAGTGGTATTGCCGTGTGTGGAATTATTGGTTTACTGAGAGACCGTTGGAGGGCTAGTAGCGTTAATTAGCAGATAGAATGCACGAATTCTAAGCGTACAGAGCTGGAGGCTCATCACCGCCGCTCAGCTTCAGTCAGCTTTTTGTGAGCTATACCCATTTATAGCTCTTAGCCGAGCTGAGTGGGCCAAAAATGTGTCCGCTCAGCTTCTGCTGAGCGGCCAGCTTGGTGCCAAAATAGATAATACAAATGCATAGGGCATGCTAAAGTGTGTTGGCAGCAAATATATAGAAACTCAAGCAGCTAGACCCTCAGGTATCCTTTTAGGATCCAATGAGATGTTTATTAGATGTCAGGAATAAGTTTTTTGAAGCATTCTTGAGTTGTTCTTGAGTGACATGTCAATGATGTCATTTCCCATTTGTCAGCAATGCCTATTTTGGAAGTACGACTAAATTTGTATTGTTGAACATGATAATGATAGCAGAAATGATACAGGTATCAATGCATGAGAGGAAACAAGCCCATGTGAGCTGTAGCTTGAATTTTAGGCTATAAACAACAGCAGAAATAGGTATGATGTTTTCAGTGTCCTAATTGGGAAGAAGCTGGCAGCTTGACCCGCTCAAGCTGCATCGAAGCTGGTCAAATTGTCAAGCTGAGCGGCATTGAGCTGTGAGCGACAGTCTGAGCTCAGCTCAGAAATTATTGGCTCTGCTCGGCTAGCTCACCAGCTTGAGCCAGAGCAGCGGCAACACTAGTGGTAGTACAGAAAGAACTAGGAATAGGATGCACGGTTGATCGGAACGTCTTCAATTTAGCCTCCACCAGCTCAAAATCGCCATCAGCCAATTGCGAAGCCTACAGGCATGCACAATACTCTCGTTATCGCTGCTTGTCTGGAAAATGTGCAGAATTCTATGTCATCTTTACCAACACGTGAAAACGTCAGCAAGAGAAATTTGCTCAGAGCAAAAGGATAGCTTACCGGCAGTTGTGTTGAAAATGGACTGGCTCATGAGCACATCTTGGCATCTTGTCCTGCTCAACGTCATAAGCTACGGCATGCCAAAAAAAAAAAAGGGATCGAGCAACTCACCAAATCACTATGAGTACCATCATCAAAGCTTTCTCCCTACTCAACTGTCCTCCTGAATCATCGTCGAGCCATTACTTGTCTGGGTAGCACAAGATAGACCATCGCTGAGAGTCGGATATCCATGGAAATGAGCGCAGCGCAAGGACTATCTCGACGAATTCTGCAGAATGGCCGGTTTTGGGATTTTGCCAGAGACATCCTTAAAAAAGTCAGGTGGGCCGTCGTGTTCCACACTCGCATATCCACAAGGAGTTCCTTCAGAAATGGCAGCGAGAGGGGACGTGGACCACAAGACGACGGCAGTCTTGGAAGGAGGAGAAAGAGAGCCAAACCCCGAAGCCGAAATCGGGCCGATGACCACGAACCGGAAGTCGGACCGAATTCGCCGATCTACCCAACTTCTTCAACGCGACAACCATCTTCGAACTCTCCGTCTGACTCTTGTCGGCGCTCACTCTCACGTTCACTTCCGAGCACCACTGCTTTGAAACCTCTGCTCGACTTGTTTCTCCGTTTTTCCGATGTCAATGATGCTCTGGCCCACCCTGCACTCTGGAGGTTCTCATCCGAGTTTTGTCAATTTGCAGACGTGTATGTAGTGTGCTTCTCACTTTAAAATTAGGGCTAAGTGCGGCTATTCCACATTCTGCAGCTTTTTGAGGAGAGACGTTGAAATGGACAGCGGTTGACTCTTCCCGGAAGCTTCTGGTGAGTGATCTCCCCGGCCCTTTTGTTTGTCGCATTATCACTCACACACGCTAGGGTTCTGGAATCTTACGAAAATGCTCCCCTTCATATTTTCTATATGAGTCTACTACAATTTCAAGATCGAGGACGGTATGACTTCGTAGGAAGGCACCAAGGTAAGAACCTCTGATATCCTCTACTGTGTTCTCTCAAAAGAATTATGGCATGCTCAGGACGAATATTTTATCGCGAGTAGCACACTGTTGTCTCGCTGAAGCTTCAATTTTGTGTGACTAGGCGGAAGGATGGAGAACGCATCACCTGGTGTTAGGGGATTTACTGCAGTCAGGGAAGGTGGATTGTTGAAAGTTGTTGGTCAGTGATTTCCTCTGCTTCCTCTTCTCTCGCCAAGCTGAATATTATTCCTTACAGGCGGTCGAAGACCAACGAGTAAGCTTGCTTGTTATCGTCTCAGAGCATGGCAGTCACGGTTGTCAGTATTCGGTCGCCGTTCCTGCCCCTTGCCAATCCTGACAACACCGACTCATTCCAGGGCCCTTCACAAAAGTTCGCATCCATAGCTAATTCTCAATCAAAGCCAAAGAGTAATCCCAAGTATGCATATCCACAGCTGTTGTGATCCGACGAGCTGGCAGTACCATATCAGGAATGCCGCATCTCGGCAATCCGGTAACATCCGGAATGTTCGAGCATCATTGCTCTTCCTCCCCTTCGTACTTTTACTTACTGGAACTTTCGAGCATATATAAACATAGGTAAAGTAGTAGAACATTCTAGATACATTGTGTAGTATATAAGGCCAATGTTTTGGCCCAGTAGTAATCAATTAGTTTCCTTCATACCATACCAACTACTAAGGTAGTAGACCAAGAAGTAGGTTTACCACTGCGTATTTCACTCATCCCCACAATAGGTTATGGGCCCCGAGCCTAAATAATCTATTCATCTACATACCTACACAAGCAGTACTCGCCTAATACAACAATCAAACCCCCAATCTACATCACATCATGTCATCATCAAATGATTCAACACCATCATCGCTATTCCGGATCGAGCTTCTTCGAGAAGACAATTGGGTTCCGTGAAAGCGTCGTGTGACAGCTATCCTATGAGAACGAGGTCTCTTGAGGTACGCCGAGGGAACGGATTCGAAGCCGATTGCAGCAGACCCTAAGGCACCAACAGCCGAGGAAAGTGCAAAGCTACGAAAATGGGAAGAGATGGACGGGAAGGCGCAGACACAGATCGAGCTGACACTAAGCGACACGCAGATGATTCACATCGCAGGTGCTATCACCGCAGCCGAGATGTGGAAGCAATTGAAGTTAGTAAAGGAGGCTAGAGGAAAGCTAGGAATTTTATCTTACCGCCGCCGCTTGTATCGTACTGTTGCCAACAAGTCTACAGATATTGTAGAACACATAACTGAGATGTGACGCACTCAAGAGGAGCTAGGGATGCTTGGAAGCCAAGTATCAGATGAAGACTTCCTTATGTTATTAATAACATCCTTACCCGAATCATGGGACCAATTTACAACAGCGTATCTTGGCGCAACTGGAAATAACCCCACTGTTACCTCACATGAGTTCATTGCCATCGTGATGGAAGAGAACCGCAGAAGATTAGAGAAGAGCAGTGGAGGAGAATCGGCCATGTATGGACACGGAAAGAGTCAGCGCGGAAGAGGAAATTGGAAGCAAAAAATAGAGAAGGATAATTCAGAAGAAGAATGCTGGAATTGCCACAAACGAGGCCACATCTCAGCAGAATGTTGGTCCAAAGGAGGAGGCATGGAGGGAAAGGGTCCAAAGTCGAGAGGAAAGGGCCGAAGAAAGGGAAAGGATCATGCTAACCAAGTCAAGCAGTCAGATGTTGGCAGCGACATACCCGAGACAGCTTACCCGGTGATAGACACAAGCTGTCCACAATTTGATTCGCATTTTTCACGCTATGACTGGCTTGCGGATTCAGAAACAACATCCCATATCTTCAATAACCGTGATTCCTTTACAGATTTCAAACCATTAACAGAGTCATCGATTAATGGTATTGGAAACCAAACCATCAAAGCCCTGGGACGAGGCACAGTCATTATATACTGCAAAGTTGGAAGCAAAACCGTTACTCACCATCTCAAGGACACTCTATTCGCTCCGAAGGCCATAAATAACCTCATATCCATCAGCAGACTTGATGACGCAGGAATGGAAGCTATGTTTCGTAGAGGAAAAGTAGAGTTTCTCCGAAATGGCAGCCAAGTTCTTGCAGTTGGACATAAATCCCGGCGGCTATATCAAATGGCAGCACATGCCAGAATAGCTGCTGAACAGTCAAATGTCGCTGAGGACAGCCAGAACACGTGGGATTCATGGCATCAAAGACTTGGGCACTTGAGTATTACAGGACTTCAGCATTTGGCAAAGGATGGACTTGTAGAAGGACTTACCGTTGATGAAGACTCTCCTCCATTCACTCAATGTGATGCCTGTATACAAGCAAAGCAGACACACAACCCATACCCACAAGAAGCGAAGCATCGAAGAGAAATTCCAGGCGAACTTACTCACAGTGATATCTGGGGACCAGCCCGTGTTGCTTCCTTGCAGGGATCAAAGTATAACATTGCCTTTACAGATGATGCGACCCGACGTTGCGTACCTAAATTTATGAAGGTGAAAAGTCAAGCCTTTGATAAGATCAAAGAATACATCACCTTTATAGAGCGACAGTTTGGAGTCAAGCCGAAGGTCATCCGAGTTGACAATGCAAAGGAGCTAATCAGCAAAGAAGTCAAGGGCTGGTTGAAGGAGAAGGGAATCGAGTTGCAAACCACTGCACCCTATGCACACTCTTCAAATGGTGTAGCAGAGCGATTTAATCGCACCTTGATTGAACTCACGTGAGCTATGTTAATAGCGCGTGGCCTGCCATCATTCCTGTGGGAAACTGCAATCGAATATGCAGCCTATATACGAAACATGGCGCCGACGCGAGCCCTGGAAGGGAAAACACCTGAGGAAGCATGGACAAAGACAAAACCAAATGTCTCGCACCTCAAGGAGTTTGGTTGTGATGTGTGGATCTTGACGGAAGGGCAGAACTTGTCAAAACTCGAGCCAAAGTCAAAGAAATTCATCTTTGTTGGGTATCTTGATGGTCCGAAGGCCGTAAAATATTATGATCCGAGACTTAGACAAATCCGAGTCTCAAGGAATTTCATATTTGCGGAACCGTCAAAAGCTGTGGACATCGAGAAGACTGACAATATGAGGCTCGAGGGGGAGACAGGAAATAGCGACCCTCAATTGCCTGATGGTGATGAAAAGTCAGCTGATAAAGATAAAGCAGAAACCGGAAAGCCCTCACCCACAGTACCAACCGTGCCAATTCCCTCAAGAATTCCCCAAGCAATATCCTCATCCTCTCAATCATCTGGAACAGATGGACAGTCATGGTGGATGAAGGGATATCCCCGCAGATCCGAGCGCACTATCAAGGATCATAATTACCGAAAGATGAACAATCCCGATTCTCGCCTTCCATCAGTGCCAAGACAAGCTAGTACATCATCAGTAACTGTCATGGAGCAGCCAAATGAAGAAGACTTCGCAAACCTTGCCTTGATTCGGAGTTATCTTGCAGGTGACAGGATGCCTATCAGCCCAAATTATTTCCCCCGAAGCCTTAAAGAAGCTGAAGCGTCAGCAGAATGGCCGGAATGGAAAAGAGCCATGGATGAAGAAATACATACCATCCAAGAAATGGGGACATACACCTTAGAGGACCTGCCGAAAGAAAGAGAAGCTATTGGAAGCAAATGGGTCTTCAGCAAGAAATATGATGAAAACGGAAATGTCTCCTGTTACAAGGCACGGCTCGTTGCGCAAGGCTATTCCCAAATCCCAGGAGTAGATTTCTACGAAACCTTCGCACCAGTAGTCCGACTAGAATCTGTTCGCGCAGCCCTAGGCATTGCCGCCATCAAAAACCTCGAAATCTCTCAGATGGATGTAAAAGGAGCTTACCTAAATGGGGAACTCGAAGAAGAGATATTCATGCGGCAACCACAAGGCTACGATGACGGATCAGGCAGAGTTTGCCGGCTACATAAAACTCTTTATGGCTTGAAGCAGTCAGGACGCGAGTGGAACCGAGAGTTCAATAGAAATATGATGGACATCGGATTCTCAAGGATTGAAGTTGATCACTGTGTATACAAGCGCATAAGAGATGGAAGAATGACAGTCATCACAGTATGGGTAGATGACTTACTCATATTCACGGAAACTGTAGGAGATATGGCAGAAGTTAAGGGGGAGCTGCAGAAGTTGTTTGATGTCAAGGACCTAGGAGAGCCGAAAAAGATCATTGGAATCGAAATAGAAAGGGACCGAGAAAACGGAACTGTGGCACTCTCTCAAACACAGTACATCGATGGACTCCTATCACGATTCAATATGCAGAACGCGCACCCTGTAACAACACCTCTTGATCCAAATGTGATCTTGAGAAAGCGATCTGATAAATTGCCTGTTGACCCTGCGATTGTGTCCGAGTATCAGGCAGTGATAGGATCATTGCTATATGCAGCACAAGGAACGCGACCCGATTTAGCGCATCCAGTCCAGGAGCTAGGACAATACGCGTCGAACCCAGGACCGGAGCATTGGACAGCACTGAAGCGCGTCCTCAGGTACCTTGCTGGAACCCGAAATCTAAAGCTTGTGTTCCGCAGAAATGAGGAGACCGAAGTAATCAGTGTCGGATACTCTGATGCAAGCTACGCATCAAATCGAGACGATTTGAAATCAGTCTCAGGGTACGCATACCTTATTGGAGGCGCGTCATTTGCATGGAGCTCGAAAAAACAGAGTACTGTTGCACTGTCTTCAACAGAAGCAGAGTATACAGCTCTTGCACATGCAACTAGGCAAGCCATATGGAATAGAAACCTGTTGGCTGAGCTAGGATGTTCACAAGTAGATCCTACCTTGATTTTCGAGGACAATCAATCAGCCATTGCCATCGCGCGCGACCCGCAGTACCACGCAAGATCAAAACATTTTGATGTGCAAAATCATTTTGTCCGGGAAAAGATTGAAGATGATATAATAGAGCTATTCTATTGCCCCACAGATGAAATGGTTGCAGATGTCATGACGAAGGCACTGCCCCGCCAGAAGCACGACAAGTTCGTACAGGAACTTGGGCTGTTACCGTCTTGAGGGGGAGTGTTGTGATCCGACGAGCCGGCAGTACCATATCAGGAATGCCGCGTCTCGGCAATCCGGTAACATCCGGAATGTTCGAGCATCATTGCTCTTCCTCCCCTTCGTACTTTTACTTACTGGAACTTTCGAGCATATATAAACATAGGTAAAGTAGTAGAACATTCTAGATACATTGTGTAGTATATAAGGCCAATGTTTTGGCCCAGTAGTAATCAATTAGTTTCCTTCATACCATACCAACTACTAAGGTAGTAGACCAAGAAGTAGGTTTACCACTGCGTATTTCACTCATCCTCACAATAACAGCTCCTCCATTTTCTTTTCACTTGGATAGCCTCTTCACTGCTGGGGCCGATACATTTTCCGATCGGAAAAATGAGACCTCAAAATGTTGCGACATTTCATTTGATCTTCTAAAGGTAAAAACAAGTTCAGAAAAACAAGTTGAAAGGTAGGATCATTTACGTACTCTTTTAAGGTAAGAAAAAGAGCTCGAAAAACGGAATGTAAAACGTGTTTCCCGCAGTCAGAACAAAGGAAACCTCTTTTCATTCGTAGAAAAGCAACTATTTTTGGCACACGAAAGGAGCACTAAAAAGGACAAGTTTTTCATTGAGTTTTCCTTATCCTGTTTTTGCGGCATACAAAGGTAACAAAAAGTCACAACATTTTTAGATTACCTTTTTCCGTTCTGAAAAGGAACCGGCCCCAGCAGTGCTTATCAATTTCGCGGGAATCAGCCCAACACGAATCGCGTTCCATTCACCCGTATCTTCCCGCTACAGCACAGAGCCATCATTGTCTTCCAATGTTTTGCAGCCCGCGTCCCTACCTGTGGACGTACGCATCTCTGTAACTTTTTTTACGCCGGGAGCGGAAGCGCCGGAGGAGAAAAGCAAATAGGTCCATTCCCTCTTCGACGTCCACGATGCCCTGAGTCTTTGCCCCTCATTTACAATCACATTTAGAAGAAGCCAACGCTGGCCAAATACTGCTGAACACGATATTGAACATTTGAACGACGGCTGTGTGTTTCAAACGCGTCTAATAGGTTCATAGAGGAGCTCCCATCGGACTACTGGATGCAGAATTATGCCTGCGAGACGACAACGATATCTCCCATCTTCATAAAAGGCAGTTGCTCTGCGAAAGCCGCCTGGGTTCTGGATCGATCGAGCATATTATCACTTCCACAAGCCATGCAGGTACGTATAATTATTCATCTATTTCCTCGTTTCTGCTCACGTTCGGTCCTTGTTATCAAGACTGCAGCGTTATAAGAACTTTGCCGCAGGCTACCTTCTTTGCGCAAGACCTTGTAGACAAGGCGGTTACGTGATCCGGCCTACGGTGCGTACACGTCGTTCACGCTTAACCCCATGGGTCTCATTAGATTATAGCGTGTACAACATGCTCTCTATCTCATATGGTACCCTGTCACTATCCCTACATCGCACGCCCGTTGTCAGGTCTAAACGCGTGGATCTTTCAGAATCTCAACCCATCTCCGTCAACTAAAGTCTGCTCTTACTGTCGGAGACGCCGCCAAGGTCGTTCGATTCCTTGCCTCCTCCAGCGACAAGTCCCTTCCCCATGGCGATGATTGACCTCGACCACGACCACGACCTTAGCATCTACTGCCAATAGCACCATGCGCGTCCTAGGTTATGCCCATACACGAATCTATTGACAACCCTAGGAAGGCAGAGCACTGGGAGAAGATCGGGAGTGATCAACCCTTCCCGATCCTCCTGGGCTGTCCAACAGGTTGAAGCAGTCGGAGTGACTTTCTTTGCACCGGGACCCGCCATTTGAAAACTTCAAATGGAGTTCTCCTCTGGATCCGCTACTTCTGTATTCCACCTCGCATAATCAGTGGAAAACGTCGTAGATCGGTCGACGGCAAAATACTCTGTGGGGGCTTAATTCGACTTCCTCATACGTTCTCTTCCTGATATCTACGACCTCAGCCTTAATGGAACTGTTCCCTCGAGGTTCGGTATCTCCGTCACAGTGAATACGAGCGGACGAACATTAGTTTGAGATGATCGCCGCGGGTAGGAATGAGGTTGCCGTGCTTTGGCCAAGTGGAGATTCGGCAGTCTCCTTTCATGGTTATTGGTTAATCACGTTGACCTCGTCTCTTACAGACAACGTCAATGGATGCCCCCTTTTCAAACCACATCTATGTCTTTCCCCCTACGTGTAAAAAGGCACAAGAAATCTTTGAATACCAATATCTCAATGAGGAAACCCTGCTTGAGTACGTTCCTTTGCATACTTCTCTTCCCTCGACTGACGTCGTTTCCGCAGACCGTCTTCGTCCTACTGATCGAATCAATGTGGACGTAATCACGTTTGTTTGTCCATTTAGAGTTGGTGCACGCTTTGGACCTGTGTGCAAATGGGCGTCAAATCAATCACGGATCTATCATTGCTCGCCGACGGAGACAAGCAAATCGTGCCCGTCATCTTGCATGACGGTAGCTTCCGACAGATGGGAAATATTCGGTGAATATACCAAGGTGATTCATACCAGGAAAGATCGTCATCACCATTCATAATCCATGAAAGAAAATAATGAATTTGGAAAGTGATGGATGTCCAGCTTCATGGAAACTAGAAGACGACTCATGATGGCCGTTTTGTCGCTGTCTCTCGCGGAACCTTTTGGGCACCTAACTGTGATGATGATTCAGAGCTGGGAGGTAGTAAGCCGGCAGTTCCGCGGCGCCCGTAATTTGTTCTCATCTTCTTTGCACAGGCCCCTCGTTATGGACGATAGATGAACTTAGACCTGTTGTTCAAGGATTTAGTATGGTGGAGAGCATGGCGAAAAGTCATCCCATAATTCAACGGTATGTTTTTGCCCCTCTTTTCTCTAAAGTGTTGGTGACGGTAGGCGGAAAGCTACCTACCGCCGGCATGTACTAGGCTAATACCATCCTCATTACGGACTCTTGTTTCTTTGCTATCATTGTAAACAGATTTGGAAGCAGGTGCATCTCATGACTTATGGCAATCAGTGGAGGGAAGGAAAGTGAGATGAAGAGATGAAAGCTATTAGTGCAGAAATCACTGAGACAACGAAGACATCTACCAAATAGAGATCGAGGTCGCATGTGATGATCGCAGCAAATCGGGTTTAAAGCTTGCTTTACGCAAGTCTAATTGCGGTAAGAGCAGAACGCAGAGCGCACCGGGATGCCACGCTAACTCACTCGAAGGACTGGGATCCTCGTGAGAACTGGTTTCGTTCGAAGGACCGAGATCCTCGCGACCATCCAAATCGATCGCTTGCTCGAAGACCGTGTTCTCGCAAGTTTCTCATGATTTTTCCTGGTAAGACAGTGCAGAGCGGAGAGGGGCTACATCGCTCTCTCCTTCATACTCTCACTGTCCTACCAGGTAAGCGTCGTACCATTCGCTCTTCCTTTTAGCTCACTGTCCTACTAGAGTTTATGTTTTTCGGTTACCCTCCCACCCTTTCCCATATTAGTTTATTTTCTCTGGACAGTTTCTTTATCATTCGGACAATAACTGCGAACATTTAGTTTCTTTCAGTACTTTCCTTGCATATAGTACATCTGTAGCGGCTCTGACACACGACGCGCCGAATCAAACGTTTTCTGGGCCCCCGGAAACGTTTACCGGGGGCTGCTTTGGCTAAACTCAGAGTCCCTAAATGAGCAGCGCAATTAGAAGGATTGTATTTGAACAGGTTGTAAAAATCGATGAGAGTATTATTTCTTTCATCATCGACTATAAAAGATATCTTCATGCGACATGGTCAGGGATCTGTTGTATGGAGAAACTTTACGAAGATAAGCGCACCTCATGCAAGAAAAGTTTCAGTGTCTGTAGTAACTCCCAGTTCGTGTAGTCTCTTTACGTCCTTCTCGTTGGGGATCTGGAACACCGACACTTTCTTAAACACCTTTCCTGGAAGTCTTTCCCCGACAACCCAGCATTGCCGCTCATAGAATGGCCCCAAATAACGCCATACTGCACTGCCTACCAGTGCATATGAGGCCTCCGGTATTGGGCATTGGTGATAGGCGACGATCTTGAAGGTGTGCTTCGCGCCCGTGATATCTTCAACGATCAACTCTCCCTCTCGGAAGTTCCTCTCCAGCGATCGGTGGAACAATCCCCGTACATAACCTGATTCTATACAGGGTCCATCATACCTGTAAGCATCTTTCGCCTTCGTACGCTCAACGTGTGCTTGCCAGCCCCTATCACGGCCACTGAGCTGTGGTGGCGCTAGCACCCCATCCATGGCTTGCTTCCATGATGGTCGCCAAAACATGTTACCGTTCCCGGGTTGAGGATACAGGAAGAACATGTACCCCCTATTTGATGTCACCATCTCACCGACCAGTACGTTCCATGCGTCCTCTTCAGACTGTGCCGCATAGTACGCCGGAATTTCTCTTGTCTGTAGCAGATAAGCCAACCCAGCAACTTTGTCCAAAGGATTCGTCGACACCCGCTTCCGCATCTCTGATAGGGCAATTAACACAGGCATGCCCACCCCATCCAGCAATGATAGTCGATTCTCAACCGTCATCCGCATTTCCTTTTCTATAAATCTGTCATCGCCTGTATCCCCGCCAATGGTCATGAGTTTGTGGACCTCCTGCATCGTCCATGCCCGTCTAAACCAGCATCTATCGCTCTCCAAGTCATTCTCCTTCAGACTGAAAGGACGACCCAGCCCGCTGAGGTAGAACACCACCGACAGACATGATGTATACACTCGTCCGATGGTGGGCACGTCCAGCTTCCACTCCTCCGCACGCAGATCCTCCCCACGTCCGCGCTCCTGTCTCAAACAGAGAACGTCCAACCACGCATACTCCGCGCCGTGGTTCAGCATCTCGATGCGGATCAGATCGAGGTTCGCATCCCGCGGCATCGGCACGGGCCATTCGTATCCGTTGATGGGTGTACGCATATCCACGCGATCCTCTTCGTTCATCCACGCGTGTGATATTGCCTCTGGATACTCGCGTGCAACCCACCATGGCACCACCCGATTGCTGTACAAATCCCAGACCCGTCGTGGAGGCAGTAGGCGACTGATGATCTTGTTATTTACAAGTACATCTTGCCTCATCTTCCGGTCCCATGCCTCCCGGCTTTGTAGCTTGTCTTTGATATCGATCAAGTCGTTGTACCAAAACGGGCGGAGATAACTAAAGACGGTGCCAAAGTCGTAGTCCTCGATGATGTAGGCTTCAAGGACGGAGCATAGGGAATGCATTTCTAGGGTGTATGATGTGCCGAGGATAATGTTCAGCTTCTCTAAGATCCCAACAACACCGAGGTTGGCACAGGGAGTGTCGGCGACAGAGGAGGATATGACGGGATTCCTACCTGTGTAGGTCCGCTGCGTCGGCACTGGAATAGACAGTTCTGGTTGACCAGTCTCGGTGAAGGCGGAGAGGGTCACCTCAGCGAGACTCTCATACTTGCGAGATCTCTTTTCGTCCTAAAGCACGTTATTTTCTACCTGTACTTTCGTGTTATTGTATGCTTACCGTATCACGATCAAATTTCCTCTGTAGCTCAGTCCGTCCATAACGTTCGTGCCATTCCTTCTCATCCATTTCGACTTTTCCTAAGTCTTAGCGGAATGAGGATGCGAATATGACTGGTTCCACAGCAGCACGTACTATTGGATCTCCTCTGAGGATCAACTTGGTGTAGCACTAGAGCTGTAGGTTCACTCAGCGGATGATTGAGGTGCCTCGTCCCCGAGGTAGGAATAGTTGGGCCCGTTGAAGTGCATCACAACCATCATGCATCAACGTTCGCGGAGATAGATCCGAATCCAGCCTTCCACGTGTATACATTATTCTTCCGGTATTCTCACACCGTGACTACGTTAGATTGATGTAAGATACGTATCGTGTTAAAATACTGAGTGAGTTTACTTTTGCGCAGAGCATTCTCATCCCAGACGAGCTCCCGCAGTATCAATGTCGCTACCTGGCAGTAGAACTCGGTGAAAGAAGACATCCCAGGATGTGCATTCCTCTGAGGACAGAGTGATCATAAGGTCGGAGCATGATCCGTATTGCGGCCTGGATTATTTGGTGAGATTATGACAAACGGAGGGTCGATACTTGGTGACAAGTAGGCGCCGCGTATCTGGGAAAGTCTTGAGTGTACTTTTGGAAGCAGATAATGGGATCTGTCTATAACTGTCTATAACATGACGTAAATACGCGGCGTCAGTGTGCGAGTCCCTCGAACGTGGCTGCCGTCTCTTGTGCGTAACTCAATGCCAACGTTATCAAGAACACCCTCTGCTGATCGACCTAGGCTTATACATGGTTCGCCAAATCATCACCTGCAGCTTTGATCAATGCCCACGTGCTTCGCCTTTTCCATCCTCCTACACTTTTTCCGAATATCTGCCACAACGTTCAGATAGCAGAATGAAAGACGATGCCCCACCATGTATTTGAAACGTCACAATGGGCAGCGTTTCTGCGGCTCGGGGACTGGATTAAGAGAGACGCAAGAGATCGTCGCCAGGGAGGTATGAGAATTATTGGCGTGTGAACCGCTACTTGATTGATTCGATAACGAAGATGGTAGCTGCTGATGGTGGCACCCTTCTTCAAACTTCCTCGTAGCCAATACGTGGATCATATTGAAGGAGAAGGGAGACGTGGCGGGAGGTGACCGCGAGAGACAAAGCTGATAGGAAAATACGGGAGAGTTTCTCTTGAACTCGGCAGTTTCGGTGACGTTACTGGGCTGGACGGAAGGTTATGAGCGCGTGGTGCTAGAGGCTTTGAAGTCTGAAGGGCGCGGTATGGAGTAGAGGACGTCTATACGGGATGATTAGCGCCATAAAGAAAGATCAGGCGAATAGTGCGTACAATGCGGCAATTGCTCTCATTGTACGACACCGAGGTACCACTCCGCAAAGTCGAAGCCTTGAAGATGCAATTTTTCTCCTTCGCAGTGAGCCTGTAATTACTGGTTGAGAAGTCTCATCCTATTGCTTATTGCTATTGACGCAACAAAAGCACCGAAAAAAGATTCGGCAGGTTGCATTGCCTACACGGAGATTCGTCTTCATGTATGCGCACGAGCCCGGACCCGGACGAGATAATGGCTGACAGGTCCTGGAGAAAGCATAACCTCGTCCTGGGATTGAACGGCGGTTGTAGGAAGTCGGGATCTGAGATCTGAGGGTCCAGTCCTTGGCTGGGGACCCCGAAATACGACGACGACATGCATACACAGTGACCCAGTCGAGGCTCGATGGTGCTGATGGCGCAAAGGCTGAGATGGAGAAAGATCGGAGTATGATGAAAGCTCTTCGCGGACCCTAACGTAAATCGAACGCCGGTAACAGAGATGGATGACATAGCATAGTGAGGTCGAAATACTCTAAGCGGTCTATCCATCGTGGAATTAAGTTAACTTGATGCTCAGTATCTGTAACGAAGAAATAAGCACGATAAAATTGAGAAAGAATGATGGATAGGACGCACGGTCAACCACGTCTTCGCCTTAGCATACGCCACCTGAAAATAGCCCTCCGCCGGTCAAGGCGTCCATTGGTGCTGCTTGTACGTGAAATAGACAATTTCTATACCGACGCGCAGAACAATCAGCGGGATAAATCTACTCAGAGCGAAAGGGCATCTTACAGATACCAGCACCCGTGTTGAAAACAGACTAGCTCGTGAGGACGTCTTGACGTCCTTCTCCTGTTAAATGCCATAAGCGACGGCGTGCTCGGAGATTAGATCGAGCGACTCACCAAAATGACCACAACGGTGCACCACCATCGAAGCTATCTCCCTGTTACTACTCAATCATCCTCCTAAATTGTCGTCGAGCCATTACTTGTCGGGGTAGCAGAAGACGATTTCTGCAGAAGGGCCGGTGGTTTGGTCTTTCGCTAAAAAGCCAGGCCTGCCGTCGTGTCCCACACTCGTTGATCCACAAAATTTCCCTCCAGAAATTGACAGCGAGAGAGAACGTGGACTACAAGACGACGGCAGTCTTGGAAGGAGGTGAAAGAGAGTAAAACTCCGAAGCCGAACTCGGACCGATGGCCATAAACCGGAAGTCGGGACGAATTGGCCGACTTACTCCGGACTACGCGCCTTCTTCAGCGCGACTTCCATCGTCGAACTCTTCATCTGACATTCTTGCTGCACTCTCACATTCACTTCAGTACCAGTTCTGTGAAACCTCTGCTCGACTCCTTTCTGTGTCTTCCCAATGTCAATGATACCTGCACTCTGGAGGATGTCGTCCAAGTTTTCTGTTTTGTCACTTTGCAGACACGTGCTTCTCCGCTTTGAAATCAGGGCCGATTACGACTATTTCTCATTCTGCAGGTTTTGGAGGAGCTGATTTAGAGACATTGAAAACGGATGGCGGTCGACTCTACTGGCAGCTTTTCCTGAGTGATTTCCGCACAATGAACCGTCTATAACTTCGTCCAAGGTAGAAGTTTTGATATCTTCGACTATTTTCTCTCAACAAAACTATTACATGCTTAGGACGATCGTTTTATCGCGAATAGCACACTTTTGTCTTGCTGAAGCTTTGATTTCATGCGTCTAGGCGTGCCGTTGCTCGAGGATAGACGAACTTGAAAGAAGGAGGGCACATAGCCTGGTGCTACTAGGACTCACAGCAGTCAGGAGCCATGGAATTTTGAAAACTGTCGGAGTGCTTTTTGCTCTGCTTCGTCTTCTCAGGCAGAACTGAATATTATTCTTTAGAGACGGTCGAAAGCCAACGAGCAATCTTGCTTGTTGTCGCCCTCAGGGTGTGGCGGTCGCGATTGTTGGTGTTCGGCTGCCATTCCTGACCCTTGCGAATCTCTCAACAACACCGAATCATAATGAGCCCTTGACAAAAGCTCATATCCATGTCTAAGTCCCAAATAGTAATGCCATGAGCGCGTATCCACGGCTCCCCCATTTTGTCCTTCGTTTGGATAGCCTCGTGGCGATTTCGCGGCACCTGGTCCAATACGAATCGTGTTTCATTAATGCGTGATCTTCGTGGTGGAAAAGAGCGTCGTTCTTTCCAGCATTTTGCGGCCGCGCGTCCCTACCTGGGCTACTACCATTTCCCAAGGATGGTGCGCCTCGTCTCTCATCAGAATTCCGACAGATTTTTGAAGTAGATCCATTTTATAATTCTTTTCAGTCTTGACAAGTCCATAACTATCACATACTAGTGCCGTGTGATTCCTGATGGAAGAATTAACTTCTGGAGGTCCGTATTTCCTATGTGATATCGTATGACTGATTTTGAGCTAGATATGAATCGTTTAGTGAGCACTGGGAAGTCTTCGGAGAACGGGCGAAGCACTGTTGATCAATGTGCTATCATCAACGGGTAAGTAAAACACTGGTTTGGTTTCAATAGGCGACCTTATCTTCTTCACACAGCTCTGTGTTATGCCCGTCTCAGGCCAAATTTAGGCAGGGCGTCTGGGATATGCGGGATAATTTCGACACTTCAGAATGCTGTACGAGTAATGACAAACGCGAAGGAAAGGTAACGAACTACCTGTACATCCACGTTTTCTTCTTTTCAACTGATTAATCCCGGACAGATCTTCAATACCGCGTATTAGTCGGTCGCGAATATAACGTTAATCTAGCGTGGTCCATTCAGCCGCCTGAATGCCATCGAACTCGCGATGACTCCATCAGGATGGCATACAAGGGGTGAGAGTCAACCGGAGTAGTCAGAAGTGGAAAATCGCCGCTGGTGGTTCGTTCTTTCCATTCTTTTCAGAGAGCGAGCGAATCACCTTCATTGCGTAGATGCATCTCCTGCCTCGCAACAAGGACTAGGATACCGGCCCCTTGTATTACAAACGCTCCCGAGGTTACAGTCAGATTGAACGACTGTCTTCGTGCCTTCGCGTGTAAATATGTGTGACGCGTATGCAAAGAGAGCTAAGTGCCGAGATCTATCGGCTGCTCCTGCAGCATCGACGTCCACGATGCCCTGCTCTCCTATAGGACGCCGACAATATCTCCCGTTTTAATAGAAGCTGTTTACTCAGACAACAGCTTGGGGCTATGCTATCAGATACATGGTGCGTACGCCTCACTCCCGCTTAATCTCATGGGTCTGATTATATCATAGTCTAGACTCTTGACACCAAGATCTCATAACTCCAATGCTACCCTGCCGCTTACCCTTGCTTCGCACACTCGTCGTCGCGTCCAAATACGTCAATCTTGCACAATCTCAATTCATCTCAACTAAAGTCTGCTCGTACTGTCGCAGACGACGCCGAGGTCCTTCGATTTCATACCTCCTGGATCAACAACGACCGGCTACTTCCCCATGGCGATGATTGACGATATCTTCGGCCTCTCCGAGTCTACCATCTGCTGCTAACACATCAGTAGTACCGCGCGCGTCCCACGTTGTGGCCAGTCTATCAACAAGCCAGGAAGGCAGATTATTGGGAGATGATCGAGAGTGATTACGCCTCTGCGATCCTCCTGGGCGGTTCGCCAGGTTCAAGGAGGGAGCACCGGGACCAGTGATTTGAACATTTCGAATACTGCTCTATTACTCCTTATCTTCTGTGCCGGCCTTTGTGATCCCGTGTGTTCCGCCCCGCGCAGTCAACAGACGCAAGTTACTCGGTGGGTGTTCGATTAGCCTTTCTCTTACGTTCTCTGGCTGATATCCAATCCATCGATTAGAGCGATCCTAGCCTTGATGGAATCACTACGGAAGTGGCCAAGCGGAGATTCGTGGGTCTTCCTTCATTATTATGTGTTAATCGCATTGATCTCGTCTCTTACAGAGATCAAGCGTCGACGGATACACGGTTCTCAAGCAAGATCGTTGTCTTTTTCCCTCTGGAGGGTCGGTATTCTACGTGAAGGAAGGCACGAGCAATCTCTGGCAACCAAGAGCTTGACGATAAAACCTTGTTCGAGTACGTTCCTTCCGACAATTCTCTTCCCTCGACTGATTTCTTTTCCATAGACCCTCTTCGTCCTGCTGACTGAATGGCATATATCATGGCTAAGATGTAATCGTGTTTCTCTATCCGTTTAGAGTTGGCAAACGTGATTGTGTTATGGACTGGTATACCAATGGGTGTCAAGTCAAAGATGGATCGATCGTTGCTCGCCAACAAGTGCAAGTACATTGTACAGGACATTGTTCATCACGGTGGCCTCCGATAGATAGGAGATATTCGGCGCATATAACGAGGCGATTCACACCAATTCACACTAGGAAGGTATGTCCTCGCTATTCACATCAGCGGCAGAAATCAATGTATACGGAAATAGATGAATATCCAGCTTTATGGAAACTAGAAGACGACTATTGGCATTATCTCAGGGTCTCTCACGAAACCTTTTGGGCGTCTAATTCTGATGATGATTTAGCGCCAGGAGATACGCCTGCATGCCAGTTCCGCGTCGCCGTGATTTATACTCATTTCCTTCGCGCAGGTTCTGGATAATGAGTGATTGAACTTAGATTTGTTGTTCAAGATTTAAATATGGCAGAGAGCATCGCGAAAAGCTATCCCGTAATTCAATGGTACGTTTGTGGCACTGCGACTCTGTAACAGTAATTCAAATCCGAGCCCTTACTATTGAGAATCGTCACAAAGACACGCGCACCTCAAGCAAGAAAGATCTCAGCCTTCCTAGCAATTTTAAGATAATACAGTCTCATCACCTCATTCTTGTCTGGAATATAAAATACCGGCACCTTCTCAAACTTCTGCTCTGGCAACCGTCGCCCGACTACCCAGTATTGGACATGGAAAGTACCATCACGGTACGGGTCACTACCCACGAGTGTGTATGGACCATCAGGTATGTGGTATTTGTGGTCAGCCACAATTTTGATGGTGTGCCTTTCTCCAGCATCATGTATGACAATGAGTTCTCCATGTCGACGATTCCCATCTTGTGATCCTTCAGCAAATCCCTGTACATAACCTGATTCCATACAGCACGCTTCAATCCAGTCGGAATCTGTATCCTTTGTCCGTTTAACTGAAGCGAGCAACCTATTAGGCTGTGATGGCAGGTCCTCGGCCTCATCCATGACCTGACTCCACGATGGTCACCAAACTTTGTTTCCGTCCCCAGGTCCAGGATACGCAAAGAATAAAGTGGCCCGCTCTTTATGCCACAACACATTTGCCAATGCCGTCCATGCATCCTTGATGGACTGCATCTCATAGTAAGCTGGTATTACCTGCACCCACCCCAGAAGATACACCATCCCGGCAATCTTATCAACCGCATGGGTACACACTCTATGCTGCATGTACTACAATGTGATAAACACGTCAGGCCTTCCATTAGAACAGACTTTGTCTAGGGAGAACAGCTGTCTGTGAAACGCTGCATGTACCTCCTCCGTCATAGCGTTATCATCGCCCGTATCCCCACCGATGATCCTGTCGCGAGAGAACTCGTTTAGTGTCCACACACGTTTGAACCAATTCAGACCGCTCTCAAAGTCGCCCGTCTTGATGCGCAAAGGCCGGCCAAGTCCGTTGAAGTAGTACACTACCGGCTCGAAGCCCTATACACCCTTCCGATGGTAGGCACGTCTACCTTCTACTCCTTCGCTCGCAGATCCTCTCGCCGTCCGCCCACCTGTCTCAAAAAAAGCACATCTAACCACGCATACTCTGCGCCCGCATTCAGCATCTCAATACGGATAAGATCGAGATTGGCGTCCTTCGGGATCGGGATAGGCCATTCATAGCTGTTAATAGGTGTCAGCATGTCCACACGATCCGTTTCTTCCACCCATGCATGCGATATCGCCCTCGGCCATTTGCGTGCAACCCACCATGGTATCACCGGATTACTGTAAAGGTCCCAGACACGTCGAGGAGGCACATATGTGTCGATGATCCGCTTATCCA
The DNA here is from genome assembly GCA_030407065.1 of Armillaria nabsnona. NCBI lineage: Eukaryota > Fungi > Basidiomycota > Agaricomycetes > Agaricales > Physalacriaceae > Armillaria > Armillaria nabsnona. The sequence goes on from JAUDQA010000013.1 coordinate 500,407, forward strand.
CGAGTGCATCCTCCCGCATCATGAAGTCGCGTTCTTCGCGGGTGCGCAGTTCGTCTTCGATGTGGGTGAAATCATAGTACCAAAATGGTCGGACATGTGCATAGGCAGATCCAAAGTCTGAGTCCTGGACAAGGAAGACCGCAAGAAGTGAGTATACCCACGCCGTGTAGAGTTTATATGATGTGCCAAGATAGTGTTAAGCCTCTCTAAGATCCCATCTACACCGAGGACCTTGCACGGAGTGTCGGAGAGAGAAGATGGTATAACAGGCTTTCTACCTTCGTACTTGCATTGGTTTGGTACTGAAAATTTTGATTCTGTTTGTCCGGCCTCGGTGAAGGCGGAGATGGTGACCTCAGGGAGACTCTTATACTGGCGACGGGCCCGTTTTATCCGCAAAATGTAAGTTTCTCTCTGTTCATGTGTCTACAGCTCACCTTTATATCCCAGGTGCTTGCTCTTATGGCATCCGCATAATGCCCGTCCCATTCCGCGCGATTCATTACAAGCCTTTCTATCATGGTGTTCAAGAATCAAATCAATTCCAATGGTCAACCACATATACTTACTATTTCACTGCTTCTACGGAGTCGATTTGGTGTCGTCTCGAAGTTGTAGCTTCACTAGTGACGTATGCAGAGAGTCGGGGAGTCTTGTTCTGGTGGAGGTACACAAAAGAAGTAGGGGCTGTATTATACTGGCGCTGACAGCATCATAAAGTAAGACGGCCACACGTCACTTTCGAATCTGTGGGAAATTAGTATACGCCTACTTTTTTGCTCTGACCAGCCTGTCCTAATTCATGTTCGGTAATGAGCTAATCTTGCGACAGAATGACATGTGAATAAAAATGCGTACCAAGCAATGTTATCAATACCTTGTCAAATACTTTCCTTCGGTGATCGCTAATGTGCGACATGAATTGATCTTTTCAAAATGTCGGCATATACTGTCTCGTTGATATTCAGGATCAAATCATAGCTGAAATGCGTATGGTCGAATTTAGATGGCTAACATTGTATCCTTGTCAAAGGAAATGGGGTCTAGGGACATATGTATCTTTGATATCGCCCGTACCAAGGGTACTGGGGTTGGACACTATTCATAGCTTTCTACCGGGATGATCGTGGCACCGTTGAACACGGTGGCTACCAATGATAGAACAGTATATTCATCGGGCTTGGACAAGCGCTCATGAGTATAACCCCGCCCGTAATTGGAGGATTACGTGAGTTCCAATGTTCATTGTGCAGTCATGATACAGAAAGAGACCCCCTTAATCGACAATTCGCCGCATGGAGGTGATAAGTATATGCGTGTCCTCGGGAAGCTATGTGATGAAGATTATTGTCATGTATATAGTATTACAAAGGCGCTAATTTACCTTCGCATTACGCCATGGTGGGTTCTGCCTATGAGAGGCTGCGCCCGGAAGCATCTATTATTCAGTAGACGAGTTCAACTTATGAGAGGTGATCTGATGAATCGCAAAACAATGAGTCGCAGCCTTCAGGGGAAGAATAGAAACAGCGAACTACAGGTACCTTCCATCAAAGAATAAGTGCGCGCTATCTGCCACACTCCTCCCACCAGTATCACCAGTAGCCTTGGCTTCCCGCTCCCTAGGCCTCTTGACATCGGACACTTCACGATTTTGAAATACAGTATTCTCCACTCGTTTTGGACTCGGATTGAATGGGCTTTTAGCGTCAAGCACATTGTTTGGTGCCAAGACCAGGATACCGCGTACTGAGCGTCTATCAGGAAATGATTAGCAGAAGGAAGTCATGAGTTACCTTGTGCTACGGAAAGCTTATTATCTACTGCAACAGCAAATGCATTAGCGCGGGATAACGTCCTTAAATTGTTTAGGATGCGCTGACGGCGAGGGATCCAGCTGCAGTTGAGTAGGCCACATGGACGTACTGCTCGATACTTGTGACGGGCGTCTAAATGAGTCGGATCAATTCAACGCAATAGACAAAGACGCGGAGCAAGATATACAATTTACCTGGGGCAAACGGTAGATGTATTGCTTTCTCATAACCATCATCTCCCGTACAGGGATCATGACCGGGATTACAGTCTTCAAACCTCCTATCGTGGATGCGCCTTGATCCTGCGACAGCAGAAATGATTAGTTGCATTCGGAATACAGAATGAAGACATGGGGTACTCGATACAAAGGTTATGTGTGCCCATTTCGTCAGGCATAGCTCACTTCACCTCTGGAATAATGTCTAAGACCTGTCAAGACGACCCCAGAATAGCATTTTGGTGACGAATACTTGCAGAGATAAATAGGATGTCGCTTGCCGGCAATACTCCTGATATGGAAAAACAAAATTGTGCACGAAGACGGCGTCCTCTCACGGCGACTGACCGGTGTTATATAGTTCGGAGAGTTGGATTGAAGCTTTGGGTAGGGAACGACGAAACACAGCCGTCATCTGATGGTCGAAGAGCTTCTGTCAGCTCAACGCAAGAATGAGATGAAGATAAATGCAATTTAGGCGGGCTTGGCAAGCTAAAGTAACTTCAGTATCAGCTTCACTGCGAGAAATAGCTGCATTGCACCTCCTCATAAACGCGCAGTCTTGGCAAATATATCGTTTCAATGTGCTATCCTTGAGTAGTCGTACGTGTAGTCGTTGTCCAGATATTCCAAAATCATAACCAGAGTCTTTATTTGATGTCTTCCTAAGTGTTCCGACGCCTCTGTGAGAAAAGATGCAAGGCGCAAAAAAACTCTTACTTTTGGCGTCTTGTATTCTCATGTACCTTCACTCGTACCCAAACAAAATCTCCTCACCCATTCTAGTCTTAGCTAGACTTCTGGGCGTCGAGTCCTAAGGCTAGTGTACGTTTTCCCTATGCAGAGACGCATAAGGTTTTTTTTGCCGAACCCTACGAGATCGGAAGACTGGCCGGTCAAGCGAGAAAGCAAAACGTTCAGTAGATCACCATCCGTACTCAACGTCCCGAGAAGTGGTCTTCAGATACTTAGAGATGAATAACAGATATCAGTGTCAACCGAAAGACAAGAACCACAGAACAGAGGTTCGACGAGGACACTTCCAATTGAGAGTTGAAATTCCAGACCATAATAGCGGGGAACATGATGTAAGCGGCAAAAGATAGAGCGGAAAGTCTAGCAGACGTTAGGCACGTCGAAGAGAAGGGAATCGGCTAATTTGTCCAGGCTTCCGACTTCTTTCCGTAGATTACCGGGATTGCCGTTTTCGTCCGGAGGGCGCGCTCTCTCTCCCCGCCATCATCTACATTACCTGCACTCCTTGGTGCCTAATCCACCAAGCATTAATTGTTTCTGTCTTAACAGACAACTCTATCAGTAATAACTCATGACTCTTTGACGCGATGAAATGGTAAGCTGAGGGCTTCATTCCGCTGTCGATACTGGTGTCCTTAAATTCAACACAGATTCCGCATTACTCATGACTATGAATTTAAGGCTCCGTATTTTATCCCGCTAGGAGTCTTGCCTGCATGGTTTTGGATCCTTAGAGCTTGACGTTGTTCAGGTATGTCGTCAGTCAGCGTGCATTTCATGTATCAATAACACGTCGCATGGAACCACCTCAACGATAGATTGCTTCCGTTGGACAACCTAAGGTCTAGGACGTAATCCCTACCAGAACCATTATGTTACGCGAAATACATCTCCATCAGATAAATAAACACAGACAGTTGTCAATGACTAGCGCCATGCCGGCGTCTCTTACAGCTATTTCATCAAGAGCTGTGAAAATTTGTTCTTTTGACAGCATCAATCTCAAAACACAAGCATACTGCGGGGTAGATTCATATTACACACCGCTACCACGCTTCCCGCGTCTCACCAACATCAACAGCACACCACCATGTCCTTCCCTCCCTTCCTCTCGCTCCATCTCTTCGATCAGCTTCGTCTGATGTTCAGCAGCTCCTCCATCTCAGGTCATATAACCCTTGAAGCCGTGGGACTCCTCGTCCTCGCAGATCTTCCTGCTGTCGCTTCCAGAACGGCGCTAACTGGAGGAGCCTCGTTCCTTGATGCACTCGTCCTCGTCCCAGGCATGCATAAGCAGCAGTGCGCCGATGAAATCAATAGGGGAGAATTCCCTACGACTGGCGCGATGAACAGCGGATACGTTTTTCGCGTTGAAAATCCCGCTACAGTGAGCTACCTGCAAACCATTGGTCAGGCCGGACATCTTGTTACTGCTCGAGTGTCTCAAAATCCCTCCCAAAACACTGATCTATCCATTCAAAATCGGGTACTCCAGTCGCTGTTCGTCGCTGGTGTTCCAGCGACTGTGCTGTACTTCCTATGTCCGATATCAACGATGTCTGTGTTCGCACTTTTGGGTGTCATAGGTGACTGGTGGGGATTTGGAGCGTTAGGGATGTTCGCTTTGGCCAGATCGATCAACGTAGTCATCATCAGGCGAAGGAGTCAACAAGGATGGAAGGGTGCGATTGAGGACGGTGACGGTGATCTCCTCATACTCCTGAGTCAGGATCGCTGGGTACGCTTGCGCGGCTCGATAAACGATCTCAAGGCCGTGACAGCAGGCCAGTGGCTGCGAGATCTGTCTGCTACGGAGAGCTTTGCCGTAATGTTCGCCACAACAATGGTCTACGCGTCCGCCATCCTCGCGTTTAACGCGTCGACAGTGGGTAGCTTGCTTATCGGAGGCTTGCTACTTTTCTCTGTCGCCCTGTTGACTTTGTCCAATTCGTTAACTCAATGTTTGCAAATGTACGACTGTGTCGTGCAGAAGGAAGGAGAAGCAGTATGGTATCGCCGGCGGCTAGAGATGGCGGGAAAACTGGTTGACGAGAGCAAGAGGGATGATTGGGCTATCGGGATGGGATTAGTTCTTCCCAAAGTTGGTTTCACCAGACCGGTTACTGTGTGATCTGTGAGTCCACTTTTACACGTTGTTATGAAACAAAACTTAACTCTTGAGAAGGGCATGTCGAACAATCCTCGAAGCTTGTTACCTAGTTCCATCACACCTCACCATCACTTACTTGACTTGATAAAGAGATTCTTGCCCGCTTCTCATAAACAAATAATCTAAACTAAGCACCGCAGATATTTACTCAATCCTTGTCAAATCAAAAGGTTACATGTCTTGTTAGCAATACCCATATCCATCAACCTCGTGATTTCGTTTTCGTCGGACATCCTGAATATCGATACTTTGTCGAACTTCTGCTCCGCCAGCCTTCGCCCAGCTACCCAATATTTCCCTAAGGCCGTTTGCTGTATTTCACCTTCCCGTTGCACGCCATTTGATATCAGTGTATAGGCGTCTTCAGGTATCAGAAACTGGTGGGTCGCAACAATCTTAAATGTGTGGCTTATCCCATTCGCGTCCTGCGTAACCATCTCTCCACATCGATCAGCAGAACTCCGGTCCCCTACAGCCAGTCCTCGGACCCATCCTTCTTCAATGCACATCCCATGGTACCAGTCGGCATCTGCCTCATCATCTCACTCAACCGGCTCGCACAAATCTTCCCTGCCCGTTGGAAAATGTGTTCCGATGGATGAGAGCTGCTCCCAATGTGGTCTCCACCTTTTTGCTCCAGTCCCTGGTTCGGGATACAGGAAGAGCAGTTGCCCCCGATTCCATTGCGACATCGTTGCTACCAGCCCTGCCCAAGCGTCCTCATCACCTTGTTTCTCGTCATATGTTGGTATCGTCTTCGACCGAAGAGGATAGACCAACGCCGTCACTTTATCGACGCCATTCTGCGACACCCGCTTTCGAATATGTGACAGTAAGCCAAGCACATTGTCAACCTGATGCACAATCTGTGCTAGGGACCGAAGTTCTCGAAAAAGTCGGGATACAACAGGACCATGCTTCCCCGCTTCATATATTAAGCTTGCCGTCAGGGTGACATCATCCGTATTCCCTGCGATAATCCAGGATTTGCTGATCTCTTGGAAAGTCCAGGCACGATTCAGCCAAAACCGGGGATTATCAAAGTCGTCCATTGTCAAGTCGAAGGCGCCGCCCAGGCCACAGAAGTAGTACACCACCATTTCAGTGTGGTGATACACATACCCACTGGTGGGGGACGTCAAGCTTCCATTCCTCCTTGCGCAAACGTTCCATTTCCTCCTTCGAATCATGCCGCCTCAAACAGAGGGCGTCCAACCACACGTATTCTGCTCCGAAATTGAGTAGTTCAATTCGGACGAGATCCAGGTTACCATCTTTATGGATGGGAACCCGCCATTCGTATGCATTTATTGGCGTAAGGACCTCCACGCGATATTGAGGATCCGTCCAAGCGTACGATATCGCCCAAGGCTCCTTATCAGATACGACCCAATATGGCACCACGCGATTGCTATAAAGGTCCCAAACACGTCGAGGGGGCATGTTCGGATTGACAATACGGTTACCAACCAGCGCTTCTCGTCTCATTTTCCGGTCCTCCAATTCACGTGTATACAGCTCGTCTTCGACGGTGGTCCAGTTGACACTGTACCATATCGGTCGGAGACGGCCATATGCCACACCGAAGTCGTAGTCGTTTGTAATACAAGTTTGGAGAACGGAGGACAAGAATGGTGTTTTTAGCGTGTATGCGGTTCCGAGGGTGGTATTGAGCTTATCTAAAAGCTCGGCGAGGCCCAGCTTGCTACAGGGAGTATCGGCGAGAGAAGACGGTATAACAGGCTTTTTTCCGGTGTAGGTCCGTTGCTTTGGAACTTTGATCGATGATTTCAATGGGCCGGCCTCATTGAAGGCAGATAAAGTGACTTGGGGAAGACTTTCGTGGTGTCCCTGCAGTACATTGTTTATCAGGTAGGCTCATGGTTGTTTACTTAATCTACGTACCGTTTCGACCAACTGATCATCAGACCGACCCTTCGAAGTTACGGGGACTAGCCATTCGGAAGATGGTTTCAAGTGTTTGGCCTTCATTGTCGATAAATTCTCCAGCGAGGAGTCGACCTCGTTTGAATTTGAATCCAGACCGCGATTCTGGTGGAGAATTGCCTCTTGAGATTCGGATGGTATAATTCCTGGGTGATTATGATGGACTCCCGATATTGCATCTGGAGATGCATCGGTCGCTGGAAGTAGTGGTGAAATAATGGAGTGTATGTGACTCCAAAGCCACTTCGCGCCACGGACCAGTAGCTGGTATAACGTTTTGATTGGCTCTGTTAAAATAGAAAATGAAGATCATAAATCAAAGTAAAGCTTCCTTGGAGATTATTACCCATTTCCAGGTATCGAAGTGCCCGGAGAGCTCTACCAGAGGGCAAGGGTCGTACTGTATCAAGGCGTAGGCTCTGTCACGTTTCCGAGAAACAAGATATATGGTACACGCGGTTGAAGACCAGCAGGGAGGGACCGTCACGAGCTAGGTGGTAGGTGTACGCAGGCAATGAGTCGACGGAAGTTTTCTGCTATGCCCACGAGTCCGTCGGCCAATGATAGGGACTGGACCTTATCTAGTTACATGACCAAAGAGACACGCCTCACAGACGCTCGTAGTTTGATTGAAAAGCATTCTAGGAACATCATGCGAGTATGATCGAAGCCACGGCAGGATAATAAACGCCTGCTGGTGTTCCTAAATCCCACCTCCTTACAAGTGACTCAAAGGTCCAAAATAAATCCCCCATACCCCCTGTGATACGATACGCACGGTCCGTAAGTAGATGTGAATTTCTCGGGGACTGCATCATGAAAATGAATGTCATTCACAAGGAAAAGAAAAACACCGGCTTACCCTGTCATCGTAACGCAAAGCGCTAAACCATCATCGAAGTTCCGCTAAAATTTATCTAGCGCGTAATAACACCGTTTCTGCTACCGTGGAACCAGGCACATCTACCTGATGAAAAAATCAAGCACACACTGGGATGAAAAGAAGAGCCGAGACGAACCTCCACTAAGAACGAGTTCATGACAAGCGCAGTCAATGTGACCGATAATGGGACAGACGACACAACAAGGTGTTACAGTAAGTCATATCTGCAGATGTTGCCAATTCGTATCCTCCTAAATCACCCTGTTTTATTTCTCTGAAGATTTCGAAGCGTTGTCTGCTCTGAAAGTAAATTTGACGGTATCGGTGCTGGCGTAACCGCCGATCTCACATCTTTGAAGCTCTTGATTCTCTCCGTGTCATGCGGTGGAAAGATGCAATGCTTCTGCGGTGGCGCAGGGCTAGCTTCTTGCCGGGGAATTCTCTATGACGTCCCTCCTCGCTACCCGATTGGAATCACCTTCTCATCGCTTCCAGAAAATACCACCACTTGCACGCGAAGGATGGATACGGCAGGATTGGGATGCAATGCCACTATACCCTCCTGGAGCTGGATCAGCTTTAACAATGATGACGTGCTACGATATCACCACCTTGGTGTGTGCCGATGGGTTCGTTCGAGTTCAAAGATTTAGCAGAGGTGTACGTTAACATATCAGAATTCGAAGGAGGGATAGGGATCAGACTGGGAGTTTTCAACCTCACAGTTGAAGGAGATTGCAGCGGAGAGCAATTAGATTCCCTCATACCAGATATCAGAAAGGCGCTATTGAGCTATATTCAGCAATGGGATGAACCGGATTGAAAGGAACGCACAGTGTAATTCATGACAAAGATACACAGAGTAGATCTAGTACCTGTACGGGCGGGCATCAAGTTCAATCATATCATAGGGGGGAAAAAATTACGAACGAGGATCACGGGTGGGGTCTGTACCCTGTTTCATACGCGTTGATAGAGCGGAGTAACACTGTTAGAAGACCATTATGATCCGCCGAACTCAGAAGAATACATCGAGTGCGAGCACGAGAATAGGTAACATCGAAGAAGAGAGATCACAGTTGGTAATTCTATGAGCAGGTATATGAGTGGCATGCCAGTTATGAGAGACTAGACATACGTCACCCAGCGATAGAAACCCCGACTGTAAGGGAACATGAATACCAAAGATAATTCAGTCCTCGAGCCGTCGTAAGACACAAAAATGACCAGAAAGACACTACAGGAAGAAACATAGCTGGTCCGCGCGTCCTCTATCATCCTCATAATGATGAGAACGCTCCATCCCCGTGATAGAAATTATCTTGGTTGAGGGAAAGTCGTCAAAGAAGAGCAAAGGATTCTGTTACAAGTAGATCAGCCCCTGGGAGATCTAAGGACAGGTGAAAGAGGTATTGAGGTCGAATAGTCCAGCCAAAGAAATTTGAACCAAGATCGAGCCACTCGATGTCTAAAGTCCGAAGTCAACAGAAATGACAGAACGAACGAATAGAACAGGCCTAAAAGTACTCAATTCATCAGTGATTCCGTTACAGTCTTGTGGGGGCAATCGATGTTCATTATGGTAACCGGATCCAATCCCTTCAGCAGCAACTTCACTTCAGCGCATCAAATCTTGAGAAATCAGGTCGGTTAAAGGCCTTAGGCTCAGGCATCAAATGGCGGAGTGCATACAAGTACCTGTTCTTCCTCAAACGGACGTCGCGCCTTGATGGATGGAGGTTAGCCAGGCGGCAAGCAACCTGAAACGATGACTTTAAGACGGCCCTGTATGATGGTAAGCAGATAAAACCGGATCAGTAGCCTTGCCGCATATCACATACCACGCTGCTTCTCCTCCCTTTTGCTGCGAATTATCCACACGTAGCCTTCGCTTGTAATACTCGCAAGACTGAGGGTATTTGAAAACCGCGTCTGTATATCAAAGCGTGTCCACAAGCTGTTGTACTCAGCTGGATTTTGTTTCTTGTAAAATGATGGTCGTCGACGTTGCCGATGGAGCTGCTTCGGCAGATCTCGGCATTGTCGATTGACGATGGAGGACCTGATGTCATTGTCATGCCGAAATTTGCCGAAGCAGCTCTTTCAACATCGCGTCGATGGTCTTCGTGCCACTCTCCTCGAGTCTCCTCCCATCTTCTGTTAGTGCGTTGAGAATCTCGATGTCAACCACGACCCACCATTACACTCTCCACCGGCTGCCGTTCTGGAAATTCCTCGCGTTGGCTAGTCTCGTTTCCGTCCGCCGAGGACATGCACCTGCTAGAAATCGACATCAAGACACTGCGTCAGTATATGGTCCCCTCGAATGCGTCTTTCGTCTCTTGTGCGTAATGTGCAACCTGTCTTTCCAGGTAAGTCTATCCACGCCAATGTCTGAGGCTTGGGTCAGACAGACTGTATCTCCAAAATTTATCGTTGCCTGCCGCCAAATTTCTAGGTCTATATGCCTCATCCGCGAAATAATGACGCGTCATCGTAATCGGCCAGCAAAATTGATTGCCTAGTGATGTACCGATGAATTGAACACAACAGGTGCTCCGTATTCTTCCATCTTGTTACTTCGGCTTACCTCCGCTCCTAGTATATATCATGGTTTAAACACATCTTGCCAGAGTTATTATACCTCTTTCTCCCAAGATGGTGCTAGTTTCCCAGCGTTTTGCGTGACACAAAGCCAATATTCGGCAGGGAGGTTCTAGATATATGAAGGTAAGGTATAAATAGCCCGTGTGAACAGCAAAGCTTATAGGTTGTCCAGCATAAGCTATTCAGTCCCGTACAGCTTCTTGAACATGCATTTTTCGTATTTGCGGGCTCCCGAACATTTGATGAATGCACACGCTGCTCGCTGCATCGATGCCAATGTGCATCAGCCTCGCTGCCTATGTCTCAAGGCTTTGCCGCTTCATCGAAAAAAAAATCTCCACAGACGCATAGCTACTCTTCACAGAAGTCTTGACTTGCTGTCCGATTTGATAGCTTGATTCCTGCCGATGCCAGTGCTTGATGAATGATCTCCGTGCCCAATCTGTTCTACTGAAGGATAATATTTTGGTGCGAACCCACCTCAAACACGAGTGATCAGGGGAGGATCTCTCATGTCTTCACGTCCATCGTTCTTCTAACGCCACTAGTGTTTGTTTTGACCCATCTCCCGGTGGCGTCGGTGATCACCAGTGGTATTGAGGACCAACTTCAGGGGCAGTGAACAAGTACTATTCAACTGGTTGGGCGCTTCGTCAGTACGACGTTGTCGGTCTTTCGTGATCCCATTTTGTTTTATGCTTGATGGAAGCGTTTGTGATGCATAAAGGAAGTAGGAGAAATTTTCGTCGAGGCCCTCGATTGGTTGCAATGTTACCTGCGCATATTACGGTCGGCATTGCCTTCATTCCGGGGGGCAGTTTAAACATCTATCATCATCAGGATCCACTATGTAACGGCTTGTATCCATTTCTTCATTTTCCAACTCCCCGTAAGGTTCGCCCATGTTCACGCATTCCATCATCTCAAACCATGTCACTTTCGAAGCTGCTGGACTCGTCGCCCTCGCAGATCTCTCCACGGTCGCGATGAGGACGGCCCTTACGGGCACGGCATCCTACCTCGACACTCTCGTCCTCGCACCAGGAATGCACCAGCAGCAATCCGCTGACGAGGTTAATCGCGGTGAAACGCCACAAGCCGGTGCAATGACTACTGGATACACTTTCCACATCGAGAATCCCGCTACAGTCAGATATCTACAAACCATTGGACGCACTGGACATCTCGTTACTGCCAGTGTATCCCAAAATCCATCTCACCTATCCAGATATAATCGCCAAATCCAGTCCTTCAAAGTCGCTGGAATTCCCGCAACACTGCTCTACCTCCTGTGTCCGTTATTGACCATCTCTGTGTTAGCGCTACTTGGCGCTATGGGAGACTGGTGGGGGTTTGGGGTGCTGTGGATGCTTGTGTTGGCTAGGTTGATCAATGTAGTTGTCATTAAGCGGAGAAGTCGTGAGGGATGGAAGGGTGCTTACGAAATAGGTAAAGGCGACCTCCTCATCTTGGTGAGCCAGGATAGATGGGTGCGCTTGCAGGGGTCGGTGGTCGATCTCAAGGCTGTGACGGCGGGTCAGTGGCTGCGAGAGATGTCTGCCGAAGAGAGCTTTGCCGCCGCATTCGCAACACTCTTGGTCTACTTGTCTGCCGCTCTTGCTGGCAACGCATCGGAGGTTGGAAGCTTGCTTATCGCAGGTTTACTGCTCTTCTCCGTTGCTCTCTTGGGTCTTTGCAACTCCTTGACGAAGTGTTTGCAAATGTACAATTGCGTTGTGCGTGTGGAAGGAGAGCCGAAGAGATATCAACAGCGGTCGGTAATGGCGATTCAGCTAGTTGATGAAGCGCGCAGGGATGACTGGGCCATTCGGATGGGGCTTATTGTTCGGAATGACACTTCTTAACATGACAGGCAGTTTCTCCGACATATGCGGGTCTAACTTATCATTGAACTTCATGATGACTCTGAATTTCTTGTTGACAGAAATAGTTGCGACGATCAGAAGTGTCATTATTTCCATTTGCTGCAAGTTTCTTCTGTGCGAGAAGAACATTTTGAGAACATTTACGGCAGCTATCCTTACAATGAAAAATCTCGTCTACACCTTGCTTATTGTCGTGCACTTGCCAACGAATAAAAAAGATGGTATATTATATTCCAACCCAGGCTTTAACTATAAAGGGCCGATGTGATTGATACTATCAAGATGGAATGGAAGAGTATGCACGGTGGACCAACTTGAAGATCAAAAACTCGTACACCGTCCGCATTAGCGCTTCAGCCATATACGAGGCAACCCTTCGTGAGCCCGCAGCATCTCGGGTGAAGGAGGTGCCGAGGTCGAATAGTCCAACCAAAGAAATTTGAACCACGATCAAGCCGTTCGAGGTGTACCGTGTTTCGGTCGTAAGCGATTTTTGTTCCATCCGCGGTGTAAAGGCCGGGGATTATATCAACAGGTAGGGACGCGTGGTCGGAATGCGTTGCAAAGAAATGAAGTTATTCTCCACCCCGTAGATCACGCCTGAATTAAACACGATTCGTATTGGGCTGGGTACCGAAAAATTGACAAGAGACTATCCAAGCGGGAGACAAAATGAAGGAAGGGGGAATACGTCGTGGTCGTGGGATTATGGTTCGACATCAATGGTGAATTACACATGGATACGGGCTTTTGTCAAGGGGCAAGAATGGTGATTGAATATGGAAAACCGTGACTGGTGCGACAATAACAGGCAGGCTCGCTCGTTGGTCTTCGACCACTTGTAAAGAATAAAATTCAGCTCAGCTGAGAAGATGAGGCACAGAAAAGCTCACCTTGATAATTTTCCAAAAATCTATCTCCCCTGACTGCGGTGAATCCCCGCGACACCAGGTGATGCGTCCTCCTTCCTTCCACCTAGTCTCATAGAGTCAAAGCTTCAGCGAGACGCAAGCGTGCTATTTGCGATCAAATAATCGTCCTGAGCATGCGATAGTTTTGTTAAGAGAAAACAGGAGAGGACATCAAAAATACTTACCTTGGTACCGTCCTATGAAGTTATGGACGGTCGCTCGGTCTTGAAATCATAGCACATTCATATAGAAATTCGAAGGGTGGTGGTTTCGTACCATTACAGGGCCCTAGCATGTGTAACTGATCATGCAACGTACAGAAGGGCCCGGGAGATCACTCACTAAAAGCCCCCAGAGTCGACCGCCGTCCACTAACTCAGCTCCTCTAAAAACTGCATAATTTGAAATAGTCGTAGTCATCCAGCAGAGGTTGCATAGCGGTGGTACTCGGAACTGAACGTGAGAGTGGCGGCGGGCGCGTCAGAGGAAGAGTTCGAAGATGGGAGTCGCGCTGAAGAGTAAGGGCGGCAAATTCGGTCCGACTTCCGGTTCGTGGTCATCGGTCCGATTTCGGCTTCTGGGCTTGGTCTCCTCCTTCCAACAACACGAACACCAACACAGTTCTCGTCTTGTAGTCTATGTTCTCTCTCGGTGTCAACTTGTGAAGGAAACTTTTGTGGATACGCGAGTGTGGGACACGATTTTGCAACGTCAAGGGTCCAGAGAGACAGTTACGAGTCTAGGACACAATGGCCGGCCTGGCTTTTTTTAGGATGTCTCGAGATGGACTTTGAGCTACTCTCGTTTCCATGGATATCCGACTCTCAGTGATTGTTTATCTTGTACTACCCAGACAAGTAATGGCTCGACGACGATTTAGGAGGACGGTTGAGTAGGGAGAAAGCTTTGATGATGGGCTCATAGTCGTTGTGGTCGATTTGGTGAGTCGCTCGATCCAATCTTCTAGCACGCCGTAGCTTATGGAATTGAGCAGGAGAAAGCCATCAAGTCGTGTCCATGAGCCAGCCCGTTTTGAACACGGGTACCGGTACTTGTAAGGTGTCCTTTTGCTCTGAGTAGATTTATCCCGCTGATTTTTCTGCTCGTCGGTATAGAAATCGTCCATTTTCCGGGCAAGCAGCACCAATGGACTACCCGACTGGCGTATGGCGATTTTCAGGTGGCGTAGGCTGAGGCGAAGTCGTCGTTGACCGTGCGTTCTATTCATCATTCTTTCTCAATTTTATCGAGCTTATTTCTTCGTTACATATTTCAGCAATAGACGGACATTCTAGGATGCCCCGCCCTCGCTATGCCTTTTCATTCATCTCTATTCACCGACGTTCAATTCACGTTAGTTCCACAAAAGCCTTTACCATACTCCGATCTTTCTGCGTCTCAGCCTTTGGCCGTCGGAATTGTCGAGCCTCGACTTGATTGCTGTCCAGGAATGCCGTCGTCGTCGTCGAACTTCATGGCCTGCAGACAAGGACTGGTCCATCAGATCCCGACTCCCTATGACCGCCTCGCCGTCATCCAATCCCAGGACAGGCTCCACCTTTTCCGACTATGGTTATGTGTCAGTCATTATCCCGTCCCGCTCCGGGCTCATGCGCATACATGAAGACGAATCTTCGCGCAGGCGATGCGCCCCGCCGGGTCCTCTTTAGGTGTTTTTGTGGCAGAAACAACAAACAATATAGTGAAACTTCTCAGAGGCTCACTGCGAAGGACAAAGATCACATCATCAATGCTTCGACTCTTCGGAGTGAGACCTCGGTGGCGTAAAATGGGGAGCGACTATTTTAACTCCTGAACTTATTACATTGTACGTACTATTTGCGTGATCTTACTTTATACCGCTAATCATCCCATAGAGATAGGCTTCCTCTGCCAAATACCGCCAGCTTCAGATTTCAAAACATCCAGTACCGCGCGCTCCTAGCGTTCCGGTCGAGGTTTACCTTTACCTGATATTTCCATCCAGCCGCGTGTCGTCACCTGTTTATACCTTTCCAGTAATAATATCCTATCACGTCGCAGAACCTTTCGAGCTCAAGTGACAATATGCGGTATTTTTCTATCGGCTTCATTCCTCGCTGACGCCTCCCAGCACAGCTCCCCTCTCCTTACGTGATCCATGCATTGACTACCAAGCACTCTACGAATGGCGCCGCCATCGACAGTGACCAATCTTATCATCGAATCATAAAATTGGCAGCTCACACGCTAGTCCCTGTACCTCCATATCGACGATCTCTCGCGTCTCTCGTAACCCCGTCCTGGGCCGCAGAAACACTGTCCATCGTGACATCTCAGATACATGGTGGAGGAGTAGCCTTTCATTCTGCCGTATGAATGGCGCAAGCAGCAGCTATTCGGCAAAGGTGCAGGAGGATGTCAAAGAAAAAGGCCGCGGGCATTGATTAAAGCTGCAGGTGATGGTTTTGGCGAACCTCGTATGAGGACAAACAGCAGACGGTGTTCTAAATAATGGTGACATTGTTTTACGCGCAGGAGACAGCAGCCATGTTCGAGGGACCCGCATACTGACGTCATGTATTTATATCATGTTCAAGACAGACATCGATGCAGCCGTCGATATCCTAAGCGGACAGCGGCGACGAAGGCTTAAAAGAAATTTTTTGAAACCCCTTGGCCGAAGCCGTTTTCATTCTACTAAACCAACTTACCTCGCATGCCTGCTGCTAGCTCTATGGACATGCATCTCTCTGGATACGTACGGCTTGATCTCAGGGTTTCCGTATGGTTTTTATCCGGTACCAACATATAGATTGTGGTCTGTGGACAGACTGGTACGTGGCAACATTTCCGCTATCTATGTGATAAATACTAATAGTAGCCATCACTCAGACTTGTGCGCTTGCGACCTTATTCCGCTAGCGCACCCTTTACCTGCTTTCAAAAGTACTTTGAAGACTTTCTCCGATACGCGGCGCCGACTGGTCACCAAGTATCAACCCTCCATTTGGCATACTCTTTTGTACGTATACATCCCTCGCTGGATCCAAAAAATAATTCAGGCTACCCTACCCGCTCAAGATGATTGCGCGGTGACAAATGGTCCGAAATATACGATCTTACGACAGAAGCTAAATGTACCGGGTTTTTTCCTTCCGTCGATGTTGTTCAGCTGATGGATGCTTGATAGATACTCGGTGCTGGGCATGTTAGGACTCGGGAAGTTACGGTCGATCAAACGTTGTCTATGAATTATCACCCACTGGTGATGCGTTCATCAGGATGGGGTGATGTGAACGAGATTCATTCGGAGCAACTGCAAGCAAAAATAACTGGGCTCCGCGTAGTGAAGCGTGATGAAAAGAGAGGTCAAAAAGCCGTACTCAGCGCCCACTTGTTACTTCGTGAAACTAATGGTGGTCCGTTCTTCTCATTCGTGTTTTTAAGGGTGCGACCCATTCTCTGCATCTCTTCAGGTAGATACGTCCCGTTCAACGAGGACTTCAATGTCTGAACACCGGAAAGAATTATCATTCCTGGATATTTTGGGACTGAATGGGGATCTAGGGCTCCATGATGTGATGGAAATGTATATCTGTACCTTCATTCTCTCCTGTAGCATCCGATGGATGTAAACATACACTAACGATTGCTGGAAATGCGGTTCGGCGACGTAGCAGAATTAAACGAGCTTCGTAGTAATATCCTAATGTGAGCGTGGTAATACGCATCATGCTCCGACCTTATCATCACTCGGTCGTCAGAGGAATGCAGATCCCAGGATGTCTCCTTTCGCCGAGTTCTACTGCCGGGTAGCGACATTAATACACCGGGAGCTCGTCTATGATGAGAATACTCTGCGCAAGAGTGAACTCACTTGGTATTTTAACACGATACATATCTTACATCAATCTAACGTAGTCACAGAGTGAGTAGAATACCGGGAAAACAATGCATACACGTGGAACACTGGATTCAAATTCTCGGGCGTCTATCTCAGCGAACGTTGGTGGTTGCGATACACTTCAATGGGCCCACGTACGTCTCCCGTTGGGGGGAGGCGCCCCAAACCTCCGCTCAGTAAACATACACCTTCAGTGCCACACCAAGTTGATCCCCAGAGGAGCTCCGATAGTACGTGCTATTGTGTAACCATTCATCTTCGCATCCTCATTCCGCTAAGACTTCGGGAAAGTCAAACTGGATGGGAAGGAATGGTACGAACGTTATGAACGGACTGACGTAGACAGAGAATTTGAGTATGAGCAGGTAAGCATGCAATAACGCAAAAGTACAAGTAAAAATTAACGGCTTTAGTACAAAAAAATAGTATCTCGCAAATATGAGAGGCTCCCTGAGGTGACCCTCTCCGCCTTCACCGAGACTGGTCAACCAGAACCGTCTATTCCAGTGCCGAAGCAGAAGTCCTACACCGGTAGGAAGCCTGTCATATCCTCCTCTGTCGCCGACACTCTCTGTGCTAAGCTCGGTGTTGTCGGGATCTTACAGAAGCTGAACATTATCCTCGGCACATCATACACCCTGGAAATGTGTTCCCTATGCTCTCTCCTTGAAGGCTACATTATCAAGGACTACGACTTTGGCACCGCCTTTAGTTATCTTCGCCCATTTTGGTACAATGACTTGACCGACATTGGAGACACACTACAGACTCGCGAAGCATGGGATCGGCAGATGAGGCAAGATGTACTTGTAAATAACAAGATCATCGGTCCCATGCTACCCCCTCGACGTGTCTGGGATTTGTACAGCAATCGGGTGGCGCCATGGTGGGTTGCAGGCGAGGATCAATGGGCAATATCACATGCGTGGATGAAAGAAGAGGATCGCGTGGACATGCGTACACCCATCAACGGATACGAATGGCCCGTACCGATGCCGCGGAATGCTAACCTCGATCTCATCCGTATCGAGATGCTGAACCACGGCGCGGAGTATGCGTGGTTGGATGTTCTCTGTTTGAGACAGGTGGGCGGACGGCAGGAGGACTTGCGTGCGGAGGAGTGGAAGGTGGATGTGCCCACCATTGGACGGGTGTACACGTCATGTATGCCGGTGGTTTGCTACCTAAGTGGACTGGGTCGTCCTTTCAGTTTGAAGGAGAATGACTTGGAGAGCGACACATGGTGGTTCAGGCGGGCGTGGACGTTGCAGGAGGTCACCAAATGTATGACCATTGGCGGGGACACAGGCGATGACAGATTTATAGAAAAGGAAATGCGGACGAGGGTTGAGAATCGACTATCATTACTGGAGAAGGGTGTCATTGGGCTGGCTTGGCCTGTGTTTATTGCGCTGTCAGAGATGCAGAAGCGGGTGTCGACGAATCCATTGGATAGGGTGGCAGGGTTGTCTTATCTGCTGTACATGGTTGGAATACCGGCGTACTTTGCGGAACAGTCTGAAGAGGAAGCCTGGATGGAACTAGTCAACAAGATGGATGTACCACCTAGGCAGGACTTGTTCTTCCTGTATCCTCAACCTGGGAACGGAAACATGTTCTGGCGACCATCATGGAAGCAAGCCATGGATGGGGTACTACCGCCGGTACAGCTCACTGGCCGTGATAGTGACTGGCATGGGAATACAAAGGCGAAACATGCTGATAGCTGTGATGGACCCTGTATAGAATCAGGTTATGTGCGGGGATTGTCCCAAGGATCACCAGAGGAGAACTACCGCGAGGGAAACTTGATCGTCAAAGGTACCAGGGGTGCCAAACACACGTTCAAGATAGTTGCCAATCATCAGCACCCAATACCGGAGGACTTATATACCCTCGTAGGCACCCCTTCATATGATCATCGGAAGAGACTCCAGATGCCGCAATTCTGGGTTGCTGGGCAAAGACTTCCGGGACAGATGTTTAAGAAAGTGTCCGTGTTCCAGATCCCCAAGAAGCAGGACATGAAGAGACTGCACAAACTGGGAGTTACTACAAATACTATAACCTTTCTTGCATGAAGTGCGCTTATCTTTGTCAAGTTTTTTCATAGCGCAGATCCCTGACCCCGTTGCATGAAGATATCTTTTATAGTCAATAATAAAAGAAACAATACTCTCATCATTTTTTACAGCCTGTTCAATTACAATCCTTTTTGCCACGATCATCACATGCGATCTCGATCTCTAGTTTTGTAGACGTCTTCGTTATCTCGGTGATCTCAGCACTAATAGCTTTCATCTCTTCATCTCGCGTCCCTTTCTTCCACTGGTCGTCATAAGTCATGAGCTCCACGGGCTCCCGAATCTGTTTACAGTGATAGCAAAGATATAAAAGTCTGTAATGAGGATGGTATTTGCCTAGTACATGCCGGCGCTGGGTAGCTTCCCGCCTACCGTCAGCAACACTTTAGAGAAAAAATGAGCAAAAACATACCGCTGAATTATGGGATGGCTTTTGCCACGCTAAATCCTTGAAAAATAGATCTAAGTTCATCTATTGTCCATGGCGAAGGGCCTGTGCGAAGAAGATGAGTACAAATCACGGCGCCGCACAAGTGCCAGCTTACCTCCTAGCCCTAAGCCATCGTCAGAGTTAGGCGCTCAAAAAATTCCGTGAGAGAGAGTGAGGAAAAGGTCATAGTTGTCTTCTAGTTGCCATAAAGCTGGACATCTATCTATTTACGCGTGAATACATTCGTTTCTTTCGTTGAACGTGCATAGTGAGGACATACCTTCCTGGTGCGAATCACCTCGTTACATGCGCCGAATTACTCCCATCTATTGGACACCACTGGCGAATGACGAATGACGGTTCCGTCTTTGATTTGTGGCCGATTGATATATCAGTCTAAAACCAAATCACGTATCTCTAAACGGAAAGGCAAACGTGATTTCATCCGAGCCATGTATATCGTTGGTCAGCAGGACGAAGAAGTCTACGGAAAAGAAGTCAGTGGAGCGAAGAGAATCATTGGAAGGAACGTACTCGAGCAGTGGATTCTCATCGAGATCTTGGTACCTAGAGATCGCTTGTTTCACCTCGGGTAGCGACCCACCACAGTGGGAAAAACAGCAATCTTCCCGTATCCATCGACGATGAGGGTCTGTAAGAGATGAGGTCAATGTGCTGAACAGATAACCATGGTGGAAAACTTACGAAACTCCGCTTGGCCAGCTCTGTACCATGTCAACAGCGCTACCACATAGCAACCTCCCTCCTACCCGCGGAGACCAACTCAAACTAGTGTTCATCGCTCGCCTGCGCTACAAGAGAGATACCGAACTTCCATGGAATAGTCAAAGCGAAGAGAACTTGCGGAGAAGTCTAATTGAACACCTACCTAGTGTTTGTCGTTGACGGGTCTACGGAATTATACGCTGACTGAGCGAGGGGTGATACCATTGGAAGACGCCCAAGCAGCGGATCAAAAGTAGAACTCTTTGCGAAGATGAAGTTGCAAGTCCGAGGATGTCAGTCAAATCGGTCCGACTTCCGGGTCTTGGCCATCGGTCCGATTTCGGCTGCTGGCCTGTGACTTTCTTTTCCCCCCTTTCAAGACTGCCGTCGTCTTGTAGTCCATGTTCTCTCACTGTCATTTTCCGAAGGAACACTTGTGGATCAACAAGTGCGGGACACAATGGCCAACCTGGCTTTTTCTAGGATGTCTCTGGCAAAATACCAATCCACAGCCCTTCTGCAGAAATCGTCGAGATGGACGTTGCGCCGCCCTCATTTCCACGGATATCCGACTCTCTGCGATTGTCCACTCTCTGCTACTCCGACAAGTGATATCTTGATGACGATTTAAGGGAACCGTCAAGTAGTAACTGGGAGATATTATTGTTGCTGGTGGTGGTGCTCATAGCCGTTATGGTCGATTTGGGGAGCTAGTCGATCCAATTTTCTAGCACGCCGGAGTTTATTATGTTGAGCAGGAGAAAGACGTCAAGACGTGCTCACAAGTCAGTCCGTTCAAGGGTGCCGATAACCGTAAGGTGTCCTTTCGCTCTGAGTTTATCCCGCTATTTTTATGCCCATCAGTAGAGATGATATAGAATTCTGCGCGTTTTTCGGGCAAGTAGCACCAAGATGGAGCATATCTATAGACTTCGCAACCAGCGGACGGCGAATTACAAGTGGTGGAGGCTAAGATGAAGACGATCCGGTTCACCGTGCGTCCTATTCATGGTGCTTTTTTTAGTCTATTGATCTCGTTTCCTTACAGGAACTATCAACGTATTTAATATGTTGCAACGATAAAAGGACCATCCAGGGTGCCATGACCAACTTTGGAAATCCCACCCCCTCTGCCATCTTATCTATATTTTCACTAGCGTTCAGTTCATGTTCGCGTCCGCGTACCATATTCCGGTCTTTCTCCATCCCAACATTTGACCATCAGCACCGTTGGCCCTCGATTTAGGACTGCCCTGAGGCCTCAGATCGTGACTTTCTTTAACAGCCTCGTCGTCGTCTAATCCCAGGACGAGCCTGACCATTTCCGACCACCAATTTTTCTATGATCATGCTTTCTCCAGGATCTGTCGTCCGTTATCCCATCATGCATTCATGAAGACAAATCTCCGCGTAGGGGGGATTACGGGAATTACAGTTGATCTAGCATGGTCTATTGTCATCCCAATCTATCTGCTTGAATTATCACCCTTTGAACTCGTGATCCGTTCATCAGGATAGATTAACATGAATGAGATTCATTCGGAGTGACCGCATGCAAAAATAACTCGGCACCGGGTAGTGAAACGTGATGAAAGGAGAAGTCCGAAGAATAGTGCCCACTTGTTACTCGGTGAAATCGCTGGTGGTTCGTTCTTCCCATTCGTGTTGTTAAGGGTGTGACTCATTCTCTGCATTTCTTCAGATAGATACATCCCGTTCAACGAGGACTTTAATGTCGAAAAACGTCAAGGGAGATTATTCCTGGACATTTCTGGACTGAATGTGGATCTACCGCTCCATGATGTGATGGAAATGTATATCTGTACCTTCATTCTCTCATATAGCATCCGAGGGACGTAAACATACATGCACATCCGGGGATGTCTTTTTTTCGCCGAGTTCTACTGCCAGGTAGTGACATTGATACTGCGGGAGCTCGTCTAGGATGAGAATACTCTGCGCAAAAATTCGGTATTTTAACACGATACATATCTTACATCAATCTAACGTAGTCACGAAGGGAGTAGATTACCAGAAGAACAATGCACACACGTGGAAGGCTTAATTCAAATGCTTGGGCATCAATCTCTGCGAATGTTGATGGTTGTGATGCACTTCAATCGGCCCAACTATTCCTACCGCGAGGACGAGGCGCCTCAATCCTCCACCCAGTGAACCTACAGCTTTAGTGCTACACCAAGTTGATGCCCAGAGGAGCTCCAATAGTGCGCGCTGCTGTGTAACCATTCATCTTCGCATCCTTATTCCACTAAGACTTAGGGAAAGTCAAAATGGATAGGAAGGAATGGTACAAACGTTATACCTGGACTGACGTAGTCCCCGAATTTGATAGTGAGCAGGTAAGCGTACAAAAATGCGTAACTACAGGTAGAAAATAACGTGCTTTAGTAGAAAAAGATAGTATCTCGCAAGTATGAGAGTCTCCCTGAGGTGACCCTCTCCGTCTTCACCGAGACTGGTCAACCAGAACTGTCTATTCCAGTGCCGAAGCAGAAGTCCTACACAGGTAGGAATCCCGTCATATCCTCCTCTGTTGCCGACACTCCCTGTGCCAAGCTCGGTGTTGTTGGGATCTTACAGAAGCTGAACATTATCCTCGGTACATCATACACCCTGGAAACGTGTTCCTTATCCTCTCTCCTTGAAGCCTACATCATCAATGACTACGACTTTGGCACCGCCTTCAGTTATCTTCGCCCATTTTGGTACAATGACTTGACCGCCATCGAAGACAAGCTACAGACTCGCGAAGTATGGGATCGGCAGATGAGGCAAGATGTACTCGTAAATAACAAGATCATTAGTGATCTACTTCCCCCTCGACGGGTCTGGGATCTGTTCAGCAATCGGGTGTTGCCGTGGTGGGTTGCACGCGAGTATCCACGGGCAATATCACATGCGTGGATGAAAGAAGAGGATCGCGTGGATACGCGTACACCCATCAACGGATACGAATGGCCCGTGCCGATGCCGCGGGATGCGAACCTCGATCTCATCCGCATCGAGATGCTGAACCACGGCGCGGAGTATGCGTGGTTAGATGTGCTCTGTTTGAGACAGGTCGGCGGACGGTGGGAGGATCTGCGTGCGGAGGAGTGGAAGGTGGATGTACCCACCATCGGACGAGTGTACGACGCATCATGTAAGCAGGTGGTGTGCTATCTCAGCGGGCTGGGGTGTCCTTTCAGTTTGAAGGAGAATGACTTGGAGAGTGACACATGCTGGTTTAGACGGGCGTGGACGCTGCAGGAGGCCCGAGGTGGTACTATGACCATTGGCGGGGAAACAGGCAACGACAGATTTATAGAACAGGAAATGCGGACGACGGTTGAGAATCGGCTATCGTTGCTGGAAGGGGATGTCAGTGGGCTTGGAATGCCTGTGTTTAATGCCCTGTCAGAGATGCAGAAACGGGTGTCGACGAATCCTTTGGACAGGGTAGCAGGGTTGTCTTATCTGCTGCGGACAAAAGAAATTCCGGCGTACTATGCGACACAGTCTGAAGAGATCACATGGAACACACTGGTCAACAAGATGGTGCCAACAGATAGAGGGGACATGTTCTTCCTGTATCCTCAGCCTGGGAACGGAGACATGTTTTGGCGACCATCATGGAAGCAAGCCATGACTGAGCTGCTGCCACCGCCACACCTCAGTAACCGTAACGGTAGCTGGGTAGGGTTCGTTGGGTGTTCAAAGGAGAGAGCTGTTGACTTTCATCGTGGACCCTGTATTGAATCAGGTTATGTGCGGGGATTGTCCCAAGGATCGCTGGAGGGAAGCTACCGGCAGGGACAGTTGATCGTCGAGGATAACACTGATGCAAGACATACATTCAAGATCGTCGCATATCACCAATGCCCAATACCTGAGGACTCATATGCACTGGTAGGCAGTTACCCATGTTGTTTTCAGGGGCCATTCTATGAGCGGCAATGCTGGGTTGTCGGGGAAAGACTTCCAGGGGAGGTGTTCAAGAAAGTGTCGGTGTTCCAGATCCCCAACAGGAACGACGTAAAGAGACTACACGATCTGGGAGTTACTACAGATCCTAAAACTTTTCTTGCATGAGGTGCGCTTATCTTTGTAAAAAAAAATTCATACAATAGATCCCTGACCACGTCGCAATGAAGATATCTTTTATAGTTGATGATGGAAGAAATAATACTCACATCGATTTTCACAACCTGTTCAAATACAATCCTTTTTGCCGCGATCATCACATGCGATCTCGGTCTGTAGTTTTGTAGACGTCTTCGTCATCTCGGTGCCTTCAGCACCAATAGCTTTCATCTCTTCATCTCAATTTCCTTCCCTTCGCCATACGTCATGAGATCCACGTGCTTCCGAATTAGAATACAATGATAACAAAGAAAGAAAAGTCTGTAATGAGGATGGTATTAGCCTAGTACATGCCGGCGGTGGTAGCTTCCCGTCTACCGTCAGCAATACTTTAGAGAAAAGATGAGCAAAAACATACCGTTGAATTATGGGATGACTTTTCGCCATGCTCTCTGCCATACTAAATTCTTGAACAACAGGTCTAAGTTCATCTATCATCCATGACGAGAGGCCTGTGCGCAAAGAAGATGAGTACAAATTACGGTGCCGTGGAACTGCCGGCTTACTACCTCCCAGCTCTAAATCGTCATCACAGTTAGGGGCCCAAAAGTTTCCGTGAGAGACAGTGAGAAATGAATGGTGATGGCGAGCATTGATAGATCCGTCATTGATTTGACGCCCATTTGCATACAGGTCCAAAGCGTACACCGACTCCAAATGGACAGACAAAACGTGATTACATCCGTATTGGTTCGATCAGCAGGACGAAGACGGTCTATGAAAACGACGTCAGTTGAAGGAAGACAAGTATGAAAAGGAGCGTACTTGTAGGGCTTCCTTATTGCTAACGGTCTTGGTATCTAAATATTGCTTGCGCTTTATTTCACGTGATATAGCGATCTACCGCACTGAGGGAAAGACCTCAATGTTGCTTTAAAAGCATGTATCCGACCACATTTGTTGTCTGTAAGAGACAAGGTCAACGTTATCAACAAATGTCAATGAAGGGAGACTGACATCATTCACGAGCGTGTTCAGTATTATTCAGGCAGGGTTGGTTTCACCTAGATGTGATTGGAAATGGAGGGCAGAAACTGGGGTAGAGCAGGGCGTCGTGGACGTCCATGGCGATGAGGGCAGTTGGTAGATCTCGGCACTAAGTTCCGACGACATCATGACCGCCGCTCTGAACAAAACAGACGTTCGATCTCATTGTAACCTCATGGGGTTTGTAATACAAAGGACTGGCATCCTATTCCTCGTAGTGCGCATCCTCTATGAAAAGACTGAAAAAAAAAAAACACACTACCAACGGGTGCGCTGTTCCTCGACGTCTTCCCAGTGATAGAACCGTTCGCTTGAGGTTACTCCGAGGGAGTCTCACCCATTGTATACAATCCTGACGGATTCATCACGACTTCGAGCGATGGTATTCAGGCGAATGAATTGACCACACCAAATGAACGTTATATTCGGTCCCGACTTATAGGCAGTACTGAAGGTCTGTCAGTGATCAATAAGCTGAATAGAAAGGGAGAAAACATGGGCGCACAGCTTGCCTTCCATCGTGTCTGCTTCTCAGCACCAGACGATTCCTATCAAGATCACAGTCAGTCATCCGATTTTCACCGACATCAGATAGGATGGACAAACCTCAAGAGGTAAATTCATCCACAAAGAATCACAAAGTAGGTTGTGCGAGCGCTGATAAACAGCATCGAAGCAGAAGCAGCAACCTTGGAGTATGGTGATACCTGGAGGAAACTGATAGCGCGACAAGGAAATCTTCGTGCATCGTAACCTGATGGACCGACTGATAAGTTGAGCATGAGGATCCATGGGAACGATGTCCGTGGACGCCAGGAAGAGAGGTCAAGGAGCAAAGGTTGGAGCGGACAGATTTACGGTCGCCGAATGTGAGTACGAAGGAGATGGTCTGCAGTAAAAGTTTAGTCAAGACTGGAATGAAATATAAAAATGAACGTACTTCGAAAATTTGTCGAAATTCTGACGGGAGACGAGGCGCATCATCGCGAAGAAAATGCAATGGCAGCCTAGCCATGCTGACGCCCTACAGTACGTAGGATTTTACCACATTGCTTCACGGTGTTTTGGTTGTGAGGAATCGACCTATTTGCTATTATCCTCCGGCGCTTCCACCTGGCCTAACAAATTTTTGTAGACGCGTACGCCGATAGGTAAGGTCATGGGGCCACAAGCCATTGCCACAGCCGGCAGATCACACTGAATGCAACACGACTGTTATCGGGCTGAGTGCCGCGAAAACGACACAAGGCAATCTAAGTGAAGAACGAAATTGGGGGGAGCTGTGGATAGCGCTCATGGAATGATGGTGTGAAATCGATGGTGAATTAGACGTGGATGTCAGCTTTGTTCAAGGGCCAAGTATGAGTCGCTGATGTCGAGGGATTGGCGAGGGACAGCAATAGTGATTGAATATTGACGATCATGGCTGCCACGCCCTGAGACGATAACAGGAAGCTTGCTCGTTGGTTTTCAACCGCCTGTAAAGAATAACATTCAGCTCAGCTGAGAAGACGAAGCGGAGCAATACGCACAATGACGATTCTCAAAACTGTTACATCTCCTGACCGCAGTGAATCCCCATAACACCAGGTTATGTGTCCTCCCTAGTCGCATAAAATAAACGCTTCCGCGAGACGCAAGCGTGCTATTCGCGATGAAATAATCGTCCTGAGTGTAATGTGTAATGATGTTGAGATAATAAAATAAAAGAAGGTATCACAATTCTTACTTTGGCGCCTTCCTACGAAGATGTACTTAAACGGCTTATTGAGTCCCTCGGTCTGAAAGTTGTAGTACGGACATATAAGACCTCGAAGGGTAGCGTTTTCGTACGATTCCAGATCCCTAGCATGTGCAGGTATTGATGCGAATGTACAGAAGGGCCCAGGAGATCACTCACAAAAAGCTCTCAGGAAGAGTCGACAGCCGTCCATTCTCAATGCTTCTAAATCAACTTCTCCAAGTACTGCCAAGTGCAAAGTAGTCATAGTCAGCCCTAATTTCAAGGCGGAGAAGCATGCCACCTACGCGTCTGCAAAATGACAAAAATAGCAAACATGGATGACATCCTCCAGAATGGAGAGTGGGTCAGAGCATAGTTGACGTCTGAAAGACGCAGAAGCAGATCGAGCAGAGGTGTCACAGTACTGCTACTGACGGCCGGCACGTCAGACGATGAGTTCGAAGATGGGAGTCGCGTTGAAGTTGCCAAGTCCGAGGTCGGCCAATTCGGGCCGATTTCCGGATCATGATCATCGGTCCGATTTCGGCTTCTGGGCTTTAGCTCCTGCTTCCAAGACTGCCCTCGTCTTGTAGGCCATGTGCTCTCTCCCTGTCGCTTTCTGAAGGAAATTTTTGTGCATCAACTAGTGCGTGACACGATGGCCTACCACCAGCCCTTCTGCAGAAACCATCGAGAAGGGCGCTGCGCCTCAGTGCTCGTTTCCACGGATATCCAATTCTCAGTGATTTTTCGTCTTCTTCTACCCAGACCAGTGATGGCTAGATGACGACTTAGGACTGCCCTCAGGCCTTAGATCCCGACTTTCTTTAACAGCCTTCAATCCCAGGAGGAGCTTCACCTTTTCTGACCACCGGGTTTCCTATGATTATGCTTTCTCCAGGATCTGTCGTCCATTATCCCATCCTGCTCGTATGTATACATGAAGACAAATCTCCGCGTAGGGTGGAATTACGGTCGATCCAGAGTGGTCTATTATCATCCGCTTGAATTATCTATGACACCCTTCGAACTCGTGATGCAATCATCAGGATGAATGAGATTTATTTGGAGCTCCGCAAGTAAAAATACCTCGGCACCGGGTAGTGAAGCGTGATGAAAGAAGAGGTCAAAAAGCCTTACTTAGCGCCCACTTGTCACTCAGTGAAATCAATGGTGGTTCGTTCTTCCCATTCATGTTGTTGATGGTGCGACTCATACTATGCATTTCTTCAGGTAGATACATCTCGTTGAACGAGGACTTCAATGTCGAAAATCGTAAAGTATCATTCCTGGATATTTCGGGACTGAATGGGCATCCAGCGCTCCATGATGTGGTGGAAATGTATATCTGTACCTTCACTCTCTCATATGCTAACGATTGCTGGAAATGTGGTCCAGCGACGTAGCGGAATTATACAAGCGTCGTGGTACTATGCTAATTTGAGCGTGGTAATACGCATCATGCTCCGACCGAATGTTGATGGTTGTGATGCACTTCAATGGGCCCAACTATTCTTACCGGGGTGACGAGTCACCTCAATCCTCCGCCCAGTAACCATTCATCTTCGCTTCCTCATTCCGCTACGACTTAGGGCAAGTCAAAATGGATGAGAAGGGATGGTACGAGCGTTATAAACGGGCTGACGTAGACAGGGAATTTGAGCATGCGCAGGTAAGCATACAATAACGTGAAAGTACAAGTAGATATGACGTGCTTTAGTATGCAAGGATATATCGCAAGTATGAGAGTCTCGCTGAGGTGACCCTCTCCGCCTTCAACGAGACTTGTCAACCAGAACTGTCTATTCCAGTGCCGAAGCAGCGGTCCTACACAGGTAGGAAGCCCATCATATCCTCCTCTGTCGCCGACACTCCCTGTGCCAAGCTCGGTGTTGTTGGGATCTTAGAGAAGCTGAACATTATCCTCGGTACATCATACACCCTGGAAATGCGTTCCCTACGCTCTCTCCTTGACGCCTACATCATCAAGGACTATGACTTTGGCACCGCCTTTAGTTATCTTCGCCCATTTTGGTACAATGACCTGACCGACGTCGAAGACAAGCTACAGACTCGCGAAGCATGGGATCGGCAGATGAGGCAAGATGTACTCGTAAATAACAAGATTATCAGTCCCCTACTACCCCCTCGACGCGTCTGGGATCTATTCAGCAATCGGGTGTTGCCGTGGTGGGCTGCACCCAAGTATCCATGGGCAATATCACATGCGTGGATGAAAGAAGAGGATCGCGTGTATGTGCATACACCCATCAACGGATACGAATGGCCCGTGCCGATGCCGCGGGATGCTAACCTCGATCTGATCCGCATCGAGATGCTGAACCACGGCGCCCATTATGCGTGGTTAGATGTGCTCTGTTTGAGACAGGTGGGCGGACGTGGGGAGGATCTGCGTGCGGAGGAGTGGAAGGTGGATGTGCCTACCATCGGACAAGTATATCACATGGCATATAGGCGGGTGGTTTGCTACCTCAGTGGACTGGGTCGTCCTTTTAGTTTGAAGGAGAACGACTTGGAGAGTGATACATACTGGTTCAGACGGGCGTGGACGCTGCAGGAGGCCCGACGTGGTATGACCATTGGCGGGGACACAGGCGATGACAGATTTATAGAAAAGGAAATGCGAACGACGGTTGAGAATCGACTTGCATCGCTGGAGGAAGGTGCGAATTGGATTGGCATGCCTGTGTTTATTGCCCTGTTAGAGATGCAGAAGCGGGTGGCGACGAATCCTTTGGATAGGGTGGCAGGGTTGTCTTATCTGCTGTGCATGGGTGGAGTACCAGCGTACTTTGCGGATCAGTCTGAAGAGGAAGCCTGGATGGAACTGGTCAACAAGATGGATGTACCACCTAGACAGGACTTGTTCTTCCTATATCCTCGACCTGGGAACGGAAACATGTTTTGGCATCCATCATGGAAGCAAGCCATGGATGGGGTGTTACCGCTGCCACAGCTCAGTGGCCGTGATAGTGACTGGCATGGACTTACGAAGACGAAAGATGCTGATAGTTGTGATGGACCCTGTATAGAATCAGGCTATGTGCGGGGATTGTCCCATGGATCGCCGGAGAACTACCGCCAGGGAGAGTTGATCGTCGAAGATACCACGGGCGCGAAACACATGTTCAAGATCGTTGCCGATCACCAACACCCGATACCGGAGGGCTTATATACCCTCGTAGGCACCCCCTCATATGATCATCGGAAGAGACTCCAAAAGCCGCAATTCTGGGTTGCTGGGCAAAGACTTCCGGGACAGATGTTTAAGAAACTTTCTGTGTTCCACATCCCCAAGAAGAAGGATGTAAAGAGATTGTACAACCTGGGAGTTACTACAAATACTATCAATTTTCTTGCATGAGGTGCGCTTATCTTTGTCAAGTTTTTTCATAGCACAGATCCTTGACGCCGCTGCCTGAAGATATCTTTTATAGTCGATGATGAAAGAAATAATATCTCATCATTTTTTACAGCCTGTTCAATTACAATTCTTTTTGCCGCGACCATCACATGCGATATTGATCTCTAGTTTTGTCGACGTCTCGTTGGTCAGCATAACGAAGAGTCTATGGAGAAGAAGTCAGCCAAGGAACAGAATTGTCGAAGGGAACGTACGTGAGCAGGGGTTTCCCGTCGAGATCTTGTTACCAAGAGACCACTTGTGCCGTCTTTTACATAGGGTAGCGACCCACCACGGGAAGACAGCGATCTCGTTTGAAAAGCGAGCATCCCTCGAAGCTGGGTGTCTGTAACAGATGAGGTCAACGCGATTAACAAATAATGATAGACGAGAACTGACGGATCTCCACTTGGCCAACTTCGTACCAGGTCAATACTACCGCACCTCCTACCAAAGGCACCCATCTCAAACTGACATTTGTCGCTTGTATTCACCGTAAAGGAGATATTGTATTGCTAAGAAATGGCTAAGGTCGTAGATATCAGGACGAGAACGTACAGGGAAGTCTAATCGAGCACCCACCTAGTATTTTATCTTCGATCAGTATACGACATTATATACTGACTGTGCAAAGCTTAATACCACCTGGAAACGTCCAAGTAGCGGATCAAAAGGAGAACCCTATTTGAAGATTTCAGTTGGCTGGTCTCGGTGCAGACAAAATCTCTCGCCTGCTTGAATCTAGTGAATGGATCATGAGGATCTCGAGAGGCTAATCACCCTAGATCGTCTCACATTGATTCGCCTTCCTGACTTGTTGGTAGATTCGTTTGTGGCCCTAATCTTTTGGTAGTAGATGGTAGAGGTGCCGTTATCACTGAAGATATAGACGATCGCCACCCTAGGGAAGTGCCTGGGCAGCTGAGTCAGGCGGCATGAAATCGAATGAACTCACTGCTGCCTGCAACAGTACGAAGAGCGTTTAGCGGGATGGACGGAGAACGGTTGAGATTTACAACGTCAGAAATTTTCAACACGCGACGACGGATGCATTTTCTAATGGCGGGAGACAGGGTACAAAATAAAATAGGGAATCTTCGTGCCTAGGTTATGATATAATGAGATGGAGGAGGTGAAGTGGGAACGAAGCGTACGCACCATGGACAGGGTATCGTAACCCTCTCACCCGTAACATCTTGCATAAAGATGGTATGCCCATTGTGCGGTCCCAGAAACACGACTTCGAACCCCGATAAAGTTGCTGTCTTGATATCTAGGGGACAAGATGAACATAATTGAGGAAATATACGAGCAATGGTATACATCTGGGCAGAGATGACGATGGACTCAATCCAATGGTGTTCCAGATTTCGTAGAGCGATGCCCTCCCCAACGACAAGCTGGATATCTTCATGATTCTCATTCATAAGCGTGAGTCTTTATTGAGCCCGACGACAGTGCTTCCAAAGATTGCATATAGAGATCTATGAAGAATTCGATGAATCGAATATTGAATTGTCCAGTGGGAATGTTCGCCGAGTAATTGGATGGTCTGGTGTATACGGTCAGCCAAAGCCCTTGAGCTAGGGTCGCACATACCGGCTTCTCATTAGGCAGAGTCCTGTAGAGGAGATGGCACAATGCAACCGAATTCAAGACGGCTACATGCTGGGGCTTGCCTTGATGTGTCCTTCAAACATTGCAGTAGATGGAGAATCCGGGTAGGCGGCTTTACGGTAAGCAGAAGAAGCTTGGCAAGCAATGCTTTATACGCACCATGTCACTACTTCCATTGCTAAAAATCTGGTCCCTGATGGTGATTCTCTGCACACACTTCGCTTATCGACATGCTAGGTCGCAATACTGAGAAACTACGTGCTTGAAACACAAGCCTGGCGAAATAGAGGTCGCTGGAAGGCTGTAGCAGTAGGCAAGGTGTCGTTTCTTCAGAGCTTAACCATTAATGGCGGACGGAAACTGAACACGGAGCGGCAGATCTCGGCAACAAGTTCGGATCATGACATCATAACTGCCGCTCTTGGATGTTTTCCCTCACAGATTTCTCGTTCTTTCCCTGCACAGTGCGCACTTGTAACAATGGTCTGGCAAGGACTGGTGGTACAGTTTTGGAGAAAAATGGAGCATCTATCTTCTATTTTCCATCATATTGCAGTCAGTTGTCTAGCGGCTGATGCCACTCTCCAACCATGCTCCTGCCTCCATCCATCATGATTCGTCGCCCCCTGCCCTCTCGTAACCCTCTCGTCAATGTTATATTGTAAATATTCGTATCTCTTCATCGTGTTTCCAATAGTCATTCTGCGCCGGCTTCTCTCATTTTTTTTGGCTGTATATGAAGATTTAAAATTAAATTGTAGGATAATTCTTTTCCGTGAATAGATAGATGTACGTGGGGACTATTTTTATTCCTGGCTTCATACTGAAAATATACATCTCGCAGGACATGCAGATTCGCGACGCCGCTCTTGCTAGAGGCCAAGGGACAGGTGATGTTAACGCCAAGGGATTTCAGCATGATCCGGCAACTGACGATGACATCATGACCTTCTTGTTTCTTTTTACCCACGTAGTGTTCACTGGACTCTTCATCTGCAGTGATTATCCTGCACTACGATGCGCATTCAACTTCACCGCAAGCCTCAGGCGCCTACGGGCATCTTGTTTTCTTTGCCTGTCGAGTTGTTGGAGCGCATCCTCCATGAATCCTGCAATACTGATCGCAAGGCCCTCCGTTCCACTTGTACCCATCTATGCAGTGTTGCTACGCCCTTTGTGTTCAAGACGTTAGTCATCGATATCCCTAAAACCTCTCTCTCCAATTCCCGGGATCGACTGAGGTTCTTTGCAGCCCTCGTCTCAGGCAAGACACTCGCGCGATATGTAAGACACTTGCGCCTCGTCTCGCTAAAAATCCCAGTCGGGAACCGTGTGGGGACATTGGACCGGATTTTTTTCAATATGACGAAGAAGCAAACGTCGAAGAAGATGGAGAAATTGCTCGCTGCTGCGATCCCATTCATGACATCGCTCCAGAGTGTCAGGTATGATGGAACAGATGCGGAACTACTAGCAAGTGTTGCTCTTTCTAAACAGCTATCTAATATCCCCTGCATGTCTGCGGTATTGATAAACAACCGGAGCTCTGCGATCCCTTGTATTGACCTCGACTTCCTCAATATCACCGAACTCAGCATCCTCGGACCCTGGTACCTCGACTTTACAGTCGCATTCATATCGGACGACACCCATTTATCATCAGTCGGCCTCGACACCCACAGCTATCCATCAGACCCCGCATCCACGGCCCTTCTCGAACATCCCAAAGGAAAGTATAGGTGCATCACGAATCTCTCGCTCTGCGGGAAGTGGGCACTGCGCCACTCCATCGTACCGATTCTGGTTCCCAAACTACGTCATTTGCGATCTCTCGAACTCTGCATAGAGTTTGTAGCGTCTGAGTTCTGGGCAGCGCTCCGGGAAGAGCAGATATGCATTCAACGGGTGTCCCTCTCTCTTTCTGGACACGATCCTGCGCTATTTGACTATTTATGTTCGTATTCTGGGTTGCAAAGTCTCTTTGTGCGGATCAGATCAGGGTTTGGGGAAGAGTCCAGGAAGGGCATGGAAAGGGTACGCGAGAGACACGGGAATTGGTGGAGTGCGAGCCTCCAGGGCTCCAATTTGCGCCGTATGATGTCGAGGACTTTTCTTGAGGGATGACTATGGCCTATGGGTAAAGAAATTTCATAATTTATACAC
This sequence comes from Armillaria nabsnona, assembly GCA_030407065.1. NCBI lineage: Eukaryota > Fungi > Basidiomycota > Agaricomycetes > Agaricales > Physalacriaceae > Armillaria > Armillaria nabsnona. The sequence continues at coordinate 534,785 of JAUDQA010000013.1, forward strand.
ATATCTCTATAACTTAGCAGAGTTTCACATCTTCTGTGTTGTTCCTCTTCCGTGATTGTGCTATTCTCGAGTTTTTGACAATGTACGTCTCACCCAACATACAAATATGATTTTCTTCACTTTCACAATCTCCTTGGGACTTGTCACCTTCACAGATGGACACGATGTCCGCCGTATTTGGCTTCATCATTATCATGACCACGAGCTCCGATTTCCAGGTCTTCGCCAGCTGCCCGCTTCAAATCCTATCAAGTATACATTAGATGGCTATAGCAGCAAATGGGCAAGCACTCACTGATACCACGATCATTTCGTGAGATTCGTTGCCCTGAACATCGGTGGTCCTAGTGATATGCACTGCCTGAGATCGTGTGTTAGTAGAGTGAGTTTGGCCCCTTGGTCTGTCGTCCCAAAACGGGTTCGAAGTGCGAAGACTAGAGGGTCCGGACGAATTGGTGCAAGCGCCAGTATTTACAGACCCAAAGATGAGCGCCCTGGAATTCAAGATCACAACTAAAGCGTTAGAGTACTTGTGAAGAAAAACGGCCAGTAGTTAGAGATAGACGACTGGAGCTGTGAAGAACAATTTCCCCAGAACAAGGTAACTAGCGGAATATGTCAATTAGACGATAGTGGAGGCAGGGAAGACTACTTACAGGATGAAATATATGTTATAATCGGGTTGCGATAACCACAGAATCAACTCTATCACAGCAGCAGCAGAAGTAAGCAGGCCGGTCTCTACTGTGAAACCGATGGTTTTCGTGACAACACTCGTTGTATGACTGAAGTTGGTGCGTGAATTTGCACGATACAACTAACCATCGTCTTCAGTGACAGAGGATAGAGAAGGACTCGATAGTATCACACGCCATGAATACAATCGTTGATGTAATCATCACATCACAAGCTGCACTTCCGGCAAGGAACACCTAGAATCCCCCGAGTCGAAACTGCGACAAGCATAAATACGCACGCTGACTTCAGAGGATACCTCCATGAGCTTGTTGACGCCAAGACCGTGAACCGTTACCTGCCCAGATTGAGATAATGCAGAGGTGCATACGAAGAGCAGTTCATACATATATACCCATATACCAAGCGAAACTACATTAGACAATAGCAACCTGAAAATGGAATTCAGAATGGGAATGAGTGAAAGCACACAAGTACTCGCCATTTCAATAATCAACGAAACCCAGATATTTTTCGTAAGATTATATATTCTCCAGATATAAAAACTCTGAACCATGGCTAAAACTGATGAAATGTCATGAGATTACCGCCGCTGCAAATGAACCAAGTGAAAACTGGCTTGTTCCGCTCAAAGGCGGAAGCGGTTCCCAAGACCAATCAATGAACATAAGGGAGTCGACATCACCTCACCCCGGACCATATTGATCTCACGCCGCAATGGTTGTAAAGATGGTGAATATGAGTTCCAGGAGGAATATGAACCAAACTGTGTCTTTGTTAGGATGAATGGTCAACAAAATGGCAGTAGAACGAACCGTAGTCTCATCTTCCAGTCATCTTTAAAATTGAAATAGACATGATAAATGTCTATAATATCTCCCAGGACGACTTCAACACATATATCGAGCTCATACGCACACATTTGGACGGTAAGAATGCCAAAGAGGCTATAACCCCACATATACCCCAGGACCTAGAAACATTTTCAGTGCAACGAAATCTGGGGCTATAACCGGCATACCAAGGGGCCGTGCAAAATAAACCCATTAGTATCTTTGTCGAATTCGGCCAGTCTCTATGTGCAGAAGGTAGATACGCATATCCAGGAGGCAACAAGGCGAGAAATTGAGTGACTGCCGGAATAGCGCGAGGATGAATAGAACAGATATCAGTCAAAAACTGGAGAAAACAGTGTCGCTGGGGCCGTGGAATGAGCCGGGGCTCTCGTTTCGCATCTCTATCTTGAAGATCAAGGTAAGCTTCAATAGCAGCTACCTCTTTGAACATTAGACTTTTCAGTTTGTTTTGCGACTGCGGGACAGAGATATATGGTGAGGGATATCCTCCTACAAAACGAGACAAGACAGGCTCGTACTCCGAAAGAATATCGAACGCATATGTTGTGTCTCGTGGCAACGAGATTGTGACCGATGCTTCTCGGTCTAGCCTGGGATACATATTTAAGCACACCGTTCAATAAAGGGTCGATTGAGACATTCCGACATTGACATGAACAAAAGTATCAACAGATAAAGAATCTGCCTGCACTGGTATCGTAGGGTGCTAAGGTTGATGAGACGGAAAACTGAGAATTTGGGATACGCGAAGAGAGCACTGACAACTTACGTGCTAGAGCCTGATTATCACCAGTATCGGTTCATCTTTCAAGACTTCGACCCTCGAAAGACAGCAAATCTCTGTAAAAGAAATATTGGAAAAGGAGGTGATGCTAAGGCCTTCGCCTTATGAGCAAACTAAAGGCGGGAAATAAATCACTGCGTACCCAGTTTGATTGAAATAAAGCAGTCAGTTTTTCACTGCCATCCGTGAGTGTCGACCCATTTGGAACAGTTGTAATGAGAACATAAAATCTGCGAGCTTATATGGCGGAGAATACGGACCTGATGGATGGAGTGGCTTGGAAGGTATTTGTGACCTCGGATGATAGGCTTTCCAGCGGCAACATATCTTTAGCGACCATGATAGTAGAGTATACCAGGAAAATAGGGTACCAGCTCACTGTCACGACCGTCGTTGCTCGACACGCTCCTTGCACAAAACCTCACTAGCACGATCTCAGCTTCGCCCAAATCACCTTTCCAAATTGTTCCTAGAGTCGCAGAGAGCCGGAGACGAGAGTACCCATGAGAAGCCTTGAAGAACTTGGATCGCCGTTTTTTAAGGGACGCCATAGGTACGTCGATCCATAAGAAACCAGCAGGATGTGCGGGAGCAACATTGTAACCTTCCATCCCACGTTCGGCTGGCTAAGGAACGCTTCACTGAGAAATGATTAGGAGAAGATTTTCGTGTCTCACTGCGCTTTGGATTGGGCTGTCGTTGGTCGTCAGAGTTGCTCAGGACATTATATTGTACTCGCCAGACCATATTCCAAGACTGGAATGCATGTTGTGGTAGGTCTCTTCTCCAGGTATTAATCTCTTTTTACTGAAAGCCTCATGTTCGGAGCGCAAAGATGAATAGTTGCAGCGAGAGGCGACCACGAGTTTGGACACTGGGTAGTGATAACTCATACCACTGAGGATGAATCTGCAGAGTGTAGAATCTACAGGCCACAGACTTTTGACTATAAGCCCGGAGGCATCGATGAGTTCCGCTTCCTCTCATACGATCCAAGCATCTCAGTTTTGAGAAGAATCCGAGGACCAAGGTGGCGGTCAAGAAAGAGACGGCGTCGGAACGACGTTGATCCGGGCTCCTTCCTTATTTGAAACGCCGCTCTACGGCTTTTATCATTGATTCTATCCTATGCTTCCAAGTTGCGCATAAGGCAAACACCGAAGACAGGCAGTAGCTCTCTCTCGGCATTCCGTGCCAGATAAAGACGAGAAAGTCTGCTAAGGGTATTTCGTTTTTGTCTATTGTCAATTGATTGTTGATGGCCTATGGACAGACCAAACTTGCATCAAACGGACTTGGAAATCGAAGGCGAAAGCGAGTCGAATCTGTCGGTGACATGGACAAAATGGATAAGCAAGAATACCTCATTTTAAACTGTTGGTGTACTTTCCTCGTGCACAAATGCAATCTTAAAAGTTCTCGAATACATTTAGCCGTTACGCTCTTTGGCACTGAATGCGTCGGCTTCAGAGGCCGAGATGTTCCCCAACGATGGTAGCGATGGCTCCAGATCCCACTACACCGGTGCATCTTTGCCTTTGACACAATGACATCCATCAAAGTTAGCATTCTGCAGCAGAGACTTTCACAAGTATGACTCTTTTCAGGGCATTCCCAGAAAGGCCCCTCCGGAGGTTATAATTGGGACCATCACCCGGGCGCGCCTAATAATGACTAGCGTTAGATATAGGAGATAGGCCGGATATTTAGGCTTTCCCACACGGCATCCCTCAGACTCTTACTATCATCCTGAAGGTAGCGCCTCATCGTCGATGATCGCAGCTTGTAAACTGATGGTGTCGTTTGTAGAAAGCATCTCTCATAATATGGATACCACTTGTCTCGTCTGCGACACCCCAACAAGCGCACGATGCTCAAGATGCAAGAGCGCTCATTACTGTAGTAAGGCGCACATTGCCCAGGTGAGCCTCCTCCTCGAGTGTTGCTGAGACCCTGAATCTAACAACGAATTTCTTTAGGACTGGCCATCTCACAAAGCCTATTGTAAAAGAGTCAGCAACGCAGGTACCAACACCTTTGATGCTATCCTCTTCGGCGTGAATGAAACTAAACCACGCCTTATCAAACTCCCTTGGACATACGGACCCGTTGACGAAGACGACGTAGGAGGAACGTGGCAGGACTTAGACATGGAGCCATGGTTCAAGGGAAAAGAATCCTTTCCTCGTGTCTACTACTGTCAGAAGTTCGGAATCAATGGACCATCGCTTCATTATACACTCGCAGTGTGTTTCGACGATAACTTTATGATCAATGGCTCACAGATAAACCGGTGCATCCAAGAAATTACTGCCGGCAACGCTGGGCACTGCTGGGCCGGAAACGTTCTAGCCCTTAGGGCAGAAGGATTAAACTCGGATTGGTATAGCGATGTAGTCATGGAGGAGGACTTGGCGCCATTGGTTCGTTATTTTGAGGAGTATAACAGGAAGTAAACGGCGAATTACAACAGGTTGTCAATTTTCGCCCTTTCGTTTTCTGTTTTTTTGACCGATGTTATCCAGTTCTTGATGGTTCTCATGTATGGGATACCATCGAAATTCGAACACGTATGGTGGACTACTTTGTAACCGAATACGAAAAATACTACATGGATTAACCACTTCCGTTCTTCATCAGAGCACGCTGTCCATAGCTCTGACTTTGACTGCATATATGCTCCAACTTTCTTGTTTTTGTCCGCTCGCCGACCGATCTCCATCCCTATCTTCCTTTTACCGATGTCTTTCTCCGTCGATGTCTCATCAAAACTAGATTATGCTCACGCCATTGCACTTTTGTTTCCACGTCGGTCAAGTGTGTTACCAATCATTCATGCCAGTTAGACTGAATTTGATATTGAGATTTGTTAAGTAATTATGTCTTCTACTTCTGCAAAGCAAATCATACATAGGGCACGAAAATCCAACACGTACGTTTTTACGCGGTTCCTATTCAATCGTCGACAACATCGCCGTCAGCCGTTCCGCAAAAAGTTCAACGTGTAGGTGAATTCAAGTATGACTGATACTGAAAGCAAACTCCTTTAAGCATCGGGCTTGCCGGTACCAGGATCAGCACTATCCATATTCGAGAGGCTGTTATTCGTCGGCGGCACGGATTCAATCCACGCGAGTACAATCTCCTCGCATGACAACACCCCTCCTAACGATTCGGGGTTTCTCACCGGCTAGTAGACTCACGTCGAGTGATAGAAGGCATGTCATTACAAAACCCATTCCGTGCGATGATATTATGATACAAATGTGCGCATTGCACTTGAACGTCGTACTCAAGTCTGAGGTTCTGTCTGACATTGGTTAACAAAGTCAGGGATAACAGCGACTGCTCATCCCGTTTCACTGCTAAAAAATACTTCTCGGAGCACTGCTTGCTGGAGATTCAGTAAGACCGCATGATACAATGGGAGAAATCACTGACTCGTAATTCTTTCCAAAAGACGGCATCACATTGAGCTGAAAGTTTCCTCTCAAATGACATATGGCGGTGATTACACAAAAAACCTACCGCCTCGAGCGCCGTCATTTTCATGATCGGCGTGATCACACCCGCCTAAGAGTCAGACACTGCAAACATTATAGAATCCGATAGCATAACATACTTATGAGGAAGGAAGACAATTCCTATCGCGGCGTTTTATAACAGTATTAAAAACAGGACCGTTGAATGGAAGGGCCATCAAGGCCTCAGCCCTCACGTCAAAGAGCGATATGGGATAGTGATGGTGAGATTCACAAGTGTTCCGGGTGTCATAGGGAAGCATCTGGTATAGCCATTATCCTGTCTTTCACCCGAGTCTGTCGAAGTTGTTGTCAGGGAAATGGCCCACATCACGATGAAGGCGATACGTGCTTTTGCAACAAGGTCCCAACTCCTTGTATCCAAGCATAATTCAAGCCTCGTGGATATCGGATGCTATGACTCTCCCATGCCACCTCCCTCGTCGAAGAGTTCCTACCTCCAACTATGCTGCCCGCGTCTTGAGTTTGCTTCAACCCGACAGTCTTACACACCATGGCCGGCAGCAACAAGTCATGCGAGAGTAGGACCTCGTCTTCGTTCATAACCGGCGTGCTCCATATTTCACCTTGACCCAACGCGGCGTTTCCGAAGCAAGATCGCTCCTTCAAGGCCTCTTGGACGTTTTGATGTTTGCTGTCTCATGCGGTAGCGCTCAAGTCCCCCCACACAATCCGAACGACGATGGATATCCTTCAGTGCGTACAGCCTGTCTCCGATAGCCTGGTCGTGGAAAAGACAAAATCAAAAGGTGGTCGTTTCTACAGTCTTCACAGACGACCATGGATGTTAGCAGGAGAAATATACTCAATACACAATGATGCCTCACCCGTCGTGAGAACTCGTTCGCTCTTTACCATACTAAATATGACTGTGCATCGTGGTATATGCGTTTCTTCTGCTAATGGTTCTAGGCGATGACCTGCCACAAGATGCGATCGAACCACTCACCAAATTGACTGCATATGCCCACAAGTGCCATCGTCAACGCCATTTCATCCTGAATCAACATCCAGCCTGGGTATCAGATAAATGACAGTTGCTCAGCGTCGAATATCCTGGACGGCAAAGCCGGAGAGCTGGGTATGAATGGCGCCATATTCGTCCTGTAAATTTTCTGCAAAAATAGGTACCACTGAGGTCCTATTGACCAGCAGTTCTCTAGAGACCGCAAAATCTATATATAAAAAAGGCAGATGTCAACGTCGACCGAACACTAAAAAAGAGTGAGCTGTACTTAGAAAGACCATCCAGGAATTGACAGAGGAAAAGCGTGGCACAAGAGGCAGTGGCAGAAGATAACGAGTGGAAATCTCTTGAATGCTGCAAGCGATGACAGAATGGTGGTGAAGAGAGTGTCACGGACAAAATGGCATTATCGGAACCGGTAAACAGCGTCCGGACCGAAATAGCCGAAGCTTCTCTTCTCCTGTTTGCTTCTTCGACGCAACTCCTCAGCGCCAGCCTGAAGCTCTCTGTCTGATATACCGCCTACTACTCTCACTCCACTGCTGAGGATCCTTGCTGTTACAACTTCGCTAGACCCTTTGTTCTGTCTTTCAAATGACAATTCACGCTAATCTTAAGAGGGTTTTGTCACTTTTGAGACGCGTATGTTGCGTGGTTCTGCCCTTTGGGATTAGCGGTGGCGCTGGCTACTCCATATTCTGCCGCGTATTAGGAGTTGCTTGTAGGACATTGGACGACCGCCGATTCTGGCTTGGGGCTTTTCACAACTTTGTGAATGATCCCCTTTGAATTCTATAGGTCTGAGAATTTGAAGGAAAATGTTAACTATCTCATTTAGCTGCGAGTATACTGTGATTGAAGGATCGAGGGACACAATGAGCTATATACAGTATCTAGGAAGGCGTCAAGGTAAGCACTTTTTATATCTTCTGCTGCTGTCTCTCTCACGTCTCGCTGAATCTTTTTTTTTTCAGCGAGGAGTGAAGCTCCTTGAGGGCTGGCAAGCTGGAAGGAAAGAGCGAGCGTAGTCTGGTCTTACGGTGACGAAAACTCGCAGCTGCATTCGGAGACATGGAATTTATGACAGCCATCAATGTGCGTCTTGCTCTTTGTCTTCTCTCGCCAAGTTGAGGGCTTGTCTTTACAGGCGGACCAAAATTTACCAACGCGTCGCTCGTCCCCATCAGGACCTATATCGCAGTTGTGAACACGAAGCCCCCATCACCAATCTCGACACCGCAAACCTGTAACCTGTTCACGAACGTTAAGGATCAAGTCACTATTTAAGCAGTGTTCAAGCAGTGAGAAATCCGTTTCGATCTTGACGTCATTCAGTTCTCACAATATTTTACCCCTTCACCTCAGCACACCTGGGTATGCGAATCGATTGATAGACCCTTGGAGTAATACCACGCTTCCATTCACACGGTCCAAGGGAAAGCAACAAAACCATGCTTATGTGGCGTGGTCTTCTGTCTTCTGTCCTCCATCCTCTTGTTCTCGTATTCGTCTCAAACAGCTATGACCGGCAACAAAGTATTCAGAACTGACGTTGTCCGAAGCGCCGCTATCGCAATACTCGAGTCATTCCAAACCCTAAATGTTCGCTGGGCTATCTACGGTGATCTGGCATGGCATCTTCTCTGTGGTTCGGCAACCGGTGGCTCCGTGAGCGCTATTTTGTTGCACTCCATCGTATAAACTAAGACAACCCGCACTAGTGGCGACTGGACGTTCATATTACGGGCAATTCATCGACTCTCACTTATGCTACGCAGCACCTAGCGAGTGTAGATCACCGATTCTCTCTCGCCTCGCAGGTTGTTGATAGCAAAGCTACGATGACCTATATTCACAACGTGCTGAACGATGGGTCGCCGATGAAGAAGCACCAGTGTCAGGTCAAGTTTGTAAGCAGTCATTTGGGAGACTTTTTCATCATAAAAGACCTCCCCCTTCTGCCAATTCAATCAATTATCTACCGACACATCGAGGGCCGTGTTAACAGATCTGAAAAGAAATTGAAGAAGTCCATGTCGGAAGTCATCGCTATCAGTGAGGCGTATTTCGGTCTACCTAATATTCCACCTCCTGTTTGGAGCCTCACCCCTGAAGAGCGGCCACTGTTCCTCGACTACTTGGATAAAATAACCGCTGAATTCCCAGAGAGTGCAGACTTATTGACTCGTCTTCATCTCGAATTATTCCCGACTGCTACAATCCCGCCTATCCCGCCTTTCATCGTGTCGGCCACGAGGTCAGACTCGATCAGTGTTCTGGACGTTTCATCGTTATCTGCCAAAGAAAGAAAACTACTGACTCACTCCGAAACCGTTCTTACTGCGACACACACCCTTTCATTCTACATTCGTCAGCTAGGACATGATTGCTTCCTCGCAGGACCAGGATACGTTCCTTGGTATATCATGGGCTCGCCCATTGTTCCAACGGTATGATTACTACCTACCCTCAATTGTTTCCTTTTCATTTAAAATCGTATGCAGAGCCATCGTATCGATTTCTTGGTCATTCTTCGTAATGGAAATTCCCTTGACTCGCTTCAACGCATTCTGTGTCAACAGGGCGTTCTGAAAGCGAGGAAAGGTGCTTTCCAATATTCCGTGCTTGGACGAGATGGAAAATTGAGACCCTGTAGGGTCACCTTGACAGAAGTTCCTTCGTCGATGAGCTTGGGCCCCAATGAAAGCATCGGCACATACTTCGATGGGATTTCCATCATCAACCAGAACTACCTATTCTCCACCCTACTTGCCACCCTTAATTCTCGAGGACTTCCGGTGACCAAAAACGCGTACAAGAACATTGTGGCAGTTCTAGAGCTACTCCGCCATCGCAATGCTGATGTCTGGGCAGCATTCGAAGATAGCACACAACTTGATCAGCTGGCTAGCGACGTTGTCGCTGTTCATCCGGAGCTCAGAGGGTGTTTGTATACCATTGGCTTTCACTCTACCCTTCCACCAATCCTGCCCTCTCCGCTACCAGAGGTTGATGTCCACACAGCATGTGGCCCAACACCGACCGTAAGAATCCCAGCAATCCGCAGAAAAGGCGGAATCGTCTTTCAAGCAGCGGTTGATGCTACGCGCCTCCTCCAAGACTCCGGTTATTCGTGTGCCATTTTCGGCAGCACTGCTTGTTATCTCTATGGGAACAAGCGTCATCCCAACGTATGTATATCTACTCAAGCCGACTTTCGTTACACTAACGCTCGACTACAGGATGTTGATATCCTCGTTTCGTCCTCAGAGGAGGCAGAAATCGTCAAACGCAGCCTGGTCAACCACGATCCCCTCCATTTTTACTTCAGAAAGGCTAAGACTCCGGGAGCGACGTACCAAGTCTTATGGTATCAGCAGCAGCTAAATATCGGAGAAAGGGTGCTGTGCAGGCACACCAAAGTTGACATCGTTATGGCTGGCACGATGATGCTGCCGTTCTTATCATCGAGATCAGTCATTGTGAAGAATGCGCTGCCCCTCGTTCCCCTCGAGGTACTTCTCCTACACAAGCTCCAGGGATGGCACGATAATATGACGGCGTCCGAGTCACACAAGCAAAGAAAGCAGACGGCCGACGTGGCAGACATTCGGTGTCTCCTCAGCATTGTACTCCAGAGCTTGACGGGGAATGAGAGACCATGGGCTTCGGTGGCGCTGAGTTTCTTCCATGAAGAGTTCCAACGCCTTACGATGGATAGGGTAAAGCTCTTTTGCTCTGCATTTGCGGACTGTCGGGATGGTTGGTATCGGTTGGGATTTGAGGTTGTGTAAATTGTTATATCTGTGGATTTGGCCCTTACGATGTGATCATGTACTATGAACTCACTATGACTAAGATGCTTTCTTGGGTACTACACCAGTCTGAGCTCCGTTTTAAATCATTCGTCTTCCTGTATGAATTCGGATATTAACTTTCAATGACTTCATGCATCGCGCAGCCAAGGACACTTAGTCAGTTCTACACCAGACTCTCAGTGCCCGGTGGTTAAAGCCGGAGCATGAGAGAAAGAATTTTAAAAAGCAGTTCGGGTTCATCCTTGGATTTCAATGGAAAATGTGGGCCTTCTGTGTACAAAGGATTCCGAACCGACGTTGTAGCCACAACGACTTATTCACTGTTCTCCGAAGTACTATAAATTGTATGTATGTGCATGCCGACGCCCAATTCTAAGACAACGAGACATTCATATCCTGTCTTCAACGGTGAATACTCAGTGTTATATGAATGATTTAGACGGGTTGTACCATATCACCTTGAAGGTGTTTCGGACGTGTTCGACAATCCACGTGTTCCTGGAAAACGCAGATATTGCTACCCGGGGAGCGTTGAATACTAATTTGCACGTAGCCAGCTTTACATGAACAAGCTGAAAGGCGACTAAGTTGTAGTGGTTTGGAGAGTGCTCAGGATGAAATCTACGGGTGAATTCCCGGCCGTATGGTTCGAATATGGAAATGATATCTAGTGATGGTAGTACCCTTGATGTGTGCTGGCAGCCAATGTGCATATGATGTTCTAAGAGAAGGGAGTCGAGATCGGACGTAGCAGGCATGGCAAGGTGTTCGCTTGCGCTTGGGATAGAAAGAGGAATCGGACTGAGACTCGGTAAAGACATTTCGCGAGCGCCAACGTGCGTGTAAGAGTTGTTGGGAACTTCAGGGCAGGTCGCAGAAGGGTATCTAGACAGAAGAAATTTTGATGGCACCTGTAAGGAAGCAAAGAGTTATATACAAACGGGAAGGAATGGTAGGTGGAATGTACCAGCTTGAAAATCGGAACTTCCTCGGTTTAGCGCTACGTAAAAACCATCCAGCACTCTCTCAAGCGCTAGCCCTGAGGTCCCTCCAAACAATCCAAACAACGATGGATATCACCCGGTGTGTACTTCCCGTCTCCAATAGCCTCGTCGTGGAAAAGACGAAATCATAAGGTGGTCGTTTGTAGATCCAGAGACCGCAAATCCTAAAAATAAAAATAAAACAGCGGATATCAATGTTGGCCGAAGACTAAAAAAAAAAAGTGAGCTATACTTAGAAAGACCATCCCGGAATTGACACCGAAGGAAAAACTGGAGCACAAGAAGCGGTGGCAGAAGATAACGAGTGAGAAACCCTTTGAAAGAGCACAAGCGACGACGAGATGGTGAGAGGGGAGAGTGTCACGGACAAAAACGGCAATATCGGAACCGGCGAACAACGTCCGGACCGAAATAGCCCCAGCGGTTTGCTTCTTCGACGCGACTCTCAGCCTCAAGCTTACCGTCTGACGTGCCGCCTGCCACTCTCACTCCACTGCTGAGGATCCTTGGTGTAAAAAATCTGCTGCCTCCTTTTCCCTGTCTTTCTAATGACCACGATGCTCTGGCCCATCGACCCCAGCGGGTTTTGTCTTTCCAGATGCGTACGTTGCGTGGTTCTCGCATTTTGGATTAACACCGGCGGCTACTCCATAATGTATTAAGAGCTGCTTGTAGGACATTGAAGATGGACGACCATCGACTTTGGCTTGGGGCTCTTCATAACTTTGTGAGTCATCTCCTTCAAATTCCATAAGCCTCAGAATTTGAAGGAAGATCATAATTATAGCATTTAGCTGCGAGTATACTGTGATCGAAAAACCTAGGGACACGATGAGCTATATACAGCATCTCAGGAAGACACCAAGGTAAGCACCTTTGATATCTTCTACCGCTGTCTCTCTCAACCAAATTATGGCATCTCGCTCAATGGTTGATTTTTTTTTAGCTAGGTGTGATGGTCCTCGAGCACTAGAGAGCTAGAAGGAACGGCAAGCGTAATCTGATCTAACAGTGGCGAAATCTCCCAGTTGCGGTCAGGAGAGATGGATTTATGACGGCCGTCAATGTGCCTCTTACTCCTTGTCTTCTCTCGCCGAGCTAAGGGTTTGTCTTTACAGACGGACCAAGGTTTACCAACGCATCGCTCATCCTCATCGCAGTTATGAACATGAAGCCCCCATCACCAATCTCGACACCGCAACCATCATGCCAAAATCTGCCGAGCCTCTCTGACATCGCGTCGATGGTCTTCAGGCTGTTTCCTCGAATCTCCGACCATGGTTCCTTGTTAGCATCGAAATTCGATATTGTACTATACCTCATTAATTTCTCATTAATACGCTGTTTCCAGGCGCCTGATTCGGAGAATTTTCATCGGCTTACAATGTTTCGTCTCGTTGCCGCCGTACGCCAAACCAGTGACTTCATCAATATCTCTCCTAATCATCAATACATGGCGCTAGTGTGTGGCTTCGCGTACCGTGCATTCAGCAATGCACACCTTGTAAGTTGCGAGGTCACGTTTGTCTAGCCACGCCACCGTTTAAGGCTTGGGCCCGAGGGCTTTAGCTGACCTGTATTACCAAGATTTTGTGGCACTAGTACATATGCGCCTTGTCCGCGAAAACCCTTACGTGTTCTATTTAATTGGCCAACAACTTCAACTGTCTTAAAGGACTGTCTGTCGGCAATGGCACAGAGACGCGGCTATACTACAATTTGAGTCAGTCTACAATCAACCTAATTGCCAATGGATAGAAGGAACCAGGTGCGCCCTACTCTACCATCTCTTTACTTCTGCCCACCTCCGCTCCTAGATATCATGATTCAAACTTGTCTAGCTAAGGCGGGTAATCCTCCATACCTCTTTCCCTAAAGATGCTGCGGGGTCTACCATGGTTTCATGCGGCACGAAGCCATAAGCGGTCAAGCTTGTGAATCGTGCGTAGTCTTCCAATCTCTCTTCAAATTCTCCAGCTCATCGCAGTCCTGAAGAAGTTCTGTCCACAGCGGTCACGAATCGTTGACCATCAGTTTGTATCCTACTACGATCCCAATATAGACACATTGCACTCGCTGCATATGTCGTTCCACTGACTACTTTATCTCCTTTCTGCCTGTGCATCTATCGGATCTCGTGCTTTCTCAATCTAGAGGAAGATCCATTGATGGTCCAGCAAAGCCCACCGATCTCTTTGTTCTTCCCGTCTTTGATTTCCTTTGACTTGTAGGCGCCACCAACTGCACTACCGTCACGATGCTAATCTGTCCCCCATCGGCACCGGAGAAATGAGTCGCGTTTCTTGGATCCTCTCTCGCTACCTTCCGATGCTGCAAGTTACAAAACTATTCGCATGTGTTTCACGGTCATTGGAGAATCTCGGTCGTTATCATGAATGAGACAATGACTAGGTAGGACATCGTTTTATTTTGGAAATCTGACATTTTCAAGTTGATAACTCATCAATCAGGACCATCGTCTGTGGAAACATCTCTATTGCTTGGAATCCGTCGACTCGACTCTTCGGTGTAGCTACCGAGTTGAAACCGGCGTCATACGGCGCTTATGAAGCGGATCACTGGTACGTCGGGATCGGGCCAAGAGAATTCTGCGTTCGACATCTGCGTGCATGCGTTCAACTGCGTTCGTCTGCGTTTGCGTGAGTTCAACTTACATATGTTTGTGGGCCCGTCGATGCATTTAGATGCACGGTATCCTGATAGTTAGTACCATTTCAACAATACCGGTTAATTATGTTTTCTGTTGAATAATGACTTACTTTTCTGATTTTCCTGGAAATATCTCCGTGACTTAATATGACTTAAGAACAAAGGGTAATCATCTATAAAGGCTATGAATGCATGCATGTTAGTCAATCCTAGTCTCACAATGACTAGAGTACCGTTTTATGTTGAACCACTTGTGATCCCTTCGCTTTTCTCGACTTTGAGTAAATCAGGCACCTCTAAAATCAACAGAAAGACTCACGCATCTGAAAAATAAGCCACGCATGCGTCCAAACATCGAACGCAAGCGTTAAGAAAGTGCACGCATGCGTTCCTTTTGAAAACGCATGCGTCCGAGATTAAACGCAAGTGTGTGACAGTTATGTGACAAATATGCGTGCGGTGCGTTTGACGAGTTCAAGTTCGAGTTGAACTAGTTGACTTATGATCGGTTCGATTTCTCCCGCCTGTATTTGCCTCTAGTCGCTCATTCTAAGCAAGTATTGTATTTTTATGATGTATTCCAGTTATATATAGCCAGCTTGCTGTCAAGTTGCTGTTTTGGAGCCGTAATTTAGCTCAGTTTCTTCAGCTTGTTCCTTGAGAGAATGGTCATGGTACCGTAGTCTGTATTGAAGGTTATTGTACCTCATGGCCTCTAATACCTCGTGAAACCTCAGAGCGCTCTTACATCTAAAATTCCATCTCTTACATTAATGAATTCAACTGTATAGACTCTACCATGATGAAAAAAGTCAATTCTGGCGGGTGTCGATGTCGTGCTGTGTATAAATTTGATAGGCAGTAAGTCTTACTTATACTGTAGCTAATAAAATAATTTTACAGGCGTCTGTAAGCCCAAATGTACAAGACGGCCAACAAACGCATCCATGTCACGCTCACGCAGACGTGACAAACGCATGCGTGAAAACGCAAACGCATGCACGCAAACGCAAACGCAGAATTCTACGTGCCCGTCGGGATCCATACCTCTCTCTGCCTTGTTGGGCTGATTGAACCCTTAGACGGATCTCCGTGACCGGTATAGGCGCAGAGAATGTGTTCAACGCACATGTCTATAACTGCGCGGCCCCCACGTTCAATGCAATAAAATCATATGATGAGCGCTTTATCACAAGCGAGAGAATAACTGTAGGCTCTACAGTGCGTTCCGCTTTCGTGTCGATTTCCCTAGGCTCAACTGGAACTATGTAGACGATCGCAGCTTCACGTCCAACCCTTCACTGGTCATCGATGTCAAGCCGTTCCAGAATGCCCAAGCAAGCACGTTCTTCAGCGCCCGAGGAGGCGGAGCAAATCAAAAATCTGCATCAAGCTGACTGGAGACTGGATGCTGCCTCATCTGGCTGCTTCCGAACGAATCTTGTACAGCGATGTGCCATGGACGAAGACATTGGTTGACCCCATTTTTTTTTCAAAGAAAGAGAGCTCAACTACTACGTCTCAGAAGTCTTCGATTCGTGAGGTCATATTACACGACCCTTTGAAGCCCGTGCTCGCACCGTATACTGAAATAACGGTCATGCATGATGATCATAGTACTAGTAAAACACCAGGTGCACCCGGTTCGTCCATCCCATTACTTTTGCTCACTCTGAGTAGGTGTATCCCGCTGATTTTCTACGCATCGGTAAATATGATATAGAAATGGTCCGTTTTGCGGAGAAGCAGCACCATTGGACTTCGTGACCGGCCGATCCAGGTGATTTTCAGGCGGCGCAGGCTAAGGCGAAGGCGTTACTGGTTGACCGTGCTTCCAATTCGTAATTCTTTTTCAATTTTATCGAGCTTATTTCTTCGAGTGTCGTTGTCATGCTCTCAGACATCCATCTTTTCATTGTCACCTTGTCACATCTCTCCCAGCAATGAGCAACAACGAAGTATCCAGAACCAGCATCGTGCGCTATGCTGCTGTTGCGGTACTCGAATGCTTCAAAACTCTCAATATTCGTTGAGGTGTCTATGGCTACCTGGCCAGGGACGCCAGGAAGAGAGGCAGAGGCTGGAGTGGACAGATTTACGGTCACTGAGTAGGAATCCGAAGGAGATAGTCTACAGTACAGAGTTTAGTCAAGACTGAAACAATCATAAAAATGGACGTACTTTGAAAATCTGTTGGAATTCATCTTTGGGAAATGGCAATGGCGGTACCCAGTACTAGCCTTGCTGACGCAGTGGCTAACCCCTACGGCGTGTACTCATTGGCCGACGGCGTTTCAACTGTAAGGAAATTTTCCTCCGGCACTTCCACCCTTGGTGTAAAAGTCGCGGAGATCCGTATGTCGACAGGTAGGCACGCGCGGTCGGAAAAAACCGTTGCAAAAGAATGAAGTTAAACTGCACCCCGCAGATCACGTCTGACCGAAGCATGCTTCGTATTGATCTGGGTGTCGAGAAACCGACCGGAGACTATCCAAGTGAACGACAAAATGGGGAACTATGGATACGGGTTCATGAAATTGCGATTTCGCATTGGTGGATAAGTAGAAAGGGACGGGAACTTCTGTGAAGAGCCCAGTATGAGTTGCTGTTGTTGAGAGATCGACGAGAGCAGGAATGATGTTTGAATATTGACGACCGTGACTACCACGCTCTGAGACGATAACAAGCAAGCTTGCTCGTTGGTCTTTGAGTGCCTGCAAAGAACAACATTCAGCTCGGCTTCAGAGGACGAAGCCGAGCAAAACGGACATCGACGAGTTTCAAAATTCCGCATCTCCCGACCGTAGTGAGTCCCAGTAACACCAGGCTATGTGGCCTCCTTTCAAGCTCGGCTATCCTCGAGTGGCTGCACGCCTAGCTGCATAAAATAAAAATTTCGGCGAGATGCAAGCATGCGATTCGCGGTCGAATAAGACATCCTAAATATGCTATAATTCTTTTGAGAGAACGCAGCAGAGGATATCAAAAATTCTTACCTTGGTGCCTTCCTACGAAGATATGGACGGTTCACTGCATCTATCGATCTTGAAATTGTAGTACGCCCATATAAGAATCCGGATGGTAGCGTTTTCGTACGATTCCAGAGCCCTAGCATGTGTAAGTGACGATGCGATGCAAAGAAGGGCCCGGGAGATCACAAGCGAAAATGCTCCCAGGCAGAGTCGGCCGCCGTCCATTTTCAATGACCCTAAGCTCCTCCAAAAACTGCAGAATGTGAAACAGTCGCAGTCAGTCCTAATTTCAAGTCATAGAAAAACGCTACCTATGCGCCCACAAAGTGACAAACATCCTCCATGCTCCAGAGTGCAGAGTGGGCCAGAGCATCGTTGGCATCGGAGACACGGAGAAACGAATCGCGCAGAAGTTTTGCAGCAGTGGTACTCGAAAGTGAACGTGAGAGCGAGAGCCGGCCCGTCAGACGGGAAGTTAAAAGATGGAAGTCGCGTTGAAGTTGTAGGTCGGCCAATTCGGTCCGAATTCCGTTTGGTGGTCATTGGCCAAATTCGGCTTCGGGGCTTTGGCTCTCTTTCTCCTCCTTCCTGGACTGTAATTCACGTTCTCTCTCGCTGTCGTTTTCTAGAGCAATATTTTTTGGATTAATGAGTGTGGGACAGGACAGTCGGTCTGGCGTTTTTAGGATGTCTCTCGCAAAACACCAGACCACCGGCCCTTCTGCAGAAATCATCGAGATGGACGTTGCGCCGCGCTCGTTTCCACGGATATTCGACTCTCAGCGATTGCTTTTCTTCTGCTACGCAGATAAGCAATGACTTAACGACGATTTAGGAGGACGGTTGACCAGGGAAATAGCTTCGATGGTGGTGCTCATAGCCGTTGTGGTCGATTTGGTGAGTCACTCGATCCTATTTTCTGGCACGCTGTAGCTTATGACGTTCAGCAGGAGAATGATGTCAAGATTTGCTCACGAGTCAGGTCGTTTTCAACACGGGTGCCGGTAAGCTGTCCTTTCGCTCTGAGCAGATTTCTCTTGCTGACGTTTTCGCGTGTCGGTAAAGATGATAGAGAAAACGTCCATTTTGGGGACAAGCAGCACCAATGGATTTCGCGACCGGCGGATGGCTATTTAAGGTGGCATAGGCTGAGGCAGAGACGTTCGGATTTTCAAACTGGCCCATCGTGCGTCCTATTCATTCTTTCTCAAATTTATCGAGCTTATTCCTTCGTTACAGATATTAAGTATCAAGTTTCTTTAACATAATTCAGCAGGCGACGGACCGTCTAGGATACCCCGACTTTACTATGCCATCTCATCCATCGCTATCAGCGGCGTTCAATTCGCGTTCGTTTGATTGGGCCATCTGCATCGTCAAATTTTCAAACCTCGACCTGGTCACTGTGTATGACTGTCGTTGTCGTCGTCATACATCATGGCCTGCAGCCAAGGACTGGATCCTCGGATCCGGACTTCCTATAACCGCCTCGTCGTGCAATCCGAGGACGAGCCTCACCTTTTCCGACTACCTGTTTTTCTATGATTATGCTCTCTCCAGGCTCTGTCAGCCATTATCCCATCCTGCTCGTGCGCATACATGAACACAAATCTCCGCGCAGACAAGGGGTCCTGCCGGGTATTCTTTAGATGCCTGTTTTCGTTGCGGAAATGCCTCTCTTGGGGAGCTCCTCCGCTAGCGATGAATAGCTCACGCGACTGAGAGAGAGGTCGCATCATCAATCCTTAGACTTTTCCGAGTGGTACTCCTATGGCCTTCAACCAATCTCGAGGAATCGGTTTTGATCTCCAAGTTGCTGCGTTGTACGTACTATCCACCCGATCTTTCTGTACAGTACTAATCTTATTTCTCCCATATAGATGAGATCTGCCGAATACCGCCCGCTCTAATCCTTCCCACTTATACTACCTAGATTTCACAGCCTTCGATGCCGCGCCCTCAAATTCTTCCACCTTATATCATTCTCCCGCATTCAATATCGTTGCCCAATCTGGTATCGACACGTATATGTTCGGCAGCTCACAGGATAGTACCATGCATCTACGTCGACGTTCTCTTGCGTTGAGGCGTCGCTGACACTCGGTATCCTGCTCCGCTGTGGAAATATTCCCTGTCGCTATGTTTCAGGTGCGGCTTGGGTTGAACAAGTTTCCAATCTGCCCTCTGACAGATGTGGCGGCTAGCCGGTGGAAGCGCAAGAGGGAAAGGTTGAATGCGTAGTGATTATAGCTGCAGGTGATGGCGTTCGGCGCACTGGGGGGCCTCCCACTTCTTTGAGCTCGTGCAGCAGATGTCAGTGAATCTTTCAATCAAGCAGGTATTTGTTTGTCCTGGTCCATCGTTCTTTCTTTATCATGTTGGATTTATCGACTTATTGCAGAACTCGAACGTTGAGGGGAGATTCATTTTCGAACAATATCGTTTTTGTTACTGTGGTGGATCGCGGACCTACACGGAAGAGGACACGGGAAACCTCTGCATACAAGAATCTCGATGAGCAAGCCTTCAGGTATGTTCTTTCCGATGATTCTCTTCCTTCGACTGACTTCTCTCTCGCAGACCCTTTTCGTCTCGCTCTCGGATCATATACATATTCATCCTTCCACACGCTCTGTATGATAGTGCTATGGGCCAAGACATCAGATACCCAGAGTGTGGATATAATGCGGGGATCTATGCCATCAAGAGCGCTGCTGATAAATAGTTCGTACTCGTCATCCATGTTCGGCAACAAGCAAATCAACGTATCCACTAGCAACACGATACTCCGAGGTTTACAGTTACTGAACGACTACTAGGATGGTATGGCAAGGTCTTTCAAGACATTTTGGGGGCGTCTAGCTCTTGATGATGGGAGGTATGTCGGTGGTTCCATATCGCCGTGATGATTCCTCAATATTACACACCTTCTTCAGGTCATGAGTACTAGATGCAATAAACTATCGGCCCTTGTATTGCCTTTTTCCGTCACGAGACCTCTGGCTAGGATAACAAGTCGAAATGTAGATTTGCATCAACGCAACAAGAAATCAGGCCGTCTCTTGGAAGTTTGCTAGAAAATGTTCGAGAGTGCGTGGATCTACTCGTCGCAAGAAGGCCACTTAGCAAGCATATTTTGCAAGGATTGCTGAATGAATTAAAATTTGTTAAGGGTCAGCAGACCGGAGAGATTATGCGAATCTATTGATAGGCGCTCGTGAATACCGCGGTCCCTTCGCACGACCCGAGGGGGGAAGCCACGACGGTGTGTTCTCCTTCTCTCAGGCCTCTATCCTTTCATGGTTGCTGTCTGATTCTCCCATCTGTCCCTTAACAATGAGCAGCAACAGAGCATCTAAGACTACTATCGCGCATTGTGCTGCTCACGCGGTATCAGAATGCTTCAAACCTCTCAATATTCGTTGGGGTATCTATGGCGACCTGGTCAAGGATCTTCTCTGTGGTTCACGAACTTCACGAACCCGCGACTCTGTGAGTTTTGCCTTGTCGCTCTTCATTGTATAATCTGATTTATGACGTACTAGTTGCAATTGAACGTCCATATCATGGGCAATTCAGCGACGCTCGTGCATGCCATTCAGCGTTTAGCAAGTGTCGATCGCCGATTCTCCCTCACTACACGCCTGACCACACGCGTTGCTCCTGGCACAGTTCACATGTCCTACAATGGGTCGCTGATGAGGAGGCACAGATGCAATATTGTCTTCATCTGCGGTCCTTTGTACAGTACTTTCATCGTCAAGGACCTTCCCCTTCTTCCGATTCAGGTCATTCTATATCAACTAATGAAATCAGGACCTGGACAGATGGATGACGTCATAGCAATCAGTAAAGCATACCTGCGTCTGCCTAATCTACCGCCTACTATGTGGGACCTCACTCACACAGAGCAGTCACTATTCCTCGAGCGTTTCGCGGAAGTAAAGGCTGTATCATTTTCTGCTGCAAGGCTATTGGCTCGTCTGTATCCCCCCTTGCCTGTTGGTTTTTCTTCTATCCTCGCATCCAGACGTCGCCAACAGGCGAGAACAAGTGGTTCGTTACCCGCTATACAAGTCCCAGACATTAACGCACGTGGTGGAGTCGTCTTTCAAGCAGCCGAGCACGCTACACATCTCCTTCAAGAGCTGGGCTATACGTGTGCCATATTTGGCAGTGCTGCTTGTTTTCTTTATGGAAATAGACGTCTCCCAAATGTATGTATCCTCGCTCTTGTGGACCAAGGTTAAGCTAATGTACCTTTACAGGATGTCGATATCCTCATCTCGACTGATGAAGACCCGGAGGTGGTCAAGCGCTCTCTGGTCATCAAGAGTCCTCTCCATTTCTACCTTGTACGGGCCAAGACACCAGGGGCGACTTACAAGGTGTTATGGTACCGACATTGTCAAACTATTGGACGAAGGGTCTTTACTAGGCAAACCAAAGTTGATATCGTCGTGGCTGGCACGATGATGCTACCCTCCCTATCATTGCGATCCATCATCGTTAAGGGAACGTTCCCCGTTGTTCCCCTAGGGGTTCTTCTCCTGCACAAGCTTCAAGCATTGTTCGATCATATGACGGCGCCCGAGCTGCACAAGCAAAGAAAGGGGCCTGTCGATGTAGCGGACATTCAGTGTATCCTCAAGATTGCGGTCCGGAGTCAGATAGGGACTGAGAGATTGTGGGCTCTGGTAGCGCTGGATTTCTTCGAGGAGGAGTTCCAGGAGCTTACAATCGATAGGGTAAAGCTCTTCTGTTCTGCGTTTGCGGAGTGTAGGGATGATTGGTACCAGCTGGGATTCGAGGTTGATGATGACGATGATGATGATAATGAGTAAAATTGTTACGCTGGTGGATTTTGCCCTTATGAGTTACGGTGAACTATAGTCTCAATATTACCTGGCTACTTTTTTGGGTAGTACTGTGCCCAACAAGGCGTTCCAAGTGCCTCTGTAAGCACGTTCTTCAGCACCAGAGGAGGAGGCGGATGAAATTAAAAATGCACGTCAAGCTCTTAGCTGACTGAAGACTGCATGCTGCTCCATTTGGTTGTTTCCGAACGAAACTTGGACAGCAATTGACGAAGATATCGGTTAACCCAGTTTTAGATTTTCTTTCAAAGAAAATAGAGATCAACCACTACCTCTCAGACGTCGTCGAATTTGCGTCGAATCGTAAGGTCATATTACAAGACCCTTCGAATCCCACGCTCACGTTGTATGACAATGTTTCGGTGACAGTGCACGTATTTGAACCCTTACTCGCAGCGTAGCCTCCCGGCGACAAAAGAATCCACGCGTCTTCCAGAAGCAATAATGCCGTCAATGAGAATTCTTCCCTGCCTTTCAAGCGAGGTTCTGACAGAGTTGATGAGATCTACGAGGTCAAGCGGGAACTGAATCGTACGAACAATGGACGTGGCGACTAGAAGCCACGAAGGTCTTCACCTCGTAAGGTGCAGTCTTAGAGATATGAGGTTGATCAATCAGGCCCAGGACTTGACTCGTTTTGATGTCTAGGGCCAGAGGTAAGTAAAAGTAACGAAACAAAGAATAGGACGCACCTGGAGATACTCCTCTGACAACAAATCATTTCTTCAGTGTCTTGATAAACGTTTGCTATTTCATAGGCGGTAAGTCATCGTTCCACGCCCAAATGGGACCAGTGAACTTACAGAAGTGGCGAATAAGAACAACACACGACAATTGCGGAGCAACAGAGGGCAAAATCACAGCCCTTCGGTTAAGACATTCGACATCCACTGGATGGCGACTTCGAAGAGATTTATGAGCTGGTGGAGGCCGCGGTAGATAAGCAGACAAAAAACGTAAATAGCAGAACTGCGTATGCACCAGAACACTTCTGAACACGGAATTTGGGACCCTTCCGCTGACTCTCTAGCTGCGTCCGACTTCGCTTGTGATCATGATTCTCACGGACAGCAATCGAGAGCTACAGCCATTGCCTATACGTAGTTTCTTCTGGGTTTGACCAGGCTGAGATTCGAGGACAACCGTAGAAAAACATGGACGTTGAAATCAACGAAGGAAATGATGACATCATCATGCCGAAATCTGCCGAGCCTCTTCGACATTGCGTGGATGGTCTTCACGCTGTTCTCCTTGAATCTCCGACTATGGTTCCTTGTTAGTATTGAAATTCGATATTGTACTATACCTCATTAATTTCTCATTAATACGCTGTTTCCAGGTGCCTGATCCGGAGAATTCTCATCAGCTTACAATGTTTCGTCTCGTTGCCGCCGTACGCCAAACCTGCGACTTCATCAATATCTCTCCTAATCCTCATCAATACACGGCACCAGTGTGTGGCCCTGCGTACCGTGCATTCAGCCATACACGCCTTGTAAGTTGCGAGGTCACGTTTGTCTAGCCACATGGCACAGAGACGCGGCTATACTACAGTTTGAGTCAGTCTACAATCAACCTAATTGTCAATGGATAAAAGGAACCAAGTGCGCCCTATTTTACCATCTCTTTCCTTCTGCTCACCTCCGCTCCTAGATATCCTTATTCAAATTGTCTAGCTAGGGCTCGTAATCCTCCATACCTCTTTCCCCAAAGGTGCTGCGGGGTCTACCAAGGTTTTACACGGCACGAAGCCATACGCGGTCAAGCTGTTGGATCGTGCGTAGTCTTCCAATCCCTCTTGGAATTCTCCAGTTCATCGCAGTCCTGAAGAAGTCCTGTCTACGGCGATCACGAATCGTTGAACCTTTGTTTGTATCCTACTACGATCCCAATAGGAACACATTGCACTCGCTGCATACGTTGTTCCACCGGCTAATTTATCTCCTTTCTCCATGCGCATCTATCGGATCTCTTGCTTTCTCGATCGAGAGGAAGATCCATCGATGGTCCAGCGAAGCTCGCCGATCTCTTGGTTCTTCCCATCTTTGATTTCGTTTGGCAAGTTGTAGGCGCCAGAAACTGTACTACCGTCACGATACTAATCTGTCCCCCATCGGCACCGGAGAAATGAGTCGCGCTTCTTGGATTCTCTCTCACTACCTTCCGATGCTGCAAGTTACAAAACTATCCGCATGCGTTTCATGGGTAATGAAGTATCTCGGTCGCTATCTTAAATGAAAAAACGACTGAGTATGTCATCGATTCCATTTGAAAATCTGACCTCTTCAGGTCAATGACGAGTCATCAATCATCGTTTGTGTAAACATCTCTATTGCTTGGGATTCGTCGATTCAACTCTTCGGTGTGGCTACCGAGGTAAAACTGGCGTAATACAGAGCTTATGAAGCGGATCACGGGTCGGACCCGTACCTCTCTGCTGTGTTGGGCTGATTGAGCCCTTAGACGGATCTCCGTTACCTGTATAGGCGAAGAGAATGTGTTCAGTGCACATGTCTATAACCGCGCCCACGTTCAATGCAATAAAATCAAATGATGAGGGCCTTCTCACAAGCGACGGAACAACTGTAGGATCTACACTGCGTTCCGCTTTCGTGTCGATTTCCTTAGGCTCAACTGGAACTATGCAGAGGATCGCAGCTTCGCGTCCAACCCTTCACTGGTCACCGTCATCAAGCCGTTCCAGAGTGCCCGAGTAACTACGTTCTTCAGCGCCCGAGGAGGAGGCAGAGAAAATCAAAAATACGCTTCAAGCGGACTGGATGCTGTCTCATCTGGTTGCTTCCGAACGAACCTTGTACAGTGATGGCTCATGGACGAAGACATCGGTTGGCCCCCCTTTTTTTTCAAAGACAACAGAACTCAACCACTATCTCTCGGGCACATAGAATTCTGCGTTTGCGTTTGCGTGCGTGCGTTTGCGTTTTCACGCATGCGTTTGTCACGTCTGCGTGAGCGTGACATGGATGCGTTTGTTGGCCGTCTTGTGCGTTTGGGCTTACAAACACCTGATAAATTATTTTATTAGCTACAGTGTAAGTAAGACTTACTGCTTATTAGATTTATACCAAGTATGACATCGACACCGGCCATAATTAACTTTCTTTGTCATGGTAGAGTCTCTGTACAGCTGAGTCCATTAATGTTTGAGCTGGTATTTTAAATGTAAGAGCATTTGGAGGTTTTGAGAGTGTTAGTGGCCATGAGGTATGATAACCGTCAGTAAAAACCACGGCACCGTTACCATTTTGTTGAGGAACAAGTTGAAGAAACCAAGAAGAAACTGAGCCAAATCCTGGCTCAAAAACGACGACTTGACAGCAACCTGGCTATGCACGACTAGAATACATCATAAAATAAAATACCTGCCTAGAATGAGTGACTAGAAGCAATTACGGGCGGGATAAATTGAAGCGATCATAAGTCAACTAGTTCAACTCGGACTTGAACGCATCAAACGCACCGAACGCAGATTTGTCACAACACTGTCACACATCTGCGTTTAATCTCGGACGCATGCGTTTTCAAAAGGAACGCATGCGTGACTTGTTTTTGAGATGCGTGAGTCTTTGCGTTAATTTTAGAGGTGCCTGATTCACTCAAAATCGAGAACAGCATATGTACTTCGACACCAGAGGGTACTATATTCATTGTGATACTAGACCTTACTAACATGCATGCATTTATAGCCTTTCCAGACCGTTCCACCTCATTATTGAGTCATAATAAGTCATGGAAATATCTCCAGGAAATCCGGACAAGTAAGTTTAATTTCAACAGAAAACATAATTACGACGTATTATTGAAATGACACTAGCTATCAGACGACCACGCATCTAAACGCATCGATCAGGGCACAAGCGCACGCAAGTTGAACTTACGCAAACGCAGACAAACGCAGTTGAACGCACGCACGCAGGGGTCGAACGCAGAATTCTCTTGGCCCCTATCTCTCAGAATTCGTCGATTCGTGAGGTCATATTACACGACCCTTCATATTATAACCCTTTGAAGCCCGTGCTTGAACTGTATGCTGAAATAACGTTCACGTATGATGATCATAGTACTAGGAACCATCGCGAAGCAGGAACTTGTGGCAGGTGCGTTTATTTCGCTCACTTCCATCACTTTTCCCTTAATTCTATGTTCTCTCCAGACTCCTCTCTTCGCTTTGAATTCTAAAGAAGGCCTCTGCCCTTGACCGTTTGCTATACGAGTATCTTTGCACGATGTTCTACTTATGCCTACCATGGTGATCGCTGATATTACAGGGTGAGCGTGCCGTATAACGAGGAAAAATACTCCTGAAGTTCAATTAGACGCCTGATTGATAACGTGCACTTGATAGTCCATGAACCCGTTGCGATTTGCGGTCGATCCTGGCTATGTCATTTCGTCAACGAGAACCTTCCATTTCGACATTAGCAGGAACAATTGGCTCTGGAGCGACTTTAAAAATGCACGTTACGATGGCAAGTTTTCACTCACTAGATTATTTACGGCAAAAATCTGATGATGGTTAGCGCTCTCTGATATGACAAAGTGGTTACTCGGTAGAGCAGGTTAGCATCAAGACGACGGCACTGTCACTGGTCAGCACGGCACTTAGCCTCAAAGGATTCAAACCGCACCTCCTACTAATGGTTCAATGGGTCTATATCTCCTGCTTGTCTTATCCTATTGTTCCTTCTGACGAGCTCGCATTTACATGTGCGCTTTATTCTACGTTCAAATGTACCATCTGTACGTTAGAAGCCGGGATCAATAATTCTCCGCTAATTTCCATCCTGATCAGCGGACAAATCATCATCATCATCATCAAACTCGCATTCATCAACCCCCTTGGAGGTACGTTTACCGTTTGCGACCTAGTCTCTACTTTCTCGATGGATATCACTATCAGGATTGCGTGGAAAGTGCTGGTATCGGTAACCGTGGTCTAATTTCTCAGAGGCTTGCCCTCGTACTCCGACTGCAACTGTGAACAAAGACAACAAAGACAAAGGTATGTGGAATTGTATTGTCTTAATCGCCATCATCAGCTAAGCCTTATCTAGGAAACGTCGCAAAATGGCCGAAAGTGGTGCTCATGATGATGGCTCATCAATCATCGTTCCAATGCAACGCGCGTACACTGGGACGAAGCTCATAATATATTCCTCCCTCGCAGACACTCCATGCAATGACCTCGGCATAGATGGACTGTTAGATGGACTCAATATCACATTCGGAACTTCATACGCCCTGGACTCCCCATCCATCTCCTCCGCTCTCGAAGACTGCATCGCGCATAACTACGACTTTGGTACTGCCCATGCGCGCCTCCGCGGGAGCTGGAAAAAGTGGGATACGATGCAAGCGGAGCTACGGCGCCGTGAAACCAGAGCCCGGGATATGCGACAAGAAGCTCTAGTTGGTAACCGGATTGTCCAACCGTACATGGTCCCTCGGCGCATCTGGGATTTATACAGCAATAGGGTAGTACCATGGTGGATAACCGGCCATAAACATCGGCTATGGGCGATATCGCATGCTTGGATGGATGAGCAGGATCGCGTCGAGGTGCAGACACCCATAAACGGATACGAATGGCCTGTACCCATCCCCAAAGACACGAACCTGGATCGTGTTCGCACTGAGATGCTGAATTTAGGCCTGGAATATGTATGGCTGGATGTCCTCTGTTTGAGGCAAAATGGTGGGCCAGGGGAGGCTCTACGTGCGGAGGAGTGGAAGGTTGATGTGCCCACTATTGGGCATATATACAGCATCGCCTCGACGGTGTGCTACCTAAGCGGGCTGGGGCGACCTTTAAGTTTGAATATAGGCACCTTGGAGAGTGATCGCAGCTGGTTCAGACGCGCGTGGACGCTACAGGAGCCAGGCCGTCGTCCCGTCATTGCGGGCGATACATCCGATGGGCCTCTGCATGCCAGGCCAATTGACAAGGAGGGAAACCACAGGGACGAGTTGTTGACGAGGTTTCACAGGCACCTGAGGTCCTTGGAAAACATAAAGCCAATGTTCTCCAGCGTATTTCAGATCCTGGCGGACATGCAAAATCGCGTGTCAACGAACCCTGTTGACAAAGTGGCGGGTCTGTCATTTCCTTTGATGTCGGGGGAAATACCAGCGTACTATGAAAAACAGTCGGTTGAGGACGCTTGGACGGAGTTAGTGAACACAATGATTGGATGGAATCGGCGGCAGTTGTTCTTCCTCTATCCTGCGCCTGGAAACGCGAGCAGGAAATGGTGTCCCTCGTAGGAGCAAGTCATGACTACGCCTCTGCCGGTTGATCGCTTACCAACAAAGACTGAGATGAGCGGAGAGGCGTACGATGACTGTTATGAAGGATTATGTATCGAAAGCGGCATTGTGCGAGGATTGGCTGTAGGAGGTGCGGATGGAGTCAACAGACAGGGAGAGTTGGTTGTTGAAGACGCAAACGGGACCAAGTACAAGTTCAACATCGTTGCCGCTCACCAATACCCAATACCTGAAGACTCGTACGTATTGATAGGAGAAATGGTATCCTTGATGGAGTATTGGGTAGTCGGGCGGAGATTGCCAGAGAAGAGGTTTGAGAAAGTGTCCGTGTTCAAAATGACCGACGATAAAGAGAAAATCAAAATGTTAGAGGATCTCGCCATTGCTATAAAGTCTCGTAACCTTCTTGTTTGATGTATGAACAAATGTATGCGATAGTTTATGAACGGTACATTTTATGACCCTACCGAATGCAAGAGAGTTGAGAACAGATGGTGTGATCTAATGTTGGTCAGCATCGTCCTTCATCAAAGGAAGATCCTTCTGCGTCCAAGGAAAATGGCAGTTATCTTCTGCATGAGCACGTTCAATTATCAAAGTGCTCGAACGAAAAAGCACAAGTCACTGAGCTGAACTCCGAGCACATATATGGCGTGCTTGTCTGGATCTGGCAGACGTTGACGATGTAGAATCGCGCTATTTCGTACTGTTTGAGACTGAGTTTACAGAAAGGCGGTCCATGGAACAGGAAGCACACCGAGGCTATTACGATACGACTATAGAAGCCAATAAGTTCGACAACATTGAGTAGGTACTAAACAGTACGCACAATCCACCAAGAACCTTGACTGTCCAATGCCTCTTTCTGCGTCGTATACCACTACCAAGCGATACCCGGTAGTCAGCCTTGATGTGAGCGACCCATGGCCCTTTCCCATTTTCACGATATCTGCGGCCGATTTTGGCTATAATAGTGGTTTCGTTCAGGTTGCGTGGTTCGAGCGTGACGACAAAATTGGATGATGCGCAGCTTCTCATCCTTGGCATCCATGGGTGGAGTTGAGCAGACGTAACGAAAAGGACATATGATACACACCTGAATGCCTCAAGAGGTCGCTATTCTTGATCCATCCATTACTCTGTGCAAATTATCGAAAGGTCAACTGACGCTCAGGACGACTAGTAATCTCCTCGTAGTCTTGCATAAGCGTTCCATAGACTGAACGCCATTGATATTTATCAGAGCACTAGCAAAGTTGGCCCATAACTATAAAGACGAGGTAACATAGTCCAGCGAGAATGTTCATGAGTCGCCGCATGACAGAGAGCGGCTGAATCTTGAAGAGATAGAGCTTTCAGGTCGGCACCATGGTGGAGTAGTACCTAGTTCTCCTTGCCAGGCCGACCCTTGGTGAAGAAATTCGATGTGGAAAATGCAGATAGTATACGACACACTGGAGTCGCGTCTGGCTGACTTCAAATGTTAGGCGACTTTGGGAAATACGGCAAGCGGCGAAACATGACGATCAGAAATAGCTACGCACCACAGCATTTCGTTCACGCCACATTCAAGCCCTCCTTTTTTTGATGGTGATGGTGATCTGAAAACAAAGCGACGCCGAAGGACATGATGTCATCATCATGCCGAAATCGGCCGAAGCTGCTCTTTCAACGCTGCTCTCCTCGGATCTCCATCCATGGCTTCTTGTTAGCACCTGCAAAACTCGAGAACATACCGCGCCTTCCACCGGCGGCTGTTTCGGAGCTCCCGGCGCAGGGCATTCTCGCTACCGCCTGGCTAGTAAGCTACCTGCGAGGCTGCGACTTCATTGATATCTGGCTAGAAATCGTCATCAAGACACCGAAGTCCCTTCGAATACCGCTTTCGTCTCTTGCACGTAACTACAACGTACTTTCAGGGAGAATCATGTATTGCTAGGTATGTGTCTATCCACGCCACCATTTGAGGTGGGCCAAACAGTTTTATCTGACCTGTAAGTTCGAGATTTAGTTGCTCTTGTCACCTGCCACTAAAAATTTCATCAGTAAATTTAACACACCAGGTGCATCCGGGTAGGTGTATCCCGCCGACTTTTCTGCGCAGCGGTAAATATGATATAAAAATGGTCCATTTTGCGGACAAGCAGGACCAATGGACTTCGTGACCAGCGGATCCCAGGCAGATGGTGACTTTCAGATGGCGTAGACTAGGGCGAAAATGTTACTGGTTGACCGTGCGTCCTATTCATAATTTTTTCTCTATCTTATCGAGCTTACTTCTTCGTTACAGATACTAAATACCATGTTGCCTCAATCTAATTTAGAAATGGAAGGACCGTCTGGGATACCCCGACGTCACTGCGTCATCTCATCCGTCGCTAGCCCCGGCGTTCAATTCACGTTAGTTTGATCTTTCTCCGTCTCAGCCTTTGGGCCATCTGCCTCGTCAAACCTCGACTTGGTCACTGTCTATGACTGTCGTCGTGGTCATGCTTCATGGCCTGCAGCCAACGACTGGACCCTTAGATTCGGAACCACCTCGTCGTGCAATCTGAGGACAAGCCTCACCTTTTCCGACTACCTGTTTGTCTATGGTTATACTCTTTCCAGGCTCTGTTAGGCATTATCTTACCCTGCCCGTGCGCATACATGAAGACAAAGCTTCGCGTAGGCAAGGCATCCTGCCGAGTATTCTTTAGGTGCCTGTTTTCATTGCGGAAATACCACTGTTGGAGGGCTCCTCCGCTAGCGATGAATAGCTCACGCGACTGAGAGAGAGGTCGCATCATCAATCCTTGGACTTTTCCGAGTAGTACTCCTGTGGCCTTAAACCAATCTCGGTTCGATCTCCAAGTTGCTGCGTTGTACGTACTATCTACCTGATCTTTCTGTATAGTACTAATCGTATTTGTCCCATATAGATGAGCTCTGCCGAATACCGCCCGCTCTGATCCTTCTTACTTATACTACCTAGATTTCACAGCCTTCAAGGCCGCGCCTTCAAATTCTTCCACCTTACATCATTCTCCTGCATTCAATATCGATTCCCAGTCTAGTATCGACACGTATATGGTTGGCAGCTCACAGGATAGTACCATGCATCTACGTCAACGTTCTCTTGCGTTCAGACTTCGCTGCTACTCGACATCCTGCTCCGCTGCAGAAATATTCCCTGTCGCTATGTTCAGATGCGGCGTGGGTTGAACAAGTTTTCGATCTGCCGTCTCACAGATGTGGCGGCTATTAGGTGGAAGCGTAAGAGCAAAGGTTAAATGCGTAGTGATTATAGCTGCAGGTGATGGCATTCAGCGCACTGCGGAGCCTCCTTCTTTGAGGTCGTGCAGCGGACGACAGTGAATCTTTCAGTCAAGCAGAAATTTGTTCGTCCCGCTTCATGGTTCTTTCTTTATCACGCTGGACTTATCTGCTTTTTACAGAACCCAAACGCCGAGAGTCTCGTTTTCGAAGAATGTATTTTTTTTACTGTGGTGGATCGCGACCCTGCACGAAAGAGTACACGGACAATCTTTGGATACAAGAATCTCGATGAGAAAAGCCTTCGGGTATGTTCTTTCCGATGATTCTCTTCCTTCGACTGACTTCTTTTCCGTGGACCCTCTTCGTCTCGCACTCGGATCATATATATATTCATCCTTCCACACGCTCTGTATGATGCTATGGGCCAAGGTATCAATGGCATCAAACCGAAGACGGCGCCGTCATTGCTTCCGAATGTTGGAAGGTAGTTGCTCAGTGCTGGGCATTTTCTATTGTGATGCCTTTCGAGATGGAAAATGTCGAGATTGTGGATATAATGCGGGAATCTATGCCATCAAGAGCGCTGCTGATAATAGTTCGTACTCTTCATCTATGTTCGACAACAAGCAATTCAACGTATCCACTAGCAACACGATACTTCAAGGTTTACATTTACTAAATGACTACTAGGAGGGTACGGCAAGGGTCGGTCAAGACATTTTTTGAGCGTCTAGCTCTTGATGATAACTTAGCGCTGGGTCCTTCACTATGGGGGTGATCAGTCAATCAGAGACTGAAAACTATGGCCAAATATTGAGGCGTGGAAAATTTAGCATAGAATCAAATGCAGAATGAAATATTGAGATTATTTAAAATATTCAGGCCAATATTCTCAGCATATTCTTGCCATATTTGATAGTAATCAAAGATAAAATAGTATTCATATCATACTGCCGAGTATAGCACCGGAATATGGTGCGAAACTTTTACCTATTACTTTGGTTAGTTCAGGATCAGCATGCCGAGGGGAGGTATGATATGTGCAGGGTCCTCAGACACCAATAATGCTATGCGGATTCAAAATAATCAGACTGTATCCCCAAAGGGACAACACTGACCTCATCAGCCTTTACTCAGGATAAGCTGGATTTTAGCCTTTTCTCAGCCTAAGATCGGGTCTTTCCTTTCTGGGTAACAATGAAAACATTATAACTTTCAATCTAATTTTCAGGCTCAGAAACCCCTAATTTGAATTTAAATGCCCTCGGCATGCTGATCCTGAACTAACCAAAGTAATAGATAAAAGTTTCGCACCATATTCCGGTGCTATACTTGGCAGTATGATATGAATACTATTTTATCTTTGATTACTATCAAATATGGCAAGAATATGCTGAGAATATTGGCCTGAATATTTTAAATAATCTCAATATTTCATTCTGCATTTGATTCTATGCTAAATTTTCCACGCCTCAATATTTGGCCATAGTTTTCAGTCTCCGATTGACTGATCACCCCCGTAGTGCTTGCAGCATCAGTCCGTATCTTCGTGCTAGCTATCCGACGGAGGAATTAGGAGATCTGGAACGATAGCTGCCAGTGGCGAAAATGGACATTTACAATACTATGATACAGACAGACGGCATGCATCACGGTCGATATCACTTTCGGAGAATTGCGGGAGATGACACCCTGGGTAATTTCCTAGTAACTATTGAACAAGACATAAAATTCCGAAGAAAATTGATTATCTTATGTTAGATATTATCGTGCTACGGGGTTGACAAACGTCGACCGGAACGAAGGCGTTGAAGAAAATTCCACATCAAACAAGAAATACCTTCTGCTTGGTAGCCACACCGAGATCATGCAGCCCCTTCACTTCCTCCAAGTCAGGTATCCGGAACACCGACACCTTCTTGAACCTTTGTTCCGGAAGTCTGTCTCCAAGTACCCAGTATTGCTCTTGGACCTGATTGTGATGATCAAGTAGTTTGCTGCCTATTAGTGTGTATATGCCGTCCGGTATTTGGTATTGGTGATCAGCAACGATCCTAAATAAATGCCAGGTTTCCCGGATGCTATCTTCAACGACCAGCTCTCCCTGTCGGCTATTCCCCGCTTGGGATCCTTTGGACAGTCCTAGTACACAGCCAGATTCGATGCAAGGACCTTCATACCAGTCCGCATCTCTCTCTTCTGTCCGGAAAACCCGCCCAATGTCGCCATAAGTAGGATAGTGGGATGGCAGAACATCTGACATAACCTGACTCCATGACGGTTGCCAACCATTATTTCCGTTTCCGTGTTCAGGATACGAGAAGAATAGTTTTCCCCGTTTCCAGTTGTGCAAGACGCTCAACAGAGATGCCCATGCATCCTCTTCAGATTGTGTCTCGTAGTAGGCTGGTATCCCATTCGTCGACCCCAGAAGATATGCTAGACCCGCAACCCTATCCACAGGACCCGTCGAAACCCGCCTCTGCATCTCTGACAGTGTCATGAACACGTGTCCGTCCCAGATCTTCTTGAGCGAAAATATCCGGTCCTCGAGCATATCTTGTACTTTTGAATCCGTAGCATCATCATCAACCGAAGCCCCACCAATGATTGGTTCATGGGAGATCTCCTGTAGTGTCCATGCACGCCTGAACCAAGATCGATCACTCTCAAAGTCGCATGCCTGGGAATTAAGCGGTCGGCCCAGTCCATTCAGGTAATATATAACCTTCCCCCCACCGCGGCCACCCTCCTTATACACCCATCCAGTGGTGGGCACATCCACCTTCCACTCCTCCTTGCGTAGATCTTCCCTGCGTTTCCACTCCTTCTTCGCCTGTTCAGAGTTGTCCTCTATTTTATAGGCCTGCCTCAAACAGAGCACATCCAACCACGTATACTCTGCTCCAAAATTGAGCATCTCAATGCGGACCAGGTCAAGGTTGGCATCTTTGGGGATGGGAGCGGGCCATTCGAATCCATTGATGGATGTCAACACACTCCCTCGATCCTTCTCATTCATCCATGCGTGTGATATCGGACTTCGCCATTTGCGGACAATCCACCATGGGACTACCCGATTGCTGTAAAGGTCCCAGACCCGCCGAGGGGGCACCCAATCACTTATCACCTTGTTGTGGACGAGTACATCTTCCCGCATTTTCTGGTCGCGTTCTCTACGGATGCGTAGCTTCTCTTCGACGTCAGTCAAATCATCGTGCCAAACTTGGCGGAGATAGGCATATGCAATGCCAAAGTCAGAGCCGTCGGTGATGTAATTTCCAAGAAGAGAACACAGAGAAGGGGTTTCCAGGGTGTACGATGTTCCGAGTATGCCATTGAGCTTGTCTAGCATTCCGGACACGCCAAGCTCTGCGCAGGGTATATTTGCAACAGAAGATGGTATGACCGGATCTCCACCAGTGTAGGAGCGTTGTTTGGGGACGGCAATGGATAGTTCCGCTCGCCCTGTCTCGGCGTAGGCAGAGAGCATTACCCGGGGAAGGTTTTTATACTTGAACCAGATCTGTTGTATGTGTCAGTAATTTTCCATATCTTATTCTGTCTTCTTACCTCTTCCTTAGATGCATCCCAGTAGCATCCACAGGCAACATCATCATAAGCCTCGTGCCATTCACCCCGATCCATTTCGTATTTCCTGATTGTTGTCGAGTGAGACATCAAACATATACCATTGCACAGTAGGACATACTATTCCTCTAGGCAGTCAATGTTGCTAAGCACAAAGCGGTTGTTCACTGGGCCGTAGGGATATGCACAGAGAACCCGAAGCGCCTTGTCCTAGTGGTAGGAAGCAAATAGATCAAAGCGTAGGTGCGTTGATTTCATGTTCGGCAGTGCCCTAGATTCTAATCTCGGGACTAAATGCCATGTGAATGAGACACGTAATGCACCATATTATTAATTCCTTGTCCCCGCACCGATACTTAAATAGCGCCATGATATCTTGAGATCTGAGAGAATGCTGCTCGTAGGCCTTCGGTTAGCAAACCGGTTTTCAGGTTGCGTACCCGGGTCGGGAACATGGCCAATGGTATTCAAAAATGGCGAGGTTCATGGAAATAGACTATTAATGTTAGAGGTTGAGTAGAGAAGGGCCCGAGTGAGAACCGGATGAATATAAGGCGACCAAAGTTATTATGTGATTCGGAGATTGAGTGGTAATGATGTCGTACTGGATGTACACTTTGAGGTAAGTACGAGACTTCAGACATGAGAACCCTGCGTGACCCTGTCTCTTTGTGATAATATATTGAAGAAACCGAACATTGACTTTGAGGGTTCTACTTGCGAGACACGAATCATAAACAACGGGTCGCACCCGTCACGAGAAGAATAGAAACAGCGAACTATGAGCGTCTTGCATGAAAGAATAAGCGAGCACCCTATCTATCACGCTTCTACCATCAACGTTAGCAGCCTTCGCATCTTGTTACATTGACTTCCTGATACCTGAGGCTTCACGAGTTCGAAAGACAGTGTTACGACCTGGGATTGATTAGGCTCTTAGCGCCGAGCACAGGGTTTGGATTCAGTCCCAGGGTACCTAATACTGGGCGTCTATCACAATATGATTGACAGAAGGAAGAGAAGGTTACCTAGGGTTACGGAAAGTTTGTTATCCATCGCCATGGCCGAAGCTAAAATGGTTAGTACGGAAATATACTGAGATCATGGAGGATCCGGCGTGGGATGAAGCGGCATAGGCCTGATGTTCATACAGCTCTATGCTTGTGATGGGCGTCTAAGCAATTCCATCAATTCAACACAATAGACAAAAGTTGACGAACCACGCACCAGTATGCCATTGATATCAAGGTCGCCGTGATTGAAACAGCAGCTGTACAAATTATAACAAAACTTCACTGATGAAATACAGCCGCAGGTATCAGGTAACTCGAGGATACCTCACGTTCGGAGGGATATGTCAGTTGAATAAAAATGGAGACGCAAATAGCACCAGCTAAAAGTGATGGTCAGCATCTTTCTTCGAGTTCTGTTCCCTACAGAAATGGTTCACTTACAATATTACGAAATACCCCTAGCCAGAGTCGATGGCCGTCGATCTTTATATTTCATAGATAACCTCTTGAACAACCGCAGAATATGGATTAGCTGGCGTTATCACAGATCCGGAAGCCGAGAGCCACACAACATCCATGTCCGTATAGTACATTGATAAAAGCCTGCAATTTCAAAGAATGGTGTCTGTGTTGCGTGTGCGGGTCGGAGCTGATTGCGTACTTCAGTCTTTCGGTAAGAGCACACCTGCAGCTTACTTCGAAGGCTCACATCTTCCCTCGATATACGGTCCTATTCAATGAGCTTTAACTACTCAGGTCATGATGCGGTCATGGAAGGGGATCACATACAAAGATACCAAATCCTACAAGCCAGGTCGACTGGCGTCCTTCAACATCCCAAAATTGGCCTCTCAAAGCAGATCATGAAATATGCGACTTGAGCAGTAGTCCCGAGTACGAGAACCACACGCAACAGACATGTTTGGACTATACAGATGTCTGTAAAAAAAAAACTAACAGTATCAGTGGACCGGAGTATTATTGACATCCAAAAGACGGAGTAAAGTATCCGAGATAAATTTAGCAACTTCGATCTTGGGTGGTGGTTATGAGAGTATCAGATGGCACATCAGTAGTATAACTCGAAGATGGGAGTCGCCGGGAGAAAGTCATCGGTTAATTCGGTCCGAATTTCGGTCCCTGCCGATCGTCCGTTCCGTCGTCACTTGCTTTTGTTTATAGCTCTCTCAAATCTCTCTCATCTTCCGCAAACGCTTCTTGTCCTACGCATTCTCTCTCTCTGTCGACGTTGGGATGATACTTGTACGGATAACTATATATGGTGCACATCATTTAGCCAACTTTCACATCCACCAATTTTTCAGTGGATGCCTAGTCAGTAGAGAAATACCCATCCTAAGCTCTCACTGACTCATGTCTGTGGCGGAAATATACAAGATGGATATTTCGCCGCTCTCGCGGCCGTCAGAGGTCGACCTGATCACTGTGTATAACTGTCGTCGTCGTCGTACTTCATGGCCTGCCGTCAAGGACTGGAACCTCTAATTCGGACTTCCTATAACCGCCTTGTCGTCGTGCAATCTGAGGACGAGCCTCACCTTTTCCGACTATCTGTTTTTCTATGATTATGCTCTTTCCAGGCTCTGTCAGCCATTATCTCACCCTGCCCGTGCGCATACATGATGACAAATCTCCGCGTAGGCAAGGCGTCCAACCGAGCAATCTTTAGGCGCCTATTTTCGTTGCGAAAATACCACTCTTGGGGAACTCCTCAGCTGTCGATGAGTAGCTCACCGCAAAAGAGAGGTCGCATCATCAATCCTTCGACGTTTCCGAATGATACTTCCGTGGCCTTAAACCAATGTCGAGGGATCGGTTTTGATCTCCAAGTTGCTGCGTTGTGCGTACTATCTAACTGATTTTCTTTATAGCGCTAATCTTATTTGTCACAAATAGATGACCTCTGCCGAATACTGCCCGCTTCAATCCATCCTACTCATACTACCAAGATTTCACAGCCTTCAGTGCCACGTGCTCAAAATCTTCCAGCTTACGGTATTCTTCTGCATTCGATATAGCTGCCCCAGCGCTACCCAGTTTAGTATCGTCACATATATGGTCCGTAGCTCACAGGATAGTACCATACATCCACGTCGATGTTCTCTTGCGTTGAGACGTCGCTGATACTCAGTATCCTGATCCGCTGCAGAAATATTCCCTGTCGCTATGTTCAGACGTAGCGTGGGTTGAACAGGTTTTCAATCTGCTGTCTCACAGATGTGGCGGCTATTCGGTGGAAGCATGAGAGGGAAGATTGAACGCGTAGTGATTATAACTGCAGGTAATGGCACTGCGGAGCCTCTGTGCCTCCTTCTTTGAGGTCGTGTAGTGGACGACAGTGAATCTTTCAGTCAAGCAGAAATTTGTTTGTCCTGCTTCATTTTTCTTTCTTAATCACGTTGGCCTCATTTACTAATTATAGAACCCGAACGTTGAAGGGAGACTCGTTTTCGAACAACATCTTTTTTTAATTCTAGTGGATCGCGATCGCCCTACTTGGAAGAGGACGCGGACAACCTCTGCATACAAGAATCTCAATGAGTAAAGTCCTCGGGTGTGCTCTTTCCGAAGATTCTCTTCCGACTGACCTCTTTCCCGCAGACCCTCTTCGTCTCGCTCTCCGATCATATACATACACTATCTGATGCTTTCTGCGAGAGGGAAAACATCCAGACTGTGGATACAATGCGGGGATCTATGCCGTAAAGTTCGCTGCTGATAATGGTTCGTACTCATCATCCATGTTCGACAACAAGCAAATCAACGTATCCACTAGCAACACGATATGTCGAGGTTTACAGCTGCTGAATGATTACTAGGAGGGTATAGCAAGGGTCTTTGAAGACATTCTTTGGGCGTCTAGCTCTTGATGGTGGCTTAGCACTGGGAGCTATGTCGGTGGTTCCATATCGCCGTGATGATTATCCAATATTACACACCTTCAAGTCATGAGTACTGGATGCAATACAATATCGACCCTTGCATTGCCTTTTTGCGTCACGAGTTCTCTGTCTAGTATAACAAGTCGAATTGTAGGTTTGCATCAACGCGACGAGAAATCAGACCTCGAGTATCTCTTAGAGCTTTACTAGCAAATGTTCGAGAGTGCATGGATCTACTCGTCACATGGAGGCCGCTTAGAAAGCATATTTTGCAGGGATCGGTGAATGAATTAAAACTAGTTAAGGATCAGCAAGCCGGAGAGGTTACGCGAATCTACTGATAGGCGCTCGTGAATACCTCGTTCCCTTTGGCACGGCCCGAGGGGAAAACCCATGCTGTGCGTTCTCCTTATCTCAGTCTCTATCCTTTCATTCTTGCTGTCTTCTTCTCGCATCTGTCCCAGGCTCATAACAATGAGCAACAACAACATATCCAAAAATAGCATCGTACCTTATGGTTCGCTACCCCCCGTACAGGTCCCAGACATCAACGCAGGTGGTGGAGTCGTCTTTCAAGCAGCCGAGCACGCTACACGTCTCCTCCAAGAGTTGGGCTATACGTGTGCCATCTTTGGCAGTGCGGCCTGTTTTCTTTATGGGAATGAACGTCTCCCAAATGTATGTATCCTCGTTCTTGTCGAGAAAGGTTAAGCCAATGTACCATTTAAGGATGTCGATATCCTCATCTCGACTGCTGAAGACCCGGAGGTGATCAAGCTCTCACTGGTCAACAAGAATCCTCTCCATTTCTACCTTGTACGGGCCAAGACACCCGGGGCGACTTACAAGGTGTTATGGTACCGACATTGTCAAACTATCGGACGAAGGGTCTTCACTAGGAAAACCAAAGTTGATATCGTCGTGGCTGGCACGATGATGCTACCCTCCCTATCGTTGCAATCCATCATCATTAAGGGAACTTTCCCCGTTGTTCCCCTAGAGGTTCTTATCTTGCACAAGCTTCAAGGATTCTTCGATCATGTGATGGCTCCCGAGCTGCACAAGCAAAGAAAGGGACCTGTCGATGTAGAGGATATTCGGTGTACCCTCAAGATTGCGGTCCGGAGTCTGACAGGGACTGAGAGATTGTGGGCTCTGGTGGCGCTAGATTTCTTCGAGGAGGAATTCCAGCAGCTTACGTTGGATAGGGTGAAACTCTTCTGTTCTGTGTTTGCAGACTGTAGGGATGATTGGTACCAGCTGGGATTTGAGGTGGTGTAAATTGTTATGTGAACTTGGTCTTTGTATGATGGACTATCGTCTCACCATTACCTAGCTGCTTTATTGGGTAGTACTATTCCAGTCTGAACTCCGGTTTAAATCATTTGTCTTCCGGTACGAATTCGAATACTAATTTTCAACGACTTCATGCGTCATGCAGCTAAGAATGCTTAATTAATTCTATAACAGACTCTCTCTTCCCCTGGGTGAAACCGGAGCATGCGAGAAAGGAAGTCAACGAACAGCTCAGGTTCGTCCTCGAATTTAACGGAAAGCGCAATTCTTCCATGTGTGCAATGGATTCTGCACCGATGTTGTAGCCACAATGATTTTCCCTATTAACAAATTGGAGGATATCAACCGGTTGTGTGCAGCCTGTACCGAATTTATCAAAGTGTTTGTCACAAAACGCCCAACTCACGACCAACTGTAAACTGCTTGAGACGGAGAACAATGAGATTAGGCATGGGATGACATGAATATCCTAGTAATACGGACGAGAGTACAGGCTATTCTAGAATCATCACTGTTGGTCACTGATGCATTCAAACGTTGTCTATGGCGAATATGACAGGTGGTCAGACAGTATAACTGTAGAGACTGATAAGTTCGACAACTCCGAGCAGGCACTGAACGACACGCACGATCTACTCGGTAAACTGACTGTCGAATGACTCATTCTACATCGTAGGCATAACACTTGGTAGTAAGCTTGTAACACCTTTGGCCTTGATGTGACCGAGCTATGACTTTCCCGATTTCCCGACACTCACAACCGAATTTGGTTATAAGCGCCATTTCGTTCAGGTGGCGCAGTCCCGGAACGACGAAATCGTACCACATTCAGTCTGCCGTCGTGGACGTCTGTGAGTGGAATTAAGCAGAGGAAACAAAAGGACAGATAGTGCACACCTAGGCCAAACCCAGACGGGCGGACATTCTTGATTCATCCATTCTTCTGTGGAAATTCTAGAAAGGCCGACCGATGCTTACGACAAATCTCCTTGCTTTCTTCATACGCGTTCCACAGGCTAAAACTCGTGGGTATTGATCGGAGCGCTAGCAAAGATGGTTCATAACCACAAAGACAAGGTAGTATAGTCCAGCGAGAATGCTGATGGGCTGCCGCGCAACCGAGAGTGGCCGAATATCGCATAGATGAAGGCTTCCAGCTAGAACATAGTGGTGGAGTAGTACTTAGACTTCACGAAGAAATTCCACGTCGAAAATGCGGCTAGCGATTTTCAGAGATACCACACAGGAGCGGAGTCGCGTCTCGCTGACCCCAGACGATAGGCGACTTTGGGAAATACGGTAAACGGAGAAAACATGACCACTACATACGGAACGTACCACAACACCTTCTTCGCGCCACATTCAGGTCTTCCCCTTTTGATTGTGATGGTGGTCTGAAAGCAAAGCGTATACGCCGAAGGACGTGATGTCATCATTATGCCGAAATCGGCCGAAGCTCCTCTTTCCACGTCGCCGCGTCGATGGCCTTTGCGCTGCTCTCCTCGAATCTCTGCCGATGGCTTCTTGTCAGCGCCTGCGAAATTCAAAATAATACCACATTTTCTACCAGCCGCCATTCTAAAGAATTCCCGGCACAGGCCATTCTCGTTACCGTCCGCCTAGGATACAGTATACGCTTGCAACTTCATCGGTATCTGTCTAGAAATCGTCATCAAGCACGGTCTCAGTATGCAGTCCTTTTGAATACGACTTTCGTCTCTTGCGCGTAACGACGATGTGCATTCGGCCAGAACCCTGTGTTGTGAGGTGTGTCTACGCCATTTTTCAGGTGGGCTCCCCAGTTTTATCTGACCTGTATATTCAAGATTTGGTTGCTCTTTTCCCCTGAAACGATTTCGCTATCGGTAAATTGTACATGCCAGGCGCATCCGTCCATCCCGTCACTTCTGCTCGGTTCTGCTCGTAGATATCTTGTTCAAAATTCGCCTTGCCCGGGCTACTCAACTCGAATACCGCCTTCTCCCAAGATGTGGTGAAGTGACTAGGCTCGTCGCACAAAGCTGATAGTGCCGAAAGACTTTTTCTACTACTGAACTAGTGGATTCTACGTACGTAGTCTTCAACTTCCTCTGGACATCTTCGAGTTCCACTACCCTTTACAGCCATGAGCATCGTCTATAGCGGTCACGAAGTCCCGCTGTCCATATCTTACAATCCTAATATGGACACATCGTACTCGCTGTACTGTTTTTGGTCTCCTCCCTCAGGCTCTCTTCCTACTCGGGACATCCGTCGCATCTTTTGCTTGTCGTCGTCCTGGAGCAAGATCGATCCATGATCCAGTCAAGGTTGCGATCCCTTTACTTTAGCCTCGCTAGCCTCAATTTCTTTTCATCTGCAGCAGCCACTTATGTTCGCTCTCTATTCCGTACGAGCCGAGTCACTGATGCCTTGAGTATGTCCAGGTACTATCTATGAAAAGTGGTTGTAGCCCTCATTGTTTTTCATGATCCTAACCAGTCAAACTCTCTTTCGTTGATCTTCGGAGCTCCTGACACCAACGGAAACAATTGAGCTAGGACTGGAATCTGAAAGTCACAGTAAGGATTTTTTTTTGCTTGAGGTCAATGGCTTGAACGTATTTCTATGCGCTCCCTGGAGTCTTTAATGCGATGAAAAGAGTTTCGAGTGAGTTTCTCCCCGCAAAATCAGGGCCTTTTCTTATCTTGTTGTCCTTTGAAATCTAATGCTGTTCAAGGCCCCATCTCGCAGGAAGAATTGCCGCCGTATTTTCTAACATGGACATAATTGCCAGGAACACGGGCGATGGCAGAAGTGATCCCCCAAGCCACGATGGCCGTCTGCAATTCATTTGAAGAGATTTATGGATATGCGCTTGTCCGGCAATGTGTTATTAGGTGCATCTTTGACCAATCTCTTACTGGTCATACTTAAAATACTCATTTTTGGGAAGTTTGGTCACACAGCGTTTAGCGTGATCAAAAGCACACGGCTCAGGCGAATTCGTCTGTCTTTGTCGCTTCGAAGAACCAAGTATAGACGACATCTTGGCAAGGTATATGTCGAGCCTACGAAATCGGACGGCTCTTCGGCTAATTTACCTGATTCAGGCCCATGAGTGTCGTCGATGCTAGTTCGGAAGTCTTTCTTCTGTCTCGCAAGGTTTGTCCCACCATTTGACGCTAAGTATGTATTGCGTATCATCCATATGTTAGTCGCAGTGAGCACATAACGCTGCCACCGGCATAAGATATAACAAAGACTCGGTGAACGATGTATGCGCCTTGCGGATTTTACCTCTTTCTGATGTCCATGCGTTTGTTAGCATGGTTTTGGCCCTTGAGCGTATCAAATTCTCTTCGAGAGACAGCCTCACTGCTATTCTAGGGGATATAGTACCTCGGGCCTGAGCGTGGTATGTGGTCTTCTTTTCAACAAGCTCGATGAAGTTCATTAATCGCTTCCTATCCTCATTGCGGACTCTTTTCCAGTGTTGCGCCGATTATTGAATCCATATTCTCAAAAAGCGTGGCAAAGGTACATGCACCTCAGGCAAGAAAGGTCTTGGTATTCGTAACAATACCTAGATCGTGCAGCCTCTTCGCTTCCTTCTTGTTAGCCATCATGAACACCGACACTTTCTTAAACATCTCCCCTGGAAGTCTTTCCCCCACAACCCAGCATTGCCGCTCTTCGAGTATCC
The DNA here is from genome assembly GCA_030407065.1 of Armillaria nabsnona. NCBI lineage: Eukaryota > Fungi > Basidiomycota > Agaricomycetes > Agaricales > Physalacriaceae > Armillaria > Armillaria nabsnona. The sequence continues at coordinate 579,006 of JAUDQA010000013.1, forward strand.
CCTGATGATTACACAGGCGGCTGCCTACTAGTGTGTACAAGCCCTCCGGTATCGGGTATTGGTGGGTGGCGACGATCTTGAATGTATGCTTTACGCCCGTGGTATCTTCCACGACCAACTCTCCTAGTCGATGCTTCCCCTCGGGTGATTCTTCTTCGGCCAATCCCCGCACATAACCCGATTCAATGCAGGGTCCATCACACCAGTCGGCATCGTTCTCCTTCGTACGCAGAACGAGCCCGACCCAGCCACCAGTAAGATGCGGCGGCGGGAGCGCTTCAGTCATGGCTTGCTTCCATGATGGTCGCCAACGGATCTTCCCGTTCCCAGCAGTGGGATACAGGAAGAACATGTGCCCTCTACATGTTATATTCATCTCGTCAACCAGTGCTATCCACGCTTCCTCTTGAGATTGCGTCGCATGGTATGTCGGTAGTTCATCCGTCCACAGGAGATAAGACAGTCCTGCAACCTTATCGACAGGATTCGTCGACACACGCCTCTGCATCTCTGACAAGGCACTAAACACAGGCATCCCCAGCCCACCCACGCTTTTGTTCTCCTGCAGCCATGACAATCGATTCTCAATCCTCATTCGCATTTCTTTTTCCATCATCCTGTCATCGCCTGTATCCCCACCGATGATCATACGATTCTGGATCTCCTGTAATGTCCACGCCCGTCTGAACCAGCATGTATCGCTCTCGAAGTCGTCCGCCTTCAAACTTAAAGGACGCCCTAGTCCACTGAAGTAGCACACCAATCGGCCGTGTGCCATGCGATATACTCGTCCGATGGTTGGTACATCCAGCTTCCATTCATCCAGATGCAGATCGTCTCTTTTCTTAGACACCTGTCGCAAACAGAGAACGTCCAACCACACGTACTCCGCCCCAAGATTCAGCATCTCGATGCGAATGAGGTTGAGGTTTGCGTCCTTTGGCATCGGCACTGGCCATTCGCGTCCGTTAATAGATGTTAGCACATCCATGCGATCCTCTTTTTCCATCCAAGCATGCGATATTGCTGATGGATACTGACGTGCAACCCACCATGGGATTACCCTATTGCTGTACAGATCCCAGACGCGTCGGGGAGGCGATAGACGACTGATTATCTTGTTATTTACGAGCACGTCTTGCCTCATCTGCAGATCCCACGCTTCGCGGGTATGTAGCTTGTCTTGGATGTCCGTCAAGTCGTTGTACCAGAATGGGCGGAGACGACTAAAGGCGGTGCCAAAGTTATAGTTCTTGAGGATGTAGGCTTCAAGGACCGAGGATAGGGAGCAGATTTCCAGGGTGTATGACGTGCCGAGGACAGTATTCAGTTTCGCCAAGAGCCCTTCGACACCGAGACAGATGCAGGGGGTATCGGCAAGAGAGGATGGTATAATGGGATCTCTACCAGTGTAGGTCCGTTGCTTTAGTATCGAAATGGAAGATTCCAGTTCACCAGCCTCGGTGAAAGCAGAGAGGGTGACCTCGGGAAGACTTGCATACTTGAGACGCATCTTTTCGTACTAAAGTACGTTATTTTCTACCTGTATATTTGCGTTATTATTTGCTTACATGTTTATGTCCTTGACCCACCCCGTGTACATCATTGTTATAACGATGCCACCATTCTTTCCCATTCATCTCGAAATTTCCCAAGTCTTAGCGAATGAGGACGCGAAGATGAACGGTTACAGTGGCGCGTACTAATGTAGCCCCACTTGAGATTGACTTGGTATGGTGCTAACTCTGTACGGTTACTGAGTGGAGGATCGAGGGTCCTTGTCCTCGTGATAGGAAGAAAAGAAAACAGTAGTTGCTGTGCTAGACCGGCCCCATCAAAATGCATGACAACGGCCGGGGCCCAGCATTCGCGAAGATAGACGCTCGAAATCTTAATCCAGCCTTCCACGTTTCTCATCGTAATCTACTAATTCCTTGACTATGTGAGATCAATGCAAGATATGGATCACCTTGAATACCAATGCGTCATCAAAACACCAATCCGATCCCACTGACATGGGAGAAGTCGTAAGGCTCCTCATTTTGATTTATCTAGAAGTGCGCTCAATTCGAGATGGGAAGGTATATTCGACTAAATGGTCACATTGAAATTGCATTGAAAAGAAGTGACATCCAGCGACATACTCACCTTTGATAGACGTCCACAGCACCTCCACTGTATCTTCTTGGTTGACTTTCTGGTTCGTTTTCCGGTCTCCGCAGCAATGATCGTGACAGAATTGTCTGGCAATCGTAATGATTGAGATACTACCTGGCATTAGAACTGGGCAAGAGAACACCGTATCCCATTACGGGAAATCAACAAGTCAAATACTTCGGACGGCCATCTATAATCTATATCAGCTTAACACTACAGGGAAAATAATACGAACCAAGGGAAACATTTTATCTGCTTAGGCGAGCTTGGCGGTACGTTTGGCTTAGATTGACGCGGTGCAACCCGGAGCTGCTATGAGGCCCAGGCTTACGAATCTGAGTTTGGTTTCACGACTCGCACAACAACCTGACACCCCGACCTCGCACTCAGACGTGTATCGTAAGCACTATCATTGTCTAAGTACGACGTGAGAAAATGGAAAATACGGGAGCGGTACGCATATAAAAGTCTGACCTCGACACGTAGCCGTATTGCATACACTGTTGTCACCTGTACGGCCTTAGAATTTTGAAGGTCGCAATAACACGGGTTGGAGAGGTGACCAAGGGAGGACGACGCGTTTATAACACGTAAACGGACGCGATGGAGAACAGCGTCGCGTCGCGAAGTCATAAGTTTCAGGAAAAGTTCGGGACGGAAATTGCCGAGAGCAATGGTGGCTTACGTCACCTCCATCTCTCGTCTTCGCTGTTCGCGAGCACTGTTGCAACCTTCAACACGTACCCCACCTGGATGCGGGATCCCTTACCACTTATCGGCTCCTGTGACTCTTTCCGCGACCACTGTCCTCCACAACGATCTGACACCAATTCTCTCGAAAAGTGCAATCAAACACGAAGGAAAGTAAGGTAGGGCTAATAATTCCCGGTCCTGTTAATAACATGTTATTTAACATCGGGCCGCGAGGGGACATTTATTCACTAAGTTATTAACAGTTAATAATTTTCTTGCGAAATAATGTGAATAACAGGTGAAAAAAGAAATTTTTAACAAGCTAATAACAAAAGGTCGGTTAAAAAATCCAAGACCACTCGTACATCCGGGCTCAATTGATCTTTTTCAGTTCCTCTCGACGTGTCTGCCGACGCTGTTTACAACTCCATAAAATTGGAAACTCCACCAACTGTGTGCAGCACCCAAGCAGCATCTGCTTCGGAGGAAGAAGTGTCGAGATTCATGTTTTTCGAGTTCGACCGTATAGCGAAGGGTGACGAAAAAGGAATACCACTTTTGTGCCTGGCAGAGTGGAACGGTGCGGCGGTCACAGGCCTGGCCAAGCTCGATTATTCACCTTTATTCACAAGGTGTGTTGGGGTACCCTGTTATTAACTTGTTATTAACGTGTTAATAACAGTGTTAATGGGCCAGGAGAATTTTGCGAGCGATCCTTGCGAGCTTGCGTTCATTTGCATTTCACTTGCGATCACTTGCGTTCATATCAACGCGTTTATGATGTCATCAATGCGTGTTATTACTCATGAATGCGAGCTAAATTGACTGACTAGACTACCTCAAAACTTCCTCGATCCTTACGAGGTTTAAACACTGTTCCGGATAGATAATAATGTCAAGTAAACAGTTTAAGACATGTTAGACAGTAAATTACCTACCTGTGAGGCCCCAGGGATGGTCCAGAAGTCTGTTGATAGCATACTACCATCACAATATCAGTGAAAGTCCGAACGCAAATCTAATCATATGACCGCACGCACCGATCAAGCTAACGCAAGCATTCTAACATGGCTCGCAAGTGTTCCAGAATTGCTCGCTAGCGTTCTAACATGTCTCGCTAGCGTTCTAGCATTGCTCGCAAGTGTTTAACCAAGCTCGCAAACGAACGCAAGTGTGACAGGTCTGTCACGTTTGCGTTTGACACCAATTTGACACTCGTTTAAATCAAGTTTAACTCCAGCATCACTACTCTATCTACCCATCACAATCTTGTCTTAGTTATCTGTGCACTTATTTAGCCATGGTATTACTCATTCTACATCCCTTTGCTTTGTATCTTGACTTTCATAATACTCCGTAAGCCAGTAATCCGGTGCTGTTTTCCGCGAATCAGGGCATCAGGTCATCCATGTGGTGTTCTTCCAGAGCGCAAAGCAGAATTTGCCCCCAGCACTTCTAGGTCTACATTCGTCTTCACGGACGTCGATGGCGAAAAGATTGTCTGCGGAGAAGCAGGAACAAAGACAAACATCGCGATTTATTACTGTCTAGCTGGTCCTTTTCGACCGACGGAGTTTTGCATGGAATCATGATGTACGTCTCCTTCAATCCTTTGGTCATTGCTTCTGATGGCTTTGTGATAGATCCGATTTTTTGTGTGGATATATTGCGGCGATTGGGGGGATTGTATCTCCAAAATCTGACGTTTCATGTAGGATACCCCCCATCCTGTGATGGACCTTCCAAATTATCTTGATTGAGGGAGAGACGAGCGTCGATTAGTCTCATCGGTTAACTTCAAGGCCAGCCACCAGGGTTTACAAAAAAAAAATGTGTTTCAGGATCAAATTAAGTCAGGACTTGGATATGCCGCGTGCCCTGCAATGGCCCACCACTTCATTCATCGAGGAATTGACAAGGTTCGTAATCTGCAATGCACAGTTGACGTGTCTGGAACACTTTCGAACATCTGGATAGTCAAGCTGAGTCGGCAGACTTGAACTGGACTCGATCATGTCACGCGCGCAAATGATGTCACGCTCGCAAACGCAAATGCAAATCGAGGCTCGCAAGGGAACGCAAGCTCGCAAGGGTCGCTCGCAAAATTCTACGTGCCCCAGTGTTAATAAACCAATGTTAATTAATACCCATTTTTTAGCCCTACCTTAAAGGAAAGAGGGCGTAACGGAGCGAACGACGCATTAAGAGCCTGCGGCACGTCGACAAGTGAAGGGCGTACTTGGAGTAGCATGGTGTGTATTCAGATGTGTCGGTCCTGCCTCTTCTGCTTACCATATTCCTACAAGGTCGCCTAAGACGATCTCCAGCTGCTGCAATGTCGTCTTTGAAGGACCCATCAAGGCACGACTGCGACCACCTTGAATTCATCTGCTTTGCGCGGAGTTTCTTCTGCCAGAGTTCCCCTAACAAGGAGAGGTACGTGCACTCTTACCTCGAGGGCTTTGTCTGACCGTATATACCAAAAGATTCAATTACTCGGCGAACATTTGTACTGGACAACATCGTTTCAACATTCGACATTTCGTTCACGAAAATCTTTACCTATGTACGCCGCCTATAGAAGCGCTTCGGTCCCCGATGAAAACTAACGCCTACAAATACGAACCGTGCAAGAGGACGCCAACTTTATTGTCAGGTTTCATCCAGCTTGATTGCTCTACAACGTCATCAGATTCAAGCAGCTGAGCAACTTTCCGCGTCGTGACCAGCCAACTCAGACAGTCAAACACAGTTCTATCACTGTGATGCCATTTCTCCGAGACGTGTACTGTTGGATAATGGTGTATCTCGGTCCTGGGTGGGTGCTCACAGTCACTTCAGGGTATGTTCTCTTGCTGATATATTCGCGTATCAAATAGGTCGATTACGCTTCTGGAGAACCATTGGCTTGGTAGGGAGCGCGAGCAACGGAAGTCTGTTTCAAATGATCAGTGCAAGTAGGATGGGAGGTTGTTGTGGTAGCGTCGAGTGGTACGGTGCTGGCCATGCAGAAATTCGTGAGTCCTGCCTCGTCGTTCTTTGTTGATCTTTTTCGCATCATTGATCCGTCGCAGAATCCGAATGTCGAGGGGACACTTGCTGTCAAACTATGATTTTTTTCTTTGCTGCAGCGGGTGACCGCAAGGATCTCGATGAGCCTAACCTGCTGGCGTACGTTCCCTTCGATAGTCCATTCCTATCGACTGACTTCTTTCCCGTAGACACTCTTGACCTCGTTCTCAGACCCGGAGTCAGACCATATACAATGGTTCTGATTGAATCACTCTCGTCCTTCCGCGCTGTATGTCTAGTGGTGTATGTGACAGTGCTATGGGCCGATAATGTGGTTGTTATGGCGAAAGCATGACCACCGGGTGACATTAGGGGAAAACTACGAAATCGTAAAGCTGTCATCTTCTATTCAGAGCACCGGGCCGCGTGGCTCAATTTGAGCTTGTTGAAATACTGTACCTGTCTGTATCTATTGATTACTATATACCGATGCCCGTTATCCCCCTACATGTCCTCTTCATATTGCTCTCGACGACAGAATCTGTGATCACGTATGACGCAACACTTCAACTCGTGTTCTTCGCCAGGTAGGTCACAAAGGTCACAGCTTTGTCGTTTCTCATGTCAACTAATATGTCCCCCAGGACCGTATCCAAGGTCAATCTCCTAGTGAATTTCCTTTCAAGCCGACTGAACACTTACCTCTCTTTGCTTGTACCTAGGCCGAGAGCGAGACTTCCTTGGATGATGAAGAAGAATGGGAGGACGACATTGGTGATCATACTGCGGAGGAAATACCTCCAGCCAAAACAGAGGCTTCGGAGTCGCTTTCACGGATTGGCAGAGGGCTTGCAGTGACGCATAAGAAAGTATCTGCTAGCGCCGCTCGCTTCGGTTCCCGGAAGAAGCATAACACTCTTGACAAAATTCGACGACAACGACGCCATCGCAAGGCTACTACCGTCTCCGACTACTCCGATGGCCCATTTTGGTTGGAAGGAATGCTGAAAGGCACGTCCTTTTCCTTTTGGTACACTTTGAGTGTCGTCCAGCATCATGCTATCCGTTTCCTCAGAAGACCCCTCTCTTTTCTCACATCACTATGGGCGCTAGCATTCTTGTTTGGGAAGACATCCCAAATTCTGCAGGTGGTCGTTCATCCGCTCTGTTTCATCTCCGGCATATCGCATTCGTCGCTTTGTATATCTGGCCCACCTCCTACACGTGTTCCCAAATACGCTGACTTTCCGGCGCTTGTGGAGATTCAAAGCGTCACTTTTGAGAAATTGCTAGATGACTTTGTTCATGTTTCCCTGCTCTCTTCAGGCATCAAAAAGGCAGAGATGGGTGCCTCAGAGCTCGATGAAATCATCCACCGTGTCGAATACCGGAACGACGAGCATTTCACTGTTGCGCTGTCAAACTTCATTGCAACAGCCAAAGAAACCGCTATAGAGCTGCAAGTACTTAGTTTCCATTTGCAGGACACAATCGATCGGTGAGCTAATTTACGTTGTACGTGTGTTGTTCTCAAGTTCTGATATGCACTCAGCATTGTGGTCGCCAATAATCACTCAATAAATACCATTGACGGGGCGTGCACGAAGAATATGCGATATTCTCTCTCCGGTCTTATGCCGTGGTCGTCTTCTCCTACAGATGAAATGGTCCTGAAGATATTCAGTGAATCCATAAACATGCTGTCGGAGATATCAGAGATCCTCATTCTCAAAGCCCAAGTACAGTTGAAGAACCTTGAGGATCTGCAGGGGAATCTCATCGTTGTCCGCGACATCGTCCTCCGAGATAATTTGGAGGTGCCCGCCGACGGGAACGAGTTAATGTGGGGACTAGTGCATAACTACGGGTTGCAAGTTCTCGAATTCGTAGGTGAATATCTACAGCCGGCTCCGCAATATGTCGCCTCTGCACTGCATATGCTGCATGAGATGAGCAAAAATATTGCAGTTCTCCAAGAGCATGTCGCTAAACCGGCACCATCGGGAGCTTCCATTCCACCCGAGTTCCACATAAACAGCATGAAGCGGGGTTCGGCGAGGCTGGAGACATCTAATCGTGATGCTAGAGAACGAGAGAGAGAAGCCAGACGAATCCTTGTATAATTTTCACTTTATATCCTTTTTGACTGGTGTCAACGGAAACTACGCTACCCATGTTTATTAGTAGAGAAGACATGTCGGTGTATATTTACTCGTTGAGAATCTTTGAAATAACATTCGTCGCTGTTGATTGGAAAGATTGTCTCGCCTTCACAGTGCACCACAAGTCGTACGGAGTCTTGACTCTTGATGGCTTCGTGAATGCTTCAGTATTCCACGGAATCCAGAGATACATCTAACATTGGACGCATGTCCCTACTGAAATATCTCTGCAGGTTTGTCCTTGTCATGTCTGGATACGCCCAGTAGTACTATCGAAGCGAGGCCTCTCTCACATCCCCGTTCATTTCTGCTATGGTGCACCCATTTGGAATTCTTTCCTTTCAGGGTGGGAAATTCAACGAGTGGCGCAACTTTCATGGGAGGGTTGTCTGAGATACAGGGCCAGAATTATTCAAGCGCGAAGAAGAGGAGCGCAGAGCTAGTCAAGAGCTAGTAAGCAGTTGAGGGACAACACCCGGCCCGAGAAACGAAATACCGGAGTGCCGAATATTAATTCCGATTATGGCCACGGCCGATGGTCTAATTGTACATCCACATTGTACTCTGGTAAAGTCTCTGGCTCTCTCCCACCGTTTTCTCATCAAGCCAGGAGAAACGACATCTATCCAAGTACATTTTCCGGGCATGAATAAAATCCGTCTTCTGTTCACAATCTTGCGAGCTATCGCTTTCGTGATTGCAAAGTGAAGGGGACGTTGGGAAGACCGGTTCAATTTGGCGCCCAGAAATACTGAGGTGTGTAAGAAATAATTATAGTTTTTCTTTCCTCAACTCACCTAAATGACCTCCAACAGCAGCATTCGCGTCTTGTAAGCGATCCAAACCTGTATCTTCTGCAAGATCTTGTCAAGTCTTCTCGATGGCGCATGCATTCAGGTGCGTTGTATCCGCTCTTCAGATCACATCTGCTCACCTCCCTCCCCAGATATCGTCCACCCTAGCTTGCTCTTGGTCCAAACTCGTTTTGCCGGGACTGCTCAACCTCAATATTTCCTTCCCCGAAGGGTTTTCAGGCTGAGAATGGGTTATGCGGTGTCAGACTGATAGCAGCAAGGTGTTTTTTCATCGTCAAGTTGCGGGGTGTGTCTCTTCAGCTCCCTTTTGACTTTATCGAACTTATAGGCCTTTTTAGTCGTGACGCAGTACCGTCCATGGCATTCAAGATTTGTGATCCTTTCGCCAGATTATATTTGCCCATACCTGCCTTCAAATCTCACTGGGCTTCACGACCCAATGCGCTCGTTCCTACCGGTAACAAGCTACTGTCTCCCCGCGACATCGCACCTCTTGCTCAATCTTCGATTCTCTCGATTTCACCAACCTCTTTGCCTTGCCATAGCGCGACAGTTACCCGCCGATATCCAACAGTCATCACAGTTTTACCTCATCCCAATTTCTCTTGCCTGCAGTTTAGGCACGGCCCATTCCCCGTCTTAACTCCATCCACAGAATCATTGCCCATATTCGTTTCGCTGTCGATATCTCTGCGAGCACGTTGTGGCTTCTCAGTCTTACGCGCGAGGGACCTCTCAGTATGTTACATTCATTTGCAGAGCCTGTTCGGCGGTATAAGCAGAATTCACCCCACGTGTGACATTCGTCAAGTATTTGTCGCATGTCTGCTAGCGCCATAGGAGTATGGCTCTGTGATGACAGTCACAAATGCGACGTTCATGCTATCGTGCCAAGTACCGTCGCTGTTCTTCATCAGTATTGTGCTCATACGCCATTCTTTATAGCTAACGCCGGCTATCCTATTATCAACACTTTCTGCCTGCTCGCCGTCTCGGACCCAATGATCCGTGATCCTCCTATTATCAGAATGGTTTGGATAGTAGGACATCATTTGGGTGCTAATCTTGGTGTGAAACATGTACTGTGCTCTTCGAGGAGTATCAGATTCTCATGCATGGGAAGAGCTGTCGTCATGCCACGGCGTCATTCAGACGGTATCGCATCACAGTCCCAATTGGAGACGTCGGTCCTTCTTATCAAATGTGTAGGCAGTTCCTGGGTCGCTACTGTTCACGTTTATCCAACATTATCTCGGCGGCATGTTTACAATACAATCCAAGTCTTTGTACCATCCTCTCATCTTATAAAGGTGCCACGATGACACCGTCATTGAAGAAAAATGGACAAGAATTGACAGTATCAAACAATTGTGAGCTATTCAACATGCGAATACTTTTTACATGACTGACGATGCTAAAGAGGGATCGGGCCGGGTGTAACGTAATGAACATCCTTCTGTCACCATGGATCCGTTGCTATTCCTTTCTCTGCCGCGTTCGCACTCCATCAATCGGTTTACCTCCGTCGCAAACTTGGCCGTCCCTCAGCTAAACCATACATCGCTGGGTAATGGTCATCATCAAACAATGCCACTACTTTCGAGGTTGGGAGGGAGCAATGTTCAGCGCAGTACGTATGTAACTTATTTCTGGCGGGAAAGCCTATCCTTATTAGCATTCATTCGCAGTTATGGATAGTCACATTTCTCTTCACGGGTACTCTGCACGAACATATCCTCCAACATCGACCAAAAGGATACGCCAAGGACCGAAGAGCTACGGAGAAGATGTATAGCCTAACATCGATCTTCAGAGTGCATTTTTACGCGGTGATGAACACTTTTGCACGGGGAAAGAAATCATTAAGTAAGTTTCTTCCCTAGTGTCTGATGGCTTTCCTTATCTTCTCACCCTTGAAAGTGTCTCATACCATGGTACCATCTTCATCACGGGCGTCGCGTATGAGCACAATAACCGGTACCGACCTGATGGGTGAAAAGGAATCAATGAACACTTGCTCGGTGTTTCGCTGAGGGAGAAAATACACTACTATGTGCGCCTATCTTCCAATCATAGGCTGTCTTCACTAAAATGATCATCTCTGCAGAGGTCTGCAACGCTGCTATCGACTTATTGACCAGAAGTGTACAGCTGTCGCTCAATTCCTGTCCCCCTTGATAATCTGGGGACACCGCCTCCGAGCGGCAAGGACTCAGTATCGTGACCATTTTAACAAGATAAAATATACAGATGCTCTCCGCGTTGAAACATTCAAGTGATGCTGCGAAAGTCTGATTCGAATGTAGAGGCTTGCGCAATCTAGAGTGAATTTATTCCAAAGAGCCTAGAACGATTGAAAGCTAGCCCTTCTCTGGAGAGCGCTGAATGCATCTTGGCACCAGACCATCAAGACGATGGATCATGAAGGCGACTGAGGATAAGAGGATTTCAGGTAGCGGCAGATAATCTATAACAGAACGAAGGTGCGACTTGAAATGTTCGATAATTGACTGTGCTATGGTAGAGCATGTGTGCTCTTTTCTTTCTTGAAAACCATGGGCACATCTTGCCAGAACATCGAAGTGGGCACGCAAAAGAACGACTCGCCCGAAGCAGCAGTCCCGATGTCATCAGGCCACATGCCGAGAAATGCCGAAATCGCCCCATCTGGCCAGGCATCCACGGGTGAGCTTGAATGCAGCTAGTAGACCGGTATTTCCAGATGTGCGCAGGCTGCCATCGCCGATGATGCTGCCTAATGCAGCTTCTACGTTTACTAATCATGCACTGAAAGCAGTTTGGGTTTTGCTCCCCATCACAGTAGTTCGTACTCTTCAGTCTTCTCGACCTTGTTTATTTTAGTGATTATTTGTAGGTCTATAGCGATCAAGAATCGTGGTTGTCTTGCCTCCATGCTAGGCCTGCCGCAATCCTAACACTGGCACCAATTTTCTATATAATAATCTATCACTTCCCCGGCAACCAGTAGTTATTTTCGTCTTGGGATCAATCCACCATGTCGTTATCAGAACTTGATACCAGGATCTGCCGAGACTGACTCGTTCTTCAACGTTCACGACCACCTGCTCTCCTCCAGTCTCCCTGATCGAACCTAGAAGACACAACTAGTACGTCTACGCCATTCGAACACGCTCTCGATTGCTGGCCGTGGGTTGAAAACGGGTATTTTCACTGACTACAACAAGCTAAAGATATCCGTGGAGAATCGACATGGAAATTTGACTTTTAGCTCATCCTACTCCGTTAGAATATCGCCTTCACCGATAGCCATATTCGCTTCTGAATGCATTGGTGGCCAGCAGCAATAGCTACCGTGATAAGTGCTCTGTCCGCTGGGGATGATCACCTTGTCTCTTACCCGATCTCAATCTTTTCCCATTTCAAGTAGTATTACCTCATCGATCCCCTTCCTTCCCTGATCTGCTAGCATTGTTTCAGATAGCGGTGGCTTGGTTCGATCTCACACTTCCTTGATCTGCCTGCAGCCAGCTACATCCCTGGTGTAGCGATCGTCTGTATATTCCGTGACGACGGTCTTTCTGCCCTCTACTGCTGCCGCATTAGAAGTACCACGTGCTGGACATGCTCGAACCTCTCAAGCCTATGAAGCGAACATCCAGAAACCAACTGAGAGCAGGGTCATCTGCTCCCGATCATCCTTTCTTCTTCACCGGATTCAACCGGGTAAGCTCCTTTGTTTCAGTGGTTTCGTGTTCCTGTGTACAATAGTCACCTTCGCAGAAGATCCGACTCTACACAAGCTTAAATTGAGGCTCAGTACTTTGTCCCCGTCTGTATTAGTTATTCTCGGTGATGTAAAGTGCAGATTGAGTATGTTAGGTGGAATTCTTCGTCCTTCTGTGACTCGCTAGAAGCGCTATTTGTGTACGTCTTTGCTCAGACTCCCAGCCATTCTGGATGCTCCCTGAAGTCGGTTATAGCTATACCCTGCCAATTTCTATCCCTAGAACAATCTATTTTCCCTTGGCACGGTGAACCGCCGACATTGAATGCTAAATATTAAATAGGCTCTGAAGAGAAATCCCACCCCGAAGTGTCTGTAGTGTCGTGGCTAGTGTTGTTGACACGGTCACCTGCTGCTGCATCCATACTGTCATCTGAATAGGCTTCTGTGACTCCGTGGCATAACCTTTCATAGGGAATAGCCAGCGGAGCGAAAGTATAATCTCCTTCGATGATGAGATATTGACGCCTATAGTTACGAAGACATATGAGTACAACACCGATGATGAAGAGGAGTCCATGCCAATGAAACTTGATCAAAACTTACAGTAGTGCATCTTCCTTCAAGACATCTAAATTTTCTCCTCCTGCCACATAGTCGTAATCCGGTAATGTCCACAGAAAATCTTCGTTGACAGGAAGAAAAGCAGGAATTTGATAAATATAATCAACTGCATAAAGCCGATGTCGTGAATCCCATTGGTGCCGGAATTCTTTATGAAACGTCCAAGCACACAGTTCGGTGAGATATTCCTCCCACATGAACTTTGGAATGTCCTCTCTTGCTGTAAGCTTTTTGAGAAGTTGAGTGAATCTGAGCCAGGGCATTTGGTATAGAAGTATACGAGTAAGTAATAATAGGTTATCGACAAATGAAGGACTCGTCGATGGACCAGGGAAGTGAAGAGGGTCGAATGCATCCATGCTGATCATCTTATTGACAAGATGTCTAGCCAGGCCGTTTGGAATTTTTCTTGATTTGCCAGGACCACAGGAAGGAGTATCTCTGAACCTTGTGTATAGAGCAAGCAGCCCTCCTTCCTCTTCAAAAATACGCAGCACAAATTCGTCATCAGAAAGAGCAAGAAAAGGTGCAACCACTGTCCTCAGTAGGCGCCATTCCAGCTCCCAGTATTCAACTCGAAGGTCCGGGCTGCAATCATCTAAAGAGCAAGGCGATAACAAACAATGGATGGCATTACCGTAGAACACCTCCGCCGATGGAAGTGTTCCCTCCGCCGATGTTGATATGCCATCATGGAAAACCAATACTTGTAGCAATGCCATTCTTCCTCGTGTGGAAGATGTTTTGGGAAAGATACGAGAAGAAGAAATGGCACAGACGTCCCTTCGGGCTTCTAACTCCCAGTCCGATAGCCGGAGGAGCCGTCGAGGCTCGAGGGTCAACATTTCGATGGCAATTGCAGTCCCTTCCAGCAAGATGGCGATGTCTCGTGTACTATTGTCACGGCCAAGCTCAGCGCAGCATGCCCTGATCAGGCATGAGAAGACGGCATTCCTATCAGGGTCTAAAGGAGTCTCGGATCCAAGACCGTGGGAGGCTAATGAGCGTGACATTAAGCATAACCAGCCTATGAGACAGCCAGAGAGCTCGGTTCTCATAGATGAAAGGAAGTAGCTGATAGTGCTGCTACAAGAAAAGTGGATAGAGGTGTCATTAGTCACCGCTGAATTCCCGTGAGTCAACGCTCTGACTAGGCCTAACACGAGTTGTCTCATCGAGGAATGCTGATATACAGATAGCATGCGTGGCCATATTGTCATCAATTCTGTGGCTAGGTGTTTGGTAGATGGGAACTTGCATTCTGTAGGCAGATTATCTTGCCAGACTTTGATCAGCTCCATGGCTAAGAGTAGCGCAGATGGGGACTTCCAGTCCGCGTAGTCCAAAATACGGACCCATACGTTCTCGGGCAGGACAACACTATCCCGTAGCGAAGATTGGAGAACCGCAAGCAAACTGGAGGTAGTATCCCTAAACAAGCTTGACGGCAGAGCAGAGGGTGACTTGGGAATTATGGAGCGCCGACAGAGCTGCAGATTCATGATTGAGTACTGAATTTCGGGTTCCAGAGTGCTGACTTGATCAAATATATCCCCTATGGCGCCACTGATATCAGGAATTCTCCCATTATGGATCCCCAGAACAGTCTGTAAGACGACTTGCTTCACGGATGTGTTCGACGAGGTGGAATTTAGCCAAAGGACGGCTTCAGCATCGATAGTCTCCTCGGATATCCTAGCGCCTTCCTGTTCTGCTTCTCTCATTGATGAGGGTACAGAAGGCTTATTGTCAGCATGACGAGTGAGGATTGAGGCCCTATCATGTACAGAGAGATATAGTCTGTACGCGTAGGATGTCATGGGTGTTATGGGTGTTTTATAAGGACAGTTGGGATACACCAGGGGAAGGATGTGGCAAATGAGGTATGCGACATATGCAGAGCCCGAAATGAGAGAGACGATGTACGCAATAACCACCTGTAGCGAGAACAGGTAAATGCAAAGACCGGCGAAAAATAGACCTAAGGACATGCGGAGTAGGACAGGGAGGAGTCCAATGATCAATGGAACATGCCATTTTTCCAATCCCATGAATCGGTAGTGACGGATTCGACCACGCTCTCGAGGGGAACTGTCTGAAATGATGGAGATGTACTGATTAAGCCATTGCTTGACCAAAACAGTGGCAAGCGCAGTGATCAGGCTGAGAGTCAGGCTGGTGAACCATAGGCCGTTGACCCAGATGTCCGATAATGACAAAGAAAAGGACATATCAGGGTAGAATGAGGAGAGAGGAACGGAGGAAACATTAGATGCTGATCTCTGATATCCTACGATCTCCATCAGTAGAGACGCAGAGATACGGTTATAATCCGGTTGCAGATTTTGTGAAGTTTGAACCAGAAATGTTGTCAAAACTGCAGAAAATAAACTGGCCTGGCATCATCCTTTTCGTCAGTACAAGGAATAATTTCAGCGAGTAGTTTCTTACAAAGACGAAAAGAAAGCCAATGGTATCCTGGTACCCGTCCAATCTCTCACCATCAAAAATATATGCCTCGTCCAGGTATGT
The DNA here is from genome assembly GCA_030407065.1 of Armillaria nabsnona. Lineage (NCBI taxonomy): Eukaryota > Fungi > Basidiomycota > Agaricomycetes > Agaricales > Physalacriaceae > Armillaria > Armillaria nabsnona. The sequence continues at coordinate 594,707 of JAUDQA010000013.1, forward strand.
TCTCCAAAACCTTCCATTGGGTGACATCTCATCACCAACAGCATCCCTGGGGTATTTCTTTGTATAGTCATTGGGGTCAGATCCCATCCCTGGCAGTAAATTACCCATCACGAAATGCTCATTACCATGAACGCACCTCGAATTGCCCTTGCTCGCTTTCGGCGCTGCTTCTGATGCCCGAAATATGTCCCAGAAACCGGATTCTCCCTGCCTCCACCAGACATACCCATAGATGTTTGTTCTCCTGAACTAACTCGTTTGATTTCAGCGCCATCGAGTCCAGTTTCCACATCGTCATCAGGCTGAGCCATTTCACCACACTCTCGGGCGACTTCTTGAGCTTTGGCCATTGCGGGGTTGGTGTCGATGTAGGTTGTAGAGTAGGAAACAGAGCAGTATGCTAGGTATCACGGTGTTGCTTGATGCATACGTTTGAATCATCCATTTGACGTTCAGCATCAGTAGGATGTAGCATTCACTGTGCTCCATCATTCCAGGGCTGTATAGTATCCAGTCCTGAAGGGCAGTGTCTGCTAAAACGTAAAAGAGTGAACAAATAAATTATGTGAGGCAACTCTCATCAAGTGATTAACCGATGCGCATTCTGTAAAGGTGGAGATTACTATGACCTCGCAACGGCAGATGATTTGCAAGAGGGGCCTAAAAAAACGGAACGACCATCGTCAGACAGCATGCATGGTCTAAGGATAACACAGCAGCTATATCACTCAGGATAGCTACAATCAGAATGGTGTTGACTCATTGGCGGTCCACCAAAATAATCTTTGTATGTGTTGGTTTCCTTTGATTTATTTGATTGCATACAATGTACCGCTGATGCACTAAGTCAATCTCGTATTCATGTTGTGATCCTTTGTGTGTAGGGATGCCCGCCTTACACGGTTACGCTCGTATAAGTTACGGTCGTAGGTCCGTACACTGACCGGCCTTTTTGTGGCCCTGTTAGATTCGAAGTCATACATGTTCTTCTTTGTGCAGACCATAGGTATTTTGGCCACTCGTACTAAAAAAGTGCGCTGGTCATGATGGCTTCTTGTCCTCATTCGGAAGGACTCGTCGGGGTTTTGGGTCTTGTTTTCGAAATTTGAGGGGCAGCCTCTCGTGCAGAGTATTGCAGTCGGCGCCATCATGGCCGTAGCCAATACACGCAATCCGTTTGCCAGTGAGATTGACATCGTTTCCCAAGCGCCGCCAGAGAAAATATCTGATACCATGCAACACATTCTCCAAGGCGAACAGGTGAAGATGCGCGAACGTGATAGAATGAGAAAGATGGTCACGGATCTTTCCCTACTTACCAAGGCCAATGAATCGTCGATCGGACCTTCGTTGTTAACAACGCCTGCAGGCAAAATGCCCATCGTATCAGTTTTCTCCGGGAGTGTGAAAATATGATTGAGCGACAGGTGGCCCTGCCATCTTTGTGGCACGCCTTTGCAAGCGTAGGACACTGAGATTTCGTGTCAAGATGACTTTATTTGACAAATAAATGAATAACAGATAGCGAATTAAACAGATGGATACAAGGACATACGTTGTATTACCGACGAAGTGCTGGTGTAGAATTTACACAGAAACGCTATCCGCAGATAGCAGGATAGGGCCAGTGGAGCGCAGTCTTGGTGGCCCTGATTTGGCCGAAAATTAAAGCAACCTATTCCGAGAAAGTGAATAGGGGTTCTCGGGCAGAGTACGCGAACGTGTACCTGGGATTTTTAAAAATATTGCGAATGAGAGCTCCAGCAAAACGAGAGAGCCTAGAGATTGGAACGGAAACGAGATCCATGTCAGAGAGGGTCAATTATAGGCAGACGCGCGGACCATCGACGGCAGAAAGATCAGTGGTTCGGTTGCCCTCTTGCGCTGTAGTGGCGAGTCGGTCATTATACCCAGCTCGTTGCGATAGATACTTACCTCGACATGTTTAACTAACGCCTTCTTCGACCTTTCCATGGTCCTCAAAGACCTGCGTAAAAATCAGCATATGGGTTTGAAGGACGCCGTAGGCACGTACCATCACATTTCCTGATAGTAAACATCCTGCCATTCGAATCGGGTGATATAGAATGCAGGATGACATTCTGATAAAAGGATGCGTGCCCTAAAAGCCCGATTATGGTGGCCGAGCCAGGGCGGAGCACGGGGCACTCGCCCTACAGCTATTAGTCGGTAACATCTGGGAGTCGAGATAGGAGAGCGGGGAAGTCACATCCGACGAGCTCTTTGATGGCCCTATTCCTGTACATCTTTGTCAGGTGTTTTAATGCAGGATGGAGTACAAAACATCACATTCGACTGCGTTCTCCATCCATCAAGGGCCGAGACGGCTGACAGTCAGTACTTTCTAAGAAAACCCGCAGCATCATCAGGGCAGCTTGCATACGGTATAACGAAATCCTTCAGTCGCCCCAGTGGCCATACATCCTCTAAGCGTGAAAATCATGTTACGGAGACCGCAATTGAACACAGTTGGCCTACTCTCATAGGCAGTACACGAAGGGTAATCATCGTCGATATGAGTGTACTGCACCTGGCTAGGTCGCAGCAGCATTTGAATTTGCGCGAAATACTCTACTTAATGGTAAGTAATTGGAATTCAGACAAAGAACCAAGAAATCCACCTTCAGCTTGCGGAGAGGGTTCGGCAATGTCGCTCCGTATTTTCATAGCAGATAGATATCCAGATCCCCCAGGGAATACTAGATAAAGATAGATGAAGAAACGAAGCAAGAAAGTCGCGATGGTGAAAGGCGAAGGCCATACTTGGTGCCGAAATCTGCCGAAACTCGGCTCTTCCCGCGACCATGCTTTCTCGGCATCCATGATATACCTCTCGAACTCACTCCTACCCTCTCTCTAACACAGAAGCCTTGCGACGTAGTAATCCACTGCGAGCGAAGGATATTCTGAAGAAATATCCTCAGAAGGCGACATTTTGTCTGATACCATCAACCAGTGACTTCAACGATAAGTCTGTCGGCAAGAACTGGAATAGAGTCACGGTGGATGGTGTCGCGAGGCATACCAGGTGTGTACTTTTCTGCGTTCCGTTTCTTCTTCGTCTCACAGTTAGCCCGAGCATTTATAGGTTGACTGAGGGTTATGTCGCACGAGGTCTTTGCGAAAAGATTTTTTTTTCAACGAGCTGGTGATCGTGCGTACTCTTCAATTCTCTTGACCTTGTCTATCTCATCGGTCCTTTTTAGCCATGAAACGGCACGGTCTATAGCAATCAGTAATCATAGTACTCTCGCCTTTATGCCACCCAACCCCATTCGTCGGCAACCGCTGATTTTCGCTTTTGACCAATCCACTGCCTAGCTGGCTAAGACATCCGTAGCGCTTTTTTCTCTATCTCAATCTTTCTCTGTTTGAGGAGGTGCCGCCGTCAGTCGTGTCAAGCAGTAGATCTTGTTTTATCCTTGTCAGCGTTGGTTTCCTTTGAACCAGCCCGTCCCGACACGATGATGATCACCGTTCCGCTACGGTCATTCCTTCACCACGGCGGGACGCACGTAATGGAATCGTGATCTTCATCGCAGGCCTCTGATGCTGCGGTGGTTCGTGGGTACTAGCGGACGCTAGCCAGTGAGAAATAGACAGTTAGTCATCAGTTCATTTTGAAAATCTAACATCTCGTTAACGTCAGTCTATTAGGGTCATTTTCTGAAGCAGTATTCTTTTCGGTGGGAACTCGTCGATGTAGGGGTGGCTATGTGAAGCCTGTGTAATACAGAGTTCGTAGCAGATCACACGTGTGTTCAAATCCGGTTCTCTTTCTCTTCGCGTTGGGCTGATTCAGCTCTCAGAGATGACCGACACTATTACAAGGATTTCCCGGAACGGCGTCGGCCAGGGCAACGTCATCAACGGATGCATTTACAACCGCATGCACGCCTCGGTCCATGTAGACCAGAGTTCATGAAAATCGACTATCTTTCCAACGTGCTCGAATTCCGAGGGAGCGGAATCTGGTATATCGGCCTCCTCGATCCTCAACTCCGAACCCGCCGATCTCGCCTCCGTATTTCTCCCCAACCTCCTTCCAGGCCATGGTTGAAACACATCCAGGGATCTCTCAATCAGCGCCTGAACCCTGCATCGAATGCTTCAGATAAACCCTTCTCTACGAACATTTTGCCGGTCATTGTTCAGTTCCAAGATGCGTATATACGCACTCGAGTCGATAGATGGGTCCTTCAGGATCTATGCTGATGCGTGCCGTCGATGTTCAAGTTCAAAAAAGTTGTTCGGACCTGAGAGATTTCTCAGGTACCATAACGTCGTCCAGGCGGCAGGTGCCGTTTGATCCAGAAGTTTCATCTGATGGTGAACGTTGCGGTCGAGTTGACTGGGGTTGGTTCGGGACAATAAGCTACGGGTTAATGGTGCTGGTAAGGACTGCGTCCGGTTTCGTACATACGAGTGCCTTTGCTGACGGTGCCGTGACAGGGAGACTTCGAGAGCAAGTTGCTGCGGTACTATACGTAGCTCGGAATCAGCGATGACTGTTTGCTACTTTTTGTGGTCTTTTTTTTTTTTTACCGACGAAGCGCCGGCTGAGACTGTACAACCATTGCTTGATACAAAGTAGGTTACTTTCGATAAATCTCTACCTCCAGCTAACTTCTATTTACTACTCAGGCTTTCCGACCTTATACAATGGCCGTGCGGATCACACTTAGCAACGTCGCTTCCTTCAAGTCGACAGGTGGCGTACACAAAGACACGGTGACCGACACCGAGGTGCAGGACAATCCGAAGCTAGCACCCACGTTGCTCTCGAACATGGTCGATCATATAGTCGTGATGTAGGAAGAATTGGAGCTTATTCGGAGTACTGTTTTGTGGACGCGGAGAGAACAGCACGAGCATTGCTGATGAAGGTTCGCTCTCTCTATTCATATTCAGGGAGCGATGTACTCACGGGTGTCTAGCTTTGCAGCAGTGACTAGTTTTTGCATGCTGTCTTCCACGAGCGCTCAACTTTGATGACCACTTAGGTACGCTGACATTTCCGTACCACCGTCGTTGATACTTATTTTCATCCCCCAGCCTCTGAGTAATGGGCGCAGCCATATCTGAGTTTCGTATGTTCGAGTAGCGATGAAACTATCTTGATCGATAAGGTCTAGACGCCGACGTCAACGATCTCTTTGTTTTATCCTTGTCAGCCTTGATCTCTTCTGCCCTACCGTGATGATGATCATCGATTCGCGACAAACAATTCGTCCACCGTATCAGGACCCAAGAAATGGAGTCCTTTTACTGTCCTTCGCCACTTCCAGCTTCGCTGTCATCTGGTGCTACGAGTTAGAACCCTCCGGTTCACGGGTAATGGCGGATCTCGCTGTTCTGAGTGAGGAAAAGACGGCAAGTCGTCAATTCATTTTAGAAATCTGACAATTGCTGATGCCTCGTCCATTAGGACCATCTTGTTGACATGTCGTTTCTGTTGCGATGGATTCGATCATCTAAGGGAGGGAGGTTATACGGGGCCGTGGTGCAAAGCTTGTGATGCAGATCATTCGTGTGTTTAGACCCTTTTACTCTACCATGTCGGGCTAATCGATCCTTCGTAGATACCCCACACTATTATCGGGATCTCCATGAACGGAGTTCAATGCGATGTATGTTACCTTCGATAATCGCTAATGCTTTACCATCGACCAACGTCCGTCGTCTACTGAACAGGTCCGATGACTGTATGCACAGTTGAGCTACGGTGCTCCTTCTCTGCGCTCTTAAAGCCGACGAGCCGCCCGCATGAAGGCACGACTTCAGACAGCAAGCTGGTCGAAAACAGCACCCGCCTTGCTCCCAAGCGGTCGATTTCGTTGTGCGGACCGTCGTCCGTCCGGTTGAGGTACCAGGGATGGCCATGGCTGTGATCAAGCCTTGAGAGAGATTAGGAGCACCGGGGTCGGGGTTCAGGAATCCCATGGCGGGAGATTCGGCATCATATGTGCCTGGGATCATCACCGTCTTCACGACTTTCCCGTTCACTGGACTGTGCCAGAGATGGTACTTCGTGGCACTGAGGAAAGGCCGATAAACGGTCCCGCCAACGAACTGGGGTGCGAGATCATTGTGGTTGAGCATATGGTTCAGCTAGTACGGTTCTCCTTGGAGCCAGAAAGTGTCGAGCTCTTTGATGTTGTAGGAAATACAGTAGACGGTCGACTCGGAGGCGCTGTTCACGATGCCGTCGTTATTCGGTCACGCGACGGGACGCACCCCAAGTCGGAAGAGCCTAGTGAAGAAGTCATCCCAGGATCTAAATCCACAATACTCCGTAGAAGGTTCACATACGTATCTCTCTACGAAATCCATCATGGCGGCACTCGGACCCGGACCAAACCAGCTGTTCGTGTCAGTGATGAGGGCGTAGCGCGACTCCGAGGTGGTGAGGAAAGATGCCCTACCAGGTCCATTGTGCGTCCGCTTCGTTCCCGCTTGACTCATCTATCTCATTATATTATAGTCTTGACACCAAAAGTCATATGCTACCCTGTCTTCTGTCGTTAGCACACACACCCGTTGTAGCGTGTCCAAATTTCCCGGCGTTCCAAACTTTTAATTTTTCTGCGACCATCTCACTTAACTCTCCTCGTACTGTCGCAGGCGGCGGTATGGTCGTTCGATTTTATGTGCCTGACTCAGCCTCAGCTGTAACGAGCCACTCCCCTACGGTGACGATCAACAATATCTTTCGTGAAGACGACGTCTCTGCCCTCTAGGTTACCAACACATCAGGAGTACCACTCGCTCCCCACGTTAGGGACATACACGTATCTATCACCAAGCCTGAGAAGGCAGAGCGCTAGGAGATAATCCAGAGCGATCAACCCTTCCTAATCCTCCTGGGCTGTTGGCCAGACGGATGACTTTTCCGCACTTGGACCAGCCAACTGAAATAGTCGAACACGGTTCTCTTACGGATGCCATTTCTTCGAGACGTTTACTGGTTGGATAGTAGCGTATCTCGGTCTTGGGTGGATGCGCGCTTTTGCTTCGGGGTATGTTCTCCGAGTCGTGCTGATATCTTCGCGTATCGATTAGGACATTATGTCCCTGGAGAACTATTGGTTTGGTGGGGAACACGAGCTACATATGCCGGTATCTTCTATTGCGGTGCCATGTGAGATGGGCGCTATTCGGATCAGTGCTTGGTATAGTATGGATATTTCTTCCAATAGAAAGACTGCTGATAACGGTTCATCTCCGTCATTCACGTTCAACGATAGGCAGCGTTATAGCTTTCTAAATGCATACTGTCATTGTCTTTCGTGACATGTTTGGGGCGCCTAACTCTGATGATGGCTTAACGACGAGATTGTTAATGTGGTCCTTACGGTGAAAATTATATGGTCACCGGGTGCCATCAAGGAAAAATACGAGATCGTAAAGTTGTCAGCCTTTACTTGTATTTCAATGTTCAAAGCATCGGGCCGCGTAGCTCAAGTTGAGCTTTGTTGACTGTATGTACGGATTACTATGTACCAATGCTCGTTATCCCGCAACATGCTCCTTTCATACCGTTTCCAGTTCCGCTGCACTAACTGAGAAACATAATTTTCTGCCTCCGACGGTAGAATCCGTGATGAAGTATGATGCAACACTTCAACTCGTGTTCTTCGCCAGGTAGGTCACAAAGGTCACAGCTCTGTTCTTTCTCATGTCGATTCGTATGTCCCACAGGACCGTATCGAAGGTCAATTTCCTGGTGACTTCAAACTTTTCGAGCCAGCTGAACACTTACCTGCTTACTTTCTCTTTGCTTGTATCTAGGCCGAGAGCGAGACTTCCTTGGAGGATGACGGAGAATGGGAGGACGTCGCTGGTGATCCTACTGCGATGGAAATACCTCCAGCCAAAACAGAGGCTTCGGAGTCGCTTTCACGGACCGGTAGAGGGCCTTCTGCGATGCGTAAGAAAGCATCTGCTAGCGCCGCTCGCTTCGGTTCCCAGAAGAAGCGCCACACCCTTGAGAAAATTCGACGGCAACGACGCCATCGCCAGGCTACTGCCGTCCCCGACTACTTTGATGGCCCATTTCGGTTGGAAGGAACGCTGAAAGGCATATCGCTTGCCTTTTGGTACACTTTGAGTGTCGTCCGGCATCATACTATCCGTTTCCTCAGAAGACCCCTCTCTTTTCTCGCATTACTATGGGCGCTAGCCTTCTTGTTTGGGAAGACATCCGAAATTCTGCAGGTGGTCGTTCAGCCACTCTGTTTCATCTCTGGCATATCACATTCGTCGCTTTGTATATCTCACCCACCCCCTACACGTGCTCCCAAATACGCTGACTTTCCGGCGCTTGTGGAGATTCAAAGCACCACTTTTGAGCAATTACTCGATGACTTTGTTCAGGTTTCGGTGCTCTCTTTAAACGTCCAAAAAGCAGAGATGGGTGCTTCAGAGCTCAATGAAATGATCCGCCGCGTCGAATACCAGAACGACGAGCATTTCACCGCTTCACTGTCAGACTACATTGGAACAGTCAAAGAGACCGTTATAGAAATGCAAATATTTGGCCTCTATGTGCAAGACACAGTTGATCGGTGAGCTGATTTATGTTGCACACGTGTTGCTTTCAAGTCCTGATGTGCCTGCACTCAGCATTGTAGCTACCAATAATCTCTCGCTGAGTACCCTTGAGGGAGCGCACAGGAACGACGTTCGATATTCTCTCCATAATCTCATCCTGTGGTCATCTCCTTTTCCCGATAAAATGATCCTGAAGATATTCAGTGAATCCATGGACATGCTGTCACAAATGACAGAGATCCTCATTCTCAAAACCCAAATACATTTGAAGAACCTTGGGGATACAGAGGGGAATCGCATCATAGTTCATGACTTCATCGTCCAAGCCAAGTTGGGAAGGCGCGACAGGGACACCTTAATATGGGGCTATTTGCATGCCTGTGGATTGGAAATCCTCAAATTCGTAGGTGAATATCTACAACCGGCTACGCAATATGTTTCCTCTGCACTGAATACGCTGCATGAGATGAGTGGAAATATCACGGCTCTCCGAGAGCGTGTCGCTAAACCGGCACCATATGGATCTTATATTCCACCCGAGGTCCACATGAACAGCATCAAGAAGGGTTTGGAGGCGTTGGAAGCATCTACTCGTAAAGCGAGTGAACGAAAGAGAGATTCCAGAAGACCCTTGGTATAACTTTACTTCTATTCTTTTTGACTGCCGTCAACAGAACTACGCGTGAAGAGTACCCAGGTTTATTAGTAGAGGAGACATGTCGGTGTATATTTACTCGTTGAGAATCGTTGAAATACTAAATACTATTCGTCGCTGTTGATTTAAAAAGCACGTCTCGCCTTGACAATGCACTACGAGTCGTATGGATTCTTGATGGCATTGTGAGTGTTCCAGTATTCTGTATAAAGGACGCTGAAGGGACGCACAATTACATTTCCCAATAGCAAATGTCCCAACAGTTGAATGGAGGGGTAGATATCATTCTGAAGGAATATCCTCGGAAGGCGACATTTCGTCTACTCGACGTCTCTCGGGAAGTCACGTAGGATACCACGACCTGCAACTTCATTGATTGAAGGTTGAAATGGGGCTGCTGATGGTACATGGCTGGCTGGATTATCTGCCTGTCGGACAGAACCGGACTAGAGTCACGGGTGGATTATACGCGAACTTGATGCCGAAATCTGCCGAAACTCGGCTCGCCTCTCCCGTGACTCGGACTAGCGCGAAACTTGGCATCCATCTCTCGAACCCCCCTCTATATCGCGGAAACCCTTGCGACGTAATCCACATCGAGCGAAGGATGTTCTGAAGAAATCTCCAGCTCATAAGGCAACATTTCGTCCCTCAACATCTTCTTGGAACGCGATACCATGCACCGATCTGTGACTTTGAAAAAATGATAAATCAGTGCGAGGCATCCAGCTGTGTACTTTTTCTGTGTTCCGCTGCTTCCTCTTCGTCTTACAGCCCGTCCAAGATATCATGAGTTGACTAAGGGTTACGCAGCACGAGGCCTTCGCGAAAAGAACTTTTTCTTAATCGAGCTGGCGATCGTGCATACTGTTCAATGCTCTTGACCGTGTCTATCTCATCGGCCCTTTTACAGTTGTGAAACTGTACTGTCTATAGCAATTAAGAACCACAATACTCTCGCCTTTATCACCCTTTGTTTCCACTTTGGATCAATCCACTCTCTCTCATCCGTCATACTTCTTGCTCTATCTCGATCTTTCTCCATTTGAGACAGTACCACCATCAAGCTATTTACCCTTGTCAACGTTGATTTCCTTCGAGCTTCTGTAATCAGCCTTCGCCCCAGCACAATGACGATCACCGTTTCACGACGATAATTCGTCTACAACGACGACACGTACAGAACGGGGTCGTGCTCCTTTACTTCATCACAGCCTGTTATGCTGGCTTCTGATGCTACGGCGGTTCGTGAGTACTAGCGGATGTCGGCCAGTGAGAATGACCGTCAGTCATCAATTCATTTCGAAAATCTGGCACTTCGCTAATGTCTTTTCTATTAGGACCATTTTGCTGAAGAAGTATTGTTCTCGGTTGGAACTCATCGATGTAAGGGAGAACATTATGGTGGTGGTTATGTGAAGCCGAGGTAAGGCCGGTATAATGCAGCAGCTTGAAGCTGATTAAAGGTGTGTTTGAAACCTTTTCTCTACATTTTCCGCGTTGGGCTAATCAGCTCTCAGAGATACGCGACTATTATAAGGATCTCCTTGGCTCTTGAACGGATGGGCCAGCGAAATGTGGTCAACGGACAGGCTCATTTACGGCCCGTTCAACGCAGACCAACGTTCACCAACATCAGCTCTCTTTTGTATGCGATCGAATCAAGAGGGAACATAATCCAGTATATCGGCCGTGAATCAAACACACTCAAAGCTCTCCATTTCAGCCTGAACGCTTCAACCCTGCATCGAATGCGTCAGATAAGCCCTTCTCTACGAACTTATCGCCGGTCATTGTTCAGTTCCAAGCTGCACATATACGCACTCTAGTGGTCAGATGGGTCCTTCCGGATCTATGTTGATGCGTGCCGTCGTTGTTCAAGTTCAAATAAATCGTTCGGAGTCGGGAGATTTCCCAGATACGATGACGGTGGACAGGCAGCAGGTGCCGTTGGAGAATCGTTAGGCCAATGACATGCACTTCTCGGTGCCGTTTGATCCAGAAGTTTATCTGATAGTGAACATTGCAGTCGAGTTGACTAGGATGGGTTGCGGGTAATAGGCTTTGGGTTAATGGGGCTGGTAAGGACTACTTCCGGTTTCTTACATACGACTTCTTTGCTGATGGTGCTGTGACAGGGAGCTTTCGGAAGCGAAGTCGCTGTGGTACCATACGTCGCCTGGGAATCAGCGATGAATGTGTTTGCTGCTTTTTGTGGTCGTTTTTTACCGACAAAGTCCCAGCAGAGACTGTGTACAACCACTGCTTGATGCAGCGTAGGTTACTTTCGATAACTCTCTGCCTCCAGCTAACTTCTGTTTACTAGGCTTTTCGACCCTATACAACGGCCGTGCGGATCCCATTACTCCCTTCAAGGAAACAGTGGCGTACACGAAGACACGGTGTCTGACACCAAGGTGCGGTACAGTTCGAAGCTAGCACCCGCGTTGCTCTCGAACATAGTCGATTATATAGTCGTGATGTAGGAGGAATCGGAGTTTATTAGAAGTCATGTTTCGTAGACGCGGGAAGAATAGCGCGAGAGTTGTTGAAGGTTCGCCCTCTCTATTCATAATCACCGAGCGATGTATTCATATCCGATATGTGTCTAGTGTTTCCGTGTTGACTAATTTTCGCACGTTGCCTTCTATAAGCGCTCATTGCGACTGGCTAAACGGTGTCCTTTTCTTCCCTTCACAGTGTTCTCTCTCTCGTAAGATTCATCGCTCCCTCTGGCGCTATGACTTACGCACCATCTAGATGTGACACATGGTTCCAGTACGAGATGACAAGGTCTTAGTGGGCGATTTGCGTGCACTGCTATGTTGACCTCTTGACTTATGTCTCTGTGCTTTTATCAGAGCAATTTTGGCCGTCGTGTTCTCCTATAGCTTTTCTGACAGGTTATACCATCATGCGCACAGTGGTATGTGTTTTTTACTTTCAACGACCTCAAAGAAGTGTTTATTAATCGATTCGCACTAGCCCCGCGATAGCCCATCGACATCATCTACTCAGTTCGGGTCCTTCTATCAGGACTTCAAACTCAAGCGCCGCCTAACGACTCATCGTTACCTCGTGCTGATGTTATAATAAGAATTACAGTGTATGTTTACTGCCTCTCATTCTGCTTTGGCTTCAACTAAATTCTATACCACAGGCGTTGTTCGTACTCCTCCTTTACGCTGCGGAAGACGGGTGCTGCCATTCAAATATATTCTCATACTATCGGTGGACAATGCGCCAATTACAATATCCTCATCAGTAATCAATGTTGCTATTGTAACGTTTGCAGAATTCGGTCGACTTCCTCCTTCCGCTTCCATCCATATCATGGCATCTTCCATCAGCGTAACGTATGATGGGTGGGACCATTCGGAGCAAAGAATTACGAGCTGAGTGGATGCGCGTATGTGGAGAACTCCTCGAGAAAGCTTCGCCCAGCGCCCAATTGGTAACGCGCGCTTATTGAACGAGGAATTCCCTACTGCTGGTCCGTCCTTGCTACTCACTTCGTCGACGATGAACCCACTCATCCTTATCTTAACAGGAATTGACTGGCCTTCCACCGACATTAATAAGAGTGATCGTTACACTAGGGAGATGTTGCTATTCACTCGATGATGGGCTGGCGCCGGTCGGCGGTAGATAGTGAAGGGTGAGCTGGTGATTTGATTTTGCCGTGGATGACACTCATCTTCCTCGTGCAGCTGCTGTGTATCGACGCTGTTATTACTTCTCTAGAACCTCTTTCTCGTACATATGAACCAATTTATCACCACGCCTTGATGTCGACTATCATCGGGTGGATCTACAACGATTCAAAGGTCTTGGGGTTGACTGGAATGAGGGTATCGCGCAAGGCAAGCTCGCACTGGGTATGAGGACGTGCTTAGGTTGGGCTTGCGGGCGTGGTCACCATCGGTTCTCCGTTACGATGCCTAGGAGCAATGGAACGAATTGAACAGGCAGTTATTTTACGGACAACGTGTGAGTCGAAGACATCGGCTAACAATCCGAGAATGATCTAACGGAGTGGTCCTCAGGTGCAATTGCAGTGGGTTCGTTCGCGTTTGAATTGTATTGTTGGTCGGTCGTGATGGGTGCGGGACATGATGCTCTGCGCTGATTAGAGCGGTTCCAGAAGTGAGCTTCCGAGTTTCTTCTTCCCAACCTTAAAACTTACAACTTTTCATCATTTTCTTTAGCTTCCCCATCACATGTGATTACCCTCAGAGTATCGGCGGTTAAGGAGAGAGGAATAATGCTGACGGCATGCTATATCCCCGAGAGCAACTCCGAGCATAAACGGAGGCATGCTTGTCAAACTGACTGGATATCACACTTGCTGCGTAATTTAATTGTGATGTGTGGCGGAGTACTGCCGCCCATTTCACATTAATGCTTTCGCTCAGACAATAAAGGCCGTCGTCTGCGCTTTACCACTTCTATCGCACATTTCAACGACCTCGCTACCGTGGGGCGCCTTGACTCTAAACATCTCTGATTAGCCGTATATCCAGGGCGGTGGCCGAGAATGGGAAATAGTAAGCATCGTTTATCCCTCTCCTTTCAGTTGCTGAGTCCGACGACATTAGTATCGTCCAAGACCTTATACCAATCGCTTTGCAGCGGCGTCAAGTCTATTTGGAGTCGCTTACGATCTCAATGCTCCTGTGTACCTTCGGATTCTGAATCTAAAGGCCACACTGAACATGAAATGCAGCGCTGCCACTGCTGCCACTGCATCATTTTACCCGAGGTCACTATATCTGCGTTCACTGAAGTTGGCAAAGCGGAATCGACGATTTCAGTTCCGAAACAACGATCCTACACTGGTAGAAATCCCGTTATACCATCCCCCCTCGCCGACACTCCCTGCGCTACCCTCGGTGTTCAGGGTGTTTTAGACCAACTGAACGCCACCCTCGGCACTGCACACACCCTGGACACCTCATCCCTCTCCTCCATTCTTGAAGACTTCATCACGAACGACTACGACTTTGGCACTGCATATGGTCACCTTCGCCAAATGCAATTCAGCAGCCGTAGTACCCTCCGAGACGAGCTGATCAGACTTGAGAAGGAGGACCGGGAGTTGCGACGGGACGTGTTGGTGGATAACCTAATCGTCAACTCGGAGTTGCCACCTAGACGTGTCTGGGATTTGTACAGCAATCGGGTGGTGCCATGGTGGAGTACGGGCAGGCAGGTCCAGGACTGGCAGGACAGGCTGAACAGGGAGAACTGGCGGTACGGACTGAACCGGGCTAAATGGCCTCAGCCGATATCACATGCATGGATGGATAAGAAGGATCGTGACGATATAACGACGGGAAAGAATGGCCCGTGCCCATCCCCAAAGATGCCAATCTGGACCTTATCCGCATCGAGATGCTCAATTTTGGAGCTGAATACACGTGGCTGGATGTCCTCTGTTTGAGACAGGGGGGCGGGCCGAAGGAGGATCTACGTGCGAAGGAATGGAAGGTGGACGTGCCCACCATCGGATATGTGTATGAAAATCGCCAAGCACAACCGAAGGTGGTCTGGTACTTGAGCGGACTAGGGCGGCCTTTGAGCTTGAAGCCGGGCGACTTGGAAAGTGATCGCTGTTGGTTTCGACGTGCGTGGACATTGCAGGAGAGCAGGCTGAGTGTCAGTGACGGGGGGACTTGGAGGATCATTGCCGGGGATACACCTGATGGTCCGATGCACGCCGAGCCAATAGATGAGGACGGGAACTACGAGGACGAGATTCTGACAAAGTTTCACAAGGCCCTGAAGTCGGTGGAGAGTGCCTGGTGGGCGTTTAGTATGCTGGAATCCATGCAGACACGGGTGGCGACCAATCCGCTGGACAAAGTTGCGGGACTTGCATTTTGTCTAGGTTCCACACAGAAACCAGCATACAATGAGCACCAGCCGCTCGAGGATGCATGGGATGCCCTTGTGAATACAATGAACCCGTTCGGTCGGTGTCATTTGTTGTTCTTGTATCCTGAACCGGGAAATGTGAGCAAGAAATGGCGACCGTCATGGGAGCAGGCCATGACAACACATCTACCAAAAGATGTTATGCGGATTACTAACTTGATTGAAAGGGATGACAATGCAGACGTTGACCAGTGCAAGGTTTCCTACGTCGAAAGAGGGTTTGTGCGGGATTGTCTGTGGGAGGTGCAGAAGGCGTTGATCGACACGGAGAGTTGACGGTTGAAGACTCGAATGGGACAGAGCATACAATCAAAATCATCGCCACACACCAGTACCCGATTCCCGAGGACACGTACGCACTTCTCCGTGGCCCTTTCGCCTGGGAAGGCTCCGACAGGGAGCCCGAGCACGTTCAATATTGGGTTGTCGGGCGAAGACTGGCACAGCAGAGTTTCGAGAAACTGTCGGTGTTCAAAATCACTGATTGGGATGAAATTGAGAGGCTGGAGAGCCTGTCAGTCGCAGAGTATGTGGACATTGTGTTGGAATGACAAGTGTCGTGCATCCCAGCGCGGCCGGGATCTTCAGTTGTCAGGCCAGGAATTGGTGTTCTTCTCCTTAGCTTTTTTATTACATTGCGCGGCTTCTATTTGTGTACAGCATGTAGATAAATAGGCAGATTGACGACAACGACTCTCATTCTCTGTGCTGACTCTTGAGACTATCGCTGCACGGTGGGAGCATCGGGTCCGGTCCGGTCCCTCCATGACTACGTGAACTAGGCTAGGGCACGTTTCGGAGGTTTCGCTGTAGTGTGAAATTTCCCGCCGTTCGTAGCTTATGCACTGTCACATCCACCTGTCTAGCGAACCCCGCGATACGGTTCCACTGTCTCACAGTTCGCCCCAGATTTTATCGGAATTGACCAACGCACAAGGCCATCGTGGAAAGAGTTTTTGTTTTCTTTCATCAGGTCAACATCAAGTTGGTGATCGTGCGTACCCTCCAATTCTGTTGTCCTTCTCTATCTGAGATCTCATCGGTCCTCTATAATCATGAAACAGGACCGTCCATAACAGCCTACAATCATGGTCTCTAAGCTCGTACTTGTATCCTACCGCAATCCAAATAGGAACCCGCCGTATCCAGGAGTCAATTCGTCGGAGTCAATTAGGCTTTAGATCATTCTGTTCTCTCCCCGTCCAGGACTTGCTGTCACATTTCTGGCCCGATCTCTCTTTCTCCACCCGAAGCAGTGCCGCCGTCAATGCTATTAAGCTCGTAGATCTTTATTTCGCGCGCTTGCCAGCCTTGATTTCCTCCGATCTACTCCAGACAAGCCGCAGTCAACCTTTGCCCTGGCACGATGATGATCACCGTTCCGCCGTGACGATAATTCGACCACCACTTCGAGACGCACGAAATGGAATCATATTCCTTTTTCTTCATCGCATCCTCTTACACTAGCTTCCGATGCTACGCTATGAATTTGCCCTACGAGTGGATTTTAGTCTCATCATTGGTGAGAAATAGACAGACAGACAGTCATCAATTCATTCAATCGAAAATCTGTGTTCTCGCTAACGATCGTTTTGCTGAAGCAGCATTCCTTCCACTGGGAATTCGACGAGAATGCCATGGTGGTAGTTTTGTGCAGCCAGCGTAATATGGAACTTGAAGCCAACTCGAAGCAGACCGTACGTTTGACCTGTGTTTAAAACTGTTTCCCTTTGTCTTCCGCGCTGGGCTGATTCAGCTCTCAGAAATACCCGACACTTTTACAATGATCTCCATGAACGGCATAGACGAAGCTATGTGTCCGACGAATACGTTTACGGACTGCGTGTTCAATGTAACCCAAAGCTCATTGACGTCAACTATGTTCCAGACGTGTCGTCAATTCACAAGGGAATGGAATCTGGTATACCAATGGCGGATCAGCGCGTCCAGGGCTCTCTTGATTGAGGCCGGAACCCCGCATTGGATGCCATGGATAATCCTTGTCTCTGCGGACATCTTGCCGGGAAACGTTCAGCTCCAGGAAACCCACATACGTCCTCCGGCGGATGAACAAGTCCTTCCAGATCTATGTTGAAGCTCGCCATTGTCGTTCAAGTTCAAAAATCTTTTTGGCTGTTGGGAGATTTCCCGGGTATGATGTCGTCGGACAGGCCGCAGGTGCCGTTGGAAATTTC
This sequence comes from Armillaria nabsnona, assembly GCA_030407065.1. Lineage (NCBI taxonomy): Eukaryota > Fungi > Basidiomycota > Agaricomycetes > Agaricales > Physalacriaceae > Armillaria > Armillaria nabsnona. The sequence continues at coordinate 612,068 of JAUDQA010000013.1, forward strand.
CTAGGCCAATTGAACGCCGCCGTTTGATCCAGGAGTATTGTCTGATGGTGAACATTGCGGTCGGGTCGGCTACTACGCGTGGCCTGGGAACCAGCGGTTTCTGCTTTTTCCGGTCGTTTTTACCGAAGTTCCAGCAGAGACCATGTAGAAGTATTACTTGGATGCAACGTATGTTACTTTTGATGATTATCTACCTTTCGCTGACGCAGGCCTCCCGACCTTATACAATAGCAGTGCAGATCTACCGTTCCTTTCAAGTCGACCAGCGGCGTACACGAAGGCGAGGTGTCTGAGACCAAGCTGCGGGACAACCCGAAGGTGTACCGGCACTGCTCTTGAACTTGGTAAATCGTATTGTACATCTAGTGGTGATGTTGAAGGCATAGGAGGTTATTCGGGGTACTGTTTTGTGAGCGCGGGGAGAACCCCTCAATAGCGCGAGCGTCGCTGATGAAGGTTCGCTCTCTCCATTCATATTCAGGGAGCGATGTATTCACAGGTCGTGATCCGATATGTGTCTAGTTTAGCAGCGACGACTAGTTTTGGCATGCTGTGTTTCATGAGCGCTCGACTTTGATGTCCACTTTGCGCTTCATTTTGCGAATCTCGTCCATTAGGTCCATTTTATTGATGCACCATTTCTGTCATGATGGATTCGATCATCTAAGAGAGGGCCCAAGAGCCAGCGTAGTGCAAAACTTGTGAAGCAGATCATTCGTGTGTGTGTAGACCCTTTGTCTCTAACACGTCGGGCTGATCGATCTCCCATAGATACCCAACACTATTACAAGGAACTCTACGAACGAGGTCTGATGTGATGTAGGTTACATTTGATAACCAATGATTTTCCATCGGCTAATGTCTACTGAACAGGTCTGAGATTATGCTTGGCTGAACTACGGCACTTCTTCTCCTCTTTCATAGTTGACAGGTCGTGCACATGAAGGCGGGACGCTTGAGGTTAGCACGCGCGGTGCTCTCGAACATAGTCAAATGCGTTGTACAGCTCGTCCGTTAGGGTGAGGCAGGCGGGGTGGGACCTGCTCCGGAGTTGTGTCCGGTGGATGTGGGAGAAATCTTAGATACCGCGCGCGATATTGATGTCGATGAGGGTCCGTTGTCGCTTCATATTCAAGAGATCCATGCATTCACACGCCGCCGGATATACACGTCGTGTCTAGCTTTACGATGAACGGGAGGGAGGATGTGCTCTCTATGTCATAGTGTAAAGAAACGGGGGCTCGGTCATTAAGGTTAGACGCCAATATTAATTCCATATTTGCTATCGTGGAGCGTGCTTCCCATGATTTATTGCTTCCAGTTAGGAGAGAAGTCCTCCTGTAGATGATCCGTGCGGGAACAAATAACTTGACGCGAACCAGTTGAGTGCCGCTTCATTTTCTACGAGGAAGCTGATCCCTCGTCGCTGACCTGGCGTTGTATGGCCCTATTTGAGTCTACTAGGACCCCTGTTAACCAAATTCGGGTTCACGCGTGCACAAAAGGGCGTAGGTGCCAGTGTGGGATCAATGGACCATCTCCTTCATCTCCTTCATCTACCGCCTCTGAATAGATAGGAATAAAAATAACCTTTAACTCGGAAAGGCTGACCCGCATTAGTAGTAGCCGTTCCTATGCATTTCTATAATCTCAGCGATCGCCTGCTCTCGGGACATCACAGAATCTTTTTGAAGCGCCCGTTCGATAGCTTAGTGTATTCTTGACAACAGCACATTCTCAATCGCCGCGCCATGTCTGGCTTTTCATATTCAGCACTACGCCTTGAGCCCGATAAAAGGATGGATACCCTAAAAGCCTAAAATGGTCAAGCCAGGACACAGCACGGGGCACACTCGCCTTACAGCTAGTAGTCGGTAAATATCTGGGAGTCGAGATAAGAGAGCGGGGAAGCCGCATCCGGCGAGCTCTTCGATGGTCCTATTCCTGTACATCTTTATCAGGCGCTTTAATGCTGGATAGAGAACAATTATAGCACATGGACAAACGCACACGTATCAAGAACATCACATTCGACTGCGTTCTCCATCAAGGGCTGAGACAGCTGACAGTCAGTACTTTCTGAGGAAACCCACAGCATCATCAGGGCAGCTTGCATATGGTATAACGAAATACTTCAGTCGGCCCAGTGGCCATACATTCTCTAAGTGTGAAAATCATGTTACGGAGACCGCAATTGAACACAGTTGGCCTACTCTCGTAGGCAGTGCACGGAGGGTAACAATCGTTGATATGAGTGTACCGCGCCTGACCAGGTGGTAGCAGCATTTGAATTTGGGCAAACTACTCTAGTTAATGGTTAGTAAATGGACTTCAGACAAAGAACACAGAAATCTACCTTCAGCTTGCGGAGAGGGTTCTGAAATGTCGCTCCATATTTTCACAGCAGATGAGTATTCAGATACGCGGGGAATATTAGATAAAGATAGATAAAGAAACGAAGCAAGAAAGTCGCGATGGTGAAAGGCGAAGGTCACAAACTTGGTGCGGAAATCTGCCGAAACTGAGAGCGTATAAAGTGACTTTTTGGGCTAACTTTTCGTCACTTAATTGAACTTTTTCACTTATTCTCCTGCCCGATTTGGCATGTTCACTTGGTTCACTTACTCTCACTTGGCACTTGCCTGATACTACGACACCTCCCTTTCATATCTTGCTCACTGACCCTACATGTACTATCGGATAATGGTGATATGTGGCAGATTTGTTTGTCTGCCGATACCAATCACACCGTACTTAAAAACTCTGTTCTAACATAGCTGACACAAATGGCATACCATGCTCGTTCATTCACTCGGGATCTTGTGTGCTCCATTCAGTCTGAAATACCTTGTAGGGGATGTCGGTGAACCACATGCGCCAACATGGACGAGTTACGGATGTGCCGGTATGTGCCAACTCTTTCGGCTAAGTTCGTCTTACTGTACCGCTTGATCAATGATGCCATTCAATACCATTTTGATTAGCTGGCTTCATACTGGAAGCATGACTCATGATGACACAGTGTCTAGATTTCAGTAGCCGTAGCCACTCTGGTGACTCCTCAAGTGAGCTCCAGAGATGCTCTCTCGTCAAGTGAAATTGGGTATTCACTTCCTTACGTCTACCAAGTGAAGTAACAGTCAGAGTTCCTTCACTTGAATAGCGGGAGGATGTCACTTGGGAGTCGTTCGGGTCCCAAAGTGTACAAACGAGACTATATTTACAAATAATTTAGCCTACAAAGAAGAATTATTGCGGTGTTAGATACGTACCTTGTATACCAGCATTTACGACCGCACCAGGAGCACTGGTAGGAAATTGAACTATTATTTGACACGAAGTCGGATTGCCGTGCAATAGTGGTGTTGCTGGGTCACCCTGAGGGATGATATATGATAGGCTGCCGATGATACGGCGGAGCAATGTAGTACGGCGATGTACGGCGGTATAATTGTTGCAGTGGAGCAAATCCAGGCGCCGGTTGGAGTCCAAGCCTCCTGATTGAATAAAACATGTCTTAAAGACGTGTCTGCAAAGCCCGGGCTGCGTAGAATTTCGGATTCTTGAAGAAGTCGAACTTAAAGTTGTCGTGCCGTTCGGTCGACAGTACTAGCATTGTACGTGAACTTCGCGTCGAGCAATTCTGCCTCCGTAAAAACGAAAGTCTGAAAGACGAAGATGATTCAGTATTGTGATAGTAGAAATAGCAAGCAACGCACCATAAAATAGATTGGAGAGTGAATCTCTCATAGAACTAGGAGATGCACGAAGTAATGTCTTGGTAATGCCCTCTTAAATGGCCGGAGAAGAAACTTAAAATTCGCGCGTGTTATTGACAGGAAGCCAGCTCAATGCATTTCAGATTAGCCGAAGATAGAGATAACAGTGCTATATCAAAGCGGGAGCCCGGGGCCAGTCCATATGTGATCCAGGAGGAGAGTAGTAGCTTGAGTGGGACCAGGAACCGGGAAATGCAGGTAAGGCTGATACAGGTCATAATCCGGACAATCGGAGGGCTCCTCGTCAGATAAGCAACAAAAGAATCCATTATCCAAGGGCATCGTTAGAGAGAGAGAGCCGTTTACGTAGCCGAAGTTCCCAAGACATGCGACCGCCTAAGTAAATTGGTTCCGCTTTCACACCAAATCATTGGACTCGCGGATATTATGATGTTGCAAGCACAAAACCTTTATAAGTGCTTCAATAAGTCATAGAAATACGCCTACAACTAAAACAGCAGAAGTAAGCGGTCTCAAGTGAAAGTTAAGCAAAAGTGCAAGTGAGATCAAGTGAAGGCGACAAATTCACTTGACCTGCCAAAAGTGAACTTAAGTTAAGTTAAGTGATTATTTTGCGCAATAAGTGAAATTGTTAACCGCCGCCGAAACTCGGCTCTTCCCGCGACCATGCTGTCTGGGCATCCATGATATATCTCTCGAACTCACTCCTACCCTCTTTCTATCACGGAAGCCTTGCAACGTAATCCACTGCGAACGAATGGTGTTCTGCTCGTCTGATGCCACCGATCAGTGACTTCGACGATAAGTCTCTCGGCAAGAACAGTCGGTGGATGAGTGCGAGGCATACCAGGTGTGAACTTTTCTGCGTTGCTTCCGTTTCTTCTTCGTCTCACAGTTAGCCCAAGCATTTATAGGTTGACTAAGGATTACGTGGAATGAGGTCTTCGCGCAGAGAACTTTTTTTCAACGAGCTGGTGATCGTGCGTACTCTTGAATTCTCTTGACCTTGTCCATCTCATCGGTCCTTTATAGCCATGAAACGGTACGGTCTATAGCAATCAGTAATCAGTAATCACAGTACTCTCGCCTTTATATCACCCAAACCCCGTACCCGTCGATTCGTCGGCAACCGTTGATTTTCGCTTTGGACCAATCCACTGTCTAGCTGGCAGCATCCGTCGCACTTCTTGCTCTATCACTTTCATCTTTCTCTATTTGAGGCTGTGCCACCGTCCCTCGTGTCAAGCCGTAGATCTTGTTTTATCCTTGTCAGCGTAGATTTCCTCTCAGCTGCTGTAACCAGCCTTCATCCCAACACGAAACTGGTCACCGTTCCGCTACGGCGATTCATTCGCCACGGCGGGACGCACGAAATGGAGTTGTGTTCTTCATCGCATGCTTTGACGCTGGCCTCTGATGCTACGGCGGTTTGTGGGTACTAGTGGACGCCGGCCAGTGAGAAATTGGCAGTTAGTCATCAGTTCATTTTGAAAATCTAGCATCTCGCTAACGTCTTGTGTATCAGGGTCATTTTCTGAGGCATTATTCTTTTCGGTGGGAATTCGACGATGTAGGGGAGAATGCTATGATGGTGGTTATGTGAAGCCGGTGTAATACAGAGTTCGAAGCAGATCACACGTGTGTTCAAATCCGTTTAGGCTTATTCAGCTCTCAGAGATGCCCGATACTATTACAAGGATTTCCCGGAGCGGCGTCGGCCAGGGCAACGTCGTCAACGGATGCATTTACAACCGCACACACAGCTCGTTCCATGTCTACCAGAGCTCATGAAAATCAACTATCTTTTCGACACTCGAATTCCAAGGGAACGGAATCTAGTATATGGCCACGGATCAAACACTTGCAGGGCCTTCAATTTGGGCTGAACGATAGATAAAGCCTTCTCTATGAGCATATCGCCGGTCATTTTTCAGTTCCAAGATGCGCATATACGCACTCGAGTGGATGGATGGGTCCTTCCGGACCTATGTTGACGCGTGCCGTCGTTATTCAAGCTCGAAAAAGCTGGGAGATTTCCCAGGTACGATAATGTCGTCCAGGCAGCAGGTGCCGTTGGAGATTCGCTGAGCCAATGGAACGCATTTCTCGTTGCCGTTCGATCCAGGAGTTTCATCTGATGGTGAACGCTGCGGTCGGATTGACTAGGATTGGTTCCGGGCAATAAGCTTTGGGTTAATGGTGCTGGTAAGGACTGCCTCCGGTTTCGTACATACGACGGTGTCGTGGCAGGGAGACTTCGTGAGCAAATAGCTGCGGTACTATACATAGCTGGGAATCAGCGATTATTGTGTTTGCAGCTTTTTGTGGTCGTTTTTACCGACGAAGTCCCAGCAGAGACTGCACAATTATTGCTTGATGCAACGTAGGATACTTTCGATAAATCTTTACCTCCAGCTAACTTCTATTCATTACGCTTTCCGACCTTATACAATGGCCATCCAGATATTCTGCGACGTTACTCTCTTCAAGTTGACAGGTGGTATACGCGAAGACACGGTGATCGACACCCAGATACGGTACAATTCGAAAGTAGCACCTGCGCTACCTGCGCTGTTCTCGAACATGGTCGATCATATTGTACAACTAGTAATGATGTAGGAGGAATAGAGGCTCATTCGGAGTGCCGTTTTGTGGACGCAGAGATAAAAATGCGAGCGCTGCTGATGAAGGTTCGTTCTCTCTGTTCATATTCAGGGAGCGATGTATTCACGGGTGTCTAACTTTGCAGCAGCGACTAGGTTTTGCACGCTCTCTTCCACGAGCGCTCAACTTGGATAACCACCTAGGTACGCTGCCCGTTCCGTACCACCGTCATTGATACTGATTTCTTCCCATAGCCTCTGAGTAATTGGTGTAGCCATATCTGAATTTCGTATGTTCGAGTGGTGATAAAACTATCGATAAGGTCTAGACGCCGACGCCGATGATCTCTTTGTTTTACCCTAGTCAGTCTTGATCACTTCTGCCCTACCGTGATAACGATCACCGAATTCGATCCGCGACAACAATTGTCCACCACGTCAGGACCCAGGAAATATTTTCTTTCACCGTGTCCACCTTTCGCTGTCATCTGGCGCTATGAGTTACAGCTCTCCGGTCCACGGGATTTCTTTGCAAAGTCTTGCAAGCTACCGATTCGTGATTGTAAATTGAAGCAGGCATTGGGAAGACGGCTTTCGTTTGGCGTGCAGCGGCGCAGAAGTACCGTGTCTGTTTCAGACATCGCTGCAAGCGGAATCCAGCACCTGTCCCTTTTGGCGTGCTCCAATTCAGATGGCAATAGTTCGTTCCCAATTAATGACAATGTCTCCACGCAGAGGTCATTTTCGTACGACCTCGTCAGCGACCTTTTCCCCGGAACCAGAACGAGGAGTCCGTTCTGCCACCATGGATCGTTGCCACTCGTTCCTTATCCGCGTCCGCACTCCGTCAATTGGTTTCCCAGGCGGTGCTAGAAGCAAAACAAGAGCGGGCACCTCTTCGAGTCTACGAGCACCATTGCGATAGGCTAAACGGAGTCCCTCCCATCGCGAGGTTCCCCCCTCAGAAGGTTCATCTCGCCCTCCTCGGATGTTGAGTTACTTACCATCCGGATGTGACGCGAGGTGCGGAGGTAACGCAACCGGTGGTATGAGATGACAAGGACTCATTGAGCGATCAACCTGATTTGCTAGGTTGTCCTCTTGTGATGCCTCTGCAATTCCCTTAGGGTGCCTTTCGCCGTTGAAAGAATCATGGTGTTCTTCTAGAGATTTTATGTGGTATGCGATTCTACTCTCAACGCCCTTAAAGAAGTTTATTAATCAATTCGTACCGACACCTTCTACTCGACTCGACGTTTTCTATCAGGACGTCGAGTTCAAGAGTCGTCTAACGACTCATCATACTTCGTGGCGATGTTATAATAAGGATTACAGAGTATATTTACTGCCTCCGACGAAATTCTACACTACAGGGCTTATCTGTACTCCTCCTTTGCTCTTTGCTACACTTCGGCAGATGCACGCTGCCATTCGAGTATATTCTCATGTTATCGGTGGACAAGGCGCTGAGGAGCCGCCAATTACAGCATATCCCTCCTCACCAGTAATCGATCGTTACATTGCAAAGGTCGCGGAATTCGGTCGCCTTCCTCCTCCGGCTTCATGCACCTCACGGCATCCTCCCATCAGCGTAACGTATGAGGGGTGGGACCATTCGGAGAGAAAAGGTTTCGAACTGGGTGACTGCACTTGTGGAGAGAACTCCTGGACGTATTGAAGGAGTTTCTTAGCGCCCATTTGTTAGCGCGCGCTTATTGAATGAGGGATTCCCTGCTGCTGGTCTGTTCTTGCTACACCCTTGGTCCACGATGAGCCCGCTCATCTTTGTCTTAACAGGATTTGGTTAGCTTTCCAACGACTATAATAAGAGTGATCGTCACACTCGGGAGATATTGATATTCGCTCGATGATGGGTTGGCACCGGGTGAGATCGTGAATGGTAAGCCGGTATGATTTCACCGTGAATGAAACTCATCTTCCTCACGCAGCTTTTGCGTATCAACGATTTATCCGGAACTTCTTTCTCGTACATATGAATCAATTTATTACCACACTTCAATATCGAGCATCATCAGGTGGATCCACAAAGATTCAAAGGTCTTGCCGATCCGTTCCGGGGTCAGGTGAGATGCTCTCACGCTCCCCTTGCGCGCTTTTCTCAATATCAGAATGTTCTCAGTCGTCTACCACATCAATCACACTTCTCAACAACCTCGACCCAACGTGAAGCGCTTTAACATCTCTGACGAGCCGTCGATTCGGGACAGTACCCTACAATGGGAAATAGTAAGCACCGTTCATCCCTGTCCTTTCAGTTACCGAGTCTGACGACATTAGCACCATCCAAAAAGACCTTATACCAATTTCTTCACAGCGGCGTCAAGTCCATTTGGAGTCGCCTACAACCCATCTTTTCGAGTAGTACAAAATCGGTGTCAGAAGGCTCCAGTGTGGCCCCGGACGATGATTTTGACATGTTTCATGGGTTTAATACTGTTGAATATGAAGGGATAAGACAGTTGGCAAACGAAAGGTGGATCCAGCACGTCACTTTGCCCAAAGTCACTATATCTGCGTCCACTGAGGTTGGCGTTGCGGAATCGGCCATTGCAGTTCCGAAGCAACGGATCTACACCGGGCACGTAGAATTCTGCGTTTGCGTTTGCGTGCATGCGTTTGCGTTTTCACGCATGCGTTTGTCACGTCTGCGTGAGCGTGACATGGATGCGTTTGTTGGCCGTCTTGTACATTTGGGCTTACAGACGCCTGTAAAATTATTTTATTAGCTACAGTATAAGTAAGACTTACTGCCTATCAAATTTATACCCAGCACGGCATCGACACCCGCCAGAATTGACTTTTTTCATCATGGTAGAGTCTATACAGTTGAATTCATTAATGTAAGAGATGGAATTTTAGATGTAAGAGCGCTCTGAGGTTTCACAAGGTGTCAGAGGCCATGAGGTATAATAACCTTCAGTACAGACTACGGTACCATGACCATTCTCTCAAGGAACAAGCTGAAGAAACTGAGCTAAATTACGGCTCCAAAACAGCGACTTGACAGCAACCTGGCTATATATAACTGGAATACATCATAAAAATACAATACTTGCCTAGAATGAGCGACTAGAGGCAAATACAGGTGGGAGAAATCGAACCGATCATAAGTCAACTAGTTCAACTCGAACTTGAACTCATCAAACGCACCGCACGCATATTTGTCACATAACTGTCACACACTTGCGTTTAATCTCGGACGCATGCGTTTTCAAAAGGAACGCATGCGTGCACTTTCTTAACGCTTGCGTTCGATGTTTGGACGCATGCGTGACTTATTTTTGAGATGCGTGAGTCTTTCTGTTGATTTTAGAGGTGCCTGATTTACTCAAAGTCGAGAAAAGCGAAGGGATCACAAGTAGTTCGACATAAAACGGTACTCTAGTCGTTGTGAGACTAGGATTGACTAACATGCATGCATTCATAGCCTTTATAGACGATTACCCTTTGTTCTTAAGTCATATTAAGTCACGGAGATATTTCCAGGAAAATCAGAAAAGTAAGTCATTATTCAACAGAAAACATAATTAACCGGTATTGTTGAAATGGTACTAACTATCAGGATACCGTGCATCTAAATGCATCGACCGACCCACAAACATATGTAAGTTGAACTCACGCAAACGCAGACGAACGCAGTTGAACGCATGCACGCAGATGTCGAACGCAGAATTCTCTTGGCCCATCTACACCGGTAGAAATCCCGTTATATCATCCGCCCTCGCCAACACCCCATGCGCTACCCTCGGCGCTCAGGGTGTTTTAGATCAACTGAACGCCACCCTCGGCACTGCACACACCCTGACCCCATCCCTCTCTTCCGTTCTTGAAGACGTCATCACGAAGAACTACGACTTTGGCGCTGCATATGGTCGCCTTCGCCAAATGCAGTTGAGCAGCTGCAGTACCCTTCAAGACGGGCTAAGCAGACTTGAAGAGAAGGATCGGGAGTTGCGACGGGTCGCGCTGGTGGATGAGCGAATCATCAGGCCGGAGTTGCCACCTAGACGTGTCTGGGATCTGTACAGCAATCGTGTGGTGCCATGGTGGAGTACGGGCATGCACCAGGACTGGCAGGATAGGGAGGATAGGGAGAAGAGGGAGAGGAGGCATCACTGGCGGCCCAATTGGCGGGACCAACGGATCCCGGCAGAATGGCCTCAGCCGATATCACATGCGTGGGTGGATAAGAAGGATCGTGTCAATATACAGACGCCTATCAACGGATTCGAATGGCCCGTGCCGATCCCGAACGATGCCAACCTAGACCTCATCCGCATCGAGATGCTCAATCTTGGAGCTGAATATGCGTGGTTGGACGTCCTCTGTTTGAGACAGGAGGGTGGGACGAGGGAGGATCTGCGTGCGGAGGAGTGGAAGCTGGACGTGCCTACCATCGGGCAAGTGTATAGAAATATCCAAGCACAAACGCAAGTGGTGTGGTACTTGAGTGGACTAGGGCGGCCTTTGAGCTTGAAGGCGGGCGACTTGGACAGTGATCGGTGTTGGTTTCGACGTGCGTGGACATTGCAGGAGGTTGGTAAGACAATGATCATTGCCGGAGATACACCTGATGGTCCAATGCACGCCAAGCCAATAGATGAGGACGGGAACTATGAGGAGGAGATTCTGACAAGGTTTCACAAGGACCTGCAGTCGACGGAGATATACTGGCCTCTGTTTCGTGCGCTGGCGACCATGCAGAAGCGCGTGTCGACAAACCCAGTGGACAAAATCGCCGGACTTTCATTCTGTCTACTGTCTGACGAGAAATCAGCATACTCCGAGAGCCAGTCGCTCGAGGATGCATGGAACGCCCTTGTGAATAAAATGAACCGGTTCAGTCGGTGTCAACTGTTGTTCTTGTATCCTGAACCAGGAACTGCAGGGAAGAAATGGCGACCGTCTTGGGAACAGGCCATGACTACAGCTCTACCAGCGGTAGATTCGATGCGGATTACCGTAGCCGTTGGATGGGACGACAAGACAGACGCTGACCAGTGCTATGCTCACTGCATTGAAAGGGGTTTTGTGCGGGGATTGTCTGTGGGAGGCGCAGAAGGTGTTGATCGACATGGAGAGTTGACGGTTGCAGACTCGAACGGGACAAATCATACAATCAAAATCGTCGCCACCCACCAGTATCCGATTCCCGAGGACATGTATGCTCTCCTCCATATGCCTATAGACCCCGACGTCAAAGATCAATATTGGGTTGTCGGACGAAGATTGCCAGAGCAGAGGTTCGAGAAACTGTCGGTGTTCGAAATCACTGACTGGGATGAACTTGGGAAGCTGCAGAGCCTTTCAGTTGTAGAGTATGTGGGCGTAGTCACGCTGAAATGACAAGTGCCGTGCATCACAGCCCAGTCGGGATCTTCAGTTCAAGTCACAAGGAATCGGTGCCGTTCTGCTCTATCAGTGTACAGCCTGAGCATGTAGATCAATGCAGATTAACCACGACGACTCCCGCCTATTTTTGCAGCTGTTCTGAAGTTTCCTTGTCTTGTTCTCTGTGCCGACACGGCGTTCGGTTCCTCCACGACCACCCACCACATCGGGACGCAGTGACAAAATGGAGTCATGTTTCCTTTTTTTCATCGCATCCTCTTACACTAGCTTCCGATGCTACTATTTCACGAGTTCTAACACTATCAACTTGCGACTTGTGGCTACTAGTGGATTTTAGTCGCTATCACGGCATGGATAAATCCCCGTACCTACGGAAATCTTGCCGGGAATTGCTGAGCTCCAAGATACATACATACGGCCTCCAATGGATGACCACGTCCTTCCAGATCTATGCTGAAGCTCGCCGTTGTCGTTCAAGTTCAAAAAATCTACCCGGGTGTTGGGAAATTTCCTGTGTACGATGACGAGCAGGTGCCTTTGGAGATTCGCTTGGCCAACGGAACGCACTTCTCAGCCCCGCTTGATCCATGAGATTCATCTGATGGCGATTGAACGTTGCGGTCGCGTGATGGATAGGGTCATAATCTTTTCCTTGATGATGCTGGGAGTAAGGACTGCCTTCGGTTTTGTACATACAACTCCCTTTGCTGACGGTGCTGTGACAGGAATATTTCGGGAGGCCTTTTGTGGCCGTTTTTGCCAAAGACGTCCCAGCAGAAACGGTGTAAGCATGACTTGATGCAACGTAGGTTACTTCTGATAATCATCCATCTTCGACTAACTTGTATTCATCAGGCTTTCAGACCTTATACAATAGCCCCACAGGTCCCATTCAGCAAGACTGCTCCCTTCAAATTGACAGGCACTGCACACGAAACACGATGCCTGACGCGAAGGTGCGGGACAATTTGAAGGCAGCACCGGCGTTGCTCTTGAACACGGTTTATTGTATTATAATTGTACAACTAGGGATGGGAGGAAATGAGGGTGGGTTATGCGGGACCGAGATAAAGCCAACGTAATGTAAAGTTCGTGAAGCAGATCATTCGTATGTCTAGATCCTTTTTCTCTACCACGTTAGACTGATCGACGTTTGAATCTAATAGGACCGTTGTTAACAAAACGCGGGTCCACCCTTGCCACAAAAGGGTGTAGGCGTGATTTCAATGGTCCGTCTCACTCATCTCCTTCTCTTATCGCCTTTGAAGTTCGAATTGATAGGAAGAAAAACAACCTTTACTTCGGAAGGCTAACCTGGATTAGTCGTAGTTGTTCCTATAAACATTTGGAATCTCGGCGTTCTCTTGATATCACAAAATCCTTTTACAACATTCGTTCGATGGCTTAATGCCTTCTTGACGAAAGCACATTCTCAATCCGCGCCTCATGTCTGTCGCTTCCCATACTCAGCACTATGCCCCGAGCTTGAACGTCCAGAAATATCACAATGAAAACGACGGTTAGATATTCAATTCGGACTACATTATAACAATTTCTGTCTCCCTCTGTTCATCCAAATCTTCGGCGACTTCTCATCCATTCGCCACTACCACTACCAGACTCACTCGACGGTCGCAATCGCCTCGTTAAGCAGAACATCTGAATTAACAGGATAGTCAGGACTGAACGTAATCTTCGTCTCCGGACGGAAGAGGAGGCAATGGGTGGACCCTCCAAAGTGGAACATCCCCATCTCAGTGCCCTTCGCGATTCTGTCTCCTTTATTGACGGTGATCTGGCATGTCGACACCTCTGCCATTCCTACGGCTATGAAGCACATCAACCCGATCTTGGGATTATCGGCTTCGATGAAGACGAGTGCGCGAGTGGCTAGGGTGGTGATGAAACCTTGGGAAAGATTAGGAGCGCTGGGATCGGGGTTCGGGAATCCCATGACGGGAGATTCTGCATAGTATGTGCCTGGGATGATCGCCGTCTTCACGACTTTCCCGTTGACTGGACTGTGCCAGCGGTGGTACTTCGTGGCGCTGAGGAAAGCCTGATAAACGGTCCCGCCAACGAACTGGGGTGCGAGATCGTCATTGTTCAGCATGTGGTTGAGCGAGTATGGTTCGCCTTTGAGCCAGAAGGTGTCGAGTTCTTTGATGTCGTAGGCAATGCAGTAGACGGTTGACTCGCAGGCGCTGTTAACGATGCCGTCGTTATCCGGGAACATGACGGGACGGACACCAGGTCGGAAGAGTCTGGTGAAGAAGTCGTCCCAGGATTTAAATCCGTAATACTCCGCGGAAGGGTCGCACACATATTTCTCTGCAAAGCCGGGCATGGCGGCACTCGCACCCGGACCAAACCAGCCGGTCGTGTCAGTGGTGAGGACGTAACGCGACTCCGATGAGGTGAGGAAAGATGCCCAGACGTCGAACATCTTTTTGAACTGTGCGTTCACCTTGGGGTCGACGAACGTGGTGAAGCCTGCGGCTGTACCCATAGGCCAATCGAGGATGGCGTTGATTGGGAAGCCAACCAAACCGGCTTCATAGTCCGATTCCTCAAAGCCGGGGGCTTCGGTGATGACTTTGTTGAACAGTGCCAACATGGTCATGTAATCGCGAACCTAGGAAATGATACATAAGTCCCTGAACTTTGACGAATAAAACGATGCGAGGAAAATCACGCAAAGCCTACCTGGGGTTTCCCCGTCGGATCATTGTTGTACGGTGGCTTAGTTGGGACCTGCTCAAACATCTGACGGAATCCCATGTAGATCTCGGCGTCCTTTTCGATCAGGGTTTGAAATTCCTGGATAACGGGATGGAAAGCCTGGGTTTTTCCCGAACACTCTGCGATCTTCTTGGCGAGCCAGCGTTCGACGATTCGCTGATCGCGGGGCAGCCAACCGCCAATTCGATGTTCGACAACAACGGGCATCTTATTCTGCTCAGGCAGACTGTTAGTAGCGGACAGTAGATCAAGAGGAGATGCGACTGACGAGAAATGAGATTTGGTATAAATGATACGGGGCAAGTGAAAGTCAAGCTTGACGACTGAACAGGATTCCTATGGCCTTTATATAGGCATAAAGAATTATACTAGATTCTGGTTAGTGAGTACCGAATGCATTCCAAAGGACACGGTCGATCAATAGCCTCCCGGGAGCCCCACATCTCAACCTGCGGCGGGGAGTATGGTAATCAGTTTACCCGGATACCTGGGACCTCAAGATCAGTCCCTGGTGGCGCTTCACTTACAGACGTCTTGAATGTAATACTAACACAGTGCCTGGCCTTCAGACCGCGGGGAGTTTTCTTTCTGCCTTTAGAGCGTCCCAAAACCTAGTAACAAAGAATTCTGTTTGTAATAAGCCTGGTTCAGGAATGGACGTATCCACAGGAAGCGGTCAACATGGCGGGAAGCTTTAGATAGCCGCGTGTATGCTTCATCCAGCTGTTCTGTGCTGTCGTACAAGTTAGAGAGACTGGAAGACATCAGCCACCGCAGCGAACGCCCTGAAGCAAGTTTGCCTCTTTAGCGCAGAACCGTCGCTGAGTAGTAAGAGTTGAAAGTTCAGAAAATATCGCTCGCATTCATGAGAGTCTGTATGCTCGCCTCAATATGTAGACTGGATGGCCGGGGTTTAAAAATCAACGTACGAGCAGTAACTTGTGAACAGCCTTTCTACTCGCTTCAGCCTTCATGCAGCAGATTTTTGCTACCGTCTGGTACAGTACGAATTCGGAACCTCGGCTCCGAGTCGTTACCAGTTACCTTCTTAGTCTTCTGTGGACCACCCCATCCGTTCAATGGAAGAAACGGGTGACAGATTTCTTGCATAAGATGCATAATCAGCGTGGAAATGGTCTAGGGTGGCGCTCACAGTCAGTCAATAATTGAGGTTCGACTCCAGCATTCTATAATTTGTAAGGATACAAACTAGCGGTATACGTGTTCCGTGGACCAGCTACAGGTCTAAATTACCCCATAGTGTGAGGGAATTTGGAAAGGTACGTGCTGGGAAAACCCAGTGGGGCCTGCGCTGTCTTAATCCCGCTTCCTTAGCTCCAAACCTATGCTGATTGTGATACGTTCGGGGCCGTATCACGATCTGGTCTTTCAGTTGCGGCTTCACTGTTCTCGGGAGTTTGTGTAGACCTGGGGATTGAAAAAAAAACACACTTAGGAGTCAATAAGCAACGACGCGCAAAGACTTTTTCGTACCTCCTTTCTTCTCCTAGCAAAGGATGGAAGGAACTGAAAGCTTGATGGCAGTTGTACTCTCGCAATCTGGAACTAGGAAATTAGAAATTGACATATCTTGAGTCACGACAAGGCTTTGCAAGGGAAAAACACTACATGCCACCCTTTTCGGTCGACACGGCTAATTCAGCACCAACTGTTGCCTTATCCCCAAGAAAACATTGATTTTTACGCAAATTTGTGCAGTCGTTCGTAACAGGAGACGGTATTAATTCTTCCTTGCGGTTCGAAAAGTTACGCAGTCATGTTCTGGAATTGGGTGTTAGGAGATTTGATCAGCAGCTACTGCTAGGCCCATTGCGGCTGCGGTAGAACCTCAGGTTTTTAGAGGTACGGACAAAATCAGATAATTTGTGGACCAGTGGAAGAAAACGCGTGCAGAACAAAAGACCAGCGCGATGAACATGGGAGTCGCCACTCCCAAAAATGCGGGCCGAAAATAGCCGACGATAGTGACTTTGCATTACTTACGTCACTCCCAATCTTTCAAACACCTTGATCTTCACTTGAAGTTACAAACCTCAGTGACAATGCTATGGGATCCGGGGTCCTACAAAAAGATGATTCCTACCAGTTCAGTGTTCACCTCCTCGTCGACATCATGCTGCACATGAAAGGAGAGCGACGCGCACGCAAGGGTGTTTTTCTTCGAGACAGCCTGAGTCATTGGCTGCACAAATTGCTACGGGTAATCGTCGATTCAGCTTCCGAACCATCTTTGTATAGGGCCTCGCCTTAGTTGTTGTTGGGCCAGTTCCGGGCATACTGGCAGAAATCCAGAGTACCAGCATTTCCGAGCGCAAGGTCATTGGCTGCCTACAATGATCACGAAATTGACTTGCAGAATTGTCAATTCGAGAACCACAGATTTCGTCAAGGCTTCATGCTCTACAAATGTCAATGCACTTCGGTCCCATTTCTATGGAAGCAAGGACTCTCACTCAGAGTACGCTATTTTACAACCTTACCTTGCTCTTGACTAATTGTCCTATGCTTCCCGCATCACTTTCTTGATCTCTACGATATAAAGGGTATGCCCCTTGTCTAGACTTGTCTATGGTTTAATTGAAAAAGAATGGCGCAACAATCAACGAGCTAGTAAGTTAGAAGCAATATAATGTAACAGAATTGTCTAATGATTCGTGCTTCCCAGGCGCAAACCCATCCATTAGGAGGGTTTTGATCACGAGCTAACGTATAGTAGGGCTTTAGAGGTTCAATGGAGGGATAAAACCAGTGGAGTACGCGAGAAAAATGCGTCCAAAATCATGGAGTCTCGCGCGCTTGAGGTAGGAGTTGTGAACTATTAGGCAGGGAATCTCGGTTCAATCAATACTAGCGCATAAATCACATACTTCATTATCCAACCGATCCGTATGTCGAACTCGCAGTCCGCTCGATAGAACACTTCACGTCCTTTACTTTGAAAGCTACTATTTTCATTGCATTCCGATAATGCAAGCTTAGTCCTTCCTTGCTGGTAACTCGGGGAAATCTGGGACAATAAATGTGTGCTCTCATCGCAGCATCCCTCTCAGGATCGTAGATGGACGTATCGGCACATAGCGTGGCATAATATCACGAAGATAGAAGCCCTCCGGTGAGGTGTAGTCATTAGGCGGCTGCAATTCGTGTTTTGTAACCTCACTGTGCAACACCAGTCGTCGTCCTAGACTCATTCATTGGCAGTGAAATCTCTTCATTCTGAGCCCTCGCATAATGGGCTCAATTAACTCTGGCATACGGGCACTGATCTAGAAGCACGGGGGTGTCTGAGTATCCATAATCATCGACATCATTGAATCACCGATGATAGTTCTCGATATTATGTAGCGCAAATTGGAGCCCTGGGGGCTCACACGTCAACGTCTCTCCTTGTCGCTCATGAACCCGTTCCATGCCCTTCCTAGCCACTTCCCCGAAGCCTGTCCTGATGCGCAAGAAGATACTATGCAGCCCCGAGTACGAGCATAAATAGTCAAACAGCGCAGGCTCGTGTTTTGAAAGTGAAAGGGACAGTCGTCGAACAAATATCTGTTCTTCTTGTAGCGATGTCCAGAATTCGGATGCTACAAAACCTACACTGAGCTCGAGAGATCGCAGGTGAGAAAGGTGACGAATTAGGATAGGTACGTCGGACCTGTACACGGACAAGTTCCCGCAAAGCGAGAGATCCGTGATGGAGCTGTATGTTCCTTTGGGATATTGGCCAAAGATACTGGACGTGGATGGAGAAGACGTTGAAGAGAGACCGTGGTCATAAATGCCGAGTGATGATAAATTGGGGCTGTTCGATATGAGGACGGACGCAAATTGGAAGTACGAGGGTCCCGTTATGCTAAGTTTGGTGAGATAGGGGAAACTGGAGTCAATGGAAGTGGACTGCCGGTACGGGTCGTGTATCGATAGCATAGACATGTAGGGGAGATACGATATCTGATCCCAAAGAGCAACATGTTGTAGGATTGTCTCGTCGTATCCGAGATACTTGACAGTCTGCAGCGATGTCATGAATGATACTGCAGTGACAAGGCGCTTTTCCAGCTTCCTAGCTTTCCTCGCCCTCCGCTTATTGAGCAAAATCCGGTCAAATGGGCCCTTGGGGTTCCCTTCCGGGAGCTTCAGTGTAAAAAGACGCAAGTGTTTTACATATTGCGCAAATCCTTTTCCCGAGACGATAGCTTTCAGCCGACCCAGGGATTTGGTCGGAGAGAGGCACACGTCGACACCCATTGTCTCGAAGGCGAGGGGTGTAGCAAGCCTGCACAAAATCACGCACGTGGATCGGAGGGCTTTGCGGCCAGTGTTGTAGCATTCATATGGGATGAGTTCCAACAGTTCTACAGGCAAAGAAAGTAACATGGGAGTACGAAAAAGCGAGGAAAGGGGTCGCTCGAGTGAAAGCGGACGGAGGTCATCGGCAGTCATCGGCGATGTCATTACTTAATGATGCCGAAATTTGCCGAAACGTTGTCTTCACGTCCATGACCACGCCGTCGTCGATTATGCCGCTTTTCCCGCTCCGAGATTCAGGATGAAGCAAATAATGTTGTACAGCGACGGCTCACAGACATTGGTATCGGTCGAGTGGATTTGAAGCCGTTTTCATGCGGTATATGAGTCCCTACGGATAGCTCTTATGACGTTCCATCAGGTACTATTTCCCGTTTTCTCCAAGTCTCGACCGCGGTATTCAATGTCGGGAGAATCTTATCTGTATCGCACCTAACGATGCAACTGAATGCACCCCTCACGCCTGTCCTTTACATCGACCTATGGTAGTTGTGAAGGTGGAAAGCCAGTCCCTGTTGGTCGGCGCTGCGTTGAAAGGCCCTTCAAGCAATGTCATGGTATATATGGCTTGCTGATTAGTAGACTTTTTCTCGTGCAATATGTTCCTACGGGGCTGTATAATATGGCCGACGAGACTTGTCCGATCTCATAATGGAGTACCGCATCTAGTCCTGTCCGCCAGCTCGGTATGGAAACCCTCTACGTGCCATGAATTACGGGACGAACTTCCTTTCCTTTACCATGACTTCGTGACTCCATTCTCAGTCGCGTGCATTTACGTGTTCTGTGCGCATTTTCTTCCATATGACACGTTGCCTCCGCTGTTATCCAAGCTTTGTAAAGTTCCAAGGCTCTACTGCAGTCACCAGTGAAAATGTCCTTCAGCTGCATATGACCAGTGATCTCTTGACCAGATTCTCGACGCCAGGAAATCAAGACCATGGCGACTGTCCCCGATTACAAGGTAAGATAAATAGTGCTTTCACTAGGGAAAAAAATACAAAAACCCTAGACACCTGTTATAAACATAGAGTGGTGCACTAGCGTCCGATAGATGTTCTTCCTTTCCAAAATATTGTGCTAATCGTTATTTTGGAACTAGGAAATATAATTTCCCGTCGGGCTGAGAACGTTGCTGGCAGAATAGCTGTCCGCAACCCGCCATAACATTGGTCGGCCTTGGCCTTCCTCTATAAAGATGGCTATGTGCAAGTTCGTATTTGGGGCCCTCAGAGTGGACCTTAAATCACTTTGAAATGTCTCAATGAAGCTAATCCTATGTCCAACGCGGATCTCATCATCGGGGCGCATTCAGCGACACATCAATTAACACCAGCAAGTTCTAGTACGTTCTACACCTACTCTACGCTAATGGCATGATGCAACTCCCACGTAGAAACACCACGCCATATGCCTTTCGTCTCCACCCAGACTCCTCCACTCTTCGAGACGAGGTGAATGGTGTAGGGCACCTCGAGCGTGCCCTGCTGGACAGACGACACGCCACGGACAGTCTTGTGGGGCCCCGCCTTCACAGGGAACTGCGCGGTGTAGGTCTTCGAGAATGATTTCTCGGTGCCGAATGACCATGCGTTGCTCTGAGATGCAGAGACGCTGATCTTTCCCTCGGCGACAAGGGGGACTCCAGCTATAAGAATAGGCACATTACAACCGTGTCAGCGGATAGAGCTTTGAACACACCTGAGAACTCCGTTCCCACTTCAATCGTGAACCCAGTGGTGTACTGAAACGTCGAAGTGTGGGTGACGTTCTCCGAAAAATGAAACGACATCTCTTGCTCGTCGTCGGAGTTGTTCTTGAGCGTCTGGTTCGCCAGGACATGCGGAGTTACCCTGAGGATCTTGCCGCGCGCGACATCATACTCGACGCGCTTAACGACCATGTCCTCAAAGCCCATACTGAAGTACTGATCAGCACAGAACTTTGCCCTGGTGTAGTTCCCGAATTTTGGGTCTGCCGTCGTGCGTGAGAAAAGAACTTCACCCGTCGCAGGGCACACGATGCGGAAATGCCCCGCGTGTGGACCAATTCCCACTTCGAGGTCAAACCAGCTAGGAGGCAATGTTTCAGCATTAGGGATAGTAGGTATGACGAGACGGCGTACTTGTCATTGTACATCCCGTCTCCGTCGACGTGTCCAACGCAAGGCTCCGGGGATGTGCGTGAATAGAGCACTTTTCCCGAATGCTTGCCCTTGATAGCATAAAGCCCTGCTCGCGAGCCCGCGCCGTGAATCAGTGTGAAAAGCTGGTCTTCGTATTTGTCGCCTTTGTAGTGCCAGAGTTCAGGACTTGGGCCGCGCCGCGAATACAGGACGTGCTGGCTTTCTTGGCCAGTCAGTCTGAAGTAGATGCCTTGGGGTGGGATATACATCAACATGATATAGGCGTCGTCTGTGGGAAATTGCTGTTAGCAAGCTTTTGTCGTCGCGGCTTTTAACTGATTACTGCCCTTGCTATTCCAGGATGACCTCATACTCCAACTTCATGGCTCGGATCGCATATCTATTAGTGTCTCTGAATGAAGAGAAGATGGCGGGAACAGTGGAGATTCGAGAAGTACATCGATGCTTCATTTAGGCGTGTAACGCGGGCTTGACAGTTAATGAATCTTAGTCGGTCCTAGATTCGTCATTTTGTCGACGATAGAAGACTTCGATATTTGCAGGAACAATTTGCCCATGCGTGACTTCAGAATCAGGTCATGCGGTGATACCTTCCTCACTCACCAGAAGGGATGCTACGAATCGTCAGTGCGATTCGCTCAGCAGCTACCGGACGGATCAAAGGATGGTTAGTGAGCTTTGTAAACAGCGAGTTATCGTCTCACATTTTGAACAAAGACAATTTAATGGATGAATCTGCAGGGACACGCTACTTTTTATCTACAAGAAATGAGATCTCAGAAAGCGTCTTCGCAGGTGCCTCGGGGTTAAAGGAAAGCGCTGGCTTCAAAAGATTCCAGGACTAGAGTCGCAGTTTCGTCATCACCTTATCCAAAAAACCTGACTAGAAGTATATATTGGGAATATCGCTTGGAGCTGTACGGAGAGGACATGATCATTAGCGAAGACAAAAAACACCACTCCCGGCATACCTGTTGGTCATCAACTTCACGATTGGTTTATCATTATCCGATTGATGACGGGGTCCAACGAAGGATCGCATCTACGACGATTGCTGCAAGGCAAGCTCCGTCAGCCGCTCAGTCGACTCCCTTGTGGATGGACTAGATCGAACTGACCCGTATTAATGAAAAAGCGCCATCGACGCCGAACAAGGCTTCTTGTCCTACTTCACCCCATCGTGCACGCCCCACCGCATCACAAATACCACTAGATTCACTCTTTCATCTCGCTCCTATCGCGTGGATGCATCGAGAAGACAGTATTCTCGGACCTTGTAATGAGCGTACAAGTGGATGAGGATGTCAGCTGGCGAGCAATAGAACCCTGAGAACACATGCGCTTCCACAACAGAATTAAAGCGCGAGGAGATACAGGAGCAACAGAAGAGAACGCGGGGTCAAAGATCGTAGGGAATGTTCTCTTAGCACTGAAACCCGAGACTCCTAGTCGTTATGAAAAATATGCATAGATCACGTAGGATACCTACACAAGTGAAAGGGGGGAGGGGGGTGCAAAGTTGACGCGGCAACATTGGCATCTGATCTGCCTTAGCAATATTACGGAAAATCAGTGGTGATATTATCGTGGTTATACTGTACAAAAATTAATCAGATCCAGGTAGTGCTGTGTCTGTGGCTACGACAGGTACTTTTTGTACGCACCTAGTTATTTCACGACCTCCAGGTACTTTCTGTTGTCTATATAGACCCACCGATATTTACAGGTACTCCCTTGTGTACCTGCGATAAGTTATGCAGGTACTTTTGACTGTGCATATGGGTAGGTACAGGTAGTCGGTATTATACATGGTCCGAGGGGGAACGCCGCCGGACCGAGTATCTACACTGCCGAGATCAAGCCGAGCTGCCAAAATTGCGCCGTCTTCACAAGTGTACAGCTCAAACAGATAATATAAGTCTATGCCAATGGGTTCTTATATTTGTCTGTGAGTCTGGGAAATAGATCGAAATGAAAACAAACGTACTGATGAGTGCTAACCCGTTCAAATTTCCCAGACCACACCACAGACGTCTCGCTGACCAAGGCAATCATAAACGTTGTGGGTGAGTCATCGTCTTGGGCAGAAGAGGCCTTGGTCTTCTTCGACTGCTTCGTTCCAGACTCTGAGTCAGATTCGGTAGTCGTCGCCGCCTTCTTGCGCTTCTTCGGTGGGGCAGTATCTTTACCGTTCTTGCTGATGATCGCAGCAATCTGACTCTGAAGCAGATTCAGCTTGCGTTTCTGGGAAGGTAGGAAAAGATATATCCTCACCTTTTGAGCTGGATTAAACGGCTGCCCACCAATGACGGGGTTGTTAGTCATGGCAACGGTCATCGACTCGTGGCGTTTCTTGGCCATGGCAGCAAACGTCAAGGTATCATGAGTCGGGGTAGGGTCCGTATGGCTCAGAGACGCCGTATGGGTCGCCGATGAGCGAGACTTGTACATAGTTTCCTTGGTCGCATTGGCATCAATATTTCCGCTAGTTCCACTACTGTTTGGAATAGCCTAAAGTTCGAGTTTAGTCAAGTATTTAGTATAAGAGCAAGTTCATTTCCATACCTTGATATTCACGGACGCCTTATCAGAGCCAGAGAGATTGACAGGAGTTAGCTTTGGTGCTGCGGCCGGTGCCTTCAGATGCTCCTGGAGTCCGTTGAGAACGATGATATTCACAGAAGGACTAGCCTCACCGATACATTTTTGATATGAGAGGCGGCAGGGCATTTGCAGACTGCGCAAACACTCAAAACTGGAACGGTGTTTCCATCGATGGTCTCCGTGGCAATGAAACCGAACCCGCAGTAAGAGCTGCATTTTACGGGATCATTGCGACAAGAGCCAAGGCGGTCGAGGGTAATATGCTGTGACATTCGAAGAGCAAGTCAATGTAGGCTTGGAGAGGAAGAAAGGGACGGGAACAAACAAGAAATTTTCACCGAAGTTTTTGGCATATTTGCCACATTAAAATAGGCACAAACACAGATAACGCCATGGCCACGCATAATTCTGGAGGGGTCAGTCATCGGTAGTAGTGTCAGGATCCCCTGAAAAGTACTTGCGAATTTGAAGTGGTGGTGGCGGATCGACAAGTCGTGGTGAAATTCAGGCACACATGTGACGTGTCGATCCAGTAGCATATGGGAAAGTGGCTGTGCGAACCTAACCTGAGAAACAACCAGCGGAAGGGCAGCCGTCTACTTAAATAAGTGGTGCTAGGTCACTTCTGAAGTAGTGATGTTGTCCCGTGGAAAAAAATAATTTTTGTACATTATTACGCCCATATGATATATTGCGTATGTCGCAAGTGAGAAAATGTAGGTCCACAAGTACTTATCAATGCTGCTACAACTTGTGACTAAGTCTAGGGTTCGTCACCACTATTGTTAGCCTCAAGCAACAATCGCAAGCGCAGCACTGAGCGGAACATCCGAATTAACAGGATAATTGAACTTAATTTTCGTTTCAGGTCTGAAGATGAGACAGTGCGAAGACCCTCCATAGTGGAACATTCCCATCTCGATGCCCTTTGCGATCGTCTGACCTTCAGTAACAGTGACCTGGCACGTCGACACTTCCGCCATTCCAACAGCGATAAAACACATCAAGCCGATGCTGGCATTATCGGCTTGGATGAAGATGAGCGCACGAGTGGCTATGGCTGTGATGAAGCCTTGCGAGAGATTGGGAGCACCGGGGTCGGGGTTCGGGAATCCCATGGCGGGAGACTCGGCATAGTAAGTGCCTGGGATCATAACAATCTTCACGACTTTTCCATTCACTGGACTGTGCCAACGGTGGTACTTCGTGGCGCTGAGGAAAGCCTGATAAACGGTCCCACCAATGAACTAGGGTGCGAGAGGATCATTGTTCAGCATGTTGTTCAGCGAGTACGGTTCTCCTTTAAGCCAGAAAGTGTCGAGCGCTTGGATGTTGGAAGCGATGCAATAGACGGTCGACTCGCAGGCGTTATTAACGATCAGGTTGTTTTCTGGGAACACGACGGGGCGCACGCCAGGTTGGAATTGTCTGGTGAAGAAGTCATCCCAAGATTTAAATCCGTAATACGGCGCGGAGGGAGTGCACACATATGTCTCCGTGAAGTTGGGCATGGCAGCACTCCCAGAGGGACCAAACCAGCCGGTCGCGTCGGTCGTGAGGACGGAGCACGAAGCGGAGGATGTGAGGTAGGTTTCCCAGACTGCGAACATCTTTTTGAACTGGGCATTCACCTTGGGGTTGACGAACGTGGTGAAGCCCGCAGCCGTACCCATAGGCCAATCGAGGATAGCGTTGATTGGGAAACCGACCAACCCGACTTCATATGCTGATTCTTCAAAGTCGGGGGCTTCGGTGATGATCTTGTTGAACAGTGTCAACATGGACATGTAATCGCGAACCTGCAGAGAAATACATAAGTCATTGAACGAAGCCAAAAAATTGAGTAAACGTGAACGTACCTGCGATTTCCCCACCGGATCGTTGTTGTATGGTGGCTTGTTTGGGACCTGATCAAACATCTGGTGGAATCCCATGTAGATTTCCGCGTCGCCTTCGATCAGAGCTTGGAACTCTTGGATGACGGGTTGGAAAGGTTGGGGATCTGCTGCACACTGCGCGATCTTTTTTGCAAGCCAGTGGGCGATGACTCGCTGGTCGCGGGGAAGCCAACCGCCAACTCGATGAGGAACAACAACGGACATGTATTTCTGGTAAGGGCACGCTGTTGGCACCTGAAGCTAAGAGGAGACGTGACTCACGAAATATAAAGGATTGCTGCAGATGGTGTTATGAGGACTGAAGCTGAAGACTGAGCAGAATTCCGAGCGTCTTTATATGTGCACCAATACGTCTAGTAGACTTTGGGTTAGTGAACACCAAGCCGACATTGCGACAGAGTCGATCAGAAGTAGCCCGACATTCCAACTTGCGGCAGTGGCAAGTAAACTTCACCGTGACATTTTGGACCTGGCCTGAAGGTTCGTAGACCCGTTTTTACAGACGTCTTGAATGTAACGGGATGCCTGTATGGCAAGCCGTGTGCGCCATTCGCTGCATTCAGAGCGCCCTAAGCGCCCTTGCCACGGTCTTGTGCCCATATCAAATTTGGCACAGGCACACCGGCAGTTGTCGACAGGGCGGAGTATATGGTATCATGGGCGTCCGCGTATATGCTGCATGCAGTTCTTCGGTGCTCTTCGCGGTTGTTCGCTGCAACCTGTTTGTCAAGAAATGAAGGGTCGCGTAGATGTAAATCCATTATGCTCTCTGGTGTGCTCGATTCTAATCATCTGGGAAAATCGATATCCGGGCAGGAATAAGTATAGGTTAGCAGAGACTCGAGTGGACTCACCGAGCTCAAAGGAATTATATCTCTTCAGCAAAGAATCACTACTAAGCGTGGTAAGTATGCAACTTAGGACCCGAGGTTCATCAATCTCAAAACCCATGATGTCCTAGTTCAAGTTCCCCGCCTTGGCCCTGACGGGAGACTTTTTCTGCCGTCTTGCACAGTATGAATTCAGAACCTGCGCCCCGAATCGTGACCTTTTCTTTCTTCTATAATCACCTCGCTCAAAATCGAGGAACAGATAGCGGTTTTCCTTCAAAAGGTACATAATGAGTAAAGTACACCTCGTGAAGGGTGGCACTCACAGATTCAGCCCCGTAATTGTGGCCTAACCTCCCGCATTCTGGAATTTGTAAGGGGCGAAGCTGGGACCAGCATGAATTAGCATATCGTCTGAGGGAAAGGTACGCGAGTTCCCAGGAACTCCGCGGGGCGTATTCCACATTCGCACCTTCTGCTCACATTTATTATTTTGTTTCGGAACAAAGCAAGGACAAAGGCTTGAATAATATGTCGGCTGGTACCACCGATACTACTGAAACTCGAGGCCGTCTTCAAGGGTATGATAGTAGACTAACAGTCCTGAGATATATAAAGTAAGTTTGAGTTCCTAGAAGAGAAGATCACGCACTGGACACGCAGCCAGCCCGCGATGATGATCACCGTTTCCCGACAATAATCCGTCAACTATGTGGACCTTAGCCGTGCAGTGTATAAAGTCGTTGATTAGGACATTCATATCCTATGAAGTCAGACAGTATAGAACGAAGCGTGTACTGGTATAGTACCTGTAACGCAGGCAGCTCGATAATACTAATAGTGCAAGACGATAGGCCATCGAACAAAGGCCAAATCCGCATAACGATTTACGCCACCTCAAATCCCAGCTGATACCAATCGTCCCGACAGTCCGGAAACGCAGAGCAATAGAGCTTCACCCTATCCATCGTAAGGTGCTGGAACTCCTCCTGGAAGAAACTCAGTGCTACACGTGCCCATGATCGCTCAGTCCCCGTCAAGCTCTGGAGTACAATCTTCAGGGTACGCCGAACATCCGCCACGTCGACAGTCTGCTTTTTTTGCTTGTGCGGCTCCGGCGCCATCATATGATCGTGCCATCCCTGGAGCTTGTGCAGGAGAAGTACCTCAAGAGGAACTAGGGGTAACGCTTCCTTTACGATTGTTGATCTCGACGATAAGAATGGCAGCATCATCGTGCCAGCCATGACGATGTCAACTTTGCTCTGCCTGGTTACGACCTTTCCTCCGATATCTAGACGCTGCCGATACCATAAAACTCTGTATGTCGCCCCCGGCGTCCTGGCCTTCTTGAGGTAAAAGTGGAGGGTGTCACGGTTAACTAGATATCCCTTGATGACTTCCGCTTCCGCCTCGGAAGAGACGAGGATATCGACGTCCTACAGTACAGCATTAGCTCAACCATAGTCAACAAGACAGCGTGTACATACATTCGGTAGACGTTCATTTCCGTAAAGATAACAAGCAGCACTGCCGAAGATAGCGCATGGATAGGCCGAGTCTCGAAGGAGACGTATAGCATCGACGGCTGCTTGAAATACGACTCCACCCTTTGCGCCGATCGCTGGGATCTGCACCGGTGGTGTGTGCCCACACGCTGTGCGGATATCTACTTGTGGTAAAGGAGCCGACAGCATGGACGCGAGGGCAGGACTGAAGCCAATGGCAGCGAAATTTCCTCTAAGCTCCGGGTGAGCAGCTACATAGGCGCAAACCAGCTGATCGAGCTCTGCGAGTTTGCCTACATCTCCGAATGCTGCACGAACATTAGCCTTTCGATGAAGGAATAGCTCCAGAGCGGCCGAAACATTCTTGTATGTGTTTGGCTTCATCGGGAGTCCTCGAGAGCTCACCGACGAGAGCAGGATGAAGAATAGGTAGTTTCGGTTGATGACGGAAATTCCATCAACGTACGTTCCCGTGGATTCTTCAGGGCGCAGGCCCATTGACGAAGGAAGTTTTTCGAAGGTGACGTTGCAAACTTTTGATTCTCCGTTGTTGAGAAGCGCCGAATACTGTAAGACATCTTTTTTGGCATTCAGAACGCCTTGCTTGCATAGAGTGCGCTGAAGCCAACCAAGGGACTTCCCATTACGTAAGATAAGTAAGAAGTCGACCCGATGATTCTGTATTTGAAGGTTGAATAAGAAGTTAACGGTGGTAGGTAGAGACCATACCGTTGGAATAACAGATGAGCCCAGGATATACCAAGGAGCATGCCCTGTCCCGGCGAGGAAGCACTCGTGACCTAGCTGACGAACGCACAACGAGAGTGCATGTGTAGCAGCAAGAATGGCTTCCGAGTGAGACAGTTGTCTTCTTTCTTTGACAATAGTAGACAGAGATGAAGTTTCCACGACGCCTGTGGACTGGATTCCCGTGGCCGATAAGACAGGAGGTCTGATGAGGGGTGGAGCAGATTCGATGGCAGGGGGTGATGAAGAGGGATGAAGACGGGCAAACAAGCCAGCAGCCTCAGGAAATACAGCCGTTGTTTTCGCTAAATGATCGACAAACAGCGGCTGCTCCGCAGGAGTGAGGCTCCATACAGAAGGCGGCAGATCAGGAAGACGCAGATATGCCTCACTGATAGCGACGACTTCAGCCATGGCATTCTTCAATCTGCTCCCCGACCTTTTGGAATAGGTCTTCATGAATCGATATAGAATGGCCTGAATCGGAAGAAGGGGAAGGTTCTGGACGGTGAAAAACTCGTACAAAGGACCGCAGACGAGGATGATCTTGCATTTGTGCTTCTTCGATGACGACCCATCGTTTAACACATCATGATAATAAGACATCGTAGCTATGCTATTGATGGCCTGCGTGGTCAGAGAGAACCTGCGATCCATGCCTGCCAAGCGTTGAGTCGCGTATGCGAGGGTCGCTGAATCGCCCATGATATGAACGTCCAGTTGCCACTAGCATGGCAGAAATTAGCTTATACGATGGAGAGCGACAAGGTCAGACTCACGGAACCGCCGGTTGGTGAATCACACAGAAGATGCCATGCCAGATCGCCATAGATAGCCCAACGAATGTTTAGGCTTTGAAAGCATTCGTGTACTGCGATAGCAGCGCCACGGACGACATTAGTTCTGAATGTCTTGTTGCCGGTCATGGGTGTTGGGATATGAATGCGAGAATGCGAGGATGGACGTCTACAAGCAGGGAAGGACGCCACATGAGCATGGCTTCGTTGACCCTGGGCCTTTCCCTTGACCGTGCGAAAGGAAGCGTAGTATATTCACGAGCACCTATCAATGGATTCGAGTACCAACACTGATCATTAAAGGATAAAATGTTGCGAGAATGAATGACAACACGGTAGAAAAGGCTTTCCTGTTGCAGAAATGCCGATCCAATTCTTCTCCAAGGATGGTCCAAAGGTGAATATGGCGGAGAGGAGAGCTCTGGTGACCGCAATGGAATGGTACAAATACATCATCTAGGTCGCATACGAAATGAGCCATGGCAGCAAAACAAAGGAGCAATACTAACCTGTTAACCAGTATATCTAATCATTCCTTTCGCAGCAAAGATAGCGAAGAGCGTCCTCCAAATCCTTCTGAAGACAAGGCAGGCATTGGCGCCAAGTAGGGTAAATTGCCAAAATATTTCCGGCGCTAGGAGGATACTGAGTAGCTGTATTAGCATGCAGAATTTGTAGGAATAATCAAAAGGCGTGCTTGCCTTTTGGCACTCGAGAGCTCGAACCCTCCGGCATCATTTTGGGCATATTGTAGACAGAAAACGTCGACCTGAAGAGTGCGCTGTGATGGCAGTGTCGCGACGAGAGGAACAGGGAGAGGATGATGGTGGTTCCAGAAAGAGAGCAAATGGCAGCGTGACCGTGACGGACATCATCTTGGTCATCGACCACTACGGCGAGCAGACGCGTCCGTCGTTGCGCTCGACTGCCGCGTCTCTGCATCTCAGAATTTGGTGTACTGTCTGTACTTGCTATATATTTGGCTTCTCTGTCACTTTGTGCCCGTATTCTCGACCTGTGCGTCAGTAGTGCCCGACATTATCGTCTGCGACCATTAGCAAAGAATCATCATCCTTTTCAAGAACTGTCGCAGTGGGTGCTGCTACCGGTGTAGCGGCCTATTCTGTATGCGGCAAACAATTAACGCTGTCGGTGATGAGAAGCTAGTCTAGGGAGAAAGGTGAGCCCAATTTTCCATTTCTTGTGTTTCTTTCGCTTACGGAATCTGCAGAACATTGGATAATTTCTTATCATCTTTGTCTTGAGGAGAGCCTCTGCTATTGGCCATTTATACGACGTTTACCGACTTGTAAATATGCTTGCACCGGCGTCTTCCTGGGGTGAACAGTTGGAAGGCGAACCGACCATGGTGCGCACACTGACTCCGCTCTTTCTCTGCGGTAACAATTCTTGACGTTTAGCTCCGCTCTACCATATGGACCCCATCGTGGAACAGAAGCGGTTCAGAGGCGCTTAAATTACAGCCATCGCTTCTATCAGGCCTAGAAGCAATCAACGGAATGTTCGTCGCCATGCTATGAAAGTGGCAATTTGTGTATTGGATTCATTCATAGGGAGTCTTGTCAGCTTCAAATACAAGGCCTTCTTGTCCGGCTTCATATACGCTCGAACAAAGACATGCACATTTTTTGTATTGTCCAACAAGGGAATCCTCCTTTCACACAAAGGCGCCTTACGACACACGGTTAAGCTCAAGTGGCGAAGGTGCCATATAAATGGTGCTGGCTGTTGTCCTTCTTTATCACACCACCACCATCCTAACCACCGCGATGATAGTCCCTACCAACGAAATGCCACTAGTTCATAGCGCTGCTCTTGCAGCACTATCGCATTTCAGCACCATCAGTGTCTCTGCTGCTATCAGTGGAGATCTCGCCTGGTATCTCCTGCATGCCAGTAGATCCATGAGGGTATGACATTCGGTTCCTTTGCGGTAATCATTATTAACTCACCTTCCAGTGGCGCCTCGACATTCACATCGAAGGCGATTGGGAAACACTCCTGTCGGCTACGAACTCGCTCGCACACGCAGACCGCCGCTTCCGTATCGACACTACAGATTCCCCGAGGTATACGCTCCTCGTGTACACGAGCGACATCCAGAACCCAACAGGGATCGACCTCATCGATGAAGAGCCGCCGAATATCAACGAGCCACCATCGCAGCGACGCGTCGACTACTGCAAAGTGTTCTTCAACTGCGGTCTCGTCGGGACACACAACTTCCTCTCTGTGCAGCCCGACGACATTCCGCTCCTTGCCTTCCAGCTCCTTCTTCACCGCCGCATGCGTGGATACAACTCGCCCCGCATCATCGAGTCACACGAAGAACGCAAGACTCGAATGAGCCACGATGTAGCTGCCATTGAATCCTACCTCGCCAAAGACCCGAAACGAGAGCCCTGGCTCATCCACTCCAACCAGCGGCGCCCGTTCCTCCAATTCCTGACTGATATATGCACCGCCCTCCCTCACGCAATACCAGTAGTCGCACAGTACCTCGCCTTATTGCCTCCCGGATACGCACTTCTCTCTCCTGCCCCCCAAGCTCCTCTCTTCGATGCGTACCTCCCTCTGACCAAAATACCTGTCGCTGCGAGGCGTGTGCCAGATAGCTTCTGCTGGACTGTAGATTCCCATGAAGCGGCGGAGCAGTCGGAGCAGCGCAGTGCCCTAGCACAGTCCCAGCTCCTTTTATCCGCCATACACGATCTGTCAATCCGTATCCGTGCTCTCGGGTACGCGTGCTACCTCACTGGACCTGGGGACGTACCCTGGTACATCCTAGGGTATTCCGGACTCCCAGTGGTCAGTGATTCGTTCATCGGCCATATCCCAAACTCATCTCTCTCTTTCAGGACTCCCGTATCCACTTCGCTGTCATCCCGGTCAATGAGGAGTCCGATGCGGCGACTCTGCGGAAGTTGCTTTGCAAAGAAGGACTCCTGGTGAAACATCGCGGTGGCGGGTACGTCTTTTCCAAGAGGCTTGAGCGTGCTCGTTGGTGCTGCAGAGTCACCATCGAGCAAGCCAGTCTTCCTCCTGATGTCGAGACGGGCGTCACAATGGACGGTATCCCCGTCTACAGCCCAGCTCACCTCGTCTTCAACGAGCTTTCCGAGTGCGCCAGGCTTGCTGACAAGCCCATGAAGAAAGGGCTCGAGGGAGGTCGGAAGGAGAACCAACTACTCAGGATCATCTCTGGATTGAAAGCCTTCGGGCGGGCGAAGATGGATCTGCGTTCGGCGATCATGGATGTGGAGAAGCGAGAGATCTTTGATAGGTTGGTGGTGGAGACGTGTGCTTCACATCCCGGGCTCACGGATGATTTTGCGGCTGTCGGTTTTCAGGAAGTTCTTGCCAAAGTGGACAATACCGTGTGTTTGTCGGCGATTTAGGTTGATAGATTCTAAATGTAACAAAATTATAGATGAATCGTGGATCGTGAATCAGTGAAGATCACATCGGCCCCGATTGCTGAATCTAATTTAAATTCAATCTGACTCGTATGGCAAAATTTGGCTTTACTGTTCAACCAGATTCCGCTCAGTAGTCAGCTGAGGTACGTCCACCGTCTCTCTGTGTTCCTGGCAATTGATTGGGCGTATCTGATCAACTACGGTCACTCAAATTGAACATGAACATGCCTCATAGACCCGCCACAATGTACCTCCTGCTCCCCTGGTTTCGCGCACTGCTATGATGATATTTCCGATATAGGCAGTGAATATTGAAAGCTGGTTCCCACTTTTAGGACGAGATGGTAATTGGAGGCATATATATGTCAGTTGTATCCACGTACTTTCATTATCCTGCATCTGCGGCTACCTTTCGCTGATCTTATTACCTTTTTGTAGCATATCTCGCTATTTTTTATGTTGGCAGATCCTGCAAGGCTGACGGCACCTGTTGAAGACGTTGACATTTATTCCGATCCTTCCATCCGACTGTCCAACACCTGTCATGACACTATAAATGACCGAACCAGCTCCCTCTTCTCCTAATACCTTTTCTGTCGAAGATGGCTTATGGGACCAGTAGGCGGGGAGATTTCGGATCCCAGATTTCCCCGTCGTAAATCTCGCTGAGTTACTTTTCCCAACGGCTGTTTCACTAGGCTGCTCCACTGCTTTTCTTTGCATTTCGACACGGACTCCTCCTTCATATAAATGTTTTGGCTTAATATTCTAAGCCATTGATAGATGGATAAGGTGTTATATTATCCACATTAATTCTGCGTTCGGGTAGACTACTATTTTAGACATGAATACACGGTCATTCATACCATCCGGTGCAAATGAAAGTTCATTTACAGGTTTGTCTACGTTATAGTATTATAGCGCGCACATCATTACGATGTTCCATCTCATAATCAATGAGAGTGTTTGGAGCACGAAATCGAAACATGGGTAATTTAGCCACCTAATCAAAGCGTACTGATCTCATATGGAAAGAGGAAAGGCAATCAAAGCATGCAAACACAACTGAAATCGACATACCTCCGACTGGCATCCCGTCTTAATAACTAGAATAGGAATTTGATTTCTACTTGCTACACTTGAAATCTCATTCAGCGAAGCGAAATGAACAGGTCTACTTTGATCCTTCCTTTGACTGGCTGGTCGGATGTAGGTAATACAAGTGAGACCCCAGATCGAGCACAGTTCATTCACTTTTTATACAATACACGGATGCTCTCCGCGTTGAAACATTCAAGTGATGCTGCGAAAGTCTAATCCTAATATAGAGGCTTGCGTAACCTAGAGTGAATTCATTACAAAGAGCCTGGAACGATTGAAAGCTACGCCCTTCACTGCAAAGCGCTGAATGCATATCGCCACCAAACCATCAAGACGGCGGATCACGAAGGCGGATAAGTAGCGACAGATAATCTGTAACAGAGCGGAGGTGCGACTTGAAATGTTGGATAATTTACTGTGCTATGTTGGAGCATTTGTACTCTTTTCTTTCTTGAAAAACACGGGCACATCTTGCCAGAACATTGCCACAAGTGCGCACGCGAAAGAACGACTCGCCCGAAGCAGCAGTCCCGATGTGATCAGGCCACATGCCGAGAAATGCGGGAATGGCCGTATCGGCAATCAAACCTAGAGGTGCCGCAATTTGCCGAAACTGTCTTCACGTCCATGACCATTGACCACGGCCTTCTGCTTGGGCAACCTCGACGAGTTCCGTGCCTCTGAAACACTGTCTATTCAATTAGGAATACGACGCCAGTGTATGGCAGCTAGTAGACCAGTATTTCCAGATGTGGGTGCGCAGGCTGCCATCCGACTCGGAGTCGGTGATGCTGCCTCTACGTTTACTAATCATGGATTGAAAGCAATTTGTTGCATCTTGCTCCCCATCACAGTGGTTCATACTCTTCAGTCCTCTTGACCTTGTTTATTTTTGCGACTGTTTGTAGGTCTATATCGATCAAGAATCGTGGTCGTCTTGCCTCCATGCTGCCGCAAACCTAACACTGGCACTTGCTATATGATAATCTATTACTTCCCCAGCGACCAGTAATTATTTTCGTCTTGGGATCAATCCACCATGTCGTTATCAGAACTTGATACCGGACTCTACCGAGACTGGCTCCTTCATCAGCGTCCGCGACCACCTGCTCTCCTCGAGTCTCCTTGATCGGACCTAGAAGGTAAGAACCAGTACGTCTACGGCATTCGAACACGCTTTTGATCGCTGGCCGTGGGTGGCAAACGGGTATTTCTCACTGGTTGCAACAAGCTAAAGATATCCCTGGAGAATCGACACGGAAATTGCCTTTTGGCTCATCCTGCTCCGTTGGAATACGGCCTCTACAGAGCATAGCCAGGGTTGCTTCTGGGTGCATTAGTGACCAGCAGTGATAGCTACGGTGCTAAGTACTCTGTCTGCTGGGGATGTTCACCTCGTCTTTTGCCCGATCTCAATCTTTTCCCATTTTAAGCAGTACTACCTCATCGATTCCCTGAGTTCCCTGATCTACTCGCACTGTTTCGGATAGCGGTGCCTTTGTTGGATCTCACACTTCCTAGATCTGCCTGCAGCCAGACATCCCTAGTGCAGCGATCGTCTGTATCTTCCGTGACGACTGTCTTTCTACCGTCTACTACTACCGCATTAGAAGTATCACACACTTCTCGTGTTGGGTGCATGCTTGAACCTCTCAACAATCCTGCGAACCGGATCTCCAGAAAACAACGGAGAGTGGTCAGCTGCTCCCGATCCTCCTTTCTTCTTCGCCAGAGTCAACGGGGTAAGCACCTTTGTTTCAGCATTTTCGTGTCGCTGTGTTTGACACTCGCCTTCTCAGAAGTTCCGACTCTACACGGGTTTGAATTGAAGCCCAGTACTTTGTCCCCGTCCAAATTAGATATTCTCGGCGATGTAAAGTGCAAAGTGAGTATGCAAGACAAGTATTCTTCGTCCTTCGGCAAGCATATTCGCTAGAAGCATTGTTTGTGTGCGTCTTTGCTCAGACTTTCAGTCGTTCTAGACGTGTCCCTGAAGTATTTCATAGTCATATCCTGCCCATTTCCATCCCGAGAATGGTTTCATAACCGCCGACATATGAAACCGTTCAACGACCTGTGCTTTTTTGTGCATTCTTTGCGAACTTTGGCAGATCAAGAATTCTACCATTATCACTGGCTACAGTTGGAGAGCGCCTTGGCATCACCATGTTAGTGGTGTTCAATAAGCGACTGGTGGGTCGAGCGCTTGGAGGAGGTTTGGTGTTGTTCA
Organism: Armillaria nabsnona; assembly: GCA_030407065.1. Classification (NCBI taxonomy): domain Eukaryota; kingdom Fungi; phylum Basidiomycota; class Agaricomycetes; order Agaricales; family Physalacriaceae; genus Armillaria; species Armillaria nabsnona. The sequence goes on from JAUDQA010000013.1 coordinate 648,153, forward strand.
GCTGTTATGTCAATCCGTTGTCTCTCCCGTCACTTGTGTCACGTGCTAAATATTAAATGTAGTCGTTGAAGAAAAATCTCAGCTGGAAGTCCAATGGGCGCGATAAACCCTAACTAACCACTGCTAGTGAATTGTGGAATGTCACATTTCATGTAGCCTAGGCGCCGCTGCCGGACTGTTTATGTCGACAATCGGGATATGTGTCGTCACAATAAACCTGTGTAACAAAGGAAGGGGCTGTGACACAATTTAGTGTTTGGTGGAGAGCATATGTTGGGTATGATTATTTCCTATCAATGATACAAGGAATTACGGTCCGAGATCCGAGGAGAACAGCGTCAAAGACCATCAACGCTACGTAACTTCGGCAAATTTCGGTATGATGATATCTTTTCCTTCTTTGATTTACTTAAATTTGAGTTCACGTTGTTAGATCTGTTCTCCTGGAATCTCAGCCCATGGTCGAACCCATCAACCCCACAAGAAACGACATTCAGCCAATGAACGCACCTTTTGATCATGCTCTCGATCATTGGCCACGACACATACACGACTTCCGACAAACCTCCGAACATTTTGCGTTGCAGCTTGCCGAGTCGCGATCACAAGCAAAGGACACAGTTGGGACACAGCTCAAGTGCTCTGCTGTGTACGCAGTTCTGCTGTTCATGTTTTGCATGCCCACCTACCGTCGCCTTGAGCGCTTCAGAATCAGCAGTCGCAGTCGCATCTTTGAAGCGACGCGACTTCACTGTATATCGCGTACCCCTCTGTACCCCTCCACTCCACCGTTGAACGTCGGCTGCATTAATCAAAGGACCGTGATTTTGCTCTCGATTGCGCGAGAATTCCCCGGATCTTCATCGATCATCTCATGTCCTGACACCGTCTCTCTGTAAGCACACTAGTCTCCTTAGGGTGTGGAACAATGATTTACGGCTTACAAATTAGTAGGCGCCGTCGTGCATCAAAACGCCGAAAAGAAGGAGAGTCGTCAGGGAAGTGTGTAGTCCCTACGAGAACTCTCCAGTGGAGCCATCAGTGGATCAAGTATGTCGTCATCTATTTTTCATTTCGTTCCTTTTACGGACTTCTGCCCGTAGAAATCAACAAACAGTTGATCGTGGTTCAATTCGTAGTTCCAGGATCGCAAAACGCCGATAATTTTTTGAGCGAAACGACATGAGAAGCCAAACTGCCACAAGAATTTGGATACTTATCCCGTAGCCTAGACTTGTAATCGATCGTCTCTAGTAGGGGGAATCAATGCCTCCCACTGGAGACGATCGGTTATACGTCTACCATGTTGCAATGCCATCCTTACGGCCCACCTGTTCTCATGTCTGAACAGCACATATCCACCAGGGATATCCATCGTTTCTTGCTCTCTACCGTTCTTCTTTTATCCCAAATATTACTACTCCACCAATTCCACGCCATAACTCTCCGATCTCTTCACGTTATCGCGGAGGATGCCCTCTATCTCACACTTTGTCAATCTGCCTGCAGCAAGCCATATCCCGTGGAGATCATCACTATCTTTCGCGGGAATGGCCTTCCTACCTCTACAACCACCAACACATTGGCGTGCTTTTCGCGGTAGGGTCGAGAGTGAATCTATCAACAAGCCTACGAAGCGGATCACCAGATAACAACGGAACCATAACTCAATTATTACGACAGTCCTCGTTCAGCGTGTGCTGTTAAGAGTTCACACGCATGATTGTGCTATCAGCCAATGCACTTGTGGATATCGAATCAAAGACGGCACTCTCCTTACTCTAGAACATGATCAACTGTATTATCTTGCTCATCTCCATCACGGTGGCCCCTGGGAGACAGACGCTATTCGGATGGGTATTAGTGGCTATCATGAGGAGCCTTCGATAAGCCAAGGAGTCGTTACCGAATGGCTCTTTCTTACTATCCACTTTGAACGGTGCAGGGAGAATCACCGTCGGAAGGCGAAATTTTAGCTTCAGAAGTCCATGGTGTGTATGGAATTCTGCTCGTCTCATCTCTGCTTACGACATTCTCTCACAGTCGCCTCACATAGCTCCAACAGCTGCAAGGATCCACCGAGCCCCGATACTAGTGCTCTGTCCCCCTTTCCACGCCCAGAATTTCTTCATCCGGAGTCCGACAATCAGGTACGTGCACCCTTTCATTCTACCCTTCTTTACCTGATCTGTATGTCCTGGAAGATCGGGTTCCTTTCCGAATATACTCCGGGGTAGCGTCATTTTAATTGGCTAGTACAGCTGCTTCGCATGCGCGTTATACGCTGGCAGAAATACAGTCCTGTTTAGGTTATAATTTAAGCGTACGAGTGAAGACGCAAGAAAATATAGACGATACGGCTCGTTGTAAGCAAGGTCGGTTGCCATTCGGAAGCTGACGTGAGTTGCGTAGGTATTGAGTTATCGTTGTAAGCAAGGATTACTAGACGAGTTCAATTCCGAAAAGTAAAGTGCGTAGTCACTGAAACTCTATGGTATGTTTTCTACTCTATTCTTTAAGCTGGTGTTTATTGCACTGTCCAGATCGTGGACTATTACAGGAACAGGGACGCTATTTTGGGGGTGACGGGTATTTTGGAAGGCATTGGCATCATGTACGTGTGTATGTTCAATCAGACGCGGCGGAAGGAGTAGCAATACCCATTGATTCGGAGCGACAACCATCTTAAGGTGTGAGATGATCTTTTGAGTTGGGAATTAGCTCACATTTCTCTCAGACTCAACACATGTACAGAAGAACAAAAGTGTGTGATTCATCATCAATCTAATCATGATATGATACTCCGAGGATCATTGTACTTCTATCTTTGTGAAGTTAAATTCATTTCTGATCTTCGTGTGCCTCGGTGTTCCCGGAACCCGGATGCTATTGATTCAACTAACGTCTACCACGTTGTTTCCACGAATACCTTAGAGACGCCTAGATAATTCAAAGTGAGGCAGCTGGCCTGTCTCGATGCAAACGCCTCTCCTTTCCACACCCCCCGCATATTTGTCCCAGCATTGAAAATGGGAAATAGGGCGTACATCTGCCTCTCTCGTCCTGAGTATTCAGATAGTTGAAACCTCATCCTCGGGACTTGTCCTATTATGTTGTTTTTTTCCCTTTCTCTCATGGTATACAATGTGGTTTTGATATTGTCAGTGTATGATCCCAATTCTGGATTCGAGGTATGAGAACCACCATGCCTGAGGATAATTGACGTGTGAGGGGTTGAATATTTAAAGGAAACCGGGAGAGAATGGGATTATCAGTGGATGAACTCGCGTTCAAACCAAGGCAGCCGGCGTGATAAAAACGAAAATCGCGAAGACAGAGGAAGAAATATCGGGCCGAAGATAGCCGACTTACGTTATTATTACCCCCTTATATTGTTTCATCAAACCAATGCGATTTGAACGCGATATCGATGCGGCCTTCTACCGAAACCACGAGCCATGAAACGGCTAACTCTTACGGAACCGATTACACTTCAGAGATACCGATTGCTGCGTCTCTTGATGGCCGGTCCTTCATAGTTCTCCATCCAATTCATGTTCGACGGTCGAATGTTATGGTGCATATGACTTTTTTCTCCTGATGACACTACCACTTATCATCCTCACTGCTCAGGCTCCGGTGCTCGAACCAGAGAATGCGAGCACAGATACCGGCGCGTCTTAACCACTTTTTCCTGCGATTCGCTCGTCTTTCGCTCCCTTTATTAGAGTAACGACTGTAATCAATGTATGTTGATAAGCCATACCAGGCGCTCATACGAAGAGCGACCATCCCCGGACCCCAGTTCCGAATTACTGTATTCGTATTGCAGGGGCCCCCTTTGCTAGGGTTTTCTCAGCTGCGGTTCCCCGATACTCGCTTCACAGGACTGTCACATCCATGGTAGCAGTTCGTGTTCAAAAGCCCTAGTCACAGCACACCTTAATCGGTGTTTCAACTACCTGCGTCATGACTCGAGGTTCTAGTTTTCGGCACACCTTGTACGTGACTTTCGAACATCTTTCATTTTAAACTGACTACGGTGTTACAACAGAACCTCGCGGTAAGTGGATCTATGACCCAAGGCATTCCAATGCCTTGGCCTCAAGGTCTTCTGGCATCGCAGCTCTGGTAACGGCACACGCCCGACCGCACCTGCAATTGTTGTCCCGGAACTGCGTAGATGGTACTTTGAGATGGCCACATATATGCAACTATCGGTGTCGATCCGCTGTTTATCTGGGTTTCTGTCAGTGATGACTACTTCAGTCCGATGGTACTTGCCCGGGTGTCTTTCCTGTTTATGCTGTAATTGAGTATGCTGGTGGGAGAAAAGTGACAGCTCAAATTCGAAAAGGTGTCAGTCATCGACGAAGTAATAAACCCCAGTAAGACTTACAGAACCCAGTCCCCTCTCTTTTGCAGATATATTTGATAGTTTTGGGACTGTAACTTTCAATGACATGTTTTGACGATAGTGTATTGATATGAGGCCATTAACTGACGCTAAATCCGAAAATACCCTTCGCGTCCTCAAGAGAAGCCGCTTTCAAATCTAAGCTCCTATCGCTCAGGAACCCGCCGGCAAGGTCAGTAAGAGGCTGTGCTCCTGCTTGCCTAGCCTTGACTTGGGCTTGACCTCGTTGTCTTGAGCACGAACGAGCTTGGAACAAGCTTCAAATGGCCTTTGCTTGGATATATTCCATACCAATCAGTGCTGGGGAAAGCTCCAGGTATGGTTTCAATCGACGTGGAAGATAAAGCACTCTCATTCGTACCTCCAGACCTGCATCCAATTTTTTATTCTCTTTGGACGTAGAAGCTGGCGGCCTCGATGCCAACGTTTATCCTCAATGGAGTCTCCAATACCAAACTGTTCCCTCTCAACTTTTTTCCTTCGCCGAAAACAGCCGACGGCGTCTCCCAATCTGAGCCATAAATCCACGGCATACGCTCTTCGCTCAAGAATGCTTTAACACCTAGAGCTTCTGCACTCGCTTACATAGAACACACAGTTCAACATCTCTTGGCACGAGCTAGGTGACCGTTGAATGGGTGCACGAAATCGGTGCTTTTCCCTCCGACATCACGGTAGTGTGGGTCCAAGCATAACATTGTTCTTTGTTTCGATGATCCGGTCATTCAACGATAGAGGGCATTGTTCGAGTGGCATCTACCAAAATGGCAAGAGGCCTTGAACAGAGCCAACGAGAATGCATGAATGAGGAACTATATAAAGGGTGGTTTCGGCTGGCCTGTATCTCCCCACCTCCCGTATTGTGGACTAGTTTTCTCTTGCATTATTTTACGCGATGTTGTCTACAGAGATTAACCTGGCAGAGGCCCTCATGTGAGCCCACTTGGTTCCCTGGTGGCATGTTCGTTAATGGCGCATCGTTTTAGGTCCGTTCAGCAGATGTCTCCTAGCGACTGGGAATACGTGTCAAAGATGTAAGTTTCAAATGATGTGATTTATCTGCAGCGATTGACGCATGCTCTAGGTGCGCGGAGGCGCTTATACAATTGGGAGGTCCCAACGATGGGCAACCTTCAAGCCCTTCCGAGGAAAACTCAACTGCTGAAGATGCTTCGAATTTTGGTCTGAGCTCACCCGCGTATCCTCTGACAGACACCATGATTCCCAGCGCTATCTCGACGTCTTCGGCATCAGATGCAGCAAGCATCTGTTCCTCTTTCAGTGCCGTTCTGGCCGAAGCTTCTGCCACCAACTGTTGTCCTTCCTTTTACCCTGATGTTCCAGCGAACGCGATGCGCCCTTCGATCTCCGTTCTGCTATCTTCCATCGTATCGAAAGAGAGCGACTCTCAACCCTCTTCGACGAGCCCGATTACTTCTACGCCCGACACACCTACAACACCTTCTGAAGACGATTTCTCGAGTCCAGAACCCTCGACCCCTCCACAGATACCCACAGATACCCCCTCGTATTACATCTCCTCCTTCTCTGTTTCTAGCGAGCCACACTCCGTCTCAACTGCGTCCAGACCGAGCTACTATCGTGAGCATACCTATACTTCGCCTCCAGCAGAGCCTGTTACGTACGTCTGGAGTATCTATTTACGCGTCTTGCGCGCTAAGCCTCTTTCAGACCTGTTAGCTTCCAACCTGTTCAAGCCGGCAATATACTAGCTCAGCCAACGCTCAGCAGTGAGAAGCCTGCTGCCCGTGAATTGGTGACCACCATCCGTCAGCCTCCCGTGCAAGCGTAAGCATCCACCTTCATTCTACCCTTACAGTATCCCAATATATTTTCTTGCAGTGCTAGATTTGTGCCCTACTCCGTCACGGACCGACCTCCCACTCTGGCTGCTAGGGCGCTGACGAGTTCGTCGAGCTTGTACGTGCTTTGGTTTATCTCTGCTATTTTTAGTCCTAAAAATAGTCGCAGTTCTTTCGCAGACCAAACGTTCTCCCCCAAGCCATACATTCCGTCGAAATGTCCTTCACCGGTGGCAAGGGAGTCTGAAAATCAGAGGTACGCTACTCGACGGTGTCGGGTCAGGTTCCTTGTACTAATTTTCACAGTGACCCAAGTTACTCAAAGGTGTTTTGCCGGAAGGGCAAATATCCCCAGCTGGCCGCCACGCACGGTATCGACAACCAGACTCTCTACTTTGGGTGGAAAGCCAACTACGTGACCTGCTACATACCCGGATGCAACAAAGAAGTCATCAAGAACACCCGTGCAGAAGTCAGCAAACATGTCAAAAAGTTCCACCTCTACGCCGAGGATCCCCAGTACGTCGTGCGGGATTGCTGTCCAGCCGCTTCCGCTGCCGATCGCTTCGTCAAGGTCGGCATGGTTTACGGACATTTCCAGACAGAAAGGCACTCAGTTATACATAACTCATATCAGTATTCCTGTGGCTATTGTCGAGACTTGGCGGCACGGCCCGATCAGCTTGATAACCATTTCTTTCGATGCTGTACCCTGCGGAACTATGTTGACTCGCTCAAATCTGCACCCCCTCAAACATCTTTCTATCCTACACGCTTCCCTCTCGGCGTTTAGAGTTGGGCAGCAACGCTCTTACCCTCCTTTTTCTATTGATAATGCCTTGTACACCATTTCTCGCCGCATCTCATTATATAACTCCCTTTCACGCGTCAATTACTGTATCACTACCACATTGCATTTTATATCTCGGCTCATCCTTACCGTTACATATCCCGTTTCATTCATTGGACCATTACACTGTATCATAGAGTTTATAAATCTAATCAGAGGATGTCCTTCATTGCGTGGATTGAAATTCTGTCATACACAGAACGCCGCGTTCAACCTCGCGATTTCCTCAATGTGGCTGATGACGCCTCCGACAGCTTTCTCTCAAGTGCCGTTCCCTTGGAGGCATTAGATTGCACCGTCTCTTTCGTCGCAAGTCGTGTCAGAGCTGTTGCGTTGCGTGCGCATGGAATGACTTCAATGCCAATGCCATTGAATTTCCAATATGCGTGCATCTCGTTCCTGAGAAAGTCAGCCCAGGCGACATGAGAATACACAGCTCAACTGGTGTAACGATGAATTTGGAGCAAGTCGATGTAATTGATTTGTAGACGCTCTAGAGAGGCTTTGACCGCCTTGGAAATAGCCGTACGCGGTTGCTGACGGAGTCTCGACCTTTTCCGAGGTTTGAATAGAAAATACTTCGAACAGATGAGTCTTTTGGCAGGAGCATGTACGTAACATTTCTCAGCGATGATAATTTCGTTCCGCGGGATGTCGTACTATATTCCACATCAGATGTCCTTTACTTTTTTACGAAGTTTCCCATAAACGCCCAGATTCCCCGTCGGAGTAGGCGGGTATTTACCGTGATTCATTTGAGTACCTCGATAGATGTCACTCAAACCCGAGACCGATTCAAACAACAGAAAACTGACGGTCGTTCACGCATAATTACTTATGCTCCGTTCCGAAACTAACCGCGAGTTTTGTGTCAGTCGTTGGATGTCCGCTGGACACAAGACCAGTAGTAGGAGCAGACACCTGTCCGATCTTCCAAGGGGGTGGTATTCGACTGTGACGTTGTCAGCAGCCATGGTGGTCGAAAGGAAGGAACTCAGGTCATGACTAAGACCAAAATTTTGCAAGATAGGGGCTATTTCACTTTCTACTTCCAAGCTCACAACATACACATGTTACGCGTTCATCAATATACCCCGTTCATTAATTATGGCCGATCCAAACATGATCTCCTATGGCCGAGTGAAAACGTGTGCAAGTGCTACAAAAATGAATACAAGTACCATGCCACATGATGGTCGTCAGAACGAATAGCATGGCGCCGCATGCCAAATTTTGTGATGTTTTTAGATGAGAAGAAAGGAAGCATCCACCATTCCATCATGAATCATCTTCTGACATTCAAGGCCTTCCGAAGATGAGCTTCGCAATGCCGCCTGCAGGTGCGTTTCTGTCAACTTCGATGCCGATCAACTGAACTTTATGACCAAGCCAGTCTATCCTTCTCACGCCTCCATCCCAGCCACCGCCCGTCTTCGAGCAGCGTCTCTCATATGCTCTCGTGACCCTGCGCTGCGCAGGCGAACCATTACCCAATGCATCCCACTCCTCGTGCGTCACCCTGATGGCCAGCGTGCTGTGTACCGCATAAAGTAAATCCATATTTGAGATCGGCTGCGCCTCGGTCGGGATCGTTGGAGCGTTACCGAGGTAAAACTTTCCCACCTTCGAAGAAGGCGAGACAACGACAGGCCAGGGGAACTTATCGCACCGCATGACCAGTTTTGTGAAAGTCGGTGGATCCGTGGCAGGCTGTGCGAGAGTATGCGTGGGAACTGCCGAGCGTGTATTGCGGTCAACAACAGAACGTGAGGAAGGGGGGAAAGTCACATCGTAAGAGATGGGAGCATTATGGAACCGGCTCGCGGCTAGAAGTGGATGCATATTGATAGAATCTTTGGAGTTGGGATTTAGGAAAGAGACGTGAGGACGGGGATCTGTAGCCCAACAATCAGACAAGTTAACAATAACTGGAAAACAACATACGATGAACAACAACGGGCCTCGAATCTGCATCCCAGGTGTTACTATGCTTCAACACCGGTCGACGTGGGGTCGGATTGATGCTGGTGGAACTTGCGGACCGCGGAGGGGCATAGCGAGCATGACCATGAGAAGATGTTGGTTGGTTGGAGGATGCCGCAGTTGTACAAGAGTCACTACTAGTGCGAGCGATTGGTGTGTAAATTGGATATTGCGAGTCTACATATGCAAAACAGTTAGTTCAGCTACCTCATGGGAGACAAGAAAATTGGCGTACAATGGTCATACTTATAGCTCAAGCTTCGATGGAATGTGGGCCGATGAGGCTGGCGCTGCTGCTGGTACGAATACGAACGGGGAGGTGCCGTTAAAGGCTCATCTGGATAGTATCGGATAGGAGGGGGTTGTGTTGTCATCGAAGCTTCGTAACTGCTGTTGTGCTTCATAGCACTGCCCACGGTTGGAATGCTAGAAGGCGCGACATAAACGTAGTTCACAGGATCGGAACGAGAACGGTTGTGAGGTAGTGAATGCCGTTGTTTCTGGTCGGACTGGCCACCACCAAACAGACCGCGAAGAATAGACGTCATGTTCGCTGCTCGAGAGAGTGATTCCTGTGGAAGCTGAGAGGATCCAATGAATACGATGAGTGAATCGATGGGACTCCGTCCTTATATATGAATTACTGCTACTGGCGCGCAGGCGGATGGCCGGGTCGATATCCGAACCCCAGACCTCGAAGTCCATGACAATGAAGTAAGTCGCAGCGATTCGAAGTGTTCGAAGGTTGGGTCACGACGCGTAGATGGCAAGGGGTGTGGTGGCGTTGGGAAGGATCATGGCGCTAATATCGGCAACAGTAAGGATACGTGTCCGTAATCTCCGGTCGGCCAAAGGAGGATATCTGTAAAGGATCAATTAGGGTAAACGGAGAACTTGATTGGCTTTTAGATAGAATTAGTAAGGGACACCGTGATGCGCCTGATTGGGAAAAGCAGCGCGTTGCCCACACGTGTGTTTGGACGTTGAGGTTCGGCGCGGGGTAGTAACCGCAGCCTCAAGGACGAGTCGCATCAGTATCATGCGTCCCGTGAGCATCCTAGATATGCTATGCTTCCCTTTAGAAGCTGATAGTCAATCCTCGTTGAATACGCAAGACGGAAAATTGCACCTTCCCTGGTATACAGGAACTTACTGGTCCCGATAGTATATTCTCTACCGGAGGTAGCTTTCGAATCTGAAGCAAAGTTCGGAAATGGAAGAAGTATCAACTAAAGGGGATGCCCCCGATAGCCAGGGATCAGGGGGACGGTACGTACTCGCAGAAGCCTCTCGGTTAACGAATCTAAGCGATCCTCCCTGGTCTGGATTCCAACCAGCATCCACCTCAATGAAAACATGGTTTTCAGGATCTCTAGATTCGGAAAGTTGCCTTCCAGAGGCGACTTACGAAACCACAACGTTGCATCCGCAAGGTCAACAACAAACCGAGCACTGATGCCTGTGGTTCAGAGATAGAAGCGTGATTCGAGATTACTCCCGAGATAAGATATAAAATATGATAGAACCCTTACTTATCTAGAAGTACAGCGAGTAGGTCCGACATACATTAGTGAATATTACGGCGTTTAATCTCAATGAAACAATCCGCGTAATCGATATTACTGATCCCGCAGCAACTCGGTGCCAGAAAACGGAACCGCAACAACCTAACAGGCGGTTGTGGCCCACATTAACAGTTAGTACTGTTTGCCAAAGTCGTATTGGTTGACATCCACTGCGAACGGACACTATGCCTTGAGGCCAAAGGTGCCGCAAACCACCAAAGGGTGGTAACGCCAACCGGGAATGTGTACGTAGCCTGGGAAAATGTTATCTGAGTAACTCGTCGGCCCGATAAAATCAAAGCGTCCTACCTGCACCCCTCGGAACTCGATAGAGGCCGTAACCGGGACAGGATTCCAAGCAGAGGAAGCGCTGTCGTCCCCTAAGTCCGAAGTTTGATAAAACCGAGATGATCGTCGATCATCCGAAAGACACGTACAGTTCAGCACGACCAGCGAATAGCGAACCCATTCGCTTGCAGACTCTCTACCAGTCGCGTATGCACCAACACGCAAGGCCCAGCTGTTACTGCCGCCGACCGTGACGCCAATTCTCTGCCCAAATGGACCGCCCCAATCTTTTGGAATGATAGCCTTCGAGGCCTGAGCCATGGAATAGTATTCTTGGTTGAAAGAATAAGACCCATCGTTATTGATGGTGACAACTCCCCGACAACCAGCTGTGCAGCTGTTTGAACCCGGAAGCTTTGGGTTACCGCTACCATCCAGAGCGAAATTCCACATTAGACCCTACAGGAGGAGGACGTTAAATGGTATTCCCAGGATAAAGAATAGATAGTGCTCACAGTTTTAGCCCAATGTTCCAAACTTCCTATCCAGCTATACCGTCACAATGAGTAAAAGCTGCGTATACGTCAGCGGGGAACTCACAGATTATCCATGTACCACTGTTACGTTGACGTTAGAATGAGACCCCAACGGATAGGATATTTAGTGATCTACCTACCTTAATGTCCTGCCACCAATCGCTACCGAGCGTTCCAGAGCATTCCGTGAAGTATATTTCCTAAACAACACCATCAGAAAGCCATCCGGTCAGAAAGATGGAAAGGATCTACCTTATCCGGGTATGCAGAGTGAAAGGATTCTTGGAGGCCAACGCTGCCTTCATAACAATGAAATGACACTCCTGCAAACGAGTCTCGAGCTCCTTGCATCTATGCTCGGCTATCAGAAGTGGCGTATTGTAAGATGAAAACCCATACGTACGACCTCCACGGGGTATGTCGCAGCATTGTTCCAATTATGCTATTAGATGAATTGTGAGTAGGACGCAGTACCGATGGGGTAAACCCCGACCTCATATGCAATAACCCTGACACTTGAAAACCCGTTATTATCAAGAAGCGTTCGTAAGGTCCTCCCAATCTGGGCTTCTGTAGCAGCAGGCATCCAGCATGATGGATAACTATCTGTGCTGTACTGGGGTTCATTCTAGGGTTTCTGTCGATTGACAAGAGTTGTGGTGATCAGAGAAGGACAGCACAAACTTGAATTGAGATTGCATAAATCGGCACGCCTTTGCCTGAAAAGCCTTGGACCGCCTTCAACAGATATGTGGGGTCTGTTGAAATGAAAGGTTAAGTGGCACATTACCGTGGACTGACGGACCTACAGACGCTAATGTAGCCATCAATCAGTGAACCTCCGCTCATCGACCCCGACGTCTTCATCCATGCGGGCTATTCATTTATGCGTAAGCGAGCGCATTATGATGGGCAGACATATGGAGAACTGACAGGCGACCAAGGGACGAGATGAACCTTCGAAAAGGTGTATACGTAAGCAACTAGGTATTAGCAGTGATGATCTTGAAGCTTACCATTAACCGACTATTCACTGCTAGAATGTCTCGTAGAACAGAGAATAGATACCACGGGGCATTGTTTACGTAGAAGTTACTTAAAATGTTGTCGCTGCTTGTATCATCGTAACTGTAGACTGTAGAAACGGTCAGAGCACAATCACAATGCCTCGCGGATATGGCGGACCCGAAGCAGAAAAATCGGTTGCGCCAAGAGCAACTCGAATATAGCTGAGGCCAGCGGCATTAGCGCCATCGGTCATGTCGAACGACTGACGTAGAAGACTCCAGTAGTTATTCGAATTTTTCCCCTAAAAATAGTGAACACGTATACAACAACGAGGCGAAGAAACGGACCTTCATATCATTCAAAAGATTAGCTGAAGCATCCGCTGGATCAAATGTTAAACACGATAAAGTCAGACAGAGAGGATATCACAAACTAAGAGTCGCGCCAAATCCAAGAATGGTCTGATAGACAGTGCTGTCAGAGACTGTGATATATGTACTCTGAGGAGAGTTCGTGGCCGCGAAGTTGATTGCGGCTGAGAGTGGTTTCCGTGTAAGCAGACTGCGACGATCCCAGGTCGTCTCCCACTACAGACAGAGAAATCAACAAGTTGTACAAGTAACAGAATCTGGATACGTACGACGTCCCATATCTGTTGGCTGAGGGCGCATTGTACGAGCGCGAAGGCGAAAATCAGAAAAATAAGCATAGGATGGCAGAGACTTGAGCTGGTCAATGCAGAGCACAAGCTTATGTACCCCCCTTGACGGTGGCCACCCACTGACATGGAAGGAAGAAGCTGCCCCCAAGAACTGGTCAGTAACCATGTTTACTATGCGATAGAACGGTTACTCCGTAGACGTAGAAGTCGGCAAAACTAGCAGTAGCACATGCTTGCTGCCTTTAGCCTATTAATTATTGGGGATCAGTTTGAGACGACGATTCTTGGAATGCATTGTCCTGTGGAGCAAGTTAGGTCCGACTTCAAATTCCCGGGCGTAAACTAACCTAGGTCCAGTCAAATACGCGTCTGCTGCTTTGGCCCTGGACGTGATGCGGTTATCTGTCGGGCCGATGATCGTTTAGGATCATGTCGGTAGACTTGCAGCCAAGTGACTAGGGCAACATGTGAACCGAAGAACAGAATGCGAGAGAACGCACCGTATGCAGACCAACGACAACGATAACCGTGAAAATTATAAATACGCGATTTATCGGCGTTTGCCCATCACGTGTGCGAGACGGGTCTAAGAAAAGTCATATCTCAAGCCAACGACGAAAGAGAAAGGACCCAGAGCATAACGCGAGGAGGACACGCCAGCGAAGTCTCCATTGGCCTAGCGACACCTCCTGTGATCGTCAAAGGCAAAAGTTGTTCTCCAGACGGATCATGAACAGGCCCCTCGATGAGACAAACCGTAAACCTCCACCGAGAAATCAGGTGAAACCGATAATGACAACAACCGGCAGATACACTTGGATTAAGATCATAGAGCACATTGAAGCATGATTTTTACATGTTTCATTTTGAAAATGATTACTTTACTGCATGAAAGCATCAGCTCATATCTAGGAAAGATGTATCAAGATGCGCACCTCGTTCAGCTTTCCGACACGGCTAAGCAAGACTCCAAGAAAGATCATCACAAGATCCAACAACTACACGTCTCCCTATATGAATGTCAAAGAGTTAAGTGGCTACGAGGGGCGCCGAGGTCATCGTGGTCGAAGTAAGAAAATAAATGTTTGTTGTTCACTATTTATCAACATAGCTGAACCGGCAGCGATCGGTCCGCTGCAGCCAGATCGCCGGAACCGGGAACCGGGAATCGGGAATCACGACTTTTTATTTACTGATCTTATGGTACGGGCAGGACCTAGTACCGGAGGCACACGCCCATCGTATGGTGGAACCGTTAGCGCTTATGTTTTCAGTCCATCATATGTCATGAAGCGAGAGGACCATCGCAAGCATGGCCTGATTCTTTTGCCTTTTTTTTAATTTTCGCGAAGACAATCCGGGTCGCTGAAATGCATAAGTAATGATCCGCTTTTCTTTCTTTGCTGCTACACAACTGCTACTGATAACTTTTGGTGGCCAGGCCTGGATAATGTATCTATGGGGCAAAGTATCACCGAACTCAATTTCCTTTGTCGAAACCTGGCATTTGCCTTGCGTCAACCGGACTTCCCCCCAGAGCCTGACCTTTTGATTAGCAACAGATTCTTGTCTGTTTTGACTCAGACCCTCTGATCATGATTTTACCGGCTGTGAGTAGCTAATTTTTCTCTCAGATCAGTGTCCTCAAGTGCGGTTGCCCTAACCTATCCTGTAGTGCTCAATTTCAAGTCTAGACAACCGAATTAGTCCAGGTGCTTCGCAAAGATGGACTTGGAAGCGCAGACTTGATCATTCATCCACGGTAAACCTAGAGATTACCGTTGATGATAATATTAATTATGACGTCGCTGCTCCCGGGGCTAGCGTAAAACCGGTTAATAGTTCACGTCGTGGCGCAGGGAACACAACCTCCCGTCCCGTCTCAAGATATCGTCAAGGATCATGCGCACCATTTAATGTTCGGTTCCGGTGGCCCTTATCTAGGGACTGATAGCCGTAATGATGATTGCCGTGCACATGTGAAGCTCCTACAAAGGTTAGCGAATTCATTTATCACTGACGATGGTATTGCCCTTTTTTGACATTGAACCTCAGACCCTCGGAATGTTTTCAAGCGGCTACACGTCGTTTGGAGTTTATAATCTCCAGAAGATCAAGTTGAGATTAGACGCGTTCCCCGCACCCTTAGTCTGAAAGGACCAATGTAAAGACTCTGGTAACATTGCTAATCCTGACGCCACGCGGATGATAACTTTATGTTCCGCAAGAATCAGGTGGCTCTTTGATTCCGAGCGATTCCAATTTTAGGCATCGGGACAGGTGGAATGGTATGTTTAAGTTCGGGCCCGCGATCGCATTCAGTTTCTCCAGACATAAGACAAGAAGAATGTCCATTTACCCTGGCTACGAACCCATTCTCCATGTCCTGGCTTGTAACCGCAGGAGTCTGCCTCTCGTTGATTTTTCTTCGTAAGTGTCCTCTCTCCCTACCTATGCCATTTTTTATCCAGCTGAGCATGTGGTTTAGCCTTCTACGTCCTGAAACGATTAATTTCCTCTCATTTCAATGGCGAGCGTTCGAAGGACTGGAAAGAAGTATGCCAAGTAGCTGTCTTCCGTTTCGCCAGCGACTGCTTTGCGTTTGGACGTATGAAATGTAAATCGACGCAGGACAACTACATGCAGTGGACGAGGTCGACAGGGTTGCCCTATACTATCGATGCCGTGCCCGGTATCGATGATACTAAGATTTTGTGGATTGGCCCAAAGCGCTTGAAGAAGGTGTTATTCTATTGTCACGGCAAGTGTTCCTTGGAGTGCTATTCTCGTTTATAACAGCTCACACTGTACAAGGCGGCGGCTACATGATAAGCGCCCTTGCTGCACAGATGAACTTCTATCGCTACGTCCAGCTTGAACTTGAAAAGCGCGGTGTTCACGTTGGCGTAGCAATGATAACATACAGTAAGCTTCGCTTGCACTGATTGTTCCGCATCTTGTTTTACCAGGCGACGCAGAGTTGCTACCGGAGCATCAATTCCCCACCCAATTGCGCCAAGCTAGAGATGCCCTCGACTTTCTCGTACGAGCAGGCGTGCATCCCCGCAATATCATGCTCGTCGGAGAGTCAGCCGGAGCCAACCTTGTCATTCAAACACTTTCTCATATTCTCCACCGCCTTCCATCAGTACAGCCGCTTATACTTCCAACCGACCAGATTTTCCGAGGCGCGTTACTCATCTCTCCCTGGGTATCAATGAGGGCCGACTCAAAATCAGCATGGTCACTTCTACACGCCAGATGCAAATACGACATCCTTGCCTCCCGTATTGTACGCCTTTTGAGCAGGGAAGCAGTGAGAGATATCCCAGAAACCGACATCATGTTCCTAGATCCGGTCGAAGCGCCCAAAACCTGGTTCGATGGTCTGAATGATGTGGTGGACCGGGTTCTCATAACTTATGGCGAATTCGAAGGGTTTGCGCCGGGTATTCAACTTCTCTGTGAGAAGTACCTAAAGCCGTATCACGAGGACGTGATGACTTTACAACAGAGGGATGGCGTTCACGGCGACCCGATCTTGAAGTTTATTCGGAAACAAGAGGACCTGGGAGATATGGTACCGTTGATCGTGGACTGGGTTGCGGAATTATTTATGAACTAAAACGACACAAGGTCGATGGCGTTATATCGTCTATACAGTTACATCTGTAATTTTAGTTTTATCGAAGCGGTGGACCACACTGTCCGTGGTAACACGTGAAATTTCGAAGATCCCAACAAGTCTATTATGATGATTTCATGATCGCTCGGTCCCATCATTTTGTACCCCAGAAAAAAACGCAGAAGATAAAAAAAGCATCCTCCCTGATCTTCAGCTCTCGGTTCCCAACTCCGTCTCAAAATGAGCAGACGTGGCATACCCATGAAACTCAACGGCTAAGCCTTCTTCCTCGAGTTCCGCAAGCGTATTCAGTATTTCCGACGGCTTCGAAGAATATGGCGCACAAAGCGTCAAGGACCTCAGCCGCGCTCCATCGCCACGATGCCGTGGAAAGCCCCATCTCGACTGGACCATTCTCATAAATGCCTCTTGATGAAAAGAGGCCTCGAACGACCAATCATGGGTCCTCTCTGGACCAAGGGACCAACTGTCGTCCCGTAGCGTTAAATCATCCGCATGCGGAGCAAGACATGTTATGCCATCGAAAGCCAGAGCGTCATATACGTCGTTGGCACCATCTCTGTCAACTCGAAGGGATAACCTAGTCAATGTAGTCGCGCAGGTCTCCAGGATTGATGACAAGGACGAATATTGGAGTGGCACAATCTCAAGGAGGAGGGTATCCAGCGGACAGCGCGACTCTCGGATGAAAGTCTCGATATCCGAGCCCAACTCGATTGGCATGAAGTAATGTGAGATGCCTTCAATCCTGAAATGTTGCAAGGCTGGAAGACGTATATGCCCCAAGCACGGCACATCAGTGTACAACGACAATCGACGGAGTCGGGTATGCCACGTTAGTCCTTCGGCCGGAATTTGGTGAGAGACCGTCAGATGCCTCACCCAAAGCTCCGCTTCTACAACCTCAGAAAATTTCCTGAAGAGCGAGTTACACTCTTCCACAAGATGAAGGTCTCCAGCAAACCTCTTCAACTGTTTGGATGGGAAATGAACTTGAGATATCCCGATTCCTTCGAGACGGACATCGTTCAAAAGCGGTGCGGAGAGGAATACTTTGACAGGTTCCTCCCAACCATCGACTCTTCGCCAATTTTTGTATGCTCCCTCGAACGAGAGATGAAGCATAGTGAGCTTTGGGACGTCCGCTACCAGCTCTGACAAAGACTTCCAACCAGGAAGGCAAAGTGTCATCTCAAGCGTTTGCAACCGATGGTAATCGGAAGCGAAGTACCCGAGGACAAAGGATACATCATTGGAAGAGTTAACGCCGAAAGATAATGGGGATTGTTTCGACCGCTCGAGATACATTTGGAGTAACTCCGTGGGGAAAGGATCATTATGACGTCTCGTCGTATCATCAATGTATAGAGTTGACCAAAGCAGGGACGTCGACAGAGCAACATTTCGCCAAAGCTGACAAACATGGCTCACGACCCACGGAATACTCTGGCGTGTATCCAGATTGTCAACACAGTGCCCGTCGTCTGCTGCTAGGATAAAGATCTCGGCTAGTATCTCAACAGGGAGGGACCATATCGGAGCCACCACGCATTTCTGACGTTCTAACTGATCCTCCTTCTGCTTTCGCACTCGACGGAGATTAGAGAGCGAAGTGCGCAAGCGACGGATTTGTTGATCGAGAACAGTAATATCTTCCTCTATGTCCAGAATATTGGTTTGTACATATTGGCGATCTGCAGAAGATAGCAGGAGAAGATGGGGGCCGACTTTGAGTGATTCTTTGTCAGTGTGGCTAGTTTGGAGGCCGACAATGCCGCAGGTTGGACATGCCGACAACATAGGCAGATGCTGTTAACTGGGTGATTACGTGCTGAAATTCATTCAGAAAATAGTCAAAAGAGAGAACGAGAGGAAAATCTTTACCTACCGTTGAGCTGGATATTGACCGCTCTGACGAACATCGAGGTGAGACAAAAAGAATATTCGGCGGGTCCGGCCCGAAGGCCCTAGAACCCGCTTCTACGCGTTCCTGATTGGGACCTGGCGCCGGTACCCCGAACACAACACTTGCACAACACATTCGGAACTCACCATATCCTTCCGACAGCAGTGCCATTACCTGACATTTGACCTTCCTCGAAATAATCAATCATGCTCTCTATGGTTTTCTATTGGACTTGTACAACTCAGTGTAATACAGCATCGTTTGAACGGCCTCCGCCCCAGCGTACGCATGTAGATCATTCGACTTGTATATTTGGGATTGAGCCGATACTTAAGGGGAGTCGCAGTTTACAGACGTTTATTCTCTCTGGACCTTCCAAAATTTCTAGTAATTTCCCGACTAACCATAACCCATCAAGAGGTAACTGCGCGAGCTCGCGAAGTTTTTATATTCCGGTTTCACTGCCGACTTCTAGCGTTCGATATAGTTCCATTTCTTGAGCACCTTTGGCAGCGGAATATAGAGGTATAAACGGTTAGGTTGGGGATGGCGCTCTATTCGACCAATCTTGCATCGGCTCCCTGAAGGAATGATCTATCTTCCTTTTATTGCGTCTTTTGCTTTACTCGCTACGAACACGGCCGTCGGGAACCCTGGAGCAGCCCCCTTGAGCGGCGCCGAGGCTTCACCAAGCTGCACGCCGCTCGCTTGAGGCATGCCAAGACACTCTTTCTAGCCGTGACAAAATGGGGAAGTCGGCTGCCCGTCGTACAGCTCTGATAGACGAGCTTCGAAAGAAACGGGGTCTCGTCACTCGTAAGCTCCTTTCGTCTTCTCTCACAACTAATAGGATGCTGAATATCACCCCAAGGTGTTCCGTACAAGCGCACGATCACATCGGATAGCGTATTGAGCACCACTCGCTTGTCTAGTGAGGCGAATCTTACCATGGAACTTGACCAAGGAATGTCCTACGTTCGGGGGGAGTACGTTTGTTCGGCCATATCGGAGGCCAGCCGGGTGTTTATACCTTCGTCGATCTCGAATTGATTGATGTATCGGCCTGCGAGACTGCCTCTGACCTGTATGTACATCGACTTCTGGCATTGCAATTCGACTGGTGTGTATTCAGGGGTTCTCGGGTCCGGCAGTGGCAATCCAAGCGATCTTTCCAACGTGATTACTCCACGCTATGACGGATACCCGTCGAGTTCGTTCATTTCATTCACCATTATGATAGGGGAGAACCTTCCTCCGTGGCATCCAGCCAACCAACGAAGAGGGACAAGCGCCCTTCAAGTCCATCTTCCCGGGTATGCTCAGTTACGAGTTCCTTTCCTGGATGCCTGACTGAATCATGTGCACCAGGTCACTCTTCTGGACGTGCGACCCATTTCGACATGGTCATCCAAAGCCAAGGAACTGTATTCGGCAACGGCACTTTTACCGCCTCCAACATGCACTACAGTCTACATTGGTAAGTGATTTGATTTAAGCAAGACAATAAATGATATGCCGACGCTTCATGTGATACCAGGCTAAATTTTCTTCGGCCAGGATTTGATCTCCATCATCGGGGTTACTTCTCCATATAACAGAAACATCATTGAGATTACGACCAACTCCGTGGATCAGGTGTTCGTGCTAGGTTTCGGGTCTACAATTCTTGAGTACCTCTACCTTGGTGATAATATCCCGGATGGTTTACTGCCGTAAGTGCTCTCTTTATAGCCGTTTTATTCTATTCGCCAAATGTTCCCGCCTTACAGCCAGGGAGTCATATTTGTCGATATGAGCACAACGTACGAAATCGCACCGGCTGCTACTTTGACTGAACAATTCACGATCCCAGTTCCATTGAGGCAGGTAACATGACAGGCGACTTCCCAAGTGGAGCCGGGTCCGACAACTCGACATCCTCCGGTAGCGATGTTAGAATCGCGGGGCCGTTCTCAAACGAAGTGAGTGGCAAAAATGGGTTACATCTTTGGCAAATGCGACATGGGGACTAATTACGAAATTGTATACTATGAAATCTCCGCGGAAATAAGCAACACGTAAGTAAATCCGTACGAGAACTAAACGGCGACTAACTGTCCGCCATGAGAAGCTCGCATATCTCACAAGCGATACAGATGGCAACTTGCCTAGCGGAGATGAGTCTGGCGAATCGACCTCCTCCAGTGACAACAGCACCATATCTCTCCTTCATGGGGATTTGCTTTGTAATTGCACGTCCTATACACCTCGAGTACCATCTGGCCTTTCTTTATATGCTTGAAAAAGAATTTAGCGGGTTTTTACTAATCACATTCTTATCACAATTGATCCAACTTGAATCACTTTGGGCGCAGTGATCTTGCAGTGATCAGTAAAGAGAAAACCATCCTGAGGCCAAGTTTCCAGACAACAATTTTCGGCCTGGTTTGGGGCACCCTCTTCCCTCATGTCCACCTCCAAATTCCGCCAAACAATATGGTAAGTAACCTGAATGGAACATGCGTGAGCACTACTTATTCATTAACGCCCCGGATTCGAACCGGCTCACCCGGGCCGGGAAGGAAGCAGTAGTTTGTCATCGTTGTGTTGATTTCAATCATCCTCCGACTCGAGTTGGTCTTCGAGCTTCCCGCCTTTCTCTCGGTGCTCTAGGAGATTTCAAGTTTCCAGCATCACAAAATCCTCCTTGCCGTTTTCAAGGCTAATGCATTCCACCTTCGCAACATGCAACTTGAAGTTGCACAAGGTTAGCGCATCGCGGTAGAAGCAGACCGTGAGATCTTCAAACCTAACGCCTTACTCTCTGCCGGATTGCGTAATCTGGCCGATCTGCCAAGCAGTGTTCGGATCCGCGTTTACCAGTAATCATCGTGGAAAACCGTTTCCTTGGTTTGACCCCGAGGCGCTAGCCAATACCGAGCTGTTCCTTAGTAACAGGCCTGATGGTCTATTTTTACTGACAAGGCATCGTGACCGACAGTGTGAATGAGCGCGCTAAGGATATATAGGTTTTACTCGCGGATTTAGGACTAATGTCTGGTTCCTGCTCAGTCTGTCTATAGGAACTGGTATTATATCGAAATTTCCCAGGTTCTGCCACTCGTTTTTCACCTTCAACAGACTCTGTCAGCGGAACTCAGGAAACCCGGAACCGGACAGCTACAATGCCGTCTCGCATGTCGAGGCGCTGATCAAACACCAGCAATTGACTCCGTCGATTTACATCCTAACTTCTTCTTCCCACTATCTCGGTGAGGCGTCTTTCTCTTGCAGAAGCTAAATCATCTTCCCCTCCATCCGCTGTACGATACCTGTAATTCGGCACAATACCCGCTACTGGGTGCTTACGGTACCTCCCACGCAGACTCTGACCGCCGACACGGGCCATGATGGTGTATGAAAACATCTCACGACAACACTCAATACCGACCATGATCCTGACCCTTGGTCGACAATATCGCTCAGGTGTTCAATGGTCTGCCAAAATTACCGCTCGTGTGTGAGCAAAGTGTTTTATGCGACGTGCTATTGGATGAGCCGCCTCAAGTTTCTTTCACATCTGTATGAGAGATGCGTATAAATGGTGGACAGAGTGAGCCTTCACTGCAGTCATCGACACAACATGGCTTTTACATCTCTTCTTGCACTTCTCTTCTCTCTTGCCGTCGTACGCCAGTCTGACGGTATTTGCCAGCCTTCTCTCATTTGCAACGCCACTAATCCGCGTTGACTAGCCGCCCTCACGAAGCGAGTGGCATGCGCTGACGGCATCCACACCGTCACCAATGAGGCCTGCTGTGCCCTATTCCCCATCATTGACGACCTCCAGGAGAATCTGTTCGACGGAGGAGTGTGTGGAGAAGAGGTCGGCATTCTTCTAGGTCTTCAACGAGTATTCACTGCTGATGAGTGGCGCCAATCCTAGGTACACGAGTCACTTCGTTTGACCTTCCACGACGCAATCGCGTGGTCTGATTTTAATGACGTGTGAGTTTCACGTCACCTTATGAGTGCAAGCTGATGTCCTGCATAGTGGCGGAGGAGCCGACGGATCCATCGTCACCTTCTCCGAAATCGAAACGAACTTCCACGCAAATGACGGTATCGGTACGGTTATAATGACCATAGGTCTTTGACTAGTATTAACAAATATCATCTAGACGAAATAGTGGAAACAATCAAGCCTTTCATCGCTCGCCACAACATCACCGCGGGAGACTTGTACGCCGGCATTTCATATATTTCGAACTTTGACACTCATAATTCTCCCAGCATCCAGTTGTCTGGCGCCGTTGGGTTGACCAATTGCCCAGGTGCTCCACGATTGACCTTCTTGTTCGGACGTCCTGCAGCCATTGAGCCCGCACAAGATAAACTCGTCCCAGAGCCTTTTGATTCGGTCACATCTATAATTGACAGGTTTACCGACGCCGGGGTGACGACAAATCAACTCATCGCTCTTCTATCTTCGTACGCCATTACTCCCTTCTCTCTTTGCAACATTTCAGTCTGATATCCCGCTGTAGACATACCGTCGCTGCCGCCGACAAAGTAGACGTTACGGTAGGACCTATTCATGTCCATTTTGTCTTCCTTCACTCAACAATGTTCGCAGATTCCAGGGTGTGTATCTTGTGGCGTCCTTGGCTTCATTTTACTTATTTCCTTTAGCACTCCTTTCGACTCAACTCCAAACATCTTCGACACCCAAATCTTCATAGAAGTCCAACTGCGAGGCACTCAGTTCCCCGGGTACTTGTCCTTTACTTTTCCTCTCCCGGGTTTGTTGACAGACATTCGGATAGGACCGGCGGTAACCAGGGTGAAGTTGAGTCGCCTCTGGCTGGAGAGATGCGACTTCAATCTGACCATACGGTAAGCCACAGCAGTACGTTACATATTATCGATGGCTCACTGCGATCTAGTTGGCTCGGGGTTTGTCTACGTTTTTATCGATGTTTGAATCCAACTACAGCTTTCCACAGATTCGAGAACGGCCTGCCTCTGGCAGTCTTTCGCCAGTGCGTGCTCTTGCATTTCTTAATGAGAACAAATCTCGATGACAGTTTCCACAGATGATCTCCCAAGGATGCAGTCCGAATTCAAGTCCGCTATGATAAAACTTTCTACTCTCGGACAAGACTTGACTCAGATGGTGGATTGTTCAGAAGTAATCCCAGAACCTCTGGCAGCTTCTGTACATGGTGCACACTTGCCTGCCGGACTGAACATGAATGACATTGAACAAGCGGTAAGTCACTTTGTGATCTTTACGAGCATATCTTCATTTTCTGTTAGTGTGCTACTACTCCGTTCCCCACCCTTTCCGCCGATCCTGGCGCCGTTACCAGTGTTGCTCCAGTGTAAGAGACTCTTAAATCTTAAGACGTGTGTTTGTTTGCTAATCTCCTCGACTTGCACAGCCCACCTTCCTAAATCAACTACACATGCGAGCAGAAAACTTTGTTTCTTGCCAACATGATGTACAACAATCGCGATTGTAGCTGATCCGGGAACTGTGTAGTTAAGAAGCTTGATTATCTTGTTTTGGTCTCATTATGTCGATACGTTCTAAATTCAACTTTTTTGATGTGTACCTCATTGACTGAAAACCTTCTCATACGAATCTCCTCATGATATGAGGGACTCATGAGCACTCCGAACAGCACACCTTCAGACAAATTGACATGTAAGAGAAATTTGCCGCCTTTTCAATCCTGTACGTGCGGTACGGAATCTACGCAGACGGTGTATTAAATTAACTCGATAAGGCCGACCGTTGGACGTACTTCCAGGAGACGCAATAAGCGATGACCGACAAAAAAGGGTGCTTAGTGGTATGACACAGTTATCTTCATCACCGACTACGACTGACCGCAGATGACTGGTCAGTTCAGTCAAGCTTGATTCAAGCAATATAATTCAAGTCTAACAGTATTCCGTCTTGGTGTACCCATGTGGTGCGGCCTTCTTCAGGATCTTCGCGGTGTAAAAAAATGGGCAGATGACTATTCCCAAGAAGAGTCTCCAGTGGGCGCTGCGACTCTCGGAGGAAAGCATCGATATCCGAGCCCATCTCAAAAGGAGTGACTTAAGTTCGACGTTGTCTTTCCTCTCTTCGATCCTGAAATGCTGTAATATTGGAAGACGGATAAGGTTGAACCTCGGACAGGGGGTGTCCGTACAAAGAGAGTCGCGAGAGTTGAGCATGCCATAACGGACCGTTGGAGAGATACGAGAGCTCTATCGGACACCGCATCCAAAGTCCCACCTCGACAAGCTCCAAAAGCATCTTTGAAGAGCGAGACATAGTCTTCGACACGAAAAATGTCTCCGGCGAACCTCGTCAATTGCTTCAGTGGCACGGCGACGTGCGACATCCCAATTCCTTCAAGATACACGTCACTTAAGAGTTGTGCACTCAGAAACGTATCGACAGGGTGTGCAAGGGGCCGAGAGATGATGTCTAAGAGCGTCTCCTGGTCCATGTGTAAGCCAAAGCCACTTGATACACATCTCCTATGTTCACGCCTTCAACTGAGAGACGGAGGAAAGTCAACTTCAGAAGGTTCGCCACCAACATGGATAGGGCCTTCAATCCGGGAAGGCAGAGGTTCAACTCTTCCGTATGCTGTCGAGAGTGATGGGGAACGAGGCAGTCAAGGATGGCATCAAATTTGTTCGAAGAATTGATATTGACGGATAAGGGATTTCTTTCGAGCGAGCAAGATATAAATGGAGGAGCTGCACGGCAAAAGGATGGTTTCGACCTCTCGTCGTATCATTGACATATACCCGCGACCACGGCACCGCCGTGGACAAAGCGACGTTTCGCCAAAGACGACACGCATGGCTCGAAACCCACGGCATGCTATGATGTGTGTCCAGACCATCACTATTGACATCGTCTGTTGTGAGAGTGGTGGTTTCGCCCACGGGCATGGACCATATTGGCGTTATGTTCGACTTTCGACATTCTAGCTGGAATTCCTTCCTCTTCCTTGTCCGACGTAGGTCGGAGAGATATGCGCGCAAACGACGAGTTTGCTGTTTGAGGAACGTGATGTCGTTCTCCAGGCCGATGGTGTCTGTTTGTAACCATTGATGATTAGCAGACGACAGTGGGACAGGGTAATTGGGCATTACCCTAAGGGCATCATGATCACGATCACCCTTCTGATTAGAGGTCGAGAAAGCCGCATGTTGGACACGCAGACAGCATACGATGGTAGTTTGAACCAAATGATTAACTGTAACATGAGCCATTGAAAATCTTGCAAAGCTACTGGCATAACTAGAAGCCCTACCGGATAACCCAATGTCCAGATTGATGCTAAGAGACGTTGAGCCACTGGTTTTACGAGTGGAGGTCAGAAACAAAGGAAGAACGACTTCTCAAATTTTACTCCTTTGTTCTTCCTACCGGCACTCTCCGGACCGCCACAACTCCAAACAAGTTCAGTCTCTGGGCGCCTCGCTGAAAGTAGAAACAAACCAGTCAACAATTCTCTTCTCCCCGGGATCCTTCTTCCAAGCAAAGTCCAGAATAGGCTCAATATGCAGCCGATCTTTTTGCTCGAGAAACTCGATGTCGCCATGTATAGGGACGAGATACTTCTCGTGCAGCCTTTTAATCCCTTGGAATATACACTCCAACTCGCCGCACGTAATCAGGATCCTTCCCACAAGGCCGTCCAATCCTGCAAACCAGTTCTCAGGTCCTTCGAGAGGATCCAAGAACGCGATCTCGGAATCGGGAATATCTTTAACGAGCATTTCGCACGCAGAACGACCTATCTTCGCGGAGATAACATCATATTGGTATCGGACTTCCATCGCACCCAAGTCACATTGCGAGTCGCTCTTCATAGACACCCAGGGGGATATGAGGCACAACCCGCGAAATTGCGAATTGCGTGGGAGGCTGGGCAGCTCAACAGAAGGGTGACGATGAAGATTGTGGGATAGCAATGACAGCGTGAGATTGCCTCCAGCGGAGTCCCCGGATAAGATAATATTCTCGGGGCGTGCACCGGCCGCCAGAAGGAACTCGAGTGCATCTCTGGCTTCCCGAAGTGGAACAGGGAAGGGATTCTCAGGTAAAAGCTCTACATATAAACGCCGTCAGGAATGATCCAGAATCTACTCAGACGAACGGAACTGACTATAAGCCAAAATCACAACTCCGACAGAGATGTCGCGTTTCTCGAGCTCTAACTGCAGGTGCCGGCAAAACGCCATATGGGTATCGTTGCAGCCGGCTTTGTACGCACCGCCTAAAATCCAACATCAACGAAACTTTTCCGCAACGAATGAACGAGATACGCACCGTGGCAGTAGAACAAAACCTTATCCAAGCGCTTGGGTCCAATCCACAACAAGTAGGCACCATCGCGTAGTTCATCCACCACTGGGATCAAGTTGACTGACTTTGTCCATTTCAAATACGCGTCGATAGAGGACGGCGTCTTGAAGTTATGATTAACCAGAAATCGAACTGCTGCGCCAAAGCACACTCTCTTCCACTCCCGCGAGTGTTCGGCGTTGAAGAACGAAGCACATAGTCGTTTTAAGACGTAAAGGGCTGTCAGAAAGTGGATTAGTAGAGAGAGAAAGTCAGCAACATCCACTCACGCAACAAGAGCACCCCCACCGACTTAGGAATCGCCGTTATCATGGTGATAGGAAAGAATTCGACGTCGGACTTAATTCCCCGCACACCGTAATGTTGATGATGCCGAGTTGATGGCCAGGGGCGTCTGCTTACAATCGGCTGCTTCGCGTGCCGACGGTCAAGGTGGGTAATAAAAATTTCCTTTGCAGCTCGACGCGGGAGCAGTCGTGAGGGATAAGGTTCGAGTGCACGCAGAGTTGGCAAGCTGGCCGCAGGAGCAGCAGTACGAAATGCGACCTTTTAGGGAAAAGTTATTACTTTGGCTTCAGAAGTAGCAATACGGCGATAGTCTTACAAACCTGCACTGGTATAATTGGCATTGAATCCTCATAAGGAACAACGATCCGCTTGGAACATCACGGCCGCATTCCTGACTCCGCGAGAAACAAATCCACCCCGTCGCCCGAGTATAAGAACTAGCCTGCTGTCCATAGTGAAGAGAAGACGGCTGTCCGCAAGAAGAGCGCCTCTTAACCGGCGGGCAAGGACCACAGCTAATAAAAACAAAAACAAAAACAAAAACAAAAAATTGTATAGGCTTGATCAAAACAAAACAATTCGGATGAAGGGACAGTAGACAACAGAGAAACTTAGCAATGGTCCAGATCAAGCCAAGATCTGAATCTTGGACCAACAACCGCCTACAGTCCCAACGTTCTCGGAGCCGCGATCCGTGAACCTGAAACGCTGCCCGGGCGTAAGTCTAAAAATTGCGTCCTGACGGTCCATGCATCCGATTGCCGGCTCGTTGATAAACAAGAGTCAGCAAACCGTGCCTGGGAAATTTTAATTACGAACCTCTACGAGCGTGTCCATGGCTACTGGGCAAGATACAATGATTGTCGTAACAACGGCCCAAGCACCTACATCCAACCTTCGGATGTCCAGCCCTGAGCCCAATCCGCCCAATGAACTGCCGTGGATCGAACGGCGTCCAGCGATACCGGTTCCAAAAAGCCCGCTTCCAACGTTGGCGGATCTACTGATAGCTAACAAAAAGAGGGAAGGCATTGGCGCCAGGACGAAGGGAGCAAAGGGATGACGAAAAGTGCAGTCGATGATACAGTTTTGCAGGAGCCAAACGTGAGTCTTGTGTTTTGTAGGTTGCCATTTACGAACACCATGTTCAGTTTACTGTGTTAGATGGAACCGTAGCACCCATACAACCTGGCTACAGATGTGGATAAGAGACAGTCGTAGACAAACGAGAGATACTCACTGGCTGCATCATCGACAACGGCTGGGTTAGAAACTTGCCGGCGACTTCTATACACCCTGAGAAGCTTTCGCAAAAATTGGCTGGCTACGTTGATCCTCAGCAATGAACAGATTAATGAAACAGGAGACCTTTGGTATGCCTGTCATATATGCAACTGTGAAAAAATCCATGCGCAGCCGCCATACCCACCACTTCTTGAGCTTCCTCATGTTCTACCAAATGTTGGTTGAACGACGCCTATGCAACTGATACCGTGACTTCAACAGGTGCTTTTGACGAATAGCACAGTGTCGCATTCCATGGAGTACACGGTATTCCTTGATATTCATCCTAATACATTACAATTTATCGAGGGCCATTGTCCAGGGTTCGTGCTGAAGCTTTGTTTTTCGTTAAGATCGACATGAGAACGAGAGAAAGATTCTCACTGTTCCTCGTGAACTGAAGTGTACACGGAGCGGGTTGCGGAAAGTCTTCAAAATACATCTTGTAGACGCGTTGCTACATTCCTGGTACAAGTTCGGTTCTACGTAACGGAGCTCTACAAGTCTCCGTTTCCTTCAATACCCTTGCTTGCGGCAGTGGAAATCTTGGATATACCTCAAACAGCCGGTGTTCGTCAGTATTGACTGCAACATTGAGCTCTCACTGAGCGCTATGTCGAAGAAACGCGCGTCGCGATCGACCTTGAAGGCAGCGGCGATGCAGGAATCAGAAGGATGAAAAGAAGAGTCGGTGACCCAAAATAGCACTACCCCTGGGTCGCGCCACTGCCACGCGAGCATCCGTCGCCATTACTACAACTTACCACCTGCTTCAGACCTGAGTAAGTACACTTACACTTCGGCAATGCAGTAATGGTGGCGCACGAAAGACGCGAGACGAATGGGTGTGTTTGTAGTCCTCAATCCTTGATGGATTCTGGTTCCGTGTTTATTTACTCTGCGAGTTACTTGGTCAGGTAAGTATTGGCAACCGTTCGCTGAATCGCCGTAGCCTGTCAAAGACATTCTCTCTGGAAATTGCTATATTGCTCTACATGGCCGTAAGGGAAGTCTTGGCTCTACCTGTTCGGGTACATGCGCACCGTTGTAGGAGCTGTTAGGGAGGGTCCTTTAAATTTACCGGTGCCGACATCAATATATCAACAACGCACTACTCACTCCACAAAAAGTAGAGTTTCCGACCGCCAGAAACTAATCATGAAACTAGGCGGGGCATATCGCGCCCCGTGTCGGGACAGGGCGCATAGCCATACGGTATACTGCTAGTTTCAGGGTTTGTTTCTGAGCATCAGAAACTCTCCAGAAATTTCACTATTTTCGGAGTGACTATGATTCTTAAATGTTTCCTCATAGTGAAATAACACAGCTTTGGTCTGATCTATTCTTTGGTCTAATCATCTTCTGTTATGCCGATTTCTCAAGCGATCGCTAGCCACCCATTCGTTCCTCAGGTTCATCATTAAGCGCCATCGTGAGCAACGAATTTGTCGTGGGTAGATTCTAGTTCCTTTCCTTAACCGAAAACTATGACCTCGTTCTATCAATCATTAGGGACATTCCAGCCTTGAATGAAATATCAGGTTTATAGCAGAGAATATAGTCAATTTGGATAAGTAGCTAGCTAAGGGATACACGAGGAACGTAACGCTCAAAATACGCTAGGCAGTAGTTGATTACATTTCACAAACCCTTTGAAAGTGGGAGGTCGAGAGCAATGCAAGGGAAAAAGCGATAATACCTGTATAACATAACGAGTTGTAGTAGAAATTTTGACAGCAGCACGAGAGCGGAAGCGAGAAATATAGCAAAATACAAAGGAAAAGGAATAAGCCGGGGGAAGCACTTTTTTATTTCTGGACAACGGTTCAGTTCCCATCAATACGGTCCGTGGCGATGATAGCGCGATGGCTGGGAAGAGAACCTCGGTTGCAATACGCAGGCTGCGAGAGGTGCGGTGGAGTAGTAATCACGGTGGCTAATGCCGATGGGAGGTAGGCGGGATTCATCCGGGATGGCGAGGAAGCATTCTGGAGAGGGGATGGGTGTGGCTGCGCGAGCCATGGCTGGACTAGGTGCTTCTGGGACAATGGCAGCAAGCGGAGCTAGGACAGGCGTCGCCGAAGTAGACATCCCTGAGGGAGGTGCGGCGGAGAGATTGGCTGATGGCGAGGTGGCTGGAGTGCTTGGAGGTGTTGGGGGCGCTTGTCCCTGTGCATTACGCAGCAAGGTCTGGTATAAAGTGTATTCGGTGTAGGTCAAGGGCCCATTTCCGTAGAAGTTGATGAAATCGGCAACAGTGCGAATCTCTGGGGCAGGGGAAGACGAAGACGAAGCAGATTTAGTCGAGGATTTCTTTGTCCTTAGTTTCCTGCGGCGTGGCGCGGGCTCGTGGCCTGTTTCTTGACGATGGCGCGTTAGCGTCGCGTCGCTGGTAGCCTCGAATGTACAGCTGCCACAACGAATGGTTTCTCCGGTGCTGGGTAGATCGACAGTCAGTTAGACGAGTTTAGGTGCCTGTATCAGCAGAGGACGTACTGTGCGCTGCGAATGTGGCCTACGATGTTGGTCTTTTGTATGCTACGAGCCCCGCACCGGCAATAGTAGGACCTGGTCAATTGTGGCTCAGCGGGTACGTTCCAGGTCCGAGGGTGATATTTACTCACCACAAGACCCTTTCCACCTCAGATGCGTGCTTTGCTAGCCTATGCCGCTCAAGATCGTGATCTCTACTTAGGACCTCAGTACATTCGCCACATGGGTAAGACCGATCATCTTTCTGTGGATAGTTCAGGTGTTAATGAAAGAACTCGTCTTTAAAACGATACCAGGGACTCACGGGCATGGAAATAAGTGATTAGAGTCTAAGAATGAGGGAGGAGGGGAAAGTAAAGGATATTGTTGTTGGGAGGCAAAGGCGAAGAAGCCTTTATTCAAGAAGGGGAATGGCTGTGGCGGAACTCGAATTTGTCAAGGTCCGTGTCCAAAATCAGAATTGGATTTTAAAAAAGAACGAGCGTCATCGAGACCCTCAGCGCGCAAATGCAAGCTGTTAACGTGAAGGGAAAACTGAAATAATGTCAAGCCACGCCCAAGAATTCGAAAGGTTGCAAGGCGATCACAAACCTCGTCAATAACGCAAGGTACTCGATTTTAAGACCTATAAAAGTCAAATAAGGACGTTGAATCCCTAGGGACCACTGAGAGTAAATCACGTCGAAGCTTATTGTACCCTCACACACCAATGAAAAGCTCTCTCTGTAAAGACATAGATCCTGAGAGTGGTTAGTGCTCCATCCGGAAACACAGCCTGATGAACCAAACTGAGGTGCAATTTCAAAGCCCGCCAATTCGAGCGGACAATGCTAGAAGTTGACACCGCTCAAATTTGTCCTTTTTGTCCCCCGTGAAAGGATTTGAACAGCTACCCGTTGCGCTATGACTCAGGTATGAGTTCAGGTGCACTCCCCGCCGAGGGTACATCAAATACTGATATATCATCTTTGGGTTCGTCTCCGCTTCCAGAAAAACGATGCGATCAAGATCAAGTGGCACTTAGGTTCGTGCTCATGTCATCGATAAGGGAAATTTGAGGCCGAGACTTTGGCGGTGAAGACGGAGGCTTCAAATCCGGGCGACTGCTGGATATGTAGACAGGCCACTGAATCTCCAGCAATAAACCTTGATCTTTCAGGGGAATGTAGCACTGAGACGGAGAAATTATCAGGAGGTTCAGTATAACATAGAGTCCGTAAATCATGACCTTGCTTTGAACAGCCAAGCCAGCCATAAGGACCACCGATATGCATCGTCGACCGCAGTAGATTAAAAACCCCCATTAAGGCTTATCCACGCGGGTCCGTGTCAAATGAAAAGCGTGTTAACAGCCATAAAGCCAAATCAATCTGGGGATCAGTGGAAAAAATGAGTGCCGTTAGGCGCTGCAGGGTTAACCACGAACCAATGGCGAAGGTCGGGATCACGGCAGGAACGGAGAAGGCGTTGTTTGGTTTGGTTGCTGTTGGCTTTCGACGCGTATACTCGCCGGCACCGCCACGCAACCACATTGCCGAAGAATCGGACAAACCCTCGTCGTACCTTTCCAGTCATCCGACCAGAGCCAACCACTTATTTCGCAGCAAGCCTTTTCGGATTTTTAGCCATTGCCTTCCTTAACAAAGCTTCTTGTTTGGCTGAATCCTGCACTGCCTTTTGGCCAAGGTCAGGGCCGATATTGATGCGACCAGATGCAACCAGCCAGCGCTGTACGTTACTTGTAAACTTTGTAAATGACTGAATGTGATTAGGCTGTTAGACGACTGAGATCAGGCTCATGATGTTGATTTGGAACCCAGATATGACACTGGTTCTCAGACTGCACACGGCGACCAGCCGGAGTCGTGCTCTCCCTAGATAACCAGACAGTAAAAGTAGACGATATACCTGCATCCTTTCGTACAAGACAAGTCGGCGCCGTCACTGCTGAGCGTGTGTATGAAGCCAGCTTCTTTGATTTCCGAAATAATTTCATTATCAGTGGCGTATCCGCAATCTCAGAACAACATCAAGCTCGCGCGGAGTAGCAGAAGTAAGTGAACACCCGCTTTCTACTTGCGGTCCAATAATATTATTGTCAATCAGTTCATCTACCAAAGCTATACGGTCAATATACCTATTCCCGACCGCAAACATCTGGTAAGGTAGCGCGCGGTACTTATCTTTTCATTATCAAATATGTAACGAACGAATTGGATTTAGTTCTGATTCATTGTTCTGGAAATGGGGTGTCAGTATTCGGTCTGACGCCCGCGGGTTTATTCCGGCAACACTTCACAGAAGCTCTCCAGCGTCTGAGTGTCGCCTCTATGGGCCTCGCCGCGTCGATTCAAACACTCTTGTATTCGATTTTCAGTGTTTTACCGTGATCGGCTTGATATGTCGAGGCACAAATTGCTCCTGATAGAATCATCCTTCATGATGTGACTTGTTCATAATGTTATGGGGACGGCTATACGCTAGCGTATCTGTGCGTCACGACGCCTACCTCATCCGGGGCCTTCTTCGAGTAAAGGCATTGAAAAATTCTATTTTCTCCCTTGTACCATTTCATTCTGCAAAAATTCTTGACTCCCCTTTCGTTATTAGGAATTGGTATGACCGTAGGGCTCCCAGATGCAGTACAACGAAGTGGTCTGACTGACTGTGGTTTCAATTGGGCGAACTTTCTTACCAAAATCATCGTATCTCAGCGGCTCATTCTCTAGTCACCTTTGACAAAATCGGGCAGGTGTTGTCAAGGACAAAGTACAAACGTGATGTAGTCCATGCATCGAGCCTGTGTCGGAACTGGAAATTTTCCACCTCTCTCTTTCCCATATTAAGCCTTGTCTAACTTCTATAGTTGCTAACTCATTCCTTCACTTCCCACCGTTCTTCGCATTGGTGGCTCGTCATCGGCTACAAATACTCACCATGGAGGTAAGTACTTTCTCACTACTCTTAAAGTCGTGGCGCCTCCGATTCGCGACGACTGTCGTTCTCTACGGCTAATTCTCATTGCCTGACTAGGAGAAACGCACCCCGGAGAGCACCAGAAGCTCAATGGAGCAGAAGGAATATGAGTAAGTGCTGATTATCGCGATCTCTTGGACTACTTAGAAGTAATTGTTGACCAGGGCGCCGTACTCTCTGCTATCCTTACACTCCAGTCTGGACGCGGACCTTCTATGGTCCAGTTGGAGGTACGATTCGACTCCTCACGGCTGCTGTATAGAAGTGATCTGACATTTACTAGGAGGGCGCAGGCGACCGACCGTCGGTATTCTCATCGCCAATGTTCTGAGGAATTCTCCAACCACGTCTCCCCTCAGCAAAGTCAACAGAAAGAGAGCAAGCATTTCCAGTCATGTAGCAACAAAAATGAACCGAAACCTGTTGTCTCCGTCGCCAAACGGGATGTCCTAGATGATGTGGCTTCTACTAGTCGACACCCCGATACTCCCTTCCGCCGCGCAGTCCCTTTGCAGGGTAATTCCCTTCAGCGTCCGATTCTGCCACCCCGCTCACGGATGCTCTTCGCCTCGACGACTACCAAAACCAGCCATTTTAGCCACCCGCAGCCACCTTCTTTACATGCTCCTTCATGCGCCGAGACCAAGCCTTCTATCTCTGGCCTTCCTCAGATTATCATTGACGGTCCCAGCAGCTGTCGCCTGAATCCCATTGACCCTCAGCGACAATTCCGCCGCCATCATGAATCCGATGTTTTTGAGCCACCAAATTCTGCTGGAGCGATGCGTTCGTCTCGCCAAGATCGTCGCTCTGCACCTTATCAGGATCGTAAAGACACCACCGCCGGAAGCAGCTCTCGCGACTTAAGCAGCCACAGCGCCGGCTCAAGTCAACTAGGATCATATTCCACCCCCCCGGCCAATACGTCTGCTCATGGGGGTGTCAGGCTCACTATCCCTACTACCGGGGTTCCACAGACGCCCAATGAAAGGTCGTTTGGAGTACGTTTTCTTCCCGCCAACTGCCCGTCCTGGAATATTGGAACTCAGAACTATCCTCACCCCAATGGGGACGTGGAACCTTTGTTCAGACAGTCTGTCAGCCTAGATCACTCGACAGGATCGCGTGAGATGAGGCACGAAACGGGGAAACAGTACGATACGAACGTGCTTCAAAGGAATGCAGCGGAGAGTAGCGGAGACTCGGGTTCGGACTAACTGAATACTTAAGGACTTTCCGAGTCTACCGCCACTGCTAACGCGCGTACTTGATGACAAGGCACCTCCTGCGGCGTTTGAGTCGCTGGTGGAACCTAGTACTCAGTCGATTACAAGGCGAACACCAGGTTCTCATCAGCATACATCTGTGTCGTCGATGCAGGGGCTCGCCATCCCAAAAAAAAAAATTGAACTATCTCGCATTTCTTTCTTTTTACTTTCCCTCATGCTGACTGCTTCCATCTTGCTACCTTTGTACCTGTTTTCCAACATTGCTACCGTGTTTTCATTGTGTTTTGTTTCTACTGGTACTCATGCTCAGTACATGAGTGTGTATTCATACCTAACGGGTTACTTATTGCCGAGCCAAATCGCATGCTTTAAGACTGATGTTCTACTTGTAACTTAGCTCTAGATGCTGAATGACTGAATGTATTGCAATATTTAGCTGCGGCCGGATAGGATCCTTTGGAAGGATGGGAAGATAAGTTGAATTCGACTGTGGAATCACTATCGCTGTGAAGGGTAACACTGTGGCCCTGAAAGTGCCAATCTCTTAATTATCGAACTTGTAAGTTGAAGATCGGATCCGAAAAAGAGTGTAATGAAAGGAATGGCATGAAATAATTGGTATTGTCTGATGATTTGTTGGCCATACTCCGAGCATACGGGATATCCATTACAACCGTTTGTTAATCGTACATATCCACCCTCATTGTGTTACTAGTGAGTAGTAGTCAATCCTACCTAGCTTATGACGAGGTCACATCACGGCTGGAGACAAAGATGGGTAGCATGAAGAGTTCGCCTCTGTGCTTGAAAACGCCTTTCATCGAATTTATTTATCAACGTTCAACGTAGGCCATCATCAATTCTGGAGTCTTGCTCCGCAACATTCGCGCCAGGCCCGGCGCTGTACGACCCTTATAACGTGGGCTTATGCATGTGAGCGAACCTCGGAGCGCCACGCGTCTGAAATACCCCATCCCTGACGATCTGTTAAATTCCCTCAATGTTTCAAAACGGCTGCCCCGAGACAAACGGAACACGTTCCTCTGATTTCTGTCGTTGGCTGTCAGTCAAATTTCAGAATCTTTCTCATAGCGTTCAATCGACGTGGCCTGGTGTTTACATACCGCCCGACGCCCATTTAGAGCAACCCATTGTCGTATTCAGATATTTGCAGCTACAACAACTTGACAACAACCCTGAGAGGTACCACATCCTCGATGGGTCGTCGGGCCACAGGCACAGATTGACAGAGTCGCCCTGAGCGTCGAGCGACCACAATTACCAAGGACCGGGGCAGTGGCCACCGGAATATCCGGATATGTCTTCCGTGTGTCTAGAATATCGCCACCATCAGATAACCAACACTGAACCCCTGGCATAAATATCTGACAAACGTTTCCTGGGTATCGCGATGATTGTCGCAAGTAGAAGACTGCCCAGGGAAGAGACAAGCTCGTAGCAACAAAAAGGAGAGCAGGCCATTTGAAGTCTTATGTGAGTCGGATGTGCACCACGGAATGGTCGCAAGAGAGTGAATTTCTTTTGAGACCAAGACGGCAGAACAAGCTGCTAACCAAGCCCCACAGAGACGTTGGATTAACATGTCTTTCTGTTTGTCAAGCGGCGCCTTCGACCCTCTTCGACCAAAACAGGAACTGAACGCTTTGCTTGCTAACATACATAGTTGCCGCGGATCACGGCACCATTGTATACCAAAATCTAATGTTGAACTGCCTTTCTGTCGATGTCAGGACTTTTGTCAGGGGAGCTGCCTTCGACTTCCCCCTGATTGCACTCTTATCTGGCTACATAAGAAATTTTCGGCATCCTGGAACCAACCCTCCTCCTGAATTGTTGCGTCGTTTAGATCACACACGGCGTAATAATTGACGGATCACAGAACGTTGTGACGTTACGGGACACACAAGCGCGGGACGGTCGTAAGTCCTCCAAATCTTTACTATTCCCCAATCTGAACCAAGGTTACTCACTTACCCACAAAAGGTCTCGATCAAGGCGAGATCTAAATCTTAAACTCCTGGACCAACAAACACCTATAGAAATCGGAACCGCGATCCGTTGCCCAAGACACAGATCTAAAATTACCTCCCGGAACATGCACGGAACATGGTTAACCAACAATAGGCCGGTCCTGGGAAAGGCTCCACTGCTTGCCCAGAAAACGTTCAGATGTCCGTCCAACCAAAGAGCGTCCGTGAACCAAACTTAGTCCCATGAGCCAAAGAAAAAATAGCCGTCTTTAATGCTGGTGAAACCGCCGGAGTCAGAGTCCAAGCTGCACAAAAGGAGGGAATCGTTACAAGAGGAGGAGCGAGCCGACTTGAAGACAGGTTCTGCGACTGGACTAACGGAGATCGTGGGAGAACGCAAGCCCGGTATTGAAGCTGGCCTGTGAAGGAGGTATTCATCGTTTGTATTGTGGGCGCCATGGGTCTTTTGGTAGATATGGCGACTGCTGAAGGTATCGGTTACACATGGGGACAAAACAAGGAGGGATAGCTTACCCATTATCTGCTCTGGCATTCAACGGAGCTACTGTTCCCCCCTGCACCAAGTTCCTTCAGTACTCGATGTTCAAGCCTGGCATATTATTCTTCTTGATAAGTCGATGAAAGGTAATGACTGGAAAGAAACGTACCTTGGGGGGCTGAAACATCGATGGAATTGCTTGGACGGTGTTGGACCGCATCGATATACCCCTTGATAGGTCAAGCGCGACCCTATCCTGCACGTTGGGTCAGAGATCCGAAATGAAGACATCTTTACTACAAAATCAGCTCACCCTATCCTCCCTTCGCTTAATACTTTTTTTTTACTCCGCCGCAGATTCTGGTGCAGTCCTATACGCCGTTCAATCGACCAGAATCCCGCTATATCGCCTTTCTCTCGAGATGACCCCTCCCTGAACGCGACTGAGTCACCGTAGGTTTCACTGAAATACAGCACGAGCCATCCAAGTCGGCTAGGTAACCTGCCGGAAAATCAGGTCGGTTACATCGGTGCCTTACAGAGACGGAGAAAATACACATAAACACTTTTTCCAAGAATTGCCGCCGCCGCCGGCAATGGAAAAAATGCCCTAGTCGTCGCTATCGTAGTCGAAAGTCAATCGGAGTGTCAGTGCGGGCGCCTTGCCAAAAATGGAAATTACTTTTCTCTCTGTCACGACGACGGCGCCTCACCTGAATGCTCAGGCTACAGAGGGCGAATACTAGCATACACTCAAGGATAATGCCTAGATCCCTGTTAGAAATTGGTTCACTTAATTGTATAGTATTAGGACGATTCGGGTGCGCTGGACATCCTTCAACTCTCACTAATGGCTTTTAGGAAGACACATAACGGCCTTTGGCCGCCTCTCTGCTCTTCGTCATTCCATACCAGCAATTACAGTCGTATCTATGTTTCGTGACCTGGTTTTAACAAAGAAACTAACAGTCAAACACGAGCTTCTTCCTGGTCCCCATTATCATGATGTCTTCGTAGGATTTGGCGCGGATTTAAATTACGTAGTGGTTAATAACTAGGGAAATTACACGATTACCCGACATTGTCTCTACGTACGGCTTTCTACTCGCCCATTTGAAAATCTGATCTTTCTTGCCCAGGACTGCATTTATTCCTTGTGGTGTCGCACATTGAACTTCTGAGTCAATATCATGGGTTGCAACGTCGATAGTTGTGACCTCGGAAGATCAGCGTTGGTATCTATGCTTCCCTCGACTATCGCTTCCTACACCTACCATCCTAAATTCGCTCTTATCGTCAGAAAACTCTAAAGTTTTCCCCACAGGAACTAACAAGACGTATCCGTCATCTCAACAGGTAGTATATTTGATGATGCCCTGCGCACTAGTACTTTATTTCTTGAAGCAGCTCTGTGCTTCATTCTTCGATGGTGAATGTTCTCGAGACAGGAAGAGGGCGTGCACCTGTGCTGAAGTTCGGTATCTCATGATTTACAGCTTCGAGGCACCTCGCTCTCTCGACGTTTATATGAAATAGATGAATTCAGTCAATTTGGTCCCGATGGTGCTTGGCGGTGTGAATTTATTGTGGATTGGACTGAAACGTCTGAATAACTGTCGCGGTGCATATCTCATTTCCCATTCTCTGGGTGTGTGTCACTGGATTTTGGATTAGGCGGAACATACAAAGCTGCTCCAATGCTGTTCTGCAAACACATGTAGTCGGAGCTTCCAAAGCGCGACATCTCTGTCAAGCTACTGATTTGGGCTCATAGTCAGTTTCGTTTATCTGTGTGGACTCTGGATCCTTCCTGACGGCATTCATATGTACAGCCTTTCAGAGAGAACACATTTCCTGTTCCGCTTCGGGAGGCCAGATATTCCTTCGAACTTTCCATAGTGCAGTCCCGCGAACGTTTTGGGACCTTCTCGAGGGTCCAAGAACGGCAACTTTGATTCGTGGATAAACGACGAGTCCCGACAGAGACAATGTCTTATTGGTATCGAACCTCCATGAGAGCTTGACAGTCACACTCAAATTCATCTTTTATAAATACTTAAAAGTTAAGGGGATACACGACATAGCCCACGAAGGTGTGCCTTCGGTAGGGGGCTGGGGTGCGGTACTCAACGGGGGTTGGTGATGATGTGA
This sequence comes from Armillaria nabsnona, assembly GCA_030407065.1. NCBI lineage: Eukaryota > Fungi > Basidiomycota > Agaricomycetes > Agaricales > Physalacriaceae > Armillaria > Armillaria nabsnona. Next base: position 688,112 of record JAUDQA010000013.1, read on the forward strand.
GATGCGCGATAACAGTGACAAGGTGAGGTCATTATCATCCGAGGAGTTCCCGTAGAAGTTGATGTTCTCAGACAGTGTACCGACGCCCTTGGTGGCAAAATCTTCGTTATGGGCGGCGGGCTGGAGTATATAGTGCATGAGATCAAGACACTTCACGGGAATTATCTCCAGCATACCCACTAATGAATATCCGTCCCTGCGCTTTGTTGCTCGTCAAATATACAGAAGTCTACGGCGGCTGACAATCCTTCTATTGCGACCACCTGTGAACCCTCGAGATGCTCGTCATCCCGGTCTCGTGGATTAAAACATATTCATCGAGGTAGGTTAGCGGGTCTTATTATTATTATCAAACGCGATATCCTTTTCTCAAAAATTATAGCCTAGTGACACTCGAGCAGCCCGACAATAGAAGGGATCCATATACGCATATACGTAGCAAGATCATAAACCGAACAATGCTTGAAACATTATTCTGGCGAGAATACAGCGTGAGCGAGATGGAAAAACGACGAGAACAAGAAAACAAAGACCTTGACGATAGAAAGAGAGCTTTCACTATCGGTGGTCCAGTTCAGCACGGCGCGTAGCGGGTAGTACCCCCAGGTGGGGTGACCATAAAAACAGCCGAGGCTATGCGGCAGGGGAAGGCGACACCGCCTCAGACATGGGTTGGAATGGTTTGAAGTCTGATGTCGCGGTTCCATTGCTCTTGTCCTGATCCCTCATTCGAGCTCCCTCGAGGCGCCGCTGACGCAAAGGTTCGACCGCATCTCCCTCACCATCGTGCCTCTGGAACGATGAAGATACGAATCGGCGTTGGGCATAGCAGAGTGAGTGCGCCTGTACTCCTTCGGTGGTGGTACCTTCAAGTTGGTAGGTAGGGTGACTTGAGAACCAGGATAAGGAGAACAGTAAGCGAGAGACACTCAGGTGGTGAGATACCGAAAATTTTCGGCGTAGAGGCGGCGAAATGAAGGATTGCCAAGCACCGGTGGGGGCCTCACTGTTGCCAGCGAAAGGTTCCCAACGTTCCGTGCGTCCTGAACGCGTCTGTGGCTGGAGGTGGCGCTTCAACGCGGAGTTGAAAACACGACACTAATTGCTTGGAAAACATACTAGCACTGAATACCAATTGATTATGTTGACAGTGCATTGAAAGAAATCTAGGTTATGAACGGGATTTGGTCGCTCCGTGTCTCAGATTTCTACCATCACGAGCGCGTCTTAAGTCGCCGTTCTCTAGATTGGAGCCGACTCCTGACTTCTGTCGTAACCGGGCCGAGAGAAACTGCCGAAGAAAGGCGTCCAACCGTTTGTATTCTTAAAAATTGTTAAAGTCTTTCATGGAAGCGAAGTACAGGCAACTTTTGGCCCTGTTTTGCTTGTTGGTTCTCTAGATGAACTTAAGAATTTATGCTCACGTTACGAGCGCAGTCTTGGCAGTTCAATTCAATGGTGGGTATACACTTTTCCCCTGACAGGCTTGAATCCCGTACTGTTAGTTTGAAAACTTGGTGCTTGGACAGTTGTCAAATACTAGTGATTTATTTCGCCTTGACTCTTACTGTCAGCTCCGGCTAAGTTGTTTGTACGCATAGTGTGCCTAGCTGTTCTCCCGCGCTCCCAGCACACACCATCCCTGGACCCTGAAGATCTGTTTAATTGCGCTCAAGGTTGAAAAAAACCGGTTCGGAAAAGAACCGGAGTACGGACATTCTCTCTTCCTTCAATTTAGTACCGTAACCTCGTCGGAGCCTGAATTGTTTACGTTCGACGGTCACCGCTGGCGTCATTCCCAGGTCAGTCCACCTTGGAAAGATTGTATTGAAACGTCCTCATGGCTCGATAAAATTCCTCCGCAGTCAAGAAAAGGACCCTCCATCTCACGGCCCCCCTTGCTGCAGGCACGGATCGGCGGCAACCCTGAACAACTCAATCGCGACAAGAACCGGGACAGCGGACATCGGGTACGTATCCATTCATTGCGTCCAGAATGTCGCCACCATCACATACGTTATCCCTGTCTCAACCGCCACAGTACGACTCTTGCCATTCTTCCAGTGAAACGAGCGATTGGCGGGTTTTTAACCTTGCAGCAGGGGCGATTCGACATGGAGGATGATTTGTTCATATTCTCGGAGTTGAAATCGTTGAATTTTTGTACAGAGGAATGATACCAGCCAAATGTTGCTAAAAAGGGATAGCGGTCGTCTACCAGTTCCTATGCTAATAAGTTTAGGACAAGAAACCGTTCAATTACTTGTCACCGCCATGATCATCGTGCTGTTGTTCTAAAAAGGTATTGAACGCTTTGATCACAAAGTTGCCGCCGGGTTTGATTACTTCCTTGCGACGAGTCGGAAATTAAAGGACATCAAGGGGTCGGCTTGCGGCATCCTGTGAGCGCTTTGAATGAAATGCCCAAGTGGTACCGTGATGATAGCGACAATTTGAAAAACAAGCAATGAGCGCTTAACCTCCACAGACCTCAGCGCCACCAGAAGTTTACTCCCAACTATGGTAGGTGTTGAACATTCCTAAGGACCGCATGCCTGAAGTCTTAGAGAGACAAGAAAAGAATTCTGGGTCCAGCCTCGACAGTTTCACACATAAATCTATCGTTAAAGATGATTGCTTTTTAGAAGTGACCTAGCGGGTCCAACTGATACAAGGTGCGCCTGGCGTCGAACAACAGCCTCTGGGATAGCTCAGATACTGAAAGCGGATATATCGCATTCAGCTGTTTTGAAGTCAATACTGTAGTTTTTTGAACTCCAGCTGGTCACTTGACAGGTTTGAGATAGACGAAAAGTAGGATAAACGAACCCATCGCCAGTTTTTCCTTCCGTAGCGTTGAAGCCGCTTCTCGTGGGTGATGTGTTTTCCCCCAAAGTCCGTCGTACTAGATGCTGTTCAGCTGGGCGATATTTGTGTAGGACATCTTCTGTCTGAAATCAAGGCATAATTCAATGATATTGAGCCGTCCAAACGTTGGCGAATAACAGCGCTGTTAAATATCAATATGAGAACGACAGTAAATGCCTTGCTTGGAAAGGCTGGTATCCTACCTGATGCCAGGTATCTTGGCGCTCTACAACTACAGCAAATACTTCACCTGGTGTTGCCGCCATCGAGAAGAGTCACGTCGAAAGGGCAGCCATAGCGCCGGCGGTAAGTAAAAAGGAAGCAAGTGACCAGTAGCCCAAAATGGAAATAATCTCCTCTTTCTCAAACTCCCCACGGCTATGATGACCTGTACGCGACATAAAACCTGCCTGCTCAGGCCATAGGAAACGAACAGTGTCATTCAAAACATCAATCAATAACTTCTCCGAGAGCATAGTCGCCTAAAGGTGTCCTATTGCACGGCCCAGCATGATGATACCGGGGTTCGGAAATAAGGTCACGGAAATGAAATGGTCAGCATAATATATATTCGCTGACTTCTTTGTGCTTACTCTCTACTTTCAGACGTGTTTGCTCCACTTATTGTTTCTATAAAGAATATTTTCGAGAAATCTGTAAGGATCCCCGTATGAGAGTCATCAGAATGTTCGAACTCAACACCTCAGCAGTTACTAAGAATAAGAGCAAGGCTCTAACAGTCTGTCTTTAAAGCCTTGAATAGTCCAATAGTCGCAATAATCCCAACTGTGATTAATGTGTTGTAGGAACTCTGAAAAGGGTTTAAATTGAGACATTCTTCATTCGCCAGTGCATTTATGCGCAGTCCAGCTTTGCCGGTGATGAGGCCCACTGCGAGCTTGTTTTGGATTAGGACAGAGGCGTTTGAATCATGCTGTTCTTCCCTGTTATGGCAAGCACCTTCTATTCTATTGTTATTAAGCGTGTTGTTGACACCTGAATTCAAGTGGCACGGACGTGCAGACATAGTGACGCCTTGATGGCCGGCCGCTGTCATCGGAAGTGCAAGAAAAGCACAATCTTCGTAGAGGTTCTGCTGAATTATACGTGGTAAGGTCCGTTGGTCTGAACAGATTCTGGATCACCCCTAATGATCTTTGTATGTTGAGCCCTTTCCCGAGATCCATATCCCATTTATCCCGCGAGCCTTAATGAGACGCTTTCGAGTTCTTTCTTTCAGCCAGTGAACATACCGAGAGGGCTGTCTTATTCGGCGGCCTCCTCGAATCGTCAATTTGTTCGAACTGTAGCCTCCCAGTCGCCTTTCGTGAGTCGCGACTCATATATCCTTGAGGGCCCATCAAAGATGACTCATTGTGAATGGGCCCTCATGGTGACATGATACATATCCCACATGGCCTCTGGCCGAAATAGTCGTTAAGGGCATCCTCGACTCCGAAGTCACGTTCTTGGACCCTCGAGAGGACCCTAGAACTGCTTCGCGGGATTGGAGGGGCTCGGCGGCAAGATCGTTACATGCTGCGAGCTAAGTGCATTGTGCAGGTGATGTTGTATCAGAGGCATCTTGTTTTAATGTTGAATTTTTCAAGCAGAAGCATTGATTGCATGGCGATATCATTCGTCTGGAAGGGAGATTCGAAGATTACAGAGTAATTTGTCTCTACCTCCAATGACTGAAGGTGGTGCCTGTCACAATATTGTCGTCGGCAAGACTTGCACCGACGAAACGAAACGCGCTCACCCCTCGGGCTGTTGTGGCGCTGCGGCAGCTCGGTAAAAAGGGAATCAATACACGGCAACCAACCTGTTCGCGAAAGGAGTACACCCGGTTTCGAGGCTCGTTACTGTTTCTGATAGTCAAGATGCTCCGACCTTCACATCTCCGCCGAGCGCAAAGACATTCCAAGCCGCCCCGAAAAACTTGTTCTCTAATGATTGCAACTGATAGATAGATCGATTATACATTACACTCTGGAACGACCAGATATTCATCCAACAAACAAATAAGGAAGTCACGAATAACACGATAATAATCCGAGCGACAGAAAACGAACAGAGACAACAGGAGATACAACACACGGAGAAACAACAGCAAGAAATAAATGAAAATGCCCCGCACGGCAATAACAAAACAATATATTTCCCCCTTGACGACCTCCTTCAATGGGGGGCGCGTAGCGGTGGGAGCGCGACAAGCCCCCGAGCGCTGGCTGTAGCATGGTCGTGACGGTCGACATTAATCAACGGGGGTAGGCGATATTCCTCCGGAATCGGGAGAAATGCTTCAGGAGGGGGTGATGGTGTGGGCAAGCGAGGAATGAGTGGGTAAGGGTTACCAAGGTCAGGCGAAGTCTGGCGACTTGGAGGGGTCGACGGAACTTCTTCCTCAGCGCTGCGCATCAGATATAGGAAGCGGGCGTACTCCTCGGCAGTCAACGGCACAATGCCAGAGTAGCTGGAAGAGCTGATGGTGTCGTCGTCTGTAGGACTGGGGGATACGAGTCGATTGTTCTTGGTCTTTGTTTTCTTCCGCGACGAGCAGGGGTAGTCGGGGAGTTTGCCCTGGCGATGTCGCGTCATGTTTGCGTTGCTCGTCGCCTCGAAAGGGCAGTCCTTGCATCGAATTTTCTCGCCCGTACTGGCGACACGATGGTCAGTTAACCCCTAGGGGATAAAGACGGAAGAGAGCGCACTGGGTACGAATATGGGAAGCAATGTTGGTCCACTGTATGCCGCTGAGCCCACAGAGGCAGTACCAGGATCTGCTCAACTGTAGCTCAGTAACGACCAGGTCGTGTGATGGGGTTCTACTCGCCTCGACGCCTTTTCTTCCTCCGAGGCATGTTTCGCTAGCCAATGCCGCTCGAGATCGTGGTTTCTTCTAAAGGTCTGGAGGCACTCCGCGCAGACGTGAGGTCGGTCGCCCGGTTTATTTTTCTGAAGAGTCAGTCGACATAAACTAATCAGCTTTTCATAGCATCGTGATGTCGTGTTGACTTACAGGCATTACGACTACCAATGAAGCTGTAGGAGGTGCAAGAAGAGAAGGTGAGGAATTTTGTTGTCGGAAACCAGGCGAAAACTACCGTTCTTCAAGAAGGAAAAGGGCATGGCCAAAATCGGAATCGGTCAGGGTTGATGTTCTGAGAAAGTATGAGGCACAAGTGAAGTCTCAGAACAGGGTATGCGTATGTGTTCCACATCACGTTTGAATTTCGAGCTTTGTCGAGACAGACTTCGCAAACGAGGTGAACGGGAACCTGAAATAACGTCAAGCTATATAATGGACTCAAAAGGGTCGACAAGCTGTTCACGAGCCTCTATTATTAGTAGGCCCCGAGTCACGCGTCGAAGTGTCTTCGAAACGCAAAGAACACTGCGGCAAGACTACTTCCGCTTAGAGCAATTTATCTCAGGTCATACAGCATTATTCTACTTTAGACTCATGACGGTTGAAGCCATGAGCGGTCAACATGACCAATGCCAAGTCGCGTCGTCTCTCATGCCCCGCGGTCGATGGTCCGCGCAGCTCCGGGCATGCTTGCCGCTCGGGTACAATCTTAAGGTCGAACTTGATGCGAGCTGCCAATGCTGGAAAGTGAAACGGTCCAATTCAGTTCCAAATGACCTTACTTACGAATGCCGACACAAACTGAAGCCACTAACGTGTGAAAACGACCTAGAATGAATGCAGATTCATCTCCATGACATCTAACGGATGACATACCTTTTTAGAGTTCGACTCTGATGCTTCTAGAAATACTGGCAATGCAGCAACTGGCACCCAGGCCAATGGTCATGACATCGAACAAGGTAATCTATGACCGATAGTTCGGCGCGAAAGACGGACGCCTCAAAATTCCGCTGCGAAGATGGTCCATTGAATGCTATCAGAAAGCCCCTGGTCCATCACGCTTCAAGAGTCGAGAGCGCGTTTGCTTTTGAATAGTCATCTTAGGCCTCAACGATCGGCTACATGCCATTGGCTGCACGCTGTGAATCTGACGTATCCATGCGGACAGGCGAGATCCTGTCAAGTGAAAAGCATGGATGATGTTGACAAGCATACATCAAATTCGTTTGGTGATCGTCAAGTTACTGATAAGCGAGGGGTTACAGAACTAGTGGGGAATCAACAACGGGGATCAAGGCAGGAACGGATATCTTATAAGAAATAACGTAATTAAAAAGCGTGATCAAATTTCAATGAAGATAAATACTGAAAGAAAAATTCAAGGTTCAAAGGAGGACAGACTTGTAGATGAATCTTTGTTTTTCGTACTGTATATGCTTTCTCGAGGTCCAGGTTCAAAGGAAGGATGAAATTGGTCATAGGACGGCGAGAAGATGAAATTCTTTAATTGTAGATAGTTCGCCGCAGATTTTCGAAAAAAAAGAACTCGGCATGAAGATCCAGCTTGGGTTATATTCAGATCCATATCCAGATGTATGCATAACAGGTGAAAGATGATACAGGCGCTATCTATGCGAGTCATCATGATCCCAAGAGCTGTTGAAACGTTCTGCGTAATCACAAGAAAAACACTGGCAAAAATTTCACACACTGTACTCGTTATTTTTCTATGATTTCTGTCTGTAAAAACCTCATCATGGCCACCACCAACAGGGTTGACTCCGATAACAGACGGTGACCGTGAAGCACCCTATCGTCCGTTCTCCGGCAATATACATCTTATCCATCTTCGGCCATCACATCCATCGGCGCTTTGAGATCCTCCGCCTATTCGTCTCCGTTCCCTACTTAGAATATGAAATCTTCAATAGGGTATAGTCGAAGGCAGTCTATAATTACAAGTGCATTTCCTTCACTTACTTCATACCTAGCCACCATCCGAGGTATAGTAATTGTCGTCGCCGGAATGATTTGCCTCAGCGCTTCGCAGACCTGCCAGTGATATTCAGCTGGCATTTGATTCACGGTATGCGGAAGGATTGTAGGAAGGCGGTCGACATAGCAACTTGCGATGTGACCTCACCTTTCGGTTAGAATCTGTTGGTTGACGCAAAAGTAATGGCAGTGGGATTTATCTGATTTGCTACTTCTTTACTCTATGAATTTCCATCGGTGTAGAAGTCCACAAAATTCCAGAAATCTTGTATGATAGTGGTTAACCACCACGATCAATGCATATTTCCCTTTTCTTTCCTTGATTCTGGGTTCGTTGTAAATTCGTGTTTTCCTCCGACTTTGTTGATCAACATGAAGACGTTGAGCCGAACGTTCACCGATAATCGCGATGGTGAATTGCTCACTGCTAGGCACGAATAGCATTATGGACGCACAATCGAAGACTAGGTTTAGTACGGCAAAGTCCCTGAGTTCAAACGCATGGTCTTAGTTCTTCGAAGCAGGCTGATAGTGGTGTTTCCTCACAACTGTGTCATGCAACTTCCATCGGCAAATTGTAATAATGAGAACCACAGATTGGACAGAAGTATTTGACGCTGTGAACGTCGGATCAGGTCGGTAACATGGGTACCTACGTTACCACAATTTTGGACGAGTAATAGCGTTTTGTGATCTGCTGTCAGTTGCCTTGTATTCGCAAACGAGAGAAGATAATCACCTCTATCAGGACAACAGACAAAAAACACGAGCAATTGCTACCGTCATTTACCTTTAGATGGGGCTATCGTGAACCGGCCAATTTGTAGTGAGTAGCGTTCAAGCCTAGACCTGAACTTGAGACATGCGGGAATGAGGAGAAGAAACGGGGAAAAGCAGCGATAATATTTAAATAATATATTAATACTTACTAAGTCAACGTTCACGTGATCCCGTATCTTCTTCAACCACGATGTCATCCTTTGCCTTCGCAGGCCTTCGTCCGTTTCCTCCTTCACGCATGAAAGGAGTTCCCGATGAATAATATCACTCAATCGAAACGTGTCCAACTTCTGAGCTTTCAATGAGTGGCTGAGTTGAAACGGTACGTTTGACATGCTGCTTTTGTTTTGAACTCTAGCTCCGTGTTTTCCTCTCCTTCTGCCTTCTCTCTATTTTTTGTTCGCTCTTAATATCACAGTGCTACTCTGGTGCTGCGCGAGCTTGTCAGAATCAGCGCCACACGTAAGTTATTACTGTCACACTTGGAAGGAAGGAAGGTGATTAATTTTACGATTACGGCAAGTCCCTTGTACCCACACTTTTTTGTCGCTTACCTCGTGCTTTTGAACAGCTTTCTGTGATTCATTTGTGTACGAAAGATGCACGTTCGTGCTGTTGGGGATCTTCATTTTCTTGTCCCAACTTGGAATTGAAGGAAGCATAAGCGTTGGCTGAGAAATTAATCGAAGGATATTGTTCGGTGTAGCCCTGGGCATCGGCAGGAGCTCGTAAAATGGAATATTCCCAGTGTTACTCACAGCGAAGCTAACAAGTCATCATTGACACATATCTGGAGGTACGCCATATCGTTATATACCTGCGCCTAACACGTTGAGCCATCGCCGTGACCTAGAATCATGCTGCTTGTCGCCTACGAAGCATAGCGAAGCAGGTACTTATGCTCGGTTTATCGCTGGTAAGTTCTCGCCCTCAGGGTTTATGCATATGCGGCTAATCCAAGAGTCTTAGTCACGGTGTCAACACTACACACATAATAAAATCCGAAGACCATTGTCCGATGTTAATCAGAGTTGAACGGCCCGGTTATCTGGGTGCTGCCCTGACTCTTCGGACGAAGAGGAAAATAATGAGATCCTGTTTGACGAATAAAACGATAGTGGGCTTTATTCTTTACTCTTTTGGTTTCGTAGCCATTTGACCTTCGATTTCCGTTAGTACCCAGGCCCGCTTAAGATCCGCAAAACAATGCGCCCCGCCCATCGCCACGTCGCCGCCCGAGTCCGAAAAGCACGCTAATGCTGGAGATACCCCGGTCAATATAGATGAAAAAATTTTCTCATATGGTGGACTACGTACTACGTTGTCAAATTGTACTGGCAGAGGACCCACCCCGCATGTCCGTATCCACACGGATCTGTGAATCATCCCCAAAGACGACCCATTCCATGCCCTCTCTCCACGCCGTCGTCGCTTCATTCACTATTGCCTGGCTCTCAGACCAGACAGGGATGACTAACAACGGAGAAGTAGCCCGAGTGCTGGAGAGAACGAGGCGCGGTGTTCACTTGATCCCGTATGCGCTTCCTCTTCATCACAACATCGTTTGCCTTCGCCTATCATAGGTGGCCGCTCCTCTTTCCCCCCGTTGAAGTAAACCTGATGAAGAAGGATCTCTCGGGTCGAAACACTCTGAACGTCAAAGCATGTAGCAGGCGGCTGAAGAGTCGAAACGGTACATTCGCTTCATTGCTGATATCGTCTAGTTTACTCACCGTTTTCGTTCAGGTTCAGAATACTATTGTTATTCAGGGTTGGATTCTAGTTTTGGGCGATGATGGTGGTATTGCATAGAAAAAACGCGGCCACCTCAAAGGTCATTGATACAGTACGCTATTATGTTCGTGTGCCGGTACAAGTCTCACCGTTTCTTCGGTATATTGGATCGGGAAGCACTACCAACAACCCTCTCTCCGTCGTCTCCATATCGTTGGTCTAACCGACGGAATTGGCGGATCTTCCCTAAAGCACCATCTATGCACCATCTCTGTCGACTTTCGGCAGAACAGCTTGTCATTTTCCAGCTTCACCTCCGTCAAATTTGGGCATGTCTTAATCCATCCGGCCATCAGGTTGCGCATTCCGTCTGTCGCCAATGGGACCGGCCCAGGCCTCATCAACCGCATCCCGACAAGTCGAGTCTCGGGTCTATAAATATGCAGTGTTGTCATGTTCTTCATCTCACTGAAGAACATGGAAGCCATGCTCAGGATCGAGGACTGATATCGCGTTGATGAGATAGCCCAGAACAAGGGAACAGACGACGTACCTCATTAAGATGCCCAATTTCATACTTGATCTTCAACACTCTGAAATCTCGAAACAAATGCGAGATCGCATACAAAATTTCCGTGTCCCATTCCTTGATTGTGATATCCAGCGACTCCAAATTTGGCCACCGGGCGGCTACCTTTTCCAGCAAGCCCAACGTGTCCACAAGCAGCATCGGACAATTGCTGATGTCGACACGCTTCAAAGAACTTCCTGCATCCATGAAAGGGATGAGGAAGTCACTTGAACCCTTGTAGCTCGTCAAGTTCCGAAGGGCCCGGGGAAACAGTCGTAGAATCCGAGTCCTACTCTGGAGGAACCGGGTCACTTCCAGCTCCTGGACGGATTGGCACTTTTCATTTAGAAATGTAGCGAATTCCTCTTGCGTAGCCATTGTAAAGAACGACGAACGTAAACACAAGCGCAGCGTCTTGAGCTTGCATAGTGAAGACAAGTCGAACTTGTGTGGAGCATGCCCGGCAAGGACACGGTCAACATCTTTGACCACGCCGATGGCAAGGGTGCGGAGCGATGTTATTGTGAGAAAGTAGTGAAATGGATATGGGTCGCTTCCGCCAAACTGTGTACATGTGTTGCTATGCACAGTGATATGGCCCAAGAGGGAGAGATCGGTTATAGGAAGCCGCGGGAAGATGCCATAGCCTTCGCCCAAGTCCAGTGGCTCCTCGTAAGATGTGCACTCGTCGATGACCAGCTTCCGGAGACTTCGGCAACCTTGTAGAAGATAGCTAAAGGACTGCATGTCTGGGAGGCAACAGGTTTTGAAGCAGAGCGTGTGGAGAGATGTGAAGGATAGAATCCTAATCCACATGTCGACCTGGAAACGACCACGGCGCCTGTCGTCCCCATCGGCGGAATTGGGGTCTGTCCGGTATATAACACCGTTCAGCCTTATGGATCGCGGGATACGACGCATAGTGTCTCGTCGATTCAAGCAGAACACATCATGGCACTCCTGTGACCGGCCGGTAATATCCGGGGGGTAAATACTCTGTAGTAATTTTACCCGTAATTGTCCCAAAAACACGCACGAGAAAACACGTCAGAAAATACATGCCGTGTTTTCATTTGTATTTTTGCGCATAATTTGATCCGTATTTGGTAGGAAAACACATGGTAAAAACACCTGAGGTAATTCCGTGCGTCATTACTCTAAGGAAACACGTGCGAAAACATGCCTGGTGTTTTCATTGGTATTTATGCAAAGAAATTACGGATGTAAACACCCATGAAAACACAAAGGGTGTTTTCATCAGTAATAACTGGGCGGATTATTTCCAAATTTGGTAGATTCTAGGGTGACTATTACCGATGAAAACACCCCCTGTGTTTTCATAGGTGTTTACATCCGTAATTTCTTTGCATAAATACCAATGAAAACACCAGGCATGTTTTCGCACGCGTTTCCTTCCAGTAATGATGCACGGAATTACCTCAGGTATTTTTACCATGTGTTCTCCCACCAAATACGGATCAAATCACGCGCAAAAATACAAATGAAAACACGGCAAGTATTTTCTGACACGTTTTCTCATGCGTGTTTTTTGGACAATTACAGGTAAAATTACTACAGAGTATTTCACCACCGGATATTACTGGCCAGTCACAGGAGTGTGGGCTACAAATTCTTGGTGGCTGTCGTAGTGAAGATGTCGGTATAACTGCGCGATACCTATGTCGTAAAAGACTTTGCATGTCATTCAGACATGCAGGAGATCCCTATTGCTGTCGAGATACTCGAACATCTGAATAAGAGTCTCGGTCGCGAGCACGCTCATGGTGGGGGAGTGGAGGAAGTTCGAACAAGACAATAATTGTTAGCGACTTTACCTCGTGGGAACATTCCCACCTAGGCGAGTTGATCTCGGACATTCATTCGCCTTGTCTCATTAAAATTTAACATCAGGTGCGATACAATTAGAAAAACGAGTACTTAGTACACACTGAGAATTACCAGAAACGCATCCGTCGTCTGCGCTGCTGTCGGCTATTGACTTCTACCGGCAGCTCCGGGTCTATCGCAAAGAGCCACTTATCTTCCTTCCTTGGCGACCTTCGGCACAACAACCTCTCTTTCTCCCATTTCACCTCCGTCAACGTAGGACACGTCTTACTCCACCCCGCCATCAACTCCAGTACTATGTCCGACGCCGACGGACCCAAGTCGTACTTGGCTCCCCAGCTCATGTAATACAAATCGGCACCGACCCCGCTATATCCTCTGTGTGATATCCGGGGAAGAACAGATTGCGGGTTGTAGATATGCAGCCTCGCCAACTCGTCCATGTTATCGAAGAACCTGGATGGCATGCTCACGATAGCGGCCTGGAGTTGAATGTCAATCCGAAGAACAGATTCGATTCATGAAATGATGAACTCACCTCATCAGGGTACCCTCTATGGTACTTGATCTCCACCTCTCTGATATGTTGGAATAAATGCGATATCGCGTAGAGAATTTCCATGTCCCATTCCTGGATTGTAATGTCCAGAAACTCCAATTCTGGTCTCTGGCTTCCGACCTTTCCTAATACGCTCGATGCTTGTGATACACTCATTGTCAGGTCGTTGGTCTCCAGGCGCGTCAACGGGCATCCTGTGGCGGCGACACCAGGGGCGATAGCAGCTGGACCCTTGTAATGCCTCAAACGGCGCAGTGCCCCCGGTCGCAGTCGGAAATCATCCGAGGTAAGCTCGGCGAAGCCAAGGAGCTCCAGCGTATTGACGGAAGCGCACTGTACATTCAGGAAAGCAGCGATGTCACTGCTCATCCTTAGGTCGACCTCTGTATCGTTGGTGAGACGGAGGTGCAGCATCTCGAGATTGTCGAAGGAGATGTCATCACTGTATGGTGTGCGGTTGGCAAGGAAAGCGCAATTCCGGGTGTTCAAGTCGATGGTCAACCTGCGAATGGACCTGACTGTGAGAAGGCGCAGAAAGGAACCTGCTTCCCTGTCAACGGGCGATGTATCATCTTGCCATAGTGGGTCGTATACCGTATTTTCGCCCAAGAGAGACAGCTCCTCTAACGGAAGCCATGGGAATAGCCCGTAGCTCCCGCTAAAGTCCAGTGGCTCCTCCTGGAAGGTGCATGCCTCGATGGAGAGTTTGCGAAGGCTCTGGCAGCCTTGGAGGAGATAACTGAAGGACTCTGAGTCTGGGAGAAGGCAGTGTGATATGGAGACTGCGTGTAGGGAAGTGAAGGAGAGCAACCGAACCCATACGCCGATTTGGAGCTGGAGCGCTTCGTCGTCTTCGTCGTGATAGTTATCCCCCCTCCAGACCCCTTGAGAAGGGTGTTCCAGGATGTTGTCGAGGGCTACCGACCGTGGAATGCCGTACATGCCGTCGTGTGCATGCTCCCAAAATGCTGTCTGAGCGCCAAAGCTTTCGGAGCTGCTATATTGAATATGCCGGTACAGTATCACAATGGCAATGTCATGGAAAACCGAGCATGTTTGCACGACGTGAAAAAGATCGCTGGGATTACCGAGGTGCTCGAATATCTGGATGAGAGTTTCGGTTGCGAGGACGCTCATAGTGGGGTGTGGGGGGACAAGATGATCGTGGTCGTTGGTTTTAGGTAAAGCGGCAACATTTCCAATCACGATCGCGGATACGATTATGTGGGAATAACTTACTATGCTAGGTACGCGACGTGTCTCATTTACCCCTCTAAAAATTTTTGACGTTCGACATATAGACCTTATTCGCGTCGGTGAATGTCCAGAAATGTATTGAGTTTCATTCGTGCCTCATTGGTTCCAGCAAACACGGTAAGAAAGGGAGGGAGGTGATTTTATCAGGAATATCAATGTAAAAAGCAGTCAGCTTGCAGTCAGTAAGAGTCAAGGTATCTAATTTTGCATGCTCGTGTCCTTCGGTTCCTGATATGAATAGGTCACATTTATTTGAACGTCAATTATATTGACCCAGATGTCGGGCCTTCAAGAGCCTGATTCGAGCCGACGACTCGTGCGCGGATCTTATCGACCAATTGACTTTCAAGGATTTTGATACCAATACTTGAACGCTTCGCCTTCGCCAACATTTCCTTATCGTAGATGGGATGAGCGCGCATGCCGATATTGGTTTTCATTATCAAACTCATGTCCGCACCCGTTCGTGTATCATGATGATGGTAAGGGTGGATCAGGAGGAGGGTGGAGGAAGATCTACATCCTCCAATCATCGACCGGCGTCATCTTGGAATCCGGCATTCGGCTGACCGCCAGTTCACTTTAGACTTGCGCGCAGTACGCCGTTAAGGTTTGCGTCGTTGATCCACAATCATCCTGTTCGTGATCTGTGTTTCAAGCACTCATGAATCATGACGGATTGTATACTTTTTATAGCTTAAGGCTGTTGCACAAATTTTCGGCGTAAAACCTGCCATCATGTCTTCGCATCTGCGCGTCTACCAGTGCTGCCAGATTACTGAAGTTGCGAGTGTTGATGGTAGGCTATGAACATTTCGACTATATGAATCTTTCTGCATCCTCTACTCCCCAACCTTCCTCCATTCATACTCGATGTCATCAACGAGCGACTCAACCCCAGACCTTACTGTTGAAGAATCTGCGATCATTTTTGGAGTTCTCGATGTTTATTTCAACGAAATAATCGTCTACGCCCTCATGCACGGTAAGCCCCCAAATCTACTGTGTTTCTTTAGAGCTTACTTTGAATGCCTGTAGGAATATATACCTGCATTTTAGCCACAACATTGTGGAATATCTGTTCGTCCACTTCTCTCTAACATTGGGGCAGTGCTGTCTAACAACCCATTGTAGTTTCGAACAAAACATCTAAGAGCGGCACATCTAGAGTCCTCATGGTGTTCGCCATCCTCCTCCTTTACATCCTGAGTACGGTTGCGTTCGCGTTCATTTAGTTCTTCATCCGATTTAGTTTCATCGACAACGGTCAAGACGCCCTGACTGTCTTTACGGGACTGACTGGCTTCAATAGCCGGTGGACTACCGCTCAGACATATCCGCCGGTGTCACGGGCATCATTGGGACTATCATCACCGATGGCGCTATGGCAAGTATCCCGGTTCCTCGGCCCACTCTATAAGAAAGCAAACTTACAACTCGTCCTAGATTTGGCGCTGCTTCATTGTTCAGGGTGAACGGTGGCTCATTGTGCTCGTCCCCATTTTATGCCTAATCGCCGAGACAGGTACGCTGGCGTTAATCTGTTCGAAGGCTCGGAAGGACCACCGATTTCCGTGACTATAGTCGTAAAATCCCTTCAGGTTTACCACAATCTTCATGACGTTATAGAAAATGATGAGTTTTCCGAGTTCGGTAGCAGGATCGACTGGACAACGCTATACCTGTCCCTCGTCCTTACTACCACTCTAATGAACACTATGCTCATTGTATATCGCATCTCGTCGGTGGGAGGGATCAAGGGGGGTCTGCGGTCATATCGTGGCGTCGTGGAGGTTGTCGTGGAGTCGGCTGCACTATACTCCGCCGCGCTGATCATCTACATCGCCTTCATTTCACGTAACATGTTAGGGAGCAGTTATATCGACATCATCACTGCCTCAATCAAAGTGAGCCCGTTTCTGTTACCTTGACGACGAGTCTCAATGGACTGATGGGCGTTCAGGGTATAGCTCCTACTCTTCTTGTGGGTCACGTCGCCGCTGGACATGCACGCCCGAATGACACATGGAAGGAGAGGCGTCTGTCGTCACTTCACTTTGGAAATTCAGGGCGTACTCAAATGAGTGCTATGAGCACTACAGGCGGCGTCACGCAGAGTGTAATATTTCCTGATGAAGAAATCAATCTTGGAAATGACTCTTCGTCGGATAGTGTTGCTAGACGTACGCCAGGAGCAAAGTTGGAGAGTGTATGAGACCCGCTGCAGTTCTGCCTTTTCCCTTGGACCTGCCCATTCCTAGCCTATCTCACTGTCAAAGCCATCGCAAAGGACAATTAAAATTTATCTTCCTTTCCCTGATTGAGTATCATTTCTTCTATCTACACTTATGCTCTGGTATACACATAGACCGCTAAAATATCACAAGTAGCTGCAGGAGGGTTGGACGACATATGTGCCGATGGTAAGCCCCTCCCATTCAGTCGACGTCGCCGGTCGCTCATTGTTAGCCAGGTCTCCCGACGCTTTCTTTTAGACTACGATGTCAGTGTTCATTGATGATTTGAACCACGACGGCTGCATACAAACGAGATGCCATCATATTCACCATGTCCAGTCGTCGTGCAATGGTTGACAGTCGGTCGGTCGACCGACCGACTGGTGAGGAGCCTAGAGCTCGCATTCAGGCTCCTCGCAATGGGCGTCCCCTCCTCTTCCCAAGTACATACTCACGGACAGCGGATCTTCGAGGAACTGGAGGTTAAGATACTCAGGGTGCAAGAAGCGTATGCATGGTGGCAGTCTGCCGCGCTGATAGAGAGACTGGAAGAGGGAACCCAACGGAGTCTTCACCAGCTACCATAATTTTCCGTCTATGAAGGTGATGGACATTCGGGATCGGGTCGAGCATGCGGCGATAGTTTATGATAATTTCGCGATGCTGCGGGGGTACTTTACTTGTCACACAAATGGACCGTCGAGTGTGAGTTTGCTATTCGTTTTGGTGGGGTTCGATTACTGATTAGGACTGGGCGGACAGAGAGCTGTTGTGAAAAGACCGAAGGCGGGCCTGTTCGTACTATTGCGAGGCTCCTAGAAGTTATGGAGGACCTCGAATATAGGATGAATTCGATCGGGACCGCTAAGATATCGGCCCATCAGTTCACTTGTCCTCATAGAGGATTTTCGGGTTTTCGTGTTCTGCATAGGAATTTGTATTAACCTTTAGAAAAGCTGCAAATCTATGTGCTATGCGTACCCACAGAGTCCCTTCATTTGACATTCCGAAGGCAAATCGAAGGTATTGCGAATAGAGAAACGCTTGACAGAGATATTAATACGAATTGAATGTTTGAGTTTCGTTCTGGGTCTTTCAAGCTATCTCTGGGCTTGTCGTTCGTGATCAGACAGGTCCTTGTGAGTTTGGCGGGCGGCACAGATTTCGCTCGTTACGATCGGATCTCGCGTGGCTAAACCTATCCGGGCAGTGTAGCGCTTACTCACCGAAATGGAGCTCCGCCACCGTCGCCTCACTCTCTCGTGTCAAGGCAGAATGGGCTTCAACCAACAATGGCGCAAGTCTGACCGTACTGTCAGTCTCGATTTTCACATGGTTATCTTGACGGGTATACCGGTCCGACCGGAAGAGAGCTCTTCTTTTCCTCACATCACGACAGCTATGCCTTCCATTGATACCACACCAGACGGAGACGACGAAAACCTCCAAACACTACCCCATGATACTCAAGGTGACACGGGGACGTCGGATGATCCTGCAGGCGATTCCCACCCTGAGGCCTGAGGCTCAGCAGCCGGCGAGGACAGCTCATTCCCAGCGAAAGTCAACTCGCCACTTTTTTGGCATCCCGCAACGTGGACCCCAAGTTAGAGGTACGATGTTTTATCGTTCTTACTTGCCTCATTTCTCATCGCGATCCATTTGACTATGAGCAGAGATTTCCGGAGGATAAGCGATGTGAGGAACTGGGTCCACTTGCCAGGGTATGGAGGACATACCTTGAAGAATGCGGTGCATTTGACATTGAGATGTTGGAAGGATGGAGAGATGGACTAGATGTTTTGCTCGTTTTCGTGAGTTCTCTATTTACAGTCATTATTTCTTTATTCATATTTGTATAGGCCGGTCTCTTCTCAGCTGTGGTTACTACATTCGTCATTCAAACATCGCAGAATCTTCAAGTAAACTATGTTCAGGTCACGGCAACGCTTCTGTTCGAGCTCATCGACGATGCATACATGGGGCTACAGCAGTGGGGTGTGGGTTTCATCATTGGATTATTACCTATTCTCCTGAGCGTGTCGCTTGGCATATTCCTAGTCAGTCTAGTTCTCTTTCTGGTCCCGCTTCAAGCGTCGATTGCATCGATTGTCGGGACTATCACATTTGTAACCTTCGCCATTTACATCACCACCAACCTCCTTCCGGTTTGGTACCCTTTGTGCCCGTATAAGACACTACTGTCGCAGTACATATTCCTTTGCTATGCCTTATCATCCGCCTCATCACTTTGGTTTCATTGACCCTAATGCCCACGAAGTGTCCTCCTCACAAGTTCCGAGACGTCGAGCGTGCAGCTGTCGAACCCAGGGCCGAGGATCTCGATGTATACGCCTTGGGCTGGTTGTCCGGCATGTCATCCGACCCTAGTGTACAGAACATTGTCATCCAATCAACCAGTGCTCTACCCTTGCGGTCAGTCGAGCCTCTAATGCAATACGCGGAGAGATTTTCGGAGACCTACCTTACCGTCATCTGCTGCATGGGAATTAATTGCCAGGAAAGCATCCTCGATCGCCTTATTCGTGCGAGCCTCCGCTTCAACATCCCCTGGGAGATCTGGTGGACCCTCAGCCGGGCGATGGAAAGACATAGGTTGTCCACAGAAACCTATGTGGAGCTTCTGTGTGTCGACGGGTATGGTTCCTTGAAGGATGAGATTGCGAATCTAGTCAAAGCTCAGTTTATGGAACCACTAGATAAACAGCTTCGCCTGCAGCCCATTGTATGGGCCCATCTTCTCCAGAGGCACCTACCCTTCACTCTAGAGAGTGGTCTGAATTCCCTTATTCCTGATGATTCCCCCGGACCATTGGCATGCCGACTACGAGCCACCTCTCCTTTTCCCAAAAAATGGCATGAAGATTTGTTCGATTTCTGATGAAGATCACCGAGCAGTATCTTTTAATAAGGCCTTTTACGATTATCTGTATCCAGCCATCGCCGATGCCTTTTGTGAGGGTTTCACGCATGTGGAGGATAGCCTCTTCCATCCTGATCCCGCCGCCGATAAATTCCCCGCTCCTCAGGATCCACGCCTACTTTCCCTGCTGATGCTAGCTGGCTCACCCTCTATCCGAAAGACGGCGATCAATCGATCTATGGAGGAGCTTTTTACCCATGCGCTGAGAAACATTGCTACTTACATGGGCCTCCCAGGCAATCTTCTGAACCATGAGACTCCTCCTTTCGAACTAGACAGCAATCGATGTGCGGTGCTAAAGCTCCTGTATACGCTGGTTTCTTCAGACGACTTTGGCGCTACTCTGTTAGTGGATCATCAGCATATCACGTTGATGCTGTTTCTCCGAGTGCTCAATGCCACAACCCCCCGCCACCGCTTTCTTCCCTCTAACTGGTGTACGCCAACCATGGCCTCCAAATTTACCCAAATCGCCTTCGTGCCCCCAGACTGGACACTCTCCTCCTCCACCAGGACACTCCAATTTGTGTATGATTTCCTGCAGCTCGGCGGGCCCATCGCAAATCTAGTTTTCTCTCGTTTTGTGTCCGGGTGGCTTCTTGACCATGTAGTCAAGCTCCGTGGGAATAAGATTTCGGACAGTCGGTGGCGCCTGCAAGAGATCCTGGGTGCCTTTATCAGCAGGATGACATCGGACCTTGAGATTTTTGACCATACCTCTCTGAGTTCGACAATATATTTGTTGTTTGTGCGATGTATATCATTTGGCGGGACATCCCCCGCCTCCGCCTCCTTGCACAGTGTTGCCCAGATCACCCGGTGTGGACCGAGTGCTTGCAGAAGCTCGATACGATTCCGGAGCACTTTGAACTGTGGCCACATCATAGGGAGGAAATTGTCTCTACTGTTTCGGACTTTAGGTTGCTTTTTGAAGAAGGCGAGCCTCCGATCTTCAGTTCCCGGTCGACCGTGAGGTCGGTTTGGCGACGACGACGTGGGAATATCGGGAAGGAATTGACTGGGACTAGTAAAGTGTGAATATGCTGCTTTCATGCTTGCTGCGATGAAGAATCCATGTATATATTGGTATTTTCCCCTTATCATACACCTCTATACTCAAGTCAAACAAAGCGACGTCGGTTTCTCATAAAGACCGTGCTCCCAAGAGCTTAAGATCAAGAGCGAAAAGTTTTTTGTCTTGTCGAGCGGAACATCGACGTCCGCGGTGGTTGGCTTGGGAACGGTAGACTAAAGAAAGTCAGAGGTGACGCGCAATGGAAGTCACTTCGGACCGCTTCCGGCGAGAAAAGGGCCGGGAGAATCCCGGATCAGAAAGGATCACTTTCCTCCTACTCGAAGATACTTACAGCTGTTTGCATACAGGTTGACAGTGGCATGCACTTTACGGGAGAGAAGAGAGTGATTTGGACTTCGTCATAAACCATGGTTTATGGGCTTGATGACGCGTTTGTGGGTGGTTTATGGCTGTTCCAGCGATCTCGGAGGCCATTCCGTGTGCTCAAAGTCCCCAAAACGCGGTTTATGACAAAGTCCGAGCTTCCTTGCATCATCCGCGAAAACGCCCCTGATTGTCAAGCTGTATGCAAACAGCTGTAACCTGGCAAGCGATGACTCTATCTTTCAAAGTCGAATCATCCCGGTCTGATGAGGTATCATGCTTGGCAGTGTCTAACACAATATTTTCCGTGCTCCCTGTTTCCGTGTATGCATAGTTGGAACCCTTCCATTGCTCCTTGACTGAACGCTGCTTCGGATTCTTGATGATCTTTGCGCAGCAGGGCATCTCGAACAGCACCAATCATAGAACTCAGGTCTGTACCGCCTATAATAATTCAAGCACCCAAAATTACAGCTCCTAGCACCTGATGTCACCGGATAGAGATACGCTACCCTGTTCTCTGTGCTATACTCGTTCTTTGTGTTTCAGCAAGTTCGCATACCACCACCTACAGATGAGCCTATCTTTCCATTGAAACTGTCACCCATGACTTCTGTTTCTGTTTCAACTGCTCCTCTGCCTTGACGGATTGACGCCTGCTGAAAGACGGTTCAACAAATTTGTTGGACGCTGAGTACTCTTCTAAGGAATTTTCTGTATTGCTGAACTGCCTTGAATCCATGAATATTGAACGTGGATGCTGTCGAATGTGTAAGCATAGACTATATGAGCACTTGCGGCGATTCGTCCTTCCGCATTCCCTATCCCCACCTCATAGCACCTTACAATGGCATCCGTGACCGAAACCCCAGATCTTACTGGCGAAGAAACCAGCATGGTATTCGGAATTCTCGACATTTACTTCAACCAGATTATAGTATACGCCCTCATGCATGGTATGTTTGCATATGCAGCTATGTGTCCCCAGCTATCCCGTAGCAGACCTGACATGCAAGTAGGGATATATACATGCGTTTTCGCTATCACCTTGTGGAACATCTGTTAGTAGCACTTTCTCAGCACCGGGCTACTGCTATTTCAGATCACTTAATCCCTACACAGTTTCAAGCAAAACCCAAAGGAGCGCGTCCAGAAATCTAATGGTTCTAGCTATCACCGCACTTTACATCCTGACTACGATCAGTTTTGGATCCTTGTGGTTTGCTGTCCAGTTTGGATTCGTCGATAACGGTCAAAATGCTTTGACCGTGTTTGAAAGTCTCGAAGTCCACAATAGTCGGTATAATGTGGTCCAGACGACCTTGGGTATCACAGGTATCATGGCTACTGACATTGCTGATGCGGCTATGGTACGACGAAGATCATATTATCATTAAAGAAGTACGGTTATACTAAGCTCTGCATAGATTTGGCGTTGCTGGGTTATTTGGGGTGGCCGCTGGTTTATCGTTTTCATCCCCATCTTATTTCTCATTGCCGAGACAGGTACATATAAACTCCCGATTTTGCAAGCATCGCTGAATTCTCTTCCTCAGTAATCAAGTCGGTCCAGATATACCACCTCATACACGATGTCTTGGACGTTGGCCTGAGTGTGTACAACGATACCACAGATTGGATGTCAATGTACCTTTCTCTCAGCCTCGCTGCGACTTTGATGTGCACTTTGCTCATCGTGTATCGTATTCTATCTGTGGGAGGAGTAAAAGCTGGCCTGCGAACGTACCGGGGTGTCGTCGAGGTTATTGTGGAGTCAGCTGCACTTTACTCTACTATACTCATTATCTTCATCTCCTTGAACGCACGCAACGAGCTGTGTACCGGCTATGTTGATGTCATTGCTTGTTCCATCAAAGTAGGTACTAGGTAACCGTCTGCTTCGCTTGGGAAAAGCTAATGAACCGGACACACAGGGTATCGCCCCCACTCTTCTTATCGGACGCGTCGCCGCTGGGCACGCCCGTCCGAATGACAGCTGGAAAGAAAGTCGTTTGTCCTGGACCTCGCTTCGCTTCGGTCACCCTTCTTCGAGTCCCGCTCAGATAAGCACTCTAGGTGGCGTCAGCGATACTCGGAGTGTGGTGCCCTCAGATGAAGAAAATAATTCCGACGGGGATTTCCCAACGGAAAGAGTCTTCGGGCAGCAGATAGAAGCGAAAGTGGAGAATGTATGAGAATTGTTCTATCCCCCGTTTTCGGTTCCGGCACCCTTTTGGTAAAATTGTTGGTCTATATAGGGCCATTCGCAATTTATTTAATATCTATTTTAGTATGCACCGAGAATCACGTATCTCTTCGTTCAGCGAATGTGTCCTCTGATCCAGTTCCACCTTTTGCCCTGGACCCTGTCTACCATGTTCCTAGCCTATCTCCCTGTGAAAGCCATTGCAAAGGATAACTAGAATATGTCTTCCTTTCCCTGATTGAATATCATTTCTTTCATCTACCTGGCGTTGAATGAAGTCGCTTCGGGCCGCTTCGGCGTGTAAAGGGCCACGTGGGAAGGGAGGGAGGACGTTTATTCTGGGTTTCATGTCCCTGAGAAGGAAGCTAACCAGAGTCCGTACTACACATGCTTGTGCAGACGGTCGCTGATCAGCTTGCTGACGAGGGTACTCTGCATCTTCCGAATATTCCGAAGTCGAATCGTCCCGGTCTCGTGAGGTATCGATATATCATGCTTGGCACTGTCCAGTACAGCATTTCTCTGTGCTTCGTGTTTCAGTTTCGGTTAGTGTGTGCATGATTGGACCTCCTTGACTGAACCCTCCTTTGATGATCGTCACTATGCGGCAAGGCATCTTGAACAGTATCAATCACAAACTCAGGTCTATGCCATTATAATAATTCAAGCATCAAAGATCACAGTTCCTGGAATCTGATATCGCCAGCTTAGAGATCTGTTCTTCTGTTCTGGGTGCTATATTCGTTCTTGTGTTTCAGCAAATCCGTATACCATGACCTACAGACTCGCCTAATCCATACACAAATCTCCCACTGAGAGTGCCACCCTTGAATTCCAAATCTGTTTCAAGCGCTTGCCATCCTGATGAATTGGTGACTGCCGAAAGATGGGTCGGCAAATATGTTGGACACTGGGTCCTCTTCTCATTTCCTTTCTGTATTGCTGAACTGCCTTGAATCTTTGAATGCAGATGCGAATGGTGTCTGTGGTGACAAATGTGTATGCACAGGCTATATAAACACTTGGAGCAATTCGTCCTTCCGTATCCTGTGTCCCCAGCCTATAGCACCCGACAATGGCATCCGCGTCTGAAAGTCCAGATATTACTAGCGAAGAAGCCAGCACCATATTCGGAGTACTCGACATCTACTTCAACGAAATAATAGTCTACGCCCTCATGCATGGTATGTTCGCAAAGGCTATATGTTCCCTTAGGAGACTTGACCGACATGCGCTAAAACTTGAATAGGGATTTATACATGCGTCTTCGCTGTCACGTTGCGGAATATCTGTTAGTAGGATTTTCTCTGCATTATCTCATTCTAATACCTCCGCAGTTACAAGCAAAACTCAAAGCGGCGCTTCCAGAAGTCTAATGGTTCTAGTTATCATCGTACTCTACGCCCTGAGTACGATCTCTTTTGCATTTATGTGGTTTTTTGTCCACTTTGGATTCATCGACAACGGTCAAAATGCCTTGACTGTATTTGGAGGGCTTACAGCCTTCAATAACCAGTGGAATGTATTCCAGACGACTGTGGGCGTCACAGGTATTATTTGTACCTTCATTGCTGATGGAGCTATGGTACGAAGATCTTATAACTATCAAGCTTCTACTTAGTTCTGCACAGATTTGGCGTTGTTGGGTCATTTGGGGTAGCCGCTGGTTTATCGTGTTCATCCCCATCTTACTTCTCATCGCTGAGACGGGTACGTATAAAATTATATTTTCGCAGCATAACTGATATTTCGTTCTCAGTAATGAAATCGGTCCAAATTTACCACCTCCTTCATGATGTTTTAGAAGGTGACGAGCTGTCCAAGTACGGTAGCATCGAATGGACGACGATATACCTGTCTCTCGTCCTTGCCACGACTCTGATGTGCACTTTGCTCATCGTGTATCGCATTTTATCGGTGGGAGGAATTAAAGCCGGCTTGCGAACGTACCGGGGTGTCGTTGAGGTGATTGTTGAGTCAGCCGCACTATACTCTATTGCCCTCATCATATACATCTCCTTGATCGCGCGCAACGACCTGAGCGGCGGCTATGCCGATATCATTACTGCTTCCATCAAAGTAGGCCGAGTCTGTCTGTTTCGCCTCGAGAAAAGAAAAAACTAATGGATCCGTCATGTAGGGTATCGCCCCTACTCTTCTTGTCGGACGTGTCGCCGCTGGGCACGCACGTCCGAACGACACTTGGAAGGAGAGCCGCTTGTCCTCTCTTCGCTTTGATCACGCTTCTCGCGCCCAGATAAGCACTATCGGTGGCGTCAGTGTTACTCGGAGTGTGGTGCTCTCAGTTGAAGAAAACGGTTCTGGTGGGGATGTCTCGGCGAAAAGAGATCTTGGGCAGCAGCTAGAAGCGAAAGTGGAGAGTGTATGAGACCCAGTTCCTTTCTTCCTTCTCCCATGCCTATTGTCGGCTCCTGGCACATCTTTCGACAAGTATTTATTTTTGCAGCGCTTTCCGGCCACTAATGTAGGGGGGCTCTATTTGCATCCGCGATTTATTTCTTATATATTTTAGCATACACACAAATCACTGATAATCACGTAGTACACGTACCTCTTCAGTTCACGATTGTGACCTAGATCTCAGGCCCTCGAATATCACAACTGATGTCACAACTTAGCTTTTGGCGATTCTGGAACTGCCCCCAGGCCCTGAGCGAATAGCAGAGAAGATTGCATGCAAGTGCCACAGCTTAAACAGTCAACAGTAGCTGTTTCAAGTTAACATGATCTCGCTCGATCCCGGATATCTTTCCCATTGAGCCGGCCCGGTGAACGCCACCTTTGTGTGCAGAGAAAAGATACCCACAATGTTCGGCTGTACCTCCAAAAACCCTATCAAAGTTGAACAAGCGCTGAGAGGGAATCCGTTAATGATATAAATTATGCTAGTAAAACATCGTTAGTACTCTAATAAACTCGAGCATCTACTTTTTAGCTGAAGGTATCGACTTTTTGTACTCTTCCTCAAGCTGTTTTTGCAGCGGTGCGAGCACAGGCATATGGTTCTGAACACGCAAATAGATCAGCGACATCAACTCCAGGAAAGGGCTGGAAAACATACCTTGTACTCCATACTGAACTCGCCTTTACCCTGCGTCGTACCACGCAACTGGTTCGAATACCCGAACATGTCATTCAGAGCAACCTCTGCCGTACACGAGAACTCGTCGTCGCGGACTTCACTATCAACGATGGTTCCACGACGGGTGTTTATACCACCAATGACCGTACCTATTGATAAACATGAGCAAGCGAAGAAGGACGTGGCGGAAGGGCATCACTTTGGAACTCGGCTGGAGATATGACTTCGACATTCATGATGGGCTCAAGGACGACAGGCTTTGCTGCATTATATACTTCCCTGAACGCTCCGACAGTAGCCAGCCTGAATGCGAGCTCGGAGGAATCGACGGCGTGGAAAGCACCATCTTGCAGGACCATTCGGACACCAGAGATGGGGTTACCGGAGAGCGTGCCTTTCTCCAGCGCGACGTGGAAACCCTATAACGAGCAAAATGTGAGCGAAGGAGCATAAACCTGAGACCCGCGTACCCTTTCAACGCCAGGAATAAAGTTCGTTGGAATGTTTCCACCCATGACCTCGTTCACGAATTCGACATCGACACCTGTCTCTGGATCCGGCTCCATGGGCTCGATGAAGCCAATGACTCGAGCAAACTGTCCAGAACCGCCAGTCTGCTTTTTGTGCGTGAAGTTGAAGTACGACCGTTTCGTGATCGTCTCTCGGAACGCGACTTGAGGCTTCCCGGTGGTACAGTCGACGTTATATTCCCGTCGCATCCGTTCGACGTAGATCTCGAGATGGAGCTCACCCATGCCGGAGATGATGGTCTGCGAGAAATCAAGGATAAGTAACTGCTTAGTTGTCAATATAAAGGGATATACAAGCCTCTTTGCTCTCTTGATCCAGGTGGACCCTGAAGGTCGGGTCCTCTTTCTTGAAACGGTTTAGTGCACGAGCGAAATTGGGTGTTTCCTTGCCATTCAGCTTAAGTGCGAGCGATATGACAGGTTCTGGAACAAACATTGAGGTCTACCAAAGGGAATAAGAACAGGCTGGCGAGAAGGTAATGGCATACCATGGAGAAACTAGTGGAGCCATCCGTGAACGTATCGCCAGAGGAACACTCGACACCGAAGATGGCACATATTTCGCCAGGGCCGATGGACTCAATGTCCTCCATCTCGTTACTGTGCATGCGCACCAACCG
Source organism: Armillaria nabsnona (assembly GCA_030407065.1). Taxonomy (NCBI): domain Eukaryota; kingdom Fungi; phylum Basidiomycota; class Agaricomycetes; order Agaricales; family Physalacriaceae; genus Armillaria; species Armillaria nabsnona. Next base: position 715,638 of record JAUDQA010000013.1, read on the forward strand.
AGGAACCTTGACTTTCTTGTCGGTCCGCGCATTGAAGATGATGTTAGACTTCTTCAGAGTACCCTGGTACACTCGCATGTACGTGAGCTGGCCGAACCTGCCTTCCTCTAGCTTGAACGCCAGACCGACGAGGGGTGCGTTAGCAGCTGGGTAAAGAGGCACGGGCGGCGCCGATACGGGTTTGGTGGTGTCGTGCGCGACAATCTCTGCTTCTGAGGGGTTTGGAAGATAGGCGCAAACACCGTCAAGGAGGGGCTGAACGGCGGTATTCTTGATAGCTGAGCCTAGGAAGACGGGAGAGAATTTGAGTCCAAGCGTCGCACGGCGAATGGCGTCATTGAGTTGTTGGTTGGTCGGTTCCTCGTCGATGAGGAGAAGGTCACCAATCTCCTCGTCGACTTCGGCGAGTTGTTCGATAAGTTCTGCTCTCTTCTCCTTGGCCAGGTCGAGTAGATCCGCCGGGATTTCGTCTTTGACAATGACCTCAATTCTATCCAAGTGTCAGAACGCAGGGAAAATAGTAGAGTCCGGGATACTCACCCTTTGTAACCGTCGTTGTAAATGGACCTCCAGTTCACCAAATCCACGATACCCTTGAATTCATCTTCAACGCCTATAGGAATCTGCACCGCTGCAGCAGGCATTCGAAGCTTTGTCCTGATCTGGTTCACAATTCTCCATGGGTTGGCACCGGGCCTATCCATCTTGTTGATAAAAGATATCCGTGGTACGTTATACCGTCGCATTTGCCGATCTACTGTTGTGGTTTGACTCTAACAAAAGCGTGTCAGAAAAAGGTAGAGAGACACCAGGGACTTCCTAAAGCACCTGGACACCGGCGACAGCACATAAAACTAAGATAGCGCCATCGAGAACGCGCAGAGCACGCTCTACTTCAATCGTGAAATCCACATGTCCTACGGACGAAGTCAGTCTCAGTTGCAATACATAAGGCTCAACTAACCTGGGGTATCGATAATGTTGACGGCATACTTTTCCTTTTCCTTGCTGAAGGGATTTGTAGTTTCCCAGTCGCAGAATGTCGCAGCACTTTGGATAGTAATACCCTTTTCCCGCTCCAAGTCCATACTGTCCATCTTGGCTCCAACATTGTCACGTCCGCGAACCTAAGAAATACTTGAGTCGTTGTTACGGTCGTTTATTCGGGTAACACACCTCATGAATATCTCCAATTCGCCCAGTATAAAACAAAATTCGTTCCGTCAATGTAGTCTTTCCCGAGTCGATATGCGCCGACACTCCAATGTTTCGCTGGTATCTGAGTCGTTGCATGTCCTGCTCGGTGAGCACATGTTTGGGCGGCTCTGGCGCAGCTGACTCTTCAGCGACATCCTCCTTCAGCGCCGTAGCCGTCGATGCCCACCGGTTTGTGACGGTCGAAGAAAACACGGTCGCAAGCCGAGAGGACCGGTATGAGCATGGCCGTCCTAGCCACCTGCTCAGCAACATCGTAAGAGCAAGGCACCGCCGGAAATTGTCGTCGTCGTCGTAGTCGGCAATGAAGGCGCAAATTTTTAGGCGCGATCCGGGGA